>CP136055.1:21735529-22369038 GCA_032464435.1 Aegilops umbellulata | reverse complement strand
AATCTGAAAACGATTTACAGTAGCATTCGATCAAAATTATAGATTATCCTGCTACCATCTACAATTCAATCTGAAACCAACAATCTAGATTCATTCGCAACAATCTACAATTCAGTAAAGCAACGCAATACTGTTTGCTTTTTGTTAAACTGACGAGACTAAACAACTAGCACGATTTCAGAAATGATCAAACCGTGTAGTAGACAGACATATCATGTGACTGCTGCAGACTGAACCTTTTTTTATACACACATGGCTGCTTCAATACAAGCACAAGCAGGACCGAACAGAAAAAAAGACCTTCCATGGCATCCTGTTCCTGTAGTAGCAGGCAAGGTGGGTTGGAGGTGGAGCAGAATCTTCTCCATGGACCTCCTCTCTCTTCCACATGCCCTTGATTTCCTAGACACAATACAAGCAGACGAGATGGTATAATACACGCGTACATCAGATGTTGGAGGAGATGAATTAATGAAGAAAAGTAAAAGAAGAAGGAAAGGAGGATAGAGTAGGGAGGAGGGATTGGTACCCACCATGGACCTGGATGGGGCGTTTCGGGCGTGGTTGAGGAGAAGGAGCTTCATCACCCTGGACTTGGAGGTTGTATGTAACCAAGGGAACGATTGTAATTCAGAATCAGTAGGCCTTATCGATCTATGAAATGAATCTATCTGAAGTTGTGAGAGATAGAGAGAGAGAGGAGAGGAGGGAGTTACCGGCAGCGGGAATGGCTGCTTTGGGAGGAGGACACGAATCCACGTGAGGACGTCGCCTTCGCTGGTGGGGACGTACGGGGCCGGAGAAGATTCGTTGGTGGTGGGGGTCGTGGCCGGCGTGTAGCTTGGGTGGATCCTCCTCGAGGAACTTGGCCTTGGCGCGGTGGATCTCGACGTTGAGCATGCACCGTCGATGGTGGGAGAGGCGGCCACCCGAGAAAATCAATGAGCAGGGGTCAGAGGTCGCGGTCGTGCAAGGCAAATCGCCAGTAAAACGACTCAACTATGGGAGGAGACAAACCTGATTTGGCCGAAGGGGACCGCTGCGTGTCCTCGCCATCGTGGATCCGGCCGCCGTCTCGCCCGCACGGCCTGGATGCGCCCACCGCGTCGTGGTCGAAGTGGAGAAGATGGCGAGGTCGGGGACGGAGCCGAAGGAGCCGAACGGGGTGGAAGGTGGGACGAGCGTGGCGGCCTTGCGGTGGAAGGTGGCGAGTGAGGACTCCGGGACCGCAAGCGGAGTAGGGTGGCTCCCCTTCCGGCGTGGAGAAGGAGGCTACGTCGCGGATGGGGACGCGGTTGGCGGTGGTGGCGCCGGCGGCCATGTCAGTGGTGGTGCGGGAGAGAGGTTGGGTGGCGGCAGCAGAGGAGGGGAATGAATCGCGGAGGAGGAGAAGGGACGCCATGGCCTCGCCTGGACCAGTGGATATGGGGGATGAAGGCGAGGGGAGGGGAATGGCGGAGACGAAGTCGGCGGTGGTGGATGGGCGACAAAGGTGGGGGAGAGGGAGGGGAGGGAAGGGTGCAGACCGGCGGTGAGGGGAGAGGGAGGTGGGTGGCAGATCTGGATCTGGAGCGGCGGTGGGAGCGCTAGGGTTCGTGTGCGGGTCTGTGGACTGGGCTTCGTGGGGTGAGAGGGTGAGGTAGTTTCTTTTTTAGACGAAGAGGGGGGTGAGGGAGAAAGGGCTACCGTCGGATCCGGGAGCATCCGGCAGCGTTGGAGGCACGATCCGCGTGACATGTTCATGGACCAATCAGAACCCAGTACACGTTTTGACCATCTAAATTGGTCGTAATCGACTAAAAATAAGGTGTTGAATCATATAAACAATTTTGTGATATGAGAAATTAAAAAGAAACATTCTCATTGTGTCAGCAAATGTGACCTAGTTTTTAGGAAAACTAACAAACTTGGAATTGGAATAAGACAAATATCTTTAAAAAGTGTTTTGAGAAATGAGTTGTAGGAAAAAATCATTTTCTATTTTCGGAGTGACAAAATTCTCTTTTTTGAATAATCTACCAAATATTTGTTTGAAAATGGCACCACACCATTTTCCAAAACTATAAGACTGCATTTTATGTACAATGGACCAAATCTTAACATGTAAAATGTTTTCGATCCACCTCTCATCAAAAAGACAAATTATGTTTCAAAAAAGAATCTACCTAAGCATTCTTTTCTTTTTCTTCTAATTGTTCACATGAAAAATTCAAAAAAAATGATCTCATATTGTGCACAAGGGTGCATGTTGGAATTCCGAACAATGTTGCCTAAGGGAATTTTCATTTTCTTTGCACGGAAAATTCATTTTCTATTTTTCGAGTGCCCGAAATGAGGTTTTTTTGAAGGACCTACCATATATTTGTTGCAAAATTGTACCAAATCAATTTTATAAAATACTAGGCCATATTTAATGCACAATTGACCAAATGGTTGGGTGTAAAAAGTTTTGATCCACCTCTCATGAAAAAGATAAATTTCCGCCGATTCAGCTTGAAGCGGGTCAAATTTAAACTGTAGCTGCCTTGTAATTTGCTCTTTATTTTTTCCAAAAATCATTTCTAGGTACATAAGTATCTATTTAATCATAGAAACACCAAAAAAATTCCAAGATTCAAGCACTAGCTAGGAACGGCCATTCCCGCCGTTTTGACCGCATTTTGAAACGGGCATAAAAAATAAAAAAAATTAAAAAATTGGGAAACCTTCGCATTGTGTCATTATATGTGGCCAAGTTCCTAGGAAAAATAACAAACTTGTAATACGACAATTATTTTAAAAAAGTGTTCTCAGAAAAGAGCTATCACGTGTGGAGATCAATGGCTTTCAAGCCAAATGATCAATCTTATGGCCACATCCATGGCATAGTTTGTTCAAATGATCTCATATTGTGCACAAGGGTGCATATTGGAATGGCAAACAATGTTGCCTAAGGAAGTTTTCATTTTATTTGGACGAAAAAACCATTTTCCATTTTTCGAGTGCCCAAAAGGAGGTTTTTTTGTGAAGGACCTACCAAATAATTGTTGCAAAATGGGACCAAATCATTTTTATAAAATACTAGGCCATATTTAATGCACAATTGACCAAATGGTTGGGTGTAAAAAGTTTTGATCCACCTCTCATGAAAAAGACAAATTTCCGCCGATTTAGCTTGAAGCGGGTCAAATTTGAACTCTAGCTGCCTTGTAGTTTGTTCTTTATTTTTTCCAAAAATCATTTCTAGGTACATAAGTATCTATTTAATCATATAAACACCAAAAAATTTCCAAGATTCAAGCACTAGCTAGGAACGGTCATTCCCATCGTTTTGACCGCATTTTGAAGCGGGCATAAAAAATAAAAATAAAATCAAAAAATTGGGAAACCTTCGCATTGTGTAATTATATGTGGCCAAGTTCCTAGGAAAAATAACAAACTTGTAATACAACAATTATTTTAAAAAAGTGTTCTCAGAAAAGAGCTATCACGTGTGGAGATCAATGGCTTTCAAGCCAAATGATCAATCTTATGGCCACATCCATGGCATAGTTCGTTAAAATGATCTCATATTGTGCACAAGGGTGCATATTGGAATGGCAAACAATGTTTCCTAAGGAAGTTTTCATTTCCTTTGGACTAAAAGACCATTTTCCATTTTTCGAGTGCCTAAAAGGAGGTTTTTTTTTGTGAAGGACCTACCAAATAATTGTTGCAAAATGGGACCAAATCATTTTTCTAAAATACTAGGCCATATTTAATTGACAATTGATCAAATGGTTGGGTGTAAAAAGTTTTGATCCACCTCTCATGAAAAAGACAAATTTCCGCCGATTCAGATGGAAGCGGGTCAAATTTGAACTGCAGCTGCCTCATAGTTTGCTATTTATTTTTTCCAAAAATCATTTATAGTTACATAAGTACCTATTTAATCATAAATACATGGTTTGGTGGTGATACGTCGAGGTTTGGGCGGTGGCCGAGGGCCCCAACTCTAGAGCGCGTAAACTCGCATGCCCGCCGCGTGGTCACCGCGTGACTATGGCGTTGCCATGTGTTCTGGGCGGCCTAGGCATGTCTAGTGGGTTGGGCACTCCCCAGGTAGGTGCTAGGAAGAAAATTACAACATAAGATTCTCGCGAGGAGACCGATCGATGCTCAAACATGAATTAGCAACCAAGTGTTTGATTAGCGGTATGGGAAATGTACATGGCTAATGGGCGTGAGTTTTGGCTGAGGATTATCAGTTACTAAGAAGACCGTCTTCACAAATTTTCAGCTCAAAAGGAGGAGCCTAGGTGGTACTTGCTTTGCAAACTACCACACTGTACATAACTACGAATGTTGAAGCTCGGCTCAAAATAATGAATGGATTGAGCTGGCATTTGGTGGAGGATGGTTATTTGGGCATAGGAAAGCACTGTAGAAAATGGATACTATTTGGACATGCCAAAGTGGTACTTCCTTCACAAATTGTTGTTCTGAAGAGAATAGGAAAATGAATATTTTTGAATTATTTTTGAACTAGGAAAGGAAGGTTTTTACATATTTGACGAAGATATGACCCAAAGAATTTATGAGATTTTTTGGGAATTTTGGGAATGACAGAAATATAGGTTGCTTCACAACCTAGGGCAAAAACTGCCACATGGACATGACACATAGGCAAAATTGATGAGGTGGCACCTAGTCATAGCAACCCACCACAATTTACAAGGCTATGACCATATATATTGGTCGTTAACAACTAGAAATAAGGTAGCGGACTAGTGCTATCTGCTTTATGACCTTTTCGTGTAAGGAAATTACGACCTTTCTGACCAAAATGGTCGCAATGGTTTAGGGTTTGGAGCCCCCCGAACAGCTTTTGACCAATTGGTATGAAATGGTCAGAGATCTATGACCTCTTCCAGGGTCACTGACAGAAGGTCACTAGTTGACATATTTCTTGTAGTGCTCCTGGACAGAGATCAGGTTAATTAATAAGTCGAGAGAGCTTGGAGCGCCCGGAGCCCAATGTGTGGTAGTAACTGTTCATGGGTCACAAACACAGAACTCAGTTCCTGAGGACGGCTGCAATGAGACAACCCACCATGTACTCCTACATGGCCTCTCACCGCTACCTTTTACCAAATCGTGTTAACACACTTAGCTCTCAGCAGTAGGACATGTCACCACATTCCAATTCATCCCCGATGAATCAGACCTGACTCAACTCTAAGCAGTAGCAGGCATGACAAACAAGCATGAATGAGTAGGCACATCAGGGCTCAAACAACTCCTACTCATGCTAGTGGGTTTCATCTATTTACTGTGGCAATGACAGGTCATGTAGAGGAAAGGGGTTCAACTACCGCAGCATGTAACAGTTGAATCGTTGTTGTCCTAATGCAGTAAAAGAGAGCAGGAGTGAGAGAGTGGGATTATATCAGAATGAACAAGGGGGTTTTTCTTGCCTGACACTTCCGAAGATAGCATAACTCTTCATCGGTGTCATCGAACTCATTGTCCGAACTACGCCCACTGAGAGGGAACAAACACCGACAAACAAGAGGGAACACAATCAATGCAATGCACATTCATATGAATGACATGTCATGTTAAGGTACTGAATTCACCTAATGCAATATTTAGCCAAGTTAATTGAAGTGGAATCCAAACAAGATCAAATTCCAACTCCAAATATTATTTCATAATTTTCCCTAATCATCATTTGTCCTATTCAGTGAGGTTAGCTTGTTCAAATATGCATGATCATGGCATAAACAGATTCTTCATATTTTTCTGATAATTTTTCATATATAAATTATTGCATTTGGAGTTACGGTTGATTTACTATGATTTTTGGAAGTTTATACTATTTCCTGGAATTTCTAAATCTTTTTTGAAATAAGAAAAAACAGAAAAGCATTTACTGCGTCAGCATGACATTGTTGTGATGTCATCAGGTCAACAGGTCGGGTCCAGGTCAAACCTGACGTGCGGGTCCTGCATGTCATGGGGACAGTGGCTAAAAGGGTTTAAAACTAAACTAATTAACATGGACTCTAGGGGGGTTAGTTAGGCGCTAATGACGGTGCCACGTCACCAGCCACCGGAGTTGGATGCCGGCGACCAAACCCGATGGCGGAGGATCACCGGAGTTGCTCGGGACGGTGCTACAGGGTCGCCTCGACGCGCTGGAGGCACCAGAGGGATGCCCATCCTCGCGCGCATCCAGGAGATCCCGCGGGAGGCTGCGCGGTGGCCGGAGACGATGGCCACGGCAACCATGGCGGTGGCCGGAGCTTGGCTAGATGCGGGCATGGGGCTGTAGTTAGCGGACGGGAACAAAGGGGGCGAGCACGGGAGGAGGTGTAGGAGCTCACGGTGATCCTGAAGGGGAGCTCAAGTGGCTCGGGGACGTGCTGCTGCAGCCGAATCGATCGGAGGCGTCCGTCCGATCCGAGGTTGAAGACGACGGCAGCGACAACGATGCGATGGTTCCCCGGTGGCTTGGTTCGGTGTGGACGAAGAGGACGGCGAGGCGGAGCTCTCACACAAGGTGGGGAGGCGAGGGGAGGCCAGTGGCCACGTCGGCGATGAGCTGCGTGCTGCGGTGTGCTCGGGCGGCTGCGGAAGAGATAGCCCGAGAGGTGGGGTGAGGCCAGAGAGCGAGGGGAAAGGTCGAGGGGGTCCGGGGTGGTGTCGTGGCGACGTCCAGGGAATCAGGGAGGGAAACTAGCAGGAGGTGGCCGGCGCGTGCCGTGCTCAGCTTCTCCTCTGCCTACTGGCAAGAGGTAGAAGACGAGGCTGCCCCTGGTGGGCTGGGCCGCCAGGTGGGCTGGCCAGCTGGGCTGTGCCAGGTGAGCTCTGGTAAGTCTTCCTATTTGTTCATTTCTATTTCTGTTTTTTGTTTTGATTTGATTTGAATCTTGCCACTGTTTCAAAATTAAAAACAATTTCAGAACAGTGCCAACATCCTCTGAATAATTTTATGTTGCAGAATGTGCATTTCCAAATGCACATAAAATGTTTCAAGATATTTGAGATTATATTCTAGTTATATGAATATAACTCAAATTGAAATAGCTATTGATTTGAATTCAAAGTCCCAAAAATAATTCCTTAAAAATGTTCCTAAATTTTGGTTTGATATATAGCTCTTGCCAAAATTCTCAAACATTGCAAAAGGACATCTTGGAAACAAAGAATGAGATTTCCAGGGTTCTTTGCCCTTCTTTTAAGTAAGTTTTTGAGGCTTCCAAATTTCCTCAATTAAAGTTTCTTGAATTTAAACATGACGCATGATGCAAAAGCTAGCCTAGAGCACTACCAGACTAGGGATGTGACAACTCACCCCCACTAAACAAGAATCTCGTCCCGAGATTCAAGAGGTGAGGTAAGAAGACAGAGGGGATACAACCTAACATGATCTTCATGATCCATTGCTTCAGATTGATCTTGGCGTCCTTCCTTTCGAGATCTTCATCCAACACGATGACGACAGACAGGAACTCTACAAGAATCGATCTTCTCGAAGATCGGGCAACTCTGGATCAGCTCATGGTTTGAGACATAAAAACATCTCTCGAGCTGAGACACAAAACACACATCATGGTGATGGTAAGGAGCCGATGACGAAGGTTCAAGTTGGTAGTAAAAAACTCCACGCTTGAGTAAGATGCATGGTGCATGGTTTCAAGATGGCGATGAAATAATTGCCATGATTCCATGACGGGACACCTGAGAGAAGGTGGCTCATAGAGTCATTCCCTTAAGTGCAAAAAGAATTATTTTTGATACAGAGATCATTGAAACTCTCTATACCAGCCTAAGGAAAATCACAATCGATCATTTGAAGGAATTCGAAAGAATGGCATACTTAGCTTGGAAAGGAAACTAGAGTTATAAGACAACTCGACAAACGGAAGGCACATTCCAATTGATACCAAGGATGTAACCTAGTGTCTGAGCATGCTCTCAAGAACTTGAGCATTTCCATATTCATCAAGGTTTTACCAACATCCGTGGCAAGGATCCTGGCAACACGACATACTACCATGATGACTAGTGATGGATGATGCGGATACAAAGGAAGATAACACCTTCTCAGACTTCCCCTTAGCGAGGCTAAGGAAACAGAATATGGATGATCGACCGAGAGACATTTAGCACTCCGCTTCTAATGTTCTCCTTGATGTGCTAGCGTAATCCATTCATAGATATGGTTTGATATCTAGAACATCAAGTAAAAGGTCGGACTTCGGGAACACAAAAATCCATAAGGAACATCTATTGGAATAAATTCTACGAAATCCTTATGGGGAGGTGGCCAACTTTCTCAATCAAGATACTACAATAATAAGTCCTCCGGTTGGGTGTGTTGGCCACAACATCCACTTTACCGGGTTACAGAGAGACCAATATTACAGTTCTTGTGAAACATTCCAACCATCATATCTGCCTGAGATTCAGATCTGGTTGGTGTCAGGATAATCCAGACTCATCAAGTCTAGAAAGAAAATGAAAGTTTGCAACACAAGTCGACGAGATGGCGTTGCGAGATTCTCGGGGAATGAGCTACGATAGCAAGCTCCAAAACATGAGCTGGTTCTGCTACACACATGTGAACACGCTGTCCCAGACAGGCATGACCACATGGTAGTCTTACAACAAAACACTACCGAGTTCTGGTTGGTAACCATCATTGCGGATATCGAAGTTCTTGCGTAAGTCTAGCTCTTAAGAAAAACTTCTTGTCCTTGAACAAATCAATCAGTGGCTTGGTGTGCTAGGGACACATATAGAATGAAGGTTGCAAGTCTCCAAACCACAGAATACTTCGCACGAATGCATGACTGACTTGGGATGATTCCAGAGGAAGCAAAACAAACTTTCTCGAATTCACGGCAGCAACTTGCATCAAATGCACATGAATTAGAGGAAGTCACTTGTTTCATCCAACATATCCTTCATGAATGGGACATGAAGAAAATGCTTACACAAGTTTCCAACACTAGCTGGATGTTCAACATGAATCATGGAGGAGACAAGATGCTGCTAATGGGCTCAACAGCAACACATCGGAATTTCCATATCACTGGACTTCCACCATTATGTGAACAATGTGATAGTATTGGTCAGACCAAAAGATGTAATGGTGTATGCTCGAGGAATCAACCACGAGTAAGACAACATTACGAATATCGTTGGTTCTAACTTGATTTGACGATAGCCCACACTCAAATCAAGGTTTGGACAAGACAATAGATTCAACAACTGATCACGGGGATCAGTCAATGAAGATATCATCTTTATTCAACACACACACACAAGGAAATCCCTTAGTGATGAACTAAGTCAGACAAGCTTTCATCTTCCAACTATCCAAGTTGTTGTTTAGCTTAACCAACTAGCTCGGGGGTATCCAACACAGATTCTTGGAGAATGGATGGTTTAGAGAAAAACCAACATGATCACGAACTCAACAAAGCGATCAGGGAACAACCTGGTAATACTTCCGAGAAGATATTCGGAAAATCACGAACCACCGATATGTTATTAAGCTCGAGAACATTCTTGCTTTTCAGGGCAAGACGATATGATCAAGGAGCGAGGGATTGTCACAATCCCAACTCATTGATCGATGAGTACACCCGGAAATATGGACTAGGTAGCACGATCAATCTTAGGATGATGATTCAATAACCAGCACGCTAAGAATGAGAGTATTGTCCATTAACTACCAAGCAACAGAGTTGCTAGGAGTATTGATTTCGCACATCACAGTACACTTGTCGGCATTCTAGTTATAATAACACGGAACCGAGGAATGAACAATGATGGCAAGAAGTATTACTGCGTCAAGAATTCATAAGAGGTGGTGCAATTCTCATGACACTCTTGACATAAAGATGGTAATACTCCAAGGTAGAACAAAGCAAAAGCTGGATTGGAATTTTGATCTGCGGAATACAACTACTTTGACCCAATCCTAGAAATGGATGAGGTACTGGAGTTTGTTTCTCCTAGTCATTCCGGAATAGAATGACTTGACAGACCACAAGAATAATAGGCATCGATGAACACGAATGCACAACTATTCCTGACTATCAATTGATAAATGAAGGTCGGAATATAATTGAAGGGGGACAACTCAGAGAACATATGATTATTTGAGTTGTGGATGCATAGATTAGTATGTCGAGCAAAGCTCAACATTTCTTCCGGATTACCCATGCAGAAAGGTAAAATTGGAAGATTCACAATGTAGAATGGAGAACTCAATAAGAGCACTCTGGTTGTGATCTTTTGGTTCAAAGAACTTCTGCCATAAGCAGTTCATGGTATTTGGAAGAAGGAAATACCACAGACCTCGAGGACTATCGCAAAGGTTACTAATATCCTAATGGAACTAGCAAACACTATCAACATGAGATGAGTGGAGTGAATCTCGGGTTTAAAACCTAGGAATAGAATACCTACTAACTAAATGGCATCACGGGATTCTTTCGAGAATGGCGGCTGATAGAGGCAAAGGTGTCCCGTCTTTCGATGAGATGGTGGCTATCGTTTTGGAGACATCGGCCAGAATCATCACACTGGGAACAAAAAGCATTGCTAGATTACTGGGTGATCTTCCAGGATGCCTACTATCATAATACTAGCTCCATCTTATATGTTGAGGCAGTAGAGTACCTCAACACACCGTTTAGTGTGCTTAATCTGGCCCAAAAGGACATCAGGAACGGGAGGAAGGGATTTGCAAATGCATCAGACTGTTTAGAAACCTGGGATGACTCGGACAACATAACGGCTGTAAATTCTCAAAAAGATTTGAGACATCCTGCAAAATGGTGGCATAACCACTCAACATCACAATATCAAGGTTCCGAGACCAACTGTTAACACATAGAAGTACTAGAAACCGAACTAAGACTTGAATCCATCAATCTTATAAGTCTCTATCTTAGTAACTCGTCATCCTGATAGAAAGATGAGAAGGCCTAGTTCTTATTCCCCGTAGAAAAGAAGAGGTTGACTCAAATCAGAAGGGCATAAGATAAAGGAGTAAAAAGAGCCTTACGTTCCCATCCACAATCAATTCCCTTATATAACTAAAGCATTTCTAGACTCAACTTCGACCAGTTTGGCTTGGTAATCCTACAGGCAGTCAGGCTCTCATACCAAAGCTGTCAGGACCCCGATCCTAAGTCACACCGATCTAGTATGTAACACATCATATCACTTTGCGGCCTCACGCACGGTATCCCCACGGGTGCCACCTTACCTGGCCCGGGACCGTTTGCGCCTTTTGGCTCACGTATATGATAGTGTCGCTAGCATCCATATGACAGAGAACCCGAGCCAACATGACTAGTTGTGAACCCAAAGTGGCACTAACTTACAGGGACAGGCATACACGACCCAGCAACGAACGTGTCGGTCATCAGCGAGTGAATTCGGGCTGTAGCAACTTGGCTAGCAGCACTCCAGGAATCCGGGCTGTAGCAGGCTAGCAGGACTCCGAAAGACACCGCGTGACATTTCCTCGAAGGGATAGACAGACGATCGAAGAAGGACACATGTCGGTCAGTCTAAGTGTTCCGGAGCAGTAACAACTGGGCTAACAGGACTCCGGTAAACCAGGCTATAGCAGACTACCATGGCTCAGTGGAAGCACTAGATTACATTTCCCCATAAGAGAGGCTACCAAGGATAGGCAACTAGGTTGTCAGATCCCACACATACCAAGCATTTCAATCATACACACAATATGCTCGATATGTGTAAATACAACATGGCATCACAACAAAACTCTACGACTCAAAGTATTTATTCATTAGGCTCCGAAGAGCCAGATATTACAACATGGGTCTGATGACCCAACATACAGAGCATACAGGCAACAAGCACATGCGGAAGCTTAACTTGTCTGAGTACAGACAACTACAAAAGAAAAAGGCTGAGAAGCCTGATGCTACCTCTTGAGCACTGCGTTGGTTTTCCCTTGAAGAGGAAAGGGTGATGCAGCAAAGTAGCGTAAGTATTTCCCTCAGTTTTTGAGAACCAAGGTATCAATCTAGTAGGAGGATACGCGCGAGTCCCTCGTACCTACACAAAGCAAATCCTCGCAACCAACGCGATAAGGGGTTGTCAATCCCTATACGGTCACTTACGAGAGTGAGATCTGATAGATCTGATAGGATAATATTTTAGGTATTTTTGTGATAAGGATGCAAAGTAAAATAAAAGCAAAGGAAATAACTAAGTGTTGGAAGATTAATATGATGAAGATAGACCCGGGGGCCATAGGTTTCACTAGTGGCTTCTCTCAAGAGCATAAGTATTTTACGGTGGGTGAACAAATCACTGTTGAGCAATTGACAGAATTGAGCATAGTTATGAGAATATCTAGGTATGATCATGTATATAGGCATCACGTCCGAGACAAGTAGACCGACTCCTGCCTGCATCTACTACTATTACTCCACTCATCGACCGCTATCCAGCATGCATCTAGAGTATTAAGTTCATAAAAACAGAGCAACACCTTAAGCAAGATGACATGATGTAGAGGGATAAATTCATGCAATATGATAAAAACCCCATCTTGTTATCCTCGATGGCAACAATACAATACGTGCCTTGCTACCCCTACTGTCACTGGAAAAGGACACTGCAAGATTGAACCCAAAGCTAAGCACTTCTCCCATTGCAAGAAAGATCAATCTAGTAGGCCAAACCAAACTGATAATTCGGAGAAACTTGCAAATATAACCAATCATACATAAAAGAATTCAGAAGATTCAAATATTGTTCATAGATAAACTTGATCATAAACCCACAATTCATCGGTCTCAACAAACACACCGCAAAATAAGATTACATCAAATAGATCTCCACGAGAGAGGGGGAGAACATTGTACTGAGATCCAAAAAGAGAGAAGAAGCCATCTAGCTAATAACTATGGACCCGAAGGTCTGAGGTAAACTACTCACACTTCATCGGAGGGGCTATGGTGTTGATGTAGAAGCCCTCCGTGATGGATTCCCCCTCCGGAGGAGCTCCGTAACAGGCCCCAAGATGGGATCTCATGGGTACAGAAGGTTGCGGCGGTGGAATTAGGTTTTTGGCTCCTGTTCTGATCATTTGGGGGTACGTAGGTATATATAGGAGGAAGGAGTACGTCGGTGGAGAAACAAGGGGCCCACGAGGGTGGAGGGTGCGCCTGGGAGGGGGGGGGGTAGGCGCGCCCCCTACCTCATGGCTTCCTCCTTTGTTTCTTGGCGTAGGGTCCAAGTCCTCTGGATCATGTTCGTTTCGAAAATCATGTTCTCGAAGGTTTCATTCCGTTTGGACTCCGTTTGATATTATTTTTCTGCAAAACTCTGAAATAGGAAAAAACAGTAATTCTGGGCTGGGCCTCCGGTTAATAGGTTAGTCCCAAAAATAATATAAAAGTGAATGATAAAGCCCAATAATGTCCAAAACAGTAGATAATATAGCATGGAGCAATCAAAAATTATAGATACGTTGGAGACGTATCAAGCATCCCCAAGCTTGATTCCTGCTCGTCCTCGAGTAGGTAAATGATAAAAACAGAATTTTTGATGCGGAATGCTACTTGGCTTAATTTCAATATAATTTTTCTCATTGTGGCATGAATGTTCAGATTTGATATGATTCAAGATAAAAGTTTAATATTGACATAAAAACAATAATACTTCAAGCATACTAACTAAGCAATTATGTCTTATCAAAATAACATAGCCAAAGAAAGTTATCCCTACAAAATCATATAGTCTGGCTATGATCCATCTTCCCCACACAAAATATTCATATCATGTACGACCCCGGTTTTGGCCAAGCAATTGGTTCATACTTTTAACGCGCTTCAGCCTTTTCAACTCTTACGCAATACATGAGCGCAAGCCATGGATATACTACTATGGTGGAATAAGGTGTAATGGTAGGGGTTATGTGGGAAGACAAAAAAGGATAAAGTCTCACATCAACGAGGCTAATCAACGGGCTATGGAGATGTCCATCAATTGATGTTAATGCGAGGAGTAGGGTTGCCATGCAACGAATGCACCAGAGCTATAAGTGTATGAAAGCTCGAAAAAGAAACTAAGTGGGTGTGCATCCAACTTGCTAGCTCATGAAGACCTCGGGCATTTGAGGAAGCCCATCATTGGAATATACAAGCCAATTTCTATAATGAAATTTCCCACTAGTATATGAAAGTGGCAAAATGAGAGACTCTCTATCATGAAGATCACGGTGCTACTTTGAAGCACAAGTGTGGTAAAAGGATAGTAACATTGCCCTTCTCTCTTTTTCTCTCATTTTTTTATTTGGGCCTTTCCTCTTCTTCTTTTTTTATTTAGTCCGGAGTCTCATCCCGACTTGTGGGGGAATCATAGTCTCCATCATCCTTTCCTCACTTGGGACAATCTCTAATAATGATGATCATCACACTTTTATTTACTTACAACTCATAAATTACAACTCAATACTTAGAACAAAATATGACTCTATATGAATGCCTCCGGCGGTGTACCGGGATATGCAATGAATCAAGAGCGACATGTATGAAAGAATTATGAACGGTGGCTTTGCTACAAATACCATGTCAACTACATGATCATGCAAAGCAATATGACAATGATGGAGCATGTCATGATAAATGAAACGGTGGAAAGTTGCATGGCAATATATCTCGGAATGGCTATGGAAATGCCATGATAGGTAGATATGGTGGCTGTTTTGAGGAAGATATAAGGAGGTTTATGTGTGACAGAGCGTATCATATCACGGGGTTTGGATGCACCGGAGAAGTTTGCACCAACTCTCAAGGTGAGAAAGGGCAATGTGCGGTACCGAAGAGGCTAGAAAATTGCGGAAAGGTAAGTGTGCGTATAATCCACGGACTCACATTAGTCATAAAGAACTCATATACTTATTGCAAAAATTTATTAGCCCTCGAAGCAAAGTACTACTACGCATGCTCCTAGGGGAAGGGTTGGTAGGAGTTAACCATCGCGCGATCCCGACCGCCACACAAAGGAAGACAATCAACAAATACTTCATGCTCCGACTTCGTTACATAATGGTTCACCATACATGCATGCTATGGGAATCATAAACTCCAACACATGTATTTTTCAATTCCACAATTACTCAACTAGCACAACTATGATATTACAACCTTTATATCTCAAAACAATTATCAAGCATCAAATTTTCTCATGATATTAATTAAAGCAAATTGCCATGCTATTTTAAGACTCTCAAAATAATCTAAGTGAAGCATGAGAGACCAATAGTTTCTATAAAACAAATCCACCACCGTGCTCTAAAAGATTTAAGTGAAGCACCAGAGCAAAACTATATAGCTCAAAAGATATAAGTGAAGCACATATAGTATTCTAATAATTTCCGAATCATGTGTGAATCTCTCAAAAGGTGTGTACAGAAAGGATGATTGTGATAAACTAACAAATAAAGACTCAAATAATACACGACGCTTCAAGCAAAACACATATCATGTGGTGAATAAAAATATAGCTCCAAGTAAAGTTACCGATGGAAGTAGACGAAAAGAGGGGATGCCTTCCGGGGCATCCCCAAGCTTTGGCTTTATGGTGTCCTTACATTATCTTGGGGGTGCCATGGGAATCCCCAAGCTTAGGCTCTTGCCACTCCTTGTTCCATAATCCATCAAATCTTTCACCCAAAACTTGAAAACTTCACAACACAAAACTTAGCGGAAAATCTCGTGAGCTCCGTTAGTGAAAGAAAACAAAAGACCACTTCAAGGTACTGTAGTGAACTCATTCTTTATTTATATTGGTGTTAAACCTACTGTATTCCAACTTCTCTATGGTTTATAAACTATTTTACTAGCCATAGATTCATCAAAATAAGCAAACAACACACGAAAAACAGAATCTATCAAAAACAGAACAGTCTGTAGTAATCTGTAACTAACGCAAACTTCTGGAACTCCAAAACATCTATCAAAATAGGAAGACCTAGACAATTTGTTTATTGATCAGAAGCAATTGGAATCAGTATTTAATCATGTTCTGGTGATTTTTAACAATTATTTTCGTGAACAGAAAGTTTCTGGAAATTTCTGCAAGATCAAATAACTATCATCCAAGAAGATCCTATAGGTTTAACTTGGCACAAACACTAATTAAAACATAAAAACACATCTAACCAGAGGCTAGAACAAAGATTTATTCCTAAACATAAGCAAACATCAAAAAACTAAAAATAAAATTGGGTTGCCTCCCAACAAGCGTTATCGTTTAATGCCCCTAGCTAGGCATAAAATCAAGGATAGATCTAGATATTGCCATAATAGTGGTATGGCAAGTCATGAAAACTTTTCTCATATTCTCTACGTTCAGCAGCAAGTTTTCTTTGAGGCAAGCAATATAATCAAAAAGGCTAAATTTAATAGGACAAAAGTCCCCAAGATCAATCTCGGGAGGTATGGGTTCCTCCCTAGGCCCTTTGTATTGCACAACAAATTCATCATTACAAGCATTCTTTTGGCAAAAAGTCACAAGCCTTTATTCAAGAGGAAAACCTAGTCCATTATTCTGAATAGCAAAATCATCATTAAGCTCAGAAATTCTATCAACTAGAACATCGGCGGGAACCTTTTTCCTAAGATTTTCATTATAAGCAATATGATCCAAAGATTGTAAACGCATCATGTCTTCTTGATTAAAAAGGATAGCTTCAATGGGAGGGTGACTAGCATCTACCCTACAATGCGCAAAGATTTCTTTGTCCTCTTTTATTATGAATCTAAACTCATGAGCCAAAAAGATAGTGGCGACACGCTTAACAGAAGAATGCTCAATATTAGAGAATTCTAGGAAAATTCTTTGTATGCAAGGATGCATGTGCATAAATTGCCTTTCAAGTTCAACTATAAGCATGGCAATAGCGTCCGCACGACTACTAGTTCTATGGAGAATAGAACCGCCCATAGAAGGCAAACCACCGACACAAGTAAAGAAATCTTGAATAACTCCTTTTCCAATAATATTACCACTACCAATGCGAAATCTTTTTGTATGCAAGGTAAGGGGTTCTTCAGCAGGAGCATCAGAATTTTCTATGATATTATTATTGTCCATATCAGCAATAATTTCCCCAATTTCAGACATAACGACAAAGAGAGCGAGGGGTAAAGAAGAAGGCGAACGAAAAAGAGAGGGCGAATAAAACGGCAAGGGTGAAGTGGGGGAGAGGAAAGCGAGAGGAAAATGGCAAATAATGTAATACAGGACATAAGGGATTGTGATGGGTACTTGGTATGTTGACTTTTGCGTAGACCTCCCCGGCAATGGCGCCAGAAATGGCTCGTTGGCGGGAGATCAAATCTTTGTTGGGGAACGTAGTAATTTCAAAAAAATTCCTACGCACACACAAGATCATGCTGATGCATAGCAACGAGAGGGGAGAGTGTTGTCTACGCACCCTCGTAGACCGAAAGCGAAAGCGTTAGCACAACGCGGTTGATGTAGTCGTAAGTCTTCACGATCCGACCGATCAAGTACCGAATGCACGGCACCTCCGAGTTCAGCACACGTTCAGCCCGATGACGTCCCTCGAACTCCGATCCTGCCGAGTGTCGAGGGAGAGTTTCGTCAGCATGACGGCGTGGTGACGATGTTGATGTTCTACCGACGCAGGGCTTCGCCTAAGCACCGCTACAGTATTATCAAGGTGGACTATGGTGGAGGGGGGCACCGCACACGACTAAAAGATCAAACGATCAATTGTTGTCTCTAGGGTGCCCCCTGCCCCCGTATATAAAGGAGCAAGGGGGGGAGGCGGCCGGCCTAGGAGGAGGGTGCACCAAGGGGGGAGTCCTACTCCCACCGGGAGTAGGACTCCTCCTTTCCTTGTTGGAGTAGGAGAGAAGGAAAGAGGGGGAGAGGAAGAAGGAAAAGGGGGCTGCACCCCTTGTCCAATTCGGACCAGAGGGGGGGGCGCCTCCTTCCTTTTGGCCTCTCTCCTCTATTCCCGTATGGCCCAATAAGGCCCATATACTCCCCGGCGAATTCCCGTAACTCTTTGGTACTCCGATAAATACCCGAATCACCCGGAACCTTTTCGATGTCCGAATATAGTCGTCCAACATATTGATCTTTACATCTCGACCATTTCGAGACTCCTCGTCATGTCCTCGATCTCATCCGGGACTCCGAACTCCTTTGATACATCAAAACTCATAAACTCATCATATAACCGTCATCGAAACTTTAAGCGTGCGGACCCTACGGGTTCGAGAACTATGTAGACATGACCGAGACACGTGTCCGGTCAATAACCAATAGCGGAACCTAGATGCTCATATTGGCTCCCACATATTCTACGAAGATCTTTATCGGTCAAACCGCATAACAACATACGTTGTTCCCTTTGTCATCGGTATGTTACTTGCCCGAGATTCGATCGTCGGTATCTCAATACCTAGTTCAATCTCGTTACCGGTAAGTCTCTTTACTCGTTCCGTAATACATCATCCCGCAACTAACTCATTAGTTGCAATGCTTGCAAGGCTTAAGTGATGTGCATTACTGAGAGGGCCCAGAGATACCTCTCCGACAATCGGAGTGACAAATCCTAGTCTCGAAATACGCCAACCCAACAAGTACCTTTGGAGACACCTATAGAGCACCTTTATAATCACCCAGTTATGTTGTGACGTTTGGTAGCACACAAAGTGTTCCTCCGGTAAACGGGAGTTGCATAATCTCATAGTCATAGGAACATGTATAAGTCATGAAGAAAGCAATAGTAGAATACTAAACGATCGTGTGCTAAGCTAACGGAATGGGTCAAGTCAATCACATCATTCTCCTAATGAGGTGACCCTGTTAATCAAATGACAACTCATGTCAATGGCTAGGAAACATAACCATCTTTGATCAACGAGCTAGTCAAGTAGAGGCATACTAGTGACACTCTGTTTGTCTATATATTCACACATGTATTATGTTTCCGGTTAATACAATTATAGCATGAATAATAAACATTTATCATGAAATAAGGAAATAAATAATAACTTTATTATTGCCTCGAGGGCATATTTCCTTCAGTCTCCCACTTGCACTAGAGTCAATAATCTAGTTCACATCGCCATGTGATTTAACATCTATAGTTCACATCTTTATGTGGTTAACACCCATAGTTCACATCGATATGTGACCAACACCCAAAGGGTTTCCTAGATTCAGTAATCTAGTTCACATCGTTATGTGATTAACACCCAAAGAGTACTAAGGTGTGATCATGTTTTGCTTGTGAGATAATTTTAGTCAACGGGTCTGTCACATTCAGATCCGTAAGTATTTTGCAAATTTCTATGTTTACAATGCTCTGCATGGAGCTACTCTAGCTAATAGCTCCCACTTTCAATATGTATCTAGATTGAGACTTAGAGTCATCCGGATCAGTGTCAAAAACTTGCATCGACGTAACCCTTTACGACGAACCTTTTGTCACCTCCATAATCGAGAAACATATCCTTATTCCACTAAGGATAATTTTGAGCGCTGTCCAGTGATCTACTCCTAGATCAATATTGTACTCCCTTGCAAAACTCAGTGTAGGGTATACAATAGATCTGGTACACAGCATGGCATACTTTATAGAACCTATGGCCGAAGCATAGGGAATGACTTTTATTATCTTTCTATTTTCTGCCGTGGTCGGGCTTTGAGTCTTACTCAATTTCACACCTTGTAACACAGGCAAGAACTCTTTCTTTGACTGTTCCATTTTGAACTACTTCAAAATCTTGTCAAGGTATGTACTCATTGAAAAACTTATCAAGCGTCTTGATCTATCTCTATAGATCTTGATGCTCAATATGTAAGCAGCTTCACCGAGGTCTTTCTTTGAAAAACTCCTTTCAAATACTCCTTTATGCTTTCCAGAAAAAACTACATTATTTCCGATCAACAATATGTCATCCACATATACTTATCAGAAATGTTGTAGTGCTCCCAATCACTTTCTTGTAAATACACGCTTCATCGCAAGTCTGTATAAAACTATATACTTTGATCAACTTATCAAAGCGTATATTCCAACTCTGAGATGCTTGCACCAGTCCATAGATGGATCGCTGGAGCTTGCATATTTTGTTTAGCACCTTTAGGATTGACAAAAACTTCTGGTTGCATCATATACAACTCTTCTTTAATAAATCCATTAAGGAATGCAGTTTTGTTTATCCATTTGCCAGATTTCATAAAATGCGGCAATTGCTAACATGATTCGGACAGACTTAAGCATAGATACGAGTGAGAAACTCTCATCATAGTCAACACCTTGAACTTATCGAAAACCTTTTGCGACAATTCTAGCTTTGTAGATAGTAACACTACTATCAGCGTCCGTCTTCCTCTTGACGATCCATTTAATCTCAATGGCTCGCCGATCATTTGGGCAAGTCAATCAACGTCCATACTTTGTTGTCATACATGGATCCCATCTCAGATTTCATGGCCTCAAACCATTTTGCGGAATCTGGGCTCATCATCGCTTCCTCATAGTTCGTAGGTTCGTCATGGTCAAGTAACATGACCTCCAGAATAGGATTACCTTACCACTCTGGTGTGGATCTCACTCTAGTTGACCTACGAGGTTCGGTAGTAACTTGATCTGAAGTTACATGATCATCATCATTAGCTTTCTCACTAATTGGTGTAGGAGTCACGGGAACAAATTTCTGTGATGAACTACTTTCCAATAAGGGAGCAGGTACAGTTACCTCATCAAGTTCTACTTTCCTCCCACTCACTTCTTTCGAGAGAAACTCCTTCTCTAGAAAGGATCTATTCTTGGCAACGAATCTCTTGCCTTCGGATTTGTGATAGAAGGTGTACCCAACATATTGGGTATCCTATGAAGACGCACTTCTCCGATTTGGGTTCAAGCTTATCATGTTGGAACTTTTTCACATAAGCATTGCAACCCAAACTTTAAGAAACGACAACTTTGGTTTCTTGCTAAACCATAATTCATACGGTGTCGTCTCAACGGATTTAGATGGTGCCCTATTTAACGTGAATGCAGCTATCTCTAATGCATAACCCCAAAACGATAGTGGTAAATCGGTAAGAGACATCATAGATTGCACTATATCCAATAAAGTACGGTTATGAAGTTCGGACACACCATTATGATGTGGTGTTCCAGGTGGCGTGAGTTGTGAAACTATTCCGCATTGTTTCAAATGAAGACCAAACTCGTAACTCAAATATTCTTCTCCAAGATCAGATTGTAGAAACTTTATTTTCTTGTTACGATGATTTTCCACTTCACTCTGAAATTATATGAACTTTTCAAATGTTTCAGACTTCTGTTTCATTAAGTAGATATACCCATATCTACTCAAATCATCTGTGAAGGTCAGAAAATAATGATACCCGCCGCGAGCCTTAACACTCATCGGATCGCATACATCAGTATGCATTATTTCCAATAAGTCAGCTGCTCGCTCCATTGTTCCGGAGAACGGAGTCTTAGTCATCTTGCCCATGAGGCATGGTTCGCAAGCATCAAGTGATTCATAATCAAGTGATTCCAAAAGTCCATCAGTATGGAGTTTCTTCATGCGCTTTACACCAATATGACCTAAACGGCAGTGCCACAAATAAGTTGCACTATCATTATTAACTTTGCATCTTTTGGCTTCAATATTATGAAAATGTGTATCACCACGATCGAGATCCAACAAACCATTTTCATTGGGTGTATGACCATAGAAGGTTTTATTCATGTAAACAGAACAAAAATTATTCTCTAACTTACATGAATAACCATATTGCAATAAACATGATCCAATCATATTCATGCTCAACACAAACACTAAATAACATTTATTTTAGGTTCAATACTAATCCCGAAAGTATAGGGAGTGTGCGATGATGATCATATCAATCTTGGAACCACTTCCAATACACATCATCACTTCACCCTTAACTAGTCTTTGTTCATTCTTCAACTCCCGTTTCGAGTTACTACTCTTAGCAACTGAACCAGTATCAAATACCGAGGGGTTGCTATAAACACTAGTAAAGTACACATCAATAACATGTATATCAAATATAGCTTTGTTCACTTTTCCATCCTTCTTATCCACCAAATACTTGGGGCAGTTCCGCTTCCAGTGACCAGTCCCTTTGCAGTAGAAGCACTTAGTCTCAGGCTTAGGTCCAGATTTGGGCTTCTTCACTTGAGCAGCAACTCACTTGCTGTTCTACTTGAAGTTCCCCTTCTCCCCTTTGCCCTTTACTTGAAACTAATGGTCTTGTCAACCATCAACACTTGATGTTTTTCTTGATTTCTACCTTCGTCGATTTCAGCATCACGAAGAGCTTGGGAATCGTTTCCGTTATCCCTTGGATATTATAGTTCATCACTAAGTTCCACTAACTTGGTGATGGTGACTAGAGAATTCTGTCAATCACTATCTTATCTGGAAGATTAACTCCCACTTGATTCAAGCGATTGTAGTACCCAGACAATCTGAGCACATGCTCACTGCTTGAGCTATTCTCCTCCATCTTTTAGCTATAGAACTTGTTGGAGACTTCATATCTCTCAACTCGGGTATTTGCTTGAAATATTAACTTCAACTCCTGGAACATCTCATATGGTCCATGGCGTTCAAAATGTCTTTGAAGTCCCGGTTCTAAGCCGTTAAGCATGGTGCACTAAACTATCAAGTAGTCATCATATTGAACTAGCCAAACGTTCATAATGTCTGCATCTGCTCCTGCAATAGGTCTGTCACCTAGCGGTGCATCAAGGACATAATTTTTCTGTGCAGCAATGAGGATAAACCTCAGATCACGGACCCAGTCCGCATTATTGCTACTATCATCTTTCAACTTAGTTTTATCTAGGAACACATATAAAACATAGGGAAGCAACAACGCTAGCTATTGATCTACAACATAGATATGCTAATACTACCAGGACTAAGTTCATAATAAATTAAAGTTCAATTAATCATATTACTTAAGAACTCTCACTTAGATAGACATCCCTCTAATCATCTAAGTGATCACGTGATCCAAATCAACTAAACAATAACCGATCATCACGTGAAATGGAGTAGTTTTCAATGATGAACATCACTATGTTGATCATATCTACTATATGATTCACGCTCGACCTTTCGGTCTCAGTGTTCCGAGGCCATATCTGCATATGCTAGGCTCCTCAAGTTTAACCTGAGTATTCTGCGTGTGCAAAACTGGCTTGCACCCGTTGTAGATGGACGTAGAGCTTATCACACCCGATCATCACGTGGTGTCTGGGCATGACGAACTTTGGCAATGGTGCATACTCAGGGAGAACACTTTTATCTTGAAATTTAGTGAGGTTTCATCTTATAATGCTACTGTCAATCAAAGCAAAATAAGATGTATAAAAGATAAACATCACATGCAATCAAAATATGTGACATGATATGGCCATCATCATCTTGTGCCTTTGATCTCCATCTCCAAAGCATCGTCATGATCTACATCGTCACCGGCATGACACCATGATCTCCATAATCTTGATCTATATCAATGTGTCGTTAGATGGTCGTCTCGCCAACTATTGCTCTTGCAACTATTGCTATCGCACAACGATAAAGTAAAGCAATTAATTGGCACTTGCATCTTATGCAATAAAGAGACAACCATAAGGCTTCTGCCAGTTGCTGATAACTTCAACAAAAACATGATCATCTCATACAACAACTTATACCTCATCACGTCTTGACCATATCACATCACAACATGCCCTGCAAAAACAAGTTAGACGTCCTCTACTTTGTTGTTGCAAGTTTTACGTGGCTGCTACGGGCTTAGCAAGAACCATTCTTACCTACGCATCAAAACCACAATGATAGTTTGTCAAGTTAGTGTTGTTTTAACCTTCTCAAGGACCGGGCGTAGCCACACTCGGTTCAACTAAAGTTGGAGAAGCTGACACCCGCTAGTCACCTGTGTGCATAGCACGGCGGTAAAACCAATCTCGCGTAAGCGTACGCGTAATGTCGGTCCGGGCCGCTTCATCCAACAATACAGCCGAACCAAAGTATGACATGCTGGTAAGCAGTATGACTTATATCACCCACAACTCACTTGTGTTCTACTCGTGCATATGACATCTACGCATAAAACCTGGCTCGGATGCCACTGTTGGGGAACGTAGTAATTTTAAAACATTTCCTACGCACACGCAAGATCATGGTGATGCATAGCAACAAGAGGGGAGAGTGTTGTCTACGTACCCTCGTAGATCGAAAGCGGAAGCGTTAGCACAACGTAGTTGATGTAGTCGTACGTCTTCACGATCCGACCGATCAAGTACCGAACGCACGGCACCTCCGAGTTCAGCACACATTCAGCCCGATGACGTCCCTTGAACTCCGATCCAGCCGAGTGTTGAGGGAGAGTTTCGTCAGCACGACGGCGTGGTGACGATGTTGATGTTCTACCGATGCAGGGCTTCGCCTAAGCACCGCTACAGTATTATCGAGGTGGACTACGGTGGAGGGGGCACCGCACACGGCTAAAAGATCAAACGATCAATTGTTGTCTCTAGGGTGCCCCCCTGCCCCCGTATATAAAGGAGCAAGGGGGGAGGCGGCCGGCCTAGGAGGAGGGCGCAGCAAGGGGGGAGTCCTACTCCCACCGGGAGTAGGACTCCTCCTTTCCTTGTTGGAGTAGGAGAGAAGGAAAGAGGGGAGAGGAAGATGGAAAAGGGGGATGCACCCCTTGTCCAATTTGGACCAGAGGGGGGGCGCGCGCCTCCTTCATTTTGGCCTCTCTCCTCAATTCCCATATGGCCCAATAAGGCTCATATACTCCCCGGCGAATTCCCGTAACTCTCCGGTACTCCGATAAATACGCGAATCACTCGGAACCTTTCTGATGTCCGAATATAGTCGTCCAATATATCGATCTTTACGTCTCGACCATTTCGAGACTCCTCGTCATGTCCCCGATCTCATCCGGGACTCCGAACTCCTTCGGTACACCAAAACTCATAAACTCATAATATAACCGTCATCGAAACTTTAAGCGTGCGGACCCTACGGGTTCGAGAACTATGTAGACATGAGCGAGACACGTGTCCGGTCAATAACCAATAGCGGAACCTAGATGCTCATATTGGCTCCCACATATTCTACGAAGATCTTTATCGGTCAAACCGCATAACAACATACGTTGTTCCCTTTGTCATCGGTATGTTACTTGCCCGAGATTCGATCGTCGGTATCTCAATACCTAGTTCAATCTCGTTACTGGTAAGTCTCTTTACTCGTTCCGTAATACATCATCCCGCAACTAACTCATTAGTTGCAATGCTTGCAAGGCTTAAGTGATGTGCATTACTGAGAGGGCCCAGAGATACCTCTCCGACAATCGGAGTGACAAATCCTAGTCTCGAAATACTCCAACCCAACAAGTACCTTCGGAGACACCTGTAGAGCACCTTTATAATCACCTAGTTACGTTGTGACGTTTGGTAGCACACAAAGTGTTCCTCCGATAAACGGGAGTTGCATAATCTCATAGTCATAGGAACATGTATAAGTCATGAAGAAAGCAAGAGCAGAATACTAAACGATCGTGTGCTAAGCTAACAGAATGGGTCAAGTCAATCACATCATTATCCTAATGATGTGACCCTGTTAATCAAATGACAACTCATGTCAATGGCTAGGGAACATAACCATATTTGATCAACGAGCTAGTCCAGTAGAGGCATACTAGTGACACTCTTTTTGTCTATATATTCACACATGTATTATGTTTCCGGTTAATACAATTCTAGCATGAATAATAAACATTTATCATGAAATAAGGAAATAAATAATAACTTTATTATTTCCTCTAGGGCATATTTCCTTCAATCTTGACTTTTACTTGGTGTGAGCCTCCCCGGCAATGGCGCCAGAAAGCTTTCTTGCTACCTCTTGAGCACTGCGTTGGTTTTCCATTGAAGAGAAAAGGGTGATGCAGCAAAGTTGCGTAAGTATTTCCCTCAGTTTTTGAGAACCAATGTATTAATCCAGTAGGAGGCTACGCGCGAGTCCCTCGTACCTACACAAAACAAATAAATCCTCGCAACCAATGCGATAAGGGGTTGTCAATCCCTACACGGTCACTTACGAGAGTGAGATCTGATAGATATGATATGATACTATTTTTGATATTTTTGTGATAAGGATGCAAAGTAAAATAAAATCAAAGTAAAAAAGCAAAGGAAATAACTAAGTGTTGGAAGATTAATATGATGAAGATAGACCCGGGGGCCATAGGTTTCACTAGTGGCTTCTCTCAAGAGCATAAGTATTTTACGGTGGGTGACAAATTACTGTTGAGCAATTGACAGAATTGAGCATAGTTATGAGAATATCTAGGTATGATCATGTATATAGGCATCACGCCCGAGACAAGTAGACCGACTCCCGCCTGCATCTACTACTATTACTCCACTCATCGACCGCTATCCAGCATGCATTTAGAGTATTAAGTTCATAAAAACAGAGTAACGCCTTAAGCAAGATGACATGATGTAGAGGGATAAATTCATGCAATATGATAAAACCCCATCTTGTTATCCTCGATGGCAACAATACAATACGTGCCTTGCTGCCCCTACTGTCACTGGGAAAGGACATCGCAAGGTTGAACCCAAAGCTAAGCACTTCTCCCATTGCAAGAAAGATCAATCTAGTAGGCCAAACCAAACTGATAATTCGAAGAGACTTGCAAAGATAACCAATCATACATAAAAGAATTCAGAAGATTTAAATATTGTTCATAGATAAACTTGATCATAAACCCACAATTCATCGGTCTCAACAAACACACCGCAAAAGAAGATTACATCAAATAGATCTCCACGAGAGAGGGGGAGAACATTGTATTGAGATCCAAAAAGAGAGAAGAAGCCATCTAGCTAATAACTATGGACCCGAAGGTCTGAGGTAAACTACTCACACTTCATCGGAGGGGCTATGGTGTTGATGTTGAAGCCCTCCGTGATGGATGCCCCCTCCGGCGGAGCTCCGGAACAGGCCCTGATACGTCTCTGTCGTATCTATAATTTTTGATTGTTCCATGCCAATATTATTCACTTTCATATACTTTTTGGCAACTTTTTATATTATTTTTGGGACTAACATATTGATCCAGTGCCCAGGGCCAGTTCCTGTCTGTTGCATGTTTTATGTTTCACAGAATATCCATATCAAACAGAGTCCAAACGGGATAAAAACGGACGGAGCTTATTTTTGGAAAATATGGAAAATTCCAGAAGAAAAATCCACGCGAGACGGTGCCCGAGGTGGTCACGAGGCAGGGGGGCGCGCCCCTCCCCCCTGGGCGCGCCGCCTACCCTCGTGAGCCCACCATAAGGCGGTTGATGCTCTTCTTTTGCCGCAAGAAAGATAATATTCAGAAAAAATCACAGAAAAGGTTTCAGGCCAATCGGAGTTACGGATCTCCATATATATGCGAAACGGTGAAACAGAGCCACAACAGAACGCAGAAACAGAGAGATAGATCCAATCTTGGAGGGGCTCTCGCCCCTCCCAAGCCATGGGAGCCAAGGAACAGAGGGGAAACCCTCCTCCCATCTAGGGAGGAGGTCAAGGAAGAAGAAGAAGGAGGGGGGCTCTCTCCCCCTCGCTTCCGGTGGCGCCGGAACGCCGCCGGGGGCCATCATCATCACCGCGATCTTCACCAACACCACCGTCATCTTCACCAACGTCTCCATCACCTTCCCCCTCTATCTACAGTGGTCCACTCTCCCGCAACCCGCTGTACCCTCTACTTGAACATGGTGCTTTATGCATCATATTATTATCCAATGATGTGTTGCCATCCTATGATGTCTGAGTAGATTTCTATTGTCCTATCGGTGATTGATGAATTGCTTCTTTGATTGAAAAGTATGGTGCTACTCTTTACGAGTCTGAAAATTTTGCCATACTTAAATATTGCTATGATAATTATGCTTCTAATCCTTATGTTAAACCATATATTGAGAACTACATCGCTGTCCAAGAAGAGACTAATATTTTGTAGGAATCTATGGAAGAAGAAATTTATGAAACTATGAGCTCATTGGATGAAAAAGATGATGAGGAGAGCGAAGAACAAAAGGAGGAAGAGCGGATTGATCACCCGTGCCCACCTTCTAATGAGAGTAACCCTCCAACTCATACATTATTTAATTCCCCTTCGTGCTTACCGAAGGATGATTGCTATGATGATTGTTATGATCCCGTTGATTCTTTTGAAATATCCCTTTTTGATGATGCTTGCTATGCTTGTGGCCAAGATGCCAATATAAATTATGCTTATGGAGATGAACTTGCTATGGTTCCTTATGTTAAACATGAAATTGTTGCTATTGCACCCACGCATGATAGTCCTATTATCTTTTTGAACTCTCTCGACTACACTATATCGGAGAAGTTTGCACTTATTAAGGATTACATTGATGGGTTGCCTTTTACCGTTGCACATGATGATTTTGATAGATATAATATGCATGTGCCTGCTGCTCCTACTTGCAATTATTATGAGAGAGTAACTATATCTCCACCTCTCCATGTTTCCAATACGATAAAATTGCAAGAAACTGTTTATACTATGCATTGGCCTTTACTTTGTGTGTATGAATTGTTCTTTTATGACATGCCGATGCATAGGAAGAGAGTTAGACTTCGTCATTACATGATATATATTACTTTGTGCTCACTACTAAATTACAAATCATTGCTAATTAAAATTGGCTTTGATATACCTTGGGATCCGGGTGGATTCATTACTTGAGCACTATATGCCTAGCTTAATGGCTTTAAAAAAAGCGCTGCCAGGGAGACAACCCGGAAGTTTTAGAGAGTCATTTATTTCTGTTGAGTGCTTTCATATAGTTTAAAAACAACAAAAATAAAGAGGGGAACCCAAAACTTTTTCAAAAAGGAAAGTGAAAGTGAGAAAGACAAGCATTGTTGAAGTGGGAGAGCTCCTTGAACTTTGTTCATGCTCACGACAACTTTGTGAATCTTAATTACAGAAACTTTTCAACAAAAATAATTATCCCCTTGTATAATTCCATTGTATTATAAAAATAATGTGCCAAGGTTTGCCTTTAGGATGTTTACAATGTTTGTTGGTTTGTGCGGTGCAGAACAGAAACTTTGGATGTAGTGCGTGAATTTTAATTTTTTTACTGGAACGTCAAATGGTTCTGATTCTTTCTGCACTGTCTTTCTGTACAAATTGTTTATTTTTACTAATTGTTGCAGAATTTTTCAAGTACCATAAGTATGGTGAATGTTCAGATTGCTACAGACTGTTCTGTTTTAGACAGATTCTGTTTTTGATGCATAGTTTGCTTGTTTTGATGAAACTATCAATTTATATCAATGGATTAAGCCATGAAAAAGTTATACTACAGTAGACACAATGCAAGAACAAAATATGAATTGGTTTGCAACAGTACTTAGAGTTGTGATTTGCTTTATTATACTAACGGATCTTACCGAGTTTTCTGTTGAAGTTTTGTGTGGATGGAGTGTTTGATTGAGAAGGTTTCGATGTGAGAAGAAGGAAGAGAGGAAAGAGCTCAAGCTTGGGGATGCCCGAGGCACCCCAAGTAAATATTCAAGGAGACTCAAGCGTCTAAGCTTGGGGATGCTGGGGAGGCATCCCCTCTTTCTTCAACAAATATCGGTATGTTTTCAGATTCGTTTCGTTCATGCGATATGTGCAAGTCTTGGAGCACCTTTTGCAATTAGGTTTTTATTTTTTCTTTTATGCACCATGCTGGTATGAGATGGTCCTTGGTTGGTTTATAGAATGCTCATTACACTTCACTTATATCTTTTGAGCATGGCTTTATAGAATGCTTCATGTGCTTCACTTATATCATTTGAAGTTTGGATTGCCTGCTTCTCTTTACATATACAACCGCCATTTGTAGAATGCTCTTTTGCTTCACTTATATTTGTTAGAGTTTGGGCAAATCTTTTGTATAAAGAATTAAACTCTCTTGCTTCACTTATATCTATTTAGAGAGATGACAGGAATTGGTCATTCACATGGTTAGTCATAAAATCCTACATAAACTTGTAGATCGCTGAATATGATATGTTTGATTCCTTGCAATAGTTTTGCGATATAAAGATGGTGATATTAGAGTTATGCTAGTGGGTGGTTGTGGATTGTAGAGACACTTGTGTTGAGGTTTGCAAGTCCCATAGCATGCACGTATGGTAACCGTTGTGTGAAAAATTTGAAGCATGGGGTGTTTCTTTGATTGTCTTCCTTATGAGTGGCGGTCGGGGACGAGCGATGGTCTTTTCCTACCAATCTATCCCCCTAGGGGCATGCGTAGTAGTACTTTGCTTTGAGGGCCAATAAACTTTTGCAACAAGTATATGAGTTCTTTATGACTAATGTGAGTCCATGGATTATACGCACTTTTACCTTTCCATCATTGCTAGCCTCTTCGATACCGTGCATTGCCCTTTCTCACCTCGAGAGTTGGTGCAAACTTCGCCAGTGCATCCAAACCCCGTGATACGATACGCTCTGTCACACATAAGCCTCATTATATCTTCCTCAAAACAGCCACCATACCTACCTATTATGGCATTTCCATAGCCATTCCGAGATATATTGCCATGCAACTTCCATCATCATCATATACATGACTTGAGCATTCATTGTCATATTGCTTTGCATGATCGTAAGATAGCTAGCATGATGTTTTCATGGCTTTTTCGTTTTTTGATGTCATTGCTACGCTAGATCATTGCATATCCCGGTACACTGCCGGAGGCATTCATATAGATTCATACCTTTGTTCTAGTATCGAGTTGTAATATTGAGTTGTAAGTAAATAAAAGTGTGATGATCATCATTATTAGAGCATTGACCCAGTGAGGAAAGGATGATGGAGACTATGATTCCCCCACAAGTCGGGATGAGACTCCGGACGAAAATAAAAAAAATGAGAGAAAAAGAGAGAAGGGGCAATGTTACTATCCTTTTACCACACTTGTGCCTCAAAGTAGCACCATGTTCTTCATATAGAGAGTCTCTTGAGTTGTCACTTTCATATACTAGTGGGAATTTTCATTATAGAACTTGGCTTGTATATTCCAACGATGGGCTTCCTCAAATGCCCTAGGTCTTCATGAGCAAGCAAGTTGGATGCACACCCACTTAGTTTCTTTTGTTGAGCTTTCATACACTTATAGCTCTTAGTGCATCCGTTGCATGGCAATCCCTACTCCTCGCATTGACATCAATTGATGGGCATCTCCATAGCCCGTTCATTAGCCGCGTCGATGTGAGACTTTCTCTCTTTTTGTCTTCTCCACATAACCTCCATCATTATATTCTATTCCACCTATAGTGCTATATCCATGTCTTGCGCTCATGTATTGCGTGAGGGTTGAAAAAGCTGAAGCGCGTTAAAAAGTATGAACCAATTGCTCGGCTTGTCATCGGGGTTGTGCATGATGGGGGCATTTTGTGTGACGGAAATGAAGCATGGCCAAACTGTATGACTTTGTAGGGATAAGCTTGCTTTGGCCTTGTTGTTTTGAAAAGACATGATTGCTTTATTGGTACGCTCGAAGTATTATTGTTTTTATGTCAAATGATAGACTATTGCTTTGAATCACTCGTGTCTTAATATTCATGCCATGATTAGACATATGATCAAGATTATGCTAGGTAGCATTCCACATCAAAAATTATTCTTTTTTTATCATTTACCTACTCGAGGACGAGCAGGAATTAAGCTTGGGGATGCTGATATGTCTCCGTCGTATCTATAATTTTTGATTGTTCCATGCCAATATTATTCACTTTCATATACTTTTTGGCAACTTTTTATATTATTTTTGGGACTAACATATTGATCCAGTGCCCAGTGCCAGTTCCTGTCTGTTGCATGCTTTATGTTTCACAGAATATCCATATCAAATGGAGTCCAAACGGGATAAAAACGGACGGAGCTTATTTTTGGAAAATATGGAAAATTCCAGAAGAAAAATCCACATGAGGCGGTGCCCGAGGTGGTCACGAGGCAGGGGGCGCGCCCTCCCCCCTGGGCGCGCCGCCTACCCTCGTGAGCCCACCGTAAGGCGGTTGATGCTCTTATTTTGCCGCAAGAAAGATAATATTCGGAAAAAAATCACAGAAAAGGTTTCAGGCCAATCGGAGTTACGGATCTCTATATATATGCGAAACGGTGAAACAGAGCCACAACAGAATGCAGAAACAGAGAGATAGATCCAATCTCGGAGGGGCTCTCGCCCCTCCCAAGCCATGGGAGCCAAGGAACAGAGGGGAAACCCTCCTCCCATCTAGGGAGGAGGTCAAGGAAGAAGAAGAAGGAGGGGGGCTCTCTCCCCCTCGCTTTCGGTGGCGCCGGAACGCCGCCGGGGGCCATCATCATCACCGCGATCTTCACCAACACCACCGTCATCTTCACCAACGTCTCCATCACCTTCCCCCTCTATCTACAGCGGTCCACTCTCCCGCAACCCGCTGCACCCTCTACTTGAACATGGTGCTTTATGCTTCATATTATTATCCAATGATGTGTTGCCATCCTATGATGTCTGAGTAGATTTCTATTGTCCTATCGGTGATTGATGAATTGCTATGATTTGTTTGAGTTGCATATTTTATTGGTGCTGTCCTATTGTGCCCTCCGTGTCGCGCAAGCGTGAGGGATTCCCGCTGTAGGGTTTGCAATATGTTTATGATTTGCTTATGGTGGGTGGCGTGAGTGACAGAAACACAGACCCGAGTAAGTAGGTTGTTTGCGTATGGGATAAAGGGGACTTGATACTTTAATGCTATGGTTGGGTTTTTACCTTAATGAATCTTTAGTAGTTGCGGATGCTTGCTAGAGTTCCAATCATAAGTGCGTATGATCCAAGTAGAGAAAGTATGTTAGCTTATGCCTCTCCCTCAAATAGAATTGCAATAACGATTATCGGTCTAGTAACATAGTCAGTTGCCTAGGGACAATTCCACAACTCCTATCACCACTTTTCCATACTCGCTATATTTACTTTAGTTGTGTCTTTACCTTAACAGCCCCTAGTTTTATTTTCGTGCTCTTTACTTTCTTGCAAGTCTATCCAAAAACACCTACAAAGTACTTCTAGTTTTATACTTGTTCTAGGTAAAGCGAACGTCAAGCGTGCGTAGAGTTGTATCGGTGGTCGATAGAACTTGAGGGAATATTTGTTCTACCTTTATCTCCTCGTTGGGTTCGACACTCTTACTTATCAAAAGAGGCTACAATTGATCCCCTATACTTGTGGGTTATCAGGCCCCAAGATGGGATCTCGTGGGTACAGAAGGTTGCGGTGGTGGAATAAGGTTTTTGGCTCCTGTTCTGATCGTTTGGGGGTACGTAGGTATATATAGGAGGAAGGAGTACGTCGGTGGAGAAACAAGGGGCCCATGAGGGTGGAGGGTGCGCTTGGGGGGGGGGGGGGTAGGCGCGCCCCCTACCTCGTGGCTTCCTCCTTTGTTTCTTGGCGTAGGGTCCAAGTCCTCTGGATCATGTTCGTTCCAAAAATCACGTTCCCGAAGGTTTCATTCCGTTTGGACTCCGTTTGATATTCTTTTTCTACGAGACTCTGAAATAGGCAAAAAACAACAATTCTGGGCTGGGCCTCCGGTTAATAGGTTAGTCCCAAAAATAATATAAAAGTGAATAATAAAGCCCAGTAATGTCCAAAACAGTAGATAATATAGCATGGAGCAATCAAAAATTATAGATACGTTGGAGACATATCACCTGACTAACTACAAGACCCTCCCAATGTACAAGCTCGTAGCTGAGGTTACAAGCTAAACGTCGAAGTCCACGCAGAACTACTAGCGAGACTGAAGTCTCTCTGCAAAAACGTAAATTAAGAAAACGTGAGTACAAATGTACCCAGCAAGACTTACATCAGAACTAGCTACATATGCATCGGTATCAACAATGGGGGTGGTGGAGTTTAACTGCAGCAAGCCAGCTTTGACTCGATGGCTATCCTGAACTATGACTGCAAGTAACTCTTTTGAGGTGGCGCACACGAGTCCACATATTCACCATATCAATACGCCACTATGGATCCGCTCCCGTCTTCCTACGAGAACGCCATCCATAGCACTCACGCTTATCTTGCGAGTTTTAGAGTATCCAAACTGGTCGAAGTTGAGTCTAGAAATGCTTTAGTTATATGTAAGGGAATTGATTGTGGAAGGGAACGTAAGGCTCTTTTTACTTCTTATACCCTATGTCCTTCTGATATGAGTCACCCTCTTCTTTTCTGCAGGGACTAAGACTAGGCCTTCTCATCTATCTATCAGGATGATGTGTTACTAATCCATAGACTTGTAGGATTGATGGATTCAAGTCTCGGTTCAGTTTCTACTACTTGCGTGTGTTCATAGCTGGTCTCGGAACCTTGATATTATGATGTTGAGTGGTTATGCCACCATTTTTCATGATGTCTCAAATATTTTTGATCATTTACATCCGTTATGCTGTCCGAGTCATCCCAGGTTTCTAGATAGTCTGATGCATTTGCAAATCCTTCCTCCCAGTTCTTGATGTCCTTTTGGGCCAGATTAAGCACACTAATCGGTCTGTTGAGGTACTCCATTGCCTCAGTATATATGTTGGAGCTATTATTAAGACCCTAGGTGTCTTAGAGAACCACCTAGTAATCCAGCCATGTTTTGTGTTCACAGTGTGATGATTCTGGCCATTATTCTCGAAAGCATCCCGTGATGCCATTTAGTTAGTAGGCATTCTATTTCTAGGTTCTAGAACCTGAGATTCACTCTACTTACCTCGTGTTGATAGTGTTGCTCGTACCTTTAGGATATAACCTTTGCGATAGTCCTCAAGATCCATGGTAAATCCTTCTTCCAATACCATGAACTACTTATGGCAGAAGTTCCTTGTTAAACCAAAACATCACAATAAGAGTGCTCTTGATGAGTTCTCCATTCTGCATTGTGAATCTGCCAGTCCTACCTTTCTGCATGGATTATCTGGAAGAAATATGTTGAACTTGTTTGACATACAAAATATATGCATCCGCAACTCAGAAAACCATGTGTTCCTTTGAGTTGTGGCTCTTTAGTTGTTCCTGACCTCTGTCTATCAATTGATAGTCAAGAGTATGCGTGCAGTCGTTCATCGTTGCCTTTACTCTTGCGTTCCGTCAAGCCATTCTATCTCGGAATGACTAGGAGAAACAAACTCCGGTACCTTATCCATAACTAGGATTGGGTCAAAGTAGTTGTATTCCACAGATCAAGATGTCAATCCAGTTTTTGTTCTGTTCTACCTTGGAGTATTACCATCTTTATATCAACAATATCATGGGTATTGCACACCATCCTATGAACTCTTGATACAGTGGTACTTCTCGCCATCATTTTTCATTCCTCGGTCCCCATGTTGTTGCAACCGGAATGACGACAAGTGAACTATGATGTGTGAAATCAATACTACTAGCGACTCCGTTGCTTGGTAGCTAATGGACAATAATTTCATTCTTAGCGTGTTGGTTATTGAATCATCATTCTAAGATTGATCGTGCTACCTAGTCCATTTTCCCTGGTGCACTCTTCGATCAATGAGTTAGTATTGTGTCAATCCCTCGCCCTTTTGATCATATCATCTTGCCTCGAAAGCAAGATTGCTCCCGAGCTTAATAACATTTCGGTGGTTCGTGATTTTCCGGATATCTTCATGGAAGTATCACCAGGTCGTCCCCAGACCCATATGTTGAGTTCGTGATCAAGTTGGTTTCCCAATAAACCACTCTTTCTCCAAGAATCCGTGTTGGATACCCCTGAGCTAGTTGGTTAAGCCAAACAACAACTTGGAGAGTTGGAAGATAAAAGCTTGTCTGACTTAGTTCATGTTAAGGGATATCTTGTGTTTGTGTGTTTGTTGTAGAAAGATGATATTTTCATTGATTGACCCTCGTGATCAGTTAATGGATCTATCATTTTACCCAATCTTTGATTTGAGTATGGGCTATCATCAAATTAAATCAGAACCGACGATATTTGTAATGTTGTTTTACTCGTGGTTGTTCCCTCGAGCATACACCATTATATCTTTTGGGTCTGACCGATGCTATCACCTTGTTCACATAATTGTGGAACTCCACTTATATGGATACCTGGATGAATTGTTGTTGAGCCCATCAGCAATTTTCCATGATTCGTGTTGAACATCCAGTTAGTATTGGAAACTTTGTAACCATTGCCTTCATGTTGCATTCATGACACTACAAAAAAATACACTTCCGTGATGATACGTGTTTGTCACAGTAGGTCGCATTTTTTGTCATGCATGTACATCCATGAAAAATTTATGACAGAATCAAGATAGTCATACCTGTGTTGTCATAGAAGTGTTCCATGACATTACCAAAATTATCATCACGGAAGTGTCCACTTCCATGACGATAAATCGCGCGTCACAAAAGTGCTTTCGTCAAGGGTGACCGACACGTGGCATCCACCGTAACGGAACGCCGTTAAGCTATCGGGTCGGGTTTTGGATCCGATAACCCGTTAACAGCCCCGACCAATGGGAAATTTCCACGTGTAAAATTCTTATTGGCCGGACAAAACACGTGTCAGCTCGTCAATGGGTCAGATAGGCGCCTATGATACGTCGACACGTGGCACGGCCCAATAGAAGCCCATTCCTATGAAAAGGCCGGCCCGTTTGACTTGGTCAAAAGGTGGCAGGCCGACCCATGGAAATCCTGTTAACGGCCTGTTCGCATATAGCCCATTTACAGCCCGCTAACCCAAGGCCCGTTACGCCCTATCCGAATTAGGCCCAATAGCGTCATCTGAGCCATCCAATATGATTCCAGCCCGTTTTCACTTCTGGCCCATGTATGGCCCATGACGTCTTTTGGCCCATATGAGGCCCTATGTAACTCTTGGCCTATTAACGGCCCATGGTGAAACTGGCCCGTAATGAACAGTGTATCACTTTACACCCATTAACGGCCCGTGGTGAAACTGGTCCGTAATGAACAGTGTATCACTTTATACCCATTAACGGCCCATTATTCCATTGGGTCGTTTCCAGCCCATGTTATCTTTCGGCCTTCTCAGAGCCCATTTATTCTTGGGCTCATTTCCAGCATTCGTTTACTTACGACCCCTTACTGTCATTTTCTGCTTGTGGGCCAAATTCAGCCTGTGGGTACAGTCGGCCCGTTTGTGGTCCGTTAATATGTTGGGCCGTTTTCATAACGTCATCAAATACGGCCTATTAACGATGGCCCGTTGCGGTCGGGCCATGAACGGACGATTCCAACTCTAGCCCGTTTACGACCATAATGCGGCCTGTTATTGGCCCATGTTTGGCCAATCGATCATACGGCCCGTATAAGGCCCATTGATGATACAGCCCGTAGAAGGCCCATTGTTTCTACGACCCGTAGAAGGCCTACTGTTTCTACGGCCCGTAGGAGGCCCACTATTTCTACGACCCGTAGGAGGCCCAATGTCACTACAGTAAATATTAGCCCATGGTTATTATGGCCTAGTTTTAAAAAATAGGTTATTGCAGCCACTAGCTAACCGTGGAAAAAGAACTGCAATGACTACAAGCAAACAAATAAACAAGACAACAAGGAAATAAATAAGCAAGCAACTAACGCTAGGCTATCACGGCTATTACACATATTACATCCACTGGGCATCAAAGTTCGCCACCAGTGCAAATATAGGGAACAAAGTAGCATATCATATACACTGGCCGTCAAAATTGGCCACCAGTGCAAATAAACGCGGCAGCAAAACAAGACCATAACTGAAAGAACTTCAGAAGAGCTCAAGAAACGTTATCCTGGGTATCCACCATGCTGGCAATAAGCTTAGCAAGCTGATTAGCTTTGTCCTGTTTGGCGCTAAAATCCTCCAGTGCTTGCTGTTGCACCAGAAAGTATGCATCTGAATTCTCCAGGGACTTCCGCAGTCCTTCCGCTTCTTGTCGCAGCACAGCTGATCGATGTCTTTCAGCTTGTAGTTGAGACTCAAGAAACCGAACTGATTCAGACAGTGAGTTTGAATAGCTTGTGCAAGCGGTAGTGGCCAGTAACTCCAACACTAAACCAAGACAGGATGTGTCACTATCCTGAACCTTATCTGCATTACTTCCTTTACCGTTGCTTAATAAGGTACTCTTCCCCAATATTCTGTCAGCATTCTAAAAGAAGAAACAAGCAGACACATAACAAGTTTAGCATGTACTAGTATATGGAACTCATTTTGGTGAACCAGTTCATTAGTAAGGTGGATAGGATTAAACTACCAAGTCTTCTATTGCCAAGTACTAGTACATAATAAAAGCATCAAACAAACATATATCTATGTCCTATGGTAGCAATGGAATCTTAAATTAGAACAATTGTTCTTAAGGTTTAGGCACTTGTTCTACATGAACAGAGTACAGTAAGACATAAAAATATAATACTTAAAAATAGAAAATGAGCTCATAGACCTTACCACATTCTTGGTTCGGGATCAGTACAGAACAAGGCGTTCCCAGTCATCGTCCAGTAAATGTGTCTCAGGAGAACGTAAGGGAATTTGATGAGTTTCTTTGCCGGTGAAGTATATTTTCTTCAGGTAATTTCGATACTGCCACCAAGCATTCTTGAAGATAGCAGTGGTATTAGCACAGGTTACCTCATCCTGAGTTTCCAAATTGGTCCTTCTCTATAGAGAAAAATGGGAAAATTTGTTGTATTATAACCATCATGGAGGTAGGATGTATGGGACGAAGCAAAGTAATTGCCATGAATAACATTACTTACACATAACTCCTGGACAAACACCTGCAACTAGCATTTTCCTTCATCTTCAGTATAATATTTCCAAGATGGGAAGATACGCACATACGATTTAACAACATCAAATGCGATAGATGCTAAACTACGACTAGCTGATTGTGCTTCCTCCACAGGAATAGGCGTACTAACTGGTGGAGTTGGGGTTCGCCGTGATAGTACTGGCCCTTTGGACACTAGAGCTGTCTTACTAACTGCTCTTGTTTGAGAGCTCTGTGGTGGAGATGGTGCTGTGTCAATAGGAACTGGGTTACTATCGGCTGGGGTTGGGGTTAGATTGGGTGAAGCTGGTTCTCTGTCCATCGCAGTAGGGGTACAATCTGCGAGAGTTTGGGTTATGTGTGGTAGGGCTGGTTCTTGTGCATGTACAACCGGGGTGCTATCTCCACCAAGAGGTAGCACTGTTTTATTTGAAGACTGTGTTTTTAGTCCGCTAGATACTGGCATCACCCGCTCCAATTCAAATGGCTGATAAACAGGAAACATAGTTGAATGTACAGACATTGTATGAGAGACAGATGCAATAGATAGTGTGGAAAAAAGAGGGCATGAAATAGTTGACATGTATATTGTTTAACTAAAACGGATAGCATGACATAATTTCATGTATACGATGTCTATCTAAACTGGATAGCATAACATAACATAATTCAAAGATATGATGAATAACTAAACATGATCGCATGACATAATTCACCTATATGTTATCTAAGTAATCAGGATCGCATCATTTAATTCACATATGTGATTTATATGCTAAACAGAGGGCATTCGATATGATGTCTGAACTAAGAACATGGTGTTGAATATTGTGTATATGATGTCTAAACTATGCAATGCAAGACACCGTATGCATGATATGAGCAGTATAACCGTGCCAAGTTAGAGCATACACCTCAGTGGGGGAATAGGACTGGTCATCTGTCTCTGAATCCATCTCTGAGGAGCTATCGGGACCCAACAAGAGATCTGCTTCGACAGGTAGCACTGTCTGCTCTGAAGGCCTTGTTTTCACTCCAGATTTTTCCATCTCCCACCCAAAGGGCTGATTCACAGGAAGAGTAGTTTAATGTACAAACATTGTTGACAAATGGAAATGTAATGAAGAAAAGGATGGGCAAGATATCATTCAAATATATGGTGCCTGGTTAAACAGGATGGCATTGCACATTTCACATATATTATGGCTGGCTAAAAGACATGAGACTGCATAATTCCCATATATGATATAGAAACTAAACAGGTGGCATTATAGAACATGTCTAAACTAAGCAGATGACATATATGATGTCAAAAGTAGGCACTGCAAGGCAACATATGCATGATATGACTAACATCATCATGCCAAGGTAGAGCAAACACCTTGGGGGGTAAATAGGAGTGGTCAGCGGCGTCTGAATCCGCCTCAGAACAGATATCTTCCTCTGGATTATAATCCGGAGAGGGGTGGGGAGGGTTTGCCATTGAACCCACCATGGAGCGATGTCTGCATGACATTGTATTGCCGCGCAAAACTCTTCTCTTTTTCTCTACATGTTCAGCATGACTGTGTACAATATCTGACATGCATACGAAAAAATATGGTGAGATTATGTAAGGAGAGCATGCATAAATTTAGAGTGATGGTAACAACCAGTGGATCGATGTTTTTCCTTGAACCAAAATAGCCCTAATGAATGGACGTGAACGTATAGTAATAAGTGATGCAACAAGTGTACAACCTCTTTGCCGTAGCCGTGTCGACCTCAACATCATTGGGTTGGTCGCTGAAGCAGTTGAGGCAGAGGTGGTTTTCGGAGGTGTGGAGGAAGATCTGAGGAATCTGTAGACGGCGCCCAGGGCACTGCTCTATTGTGATGGATCGTTCTGTCGTTGGAGCAGCTCCGGTGAGCCGTAAGACGTCAAGGCTGAAGCGGCACAAGACATACATCGTCAATCTCAAGTGGGACTCTAATAGCATCTCCGATAGATGATGTAAAATGGATGTAAAATTAACATCACCAAAAACCACCTGACTACAACAGATGAGGTAAAAACTGTTGACTCTGAACTTAACTGTCAAAACTGAAATTTACTGTGGAATCTGAATGCTACTGTCGAAACTGAATGCAATGGTAGCAGAGAGGCACTTGACATGTAGTTTAGGGAGCGCCTCCAGTTCATCTTCAACCTGCACCCCCCTGAGCCGCCAGCCACCACCGGCCGAACCGCCGCCCCCAGCGCCGCCTCGCCGCCCCGAAACAACTCGCCACCGCTGCCCCGGCCAGCCCTCTAGGCCCCCCGCCCCCCACCCTGAACCCTAAGATAGATAGTGGGGTACCTCTCCGGCGAGCCCCCGTCCCCGCTGCGGGTGGTTCTTCCTTAACTCCGGCAAGCCCCCCAACCACTGAAAATCGACTCACCCAAAAGTCGATTCAGTCGACTGAAGTGTGGCTTAATCAGAGCAGAGCAGCAGCACGAGCGAGGGGGAGAGCAGCAGCAGCAGCTGGGCGAGCGAGCGATCGAGCGAGAGCTGGAGCAGCAGCAGCAGCGCGAGCGAGCGAGCGAGAGCCGGAGCAGCAGCAGCAGATCCGGGTGGTATGGACGCCGCCGTCGAAGGGGCCTCGCACTGGGGGAGAGCCGCCGTGGAGATGTCGCCCGCGGCGCCGGCTTAAGGTAGCTGCTCCATGGGGGTGCGGGATGGAGCACTGTCGGCGCCGATTGGTCGAGTTAAGGAGAAGGTGAGATGCGATGAGTGTACAACCTCTTTGGTGGCGCTGAGTAGGCCTCGGCTTCGTCCGAGGAGTCGGTGAGGATGCTGCGGTTCCGGTGGAGCAGGTTAAGGCGGTGCTGTGGGGATGGAGCAGCAGCGATAGACGAGGCGATCGTCGGAGCAGCTCCTTGGAGGTGGAGGACGGGGTGGCTGAACCGGCGGGACGGCGAGATGGACGACGGATCCTCATCCAGGGAGGTGGACGAGGGACGTCGAGCTGTTGCGATGGACGATGTCGTCGGGGAAGAGGCTCCGGCTAGGCAGCGGTGACGTGGCGGACGGAGGAGGGTGGGGTTTCGCGGCTGGAGCGGAGAGGTTATGGCGGCCTGGGATTTCGAATGGCGAAAAGGGGTGATGGGAGGGGGTGAACCATGACTTAGGAACACGCTTGTCCAAAATGTAGGGTGTGTTACAAAAGTACCCCCCACCGATTTGAACTAGCGGCCCTTTCGGCTCAGGGTTAGAAGGGGGATTTCACGTGTCGAGATTTGGCAGCTGGAGGGAGTTTTCGCGCGCGTTGTAATTTCGGGATAGCAAGGCGCGGGTTGTGAAGGCGCCAGTTTTGGGAGCACGATATTTGAATTTTCGGGATATAACAAGACGCGGGTTGAATTTTAGGGACAAGCCTAACGTGTAGTAATATTGTACTTGTACGTACCAAATCAATTCGCACTTCCCTCAACCAAAAAGAAAACGAAAAAAAATAAAACTATTCGCACCACACAAAGAGAGAGTCTTGCCCCGTTTTACTATACAAATTCTATTCAAAGCTACTCCCTCCTTCCATCTATATAGGGCCTAATGCGTTTTTCGATGCTAACTTTGACCAAATATTAGAGCAATGATATATGACATGCAACTTACACAAAGCACACCGTTAAATTCGTTTGTGAAAGGTTCTTTCAATGATATAATTTTCACATTATGCATGTCATGTACTATTAATCTTGTCAATAGTCAAAGGCGGTCTTAAAAATCTAATTACGCCCTATATAGATGGAAGGAGGGAGTATGAATCCATGTTATGTCCGATTAAATTTTTCTGCTTGCTGTATAATGCATGTAACCTACTCATACCAACATTTTAGTGCATTCCAAATGTCTATACTACCGCTGCAATTCGAACTAAATTTGAATTCGTTTCCCTATTTCAATAAGAATCTACAATCATGATTGTTGCCAACTTCAACCATCATAGTTTCCTTGTTATCCGCCAGATATAAATCAGACGGCCTATAATGCAGGATGGCAGGCACACCATCATCAACAACTTCGTTTTTTTATAAGAGTAGAGATAAAATATATTAAATGTAGTATACCATGTTCATAACCACACCATGTGTATCACCGTTATATATATTCACACAAGCGTCGGTTTGAAACACTATGATAAATTCTTCAAATATCCGAATTCGCTTTTTATAATGAAGTATATATGATCTCTATTCGTCTTTTACACCCACACAACCCTCTTATCTTTGTAGCTAGCGCTAACTTTCTCTTGTGCATGCACACGCCCGCATCCCTCTCACCCTCCCTCAGCATTCTCTAGCTCCATCGCGCAAATTCATCTTTTCACTTTAGGTCGTTCACCCATGGTGTGTGTAGGCCCCCCCAGCTCCTTCTTTACGGCACACATCGATCGATATGCCTCTCTAGCCAGGTGTGCCTAGCACAAACACAAGCTTCCCCTCTTCTCTTGTCATCGTCCATGCCTCACTCCCACCACTCTTTTCATCGTTCTCGTACTCGCACACTCCTCCCCCTCGATATAGTATGCCTCTCGTGCCACCTACTACATGCATCCCTCTCTCTCTATCCTTCTCCTCGTGCCTCATTTGCTTCTAACACACACATGCATGTATACCGATCGATCTCCCAACATATACCTAGATCGACTTTAACTACCCCCCCCCATCGATCGGCGTACCTCACAAGTTATGTCTCTCCTTTCTCTTACAAAGGGCGATTGATCTTCCTATGTAGTTACGTCTGCTTACCACAGCCACATCGTCCCCCTCATCATTCGTGCATGCCTCCTGACCCGTCTTTCACACGCACGTGCACAGACAACAAGCAGCCATCTCCTCTCTTATTGATATCGCGGGCATGCCCTCAGTTTGTCTAGCAAGCCTATCCCACCATTTGTTAGAAGCAACTCCACTACCACCCCCTCCAATACTCTAGCTCTGTCTCTCTCCCAACCTTATTCATCTCCTGCACATATGCATGGATGCCGATCGATCTCCCTTAATACATGAGGCAGATCGATCTCCTTAATACATGAGGTAGGCCTCTCTCCTCCTCCACACATATACCAGCTATTGTACCTCTATAGTTAATTGGGCCTCCCTCTTCCCCCACCACACACCGATAGTCGAGCGCTGCAGGTAGGTATCCATGCCACAGAGACAAACTGCACATGTCCCATCTCACGTTCCAGTAGGCCAGCCACTCTATATCTTTGACGTGGGCACACACAAATTCGATGTCACTCTTTATCGATCGCGCGCGCCCACACACACACATCATCCCTCTCTTCGATTCTATGGACACCTCAAGCCAATGATACCTCCACTCTCTTCTCGTGGATCGCCCCCTCTATATATATGTTATATCCAGGACTCTATTTCACACACATTGCATATGTTACATTTTTTGATTGACCCCCACCCCCCACAAAAAAACTCTCAAGAACCCACACACTATATCTCTCTAGGTTTGTATCTCTCTCACACAACCCCACGTAGGTGGTGTACGTATACAAGAAGAGAATAGGTGCACCGTGCACATACTCACGCTTCGTGCCCAGCCACACCCGCGCGGGTACACGGTGGAGCTCATTTCTTTACGAAATGGCAGCCCACGTGCTAATTTGAACGCCTGTAGCGGTTGTTTACCTAGGGAGGTCGTGTACCACGCGTGCACGAAACAAAGTTCGACTTGACGCGTTGCCGCGTTATTTTTAAATAAAGTTACAGCGCTCAATGGCACGTACATAGAATATAAAACGATTTTTATGGAGAAAAAGGTAGTCCGCTCACTATATACAATGGAGCCTGCCTGCCTGGTTTGTCGCTCTTCAGAGTATCTCACACAAGGCTCCAGTGGCCTCTCTCTCTCACCGTTGGTCACTGATACGGCCGCATCCCGTCCGCCGGGGGAAAGGGAGTGTGGTGGCCTCTCTCTCTCTCACCGTTGGTCACTAATCCGGCCGCATCCCGTCCGCCGGGGGAAAGGGAGTGTGGTGGCCTCTCTCTCTCACTGTTGGTCACTGATCTGGACACATCCCGTCCACCGGGGGAAAGGGAGGAAGTGCATCGTTTCTCCGTTCGACGGCGCCGAGGCAGCACGTCCCGATCTGCGGTACACGTCGTTCTCTCTGACCAAGCTCCGGCGCGGCAGGGCCTACGCCAACTGCTTGTAGATTCCGCCCGCCGCCGCTCACCTAGTTACATCCCGACGACCTCCAGGTATCCCCTCAGGCCATGCTCCACTGCCCGTTTTCCCATGTCGCTGCATGTGGATCTTCCATAATTCTTTGCCCAAAACGTAGCTCGTCCGACATACTTTCCATATTGCATTTTCGTCCTCGCACCGTTTTAGACAAACACAACCGTGTTGTTATCTTCCCTTAGGACAAGGAATATGCTTCTTTTTTGTCGTCGCCTGTGTCATCAACTGTTATTGGCCAGTAATTGTTTCATTTCTACCTCTTTTTTGCAAACAGGGCTATCCATTTCACCTCGTTGCTATTGCGACCTTTTAGTGAACTGCACAAATCACTTTTTTCTTAAGAGTGTTTTGTGCAGTTGTACTAAAATGTCACACGGGCAACGTCTCTACATTTCAGTGCGACTGCACAAAGGGAGATTGGTTTTGCTCTATCCTCCTCATCCAAATCCGAGCCTAATCTTCTCCAACTAGTTAGTCTTAAGAGAGATTGCAAAGCTGACCGGCTTCTATTTGTGTGTTTATTGTTTCATCAGCAGTCCTCTATTATCGTAATCACACTTGATATCTTTGGAACAGGGACGCTCAGCTCTATTTTAGTGGAACTGCACAAAATGATCGGAATGTTGCATGCTCCAGACAGCTACTTTTTTCCCAACATGCCTTGTTGATTTAGACAGAGCTGGGGGGCGTTGCTGCCAATGAAAGCATGGATCAATTTTAATTTAACACCTTCTCACAACTTTGTCTTCAGTTGTGATGTAATTATTAGCTCTGATCTGCTAATAATTGACATCCATTAGCAAGGAAGTTAGTTTTTTATTGTTTCTGAAAGAGCATCGATGGCAAGACACCCGAAACAAAAGCTGAAAGCTCACACCATTGTACAATTTCATGTCGCTGGAAAATTATTTGTATAGTACGTCAATTATGTAAACAAATGATGGAAGCTTGATAGCATTGCCAGAAGCCTCTTCATCATCCGGGTCCATGTGCCATGCACAAAATTATACTCCTTCGTTCCTAAATATTTTTCTTTTTAGAAATTTCAAACGGGCATATTTTAGAGTGTAGATTCACTCATTTTGCTTTGTATGTGTACTCCCTCCGTTCCTAAATATTATATTCGTCTTTCTAGAGATTTCATCAAGTGACTACATACGGAGCAAAATGAGTGAATCAACACTCTAAAATATGTCTATATACATCCGTATGTAACAGTCCATTTGAAATCTCTAAAAAGACAAATATTTGAGTAGTCACTCGTTGAAATCTCTAGAAAGACAAATACTCCGGAGTATATTTAAGAACCAAGGGGGTAGTGCACAACTGCATGGGAGACTCAGCCCGGTCGTTGCGCCGCATTAATAGTGAGTAATGAGCAGTCAAATCATAAGCCTCACCTTTCCCACTGTAAATTGCTCTGAAGAAGCAACCATCAATACACTCTTCTTTGAATCCGATCATACTACCCCATCCGTCACTGTTTATACAACGTGCTTCAAAAAAAAAGAAAAAAAATCTGTGGGACCAAGGCGACTAGCGATCGGCCTGAAAAATAGCATTGGTAGTTATAGCACGATGTCTATTACTAGAGGGAATAATGCGTACACACATGCATGCAGTGCTTCCACCCCGGGTACACACATGAATGCACTTACTCCACTCCGTAGTAGTACAGTACAAGGAGAGAAAATTGTGGACTTGATTGCGGTTACCACGCCCTAATTAATTGAGCATTAAACCAAACGCGTGTCTCTCTGGTGGTGGAAATGCATTGAGAGAAATGCATCATAATGAAGCGCGCCCTGTAAACTGTGACAGAGGGAGGAGTAGTATGAAGGTGCAAAACCAAGTACGCGTACTACTGCGCTTGGCACTTCGCCTCTTCGTGAAGTCGAACAATGATGGTACTCTGCATGTTGGGTACTACAGTGTATGCCTCTGACAATCTGACACCGAATGGACTGATGCATGTCCACCGAGGGTAGGTTGCATTAGTCAAAAGGCGTAAGCGAGCTTCACCTTGTCCTACAAGCTTCTCCTCGTTCTGCGAGTTGACGGGACACACCAAAAAGTAGTGCTAGTCCATACTCCCTCCTTTCCGGTTAATATGGCTTAATCTTTTTTGCGGGTAAATGAGAGAGCTTTATTCATATATAAGAATTCTTAGGACGATCGGCCAAGACACTGGTCACTAGGAAGCGAGGTACCCCGCAAAAAAACAAGTAGGAAGCGAGGTGTTTCATCAAGCCAGCTCTCGGCCACATTCAAAGTGCAGCAAGAACGGTTCGCACGAAGATGCGCCGCAAGGTTTGCTGACCTGTTTACATGCTGAATAACAAAAAAAGAGGAAATATTACTAAGCGCTACTATTTGTAACAGGATATGAGCCAGAATTAAGCGAGAATTATGGCGAGTGTTCCATGCAATCAACTTCCTTTATCGCATGCGAGAACCCTCGAAGAGAACCAAATGTGTTGAAGATTGCTTTATCACATTTTAAAATTATAATAAGAGTGCAGACGCTCCTCCATCCGGTTCCTAGTACTAGTATAGTACGTACCTTTATGAACTATAGTAGTAATACTAGTAAACTTTGCGCTTGGCTGTTCGGGAAGCCGAACAATAATAGCACTAGTAGTATAGTGTATGCTTCTGGCAATCTGACACCGAATTAACTGTTGCACGTCCACCGCCTGAGCTAGGGAGAGCTTGCATTAGTCAAAAGTTTCTCCTTGTCCTGCGAGCCACCGCGCGCAAGCTTCTCCCGTCCTGCAACCTTCTCCTCGTTCGGCAAGTTGACGGGACACAACAAAGTAATGCTAGTCCATACTGCCTCCTCTCCGGTTAATATGGCTTAATTTCAAACGAGATAAATACACTGTCTGTCACTGTATATTTGTAAAAATACGGTCAGTGGACTTCATACTACGCTCATTGCGCTCAATATATATATTTTTCGGTGTTCATACGGTCACTAGCTCACCCTGACTGAGTATGTGTGTGCGTGCACGTGTAGGTTGAGCACTTGAGGGTGACCGTGTGTGTTCCGTCGTGTGCTTGGACATGCATGCATTAGGGTGTCGCACGCGTTTTTGCGTCCATGTGTACGTGTGACTATTGCATACACATAGGGGGAGTACGTGTAGGGGCCACTAAGGAGCAGTCAAATCACACAGTAAGTTAGTCGGAAGAAGCAACCATCATTTCACTTTTGAATGACACGTACGCAATATAAAATGGTTGATATGGAGAGAAAAAGAAAACCACTATATATACACTAGCAGGAGCCTAAGCTACAAGCCTGCTTGCTTAGGTTGCTCTCTTCACAAGCATAGAACGACGGGCCTGATCCTGCAGCTGGGGGCAGGGAACAATGTTCTGCGTAGACGCGGTCGACATCGGCGAGGGAGAAAACCCACAGTTGGTGCGTCCCAATCGGGGGTCATCGCGGTATGGGTCGATGCCGCATCCCAACCGCCCTTCTAGCTACAGCCCGACGTACCAGGTAGTCCATCTTCCTTTTGGAGCCGGCTTGCTCCACTGTCGTAGCTCCATCTCCATGTCGATCTTTCTCTACTTCTACCGGCTTCTACTTGTGATGAGTTTATGTCTCATGAACTAGTGCCAGTACTATTATTCTAATCACACTTTTTCAATATCTTTGCCATCAGGGATGCTCAGGTCGATTTTAGTGGAACTGCACAAAAGCATCGTATGATCCGAGGGTGCCAGCCATCTTTCCTTCGACAGGTTCTACCTGGCCAGGAAATTAAATCATGTTTAGGGTTTAGGGTTTAAGTCGTAGTGACCCCATCAGTAGTTTTTCTTTTGTACACGCTCTCACAACTTTTTTCTTTAGTTGTGAAGTAAATATTGGCTATGATCTATGAATCATTGAGATGCATCAGCATGCATGTTAGTTTTCCTTTGTATTTGATGGGATGTTGTAACGGGGCAACCTTGGAATAGGAATGAAAATGGAGTGGAAAAGTTTCCGTTTTTCCGGAGAAAAAATGGAAATAGAGAGAAACCAACGTTTCGTTTCGTTGGATCGCGCCATCGAGCAAAACCAACGTTTAAATCACGTCTGTCGTGTTCGTGTCTCACCCTCCTCCACGGCTCGACCCCACACGGTCGCTCGGCATGCCACTCACCGCAAACCGAGTAGTATACCATAACTTTCATGCCTGCTTGTCGATGGATCGCGCCATGGAGTACTAGCACTACTGGAAGAGATTGACGAGTTGGGGGAGGACAACTAGTTGTAGCACGGACTCCTAAGAACTTTTTACATGCATGTTGTAGCCGGCTATTGCGACCTTTGAACACGGAGTAGCCGTGTGCACCCGGAAGCGGCGCGGGCGGCGCTCTCTCGGCCGGCGCGCCGCTTCAATGCTGGCGCCAGTGAGAGGTCGCGTCCGCTCTGGACGGGCATGAATGCAGCACTGACCGTTTCGGGCGGGAAGCACGCACGGGTGATGAAGAGGGTTCGGGTTGGTCAGGATCGGACGTGGCAGCGGTCCGGACGTGCGCAAACAAGAGATGCTATACGTTAATATTGCTACGTATATAATTAACAATGTAAATAATGTGCCAGTTGACAAATATGATTGGAGATGGAGATGGAAATGGAATTTTACGTAAACACGGATATGCATGTCTATGCCTATGTGTGTGTGCACGACGACTCTCGCGACCTGGAAGCGGGGGCGTGTTTTTGATCGAGTTTTCTTTCTTGGTACGTTAGAAAATCAATTTGTCTAATTCACATCTAGATGTTATTTAAGGATATCACATCTAAGCTCCCACAAGTATATAATGTAGCAACAAGAAACAAAAAAAACTAGGAAAAAATAGACCACAAACAGAGTGGACATCAACTTAGATGTGACATAACTATGTCACATCTAGATGTGTCCTAGACAGACCCTTAAAAAATTGTCTGCCACTTTTTGTTTCTTTTTAAAACGACTGCTATGGAGAGATTTTTTTTACTCCATTATAGCCTCTTGTTTGATAGAGTTTCTCGCGTCTCACTCTCTCACCCTCTCCATATCAAAACAAGATGACAGTGTCCACTCTATCTCTCTCCTCACCGGTGGTCACAGATCCAGCCGAATCCCATCCGCTGCGGGAGGTGAGGAGGTGCAGTGTTGACGTTGTCGCCGTTGGCGACGGAGGAAGTCGGTGCACACCGTCCTCTCGGAGCCGGCGTTGACGCGGACGAAGATCCTCCGCGCCCTTGTTCGCTGACGTCGTGTGGGCAGATCCCGCCCGCCTGCCTAAACGACATCTCGCCCACCTAAGGTATAACTTCTTGTACTGGTCCAGCTCCCCAGGTCGCTGCGTGCGGGTTTTCTTCTATGCGACTACTCCCCAGCTCCTCATGCATAGTAGCTAGGGTTCGTCGGTTGGTCCAACATCACCTACTAGTACTACTATTATAGAGGAAATGCCACTCGAAAAGTTGTCCTGATTTATGCCTCGGTGGAGGTATACATGTTGTTTCGACAAAAAGTACATGGTGGTTGTGCGGTCATTGTCCATATGGTGGTAGTACTATCACTCGTTAAATGAAGAAATGCTTTTTTTCTCGGGTATCCTGGTTTAGTTCCCATCAAGATAATTATGATGCTTCTGTTTGTTGGTGTACTTTTCATTAATTCTTATTGACAATTGAGATGTCGTTGCTAACCCTTTCTTATATTTTTGGAAATAGCGATGCGTGTCTCCATACCCGGGCATGTCTTCCTCAATTTTAGTGGAACTGCACAAAATTGGATGGCCATTGTTGTTCCGCCTCACTGTCCTCTGCCATGATGACCTATCGATGCTCATGGTTGCACCTCATGGTTGCGTCATCTGGTGAAGCTGATCGATTTTCGACGAAAAACAAGTTGTCTTCCATCAATGCTCTTTGCTTGTTACGCACAAAGATGATATCCTTCGTCAGTTCACCTTGGTTGCGTTGGAGACGCAGTCGTCTTTCACGTTGGTGCAATTTTATCACACAATTGGCTATAAACCAAATGTTTCCTCGAAGAAGGATCGACGTTGGTACTAACAGCATAAGTTTTGTATTGATTTCTAAGCCTTCTCACAACTTTGTCTCCAGCTCCCGTGTAATTTTATTTGTCCAGCTATTAACTTTGATTTAAAAAATGGCGTGGACTAAAAACCCGGATGGACGTAGTAGCCCTCCATTTTTATTTACTCCGCATATTAGATTTGACTGAAGTCAAACTTTGTAATACTCTCAAACCTTTCCGATAATTCAAATTAAATTTCTTTATTTGTACACACTCTCACATGTTTCCAATAATTTGGCGCATGTGTGGTTGTTCACTTAAGGGAGGGTAGTGTACCACACGTAAGGGACAGGAAGTGCGACCAGGACGCGTGGGCGTGGATCGTTAGTTCATCGGAAGTAGTACTAGTTTTCTTCATTGTACATTAAATAAAGAGTTTCGTTTCGTACTTACACAATTTAAAACGATTGTTATGGAGAGAATAAGAAAACCACTCCACTATATATTAGTCGTATACACGAGAGTACTATATGGACGCAGCTTCATTGACTTAGTGCACCTGCCTTTGGATTTATGATAGGTGGGCCCAAAATGTGGTTGGCTCACCTGTCATACAACCAAAAGCAGGTGTAGTGAAGGCACCGGAGCTTAGTCCGTACTACAGTAGTATATATATATAAGCGGGAGCCTCAATGCTTGTTCGCTAGGGTTTGCACTCTCCACACGCTCGCCACACTACATATATGTTACACGCTGGAGGTTTAGCGTTCATTTGCTAGGGTTTGCTATATTCACAGTCTCTCACCCTCTCTTCACCAGATCTAAACAAGACTGCGTTGGCCTCTTGTCTCTCTCTCCCCCCTCACAGCTGGTGAAGGAGGCGTCCGTATCCCGTCGCATTGGGAAGGGGAGGAGGTGCAGTGTTCACTCTATCGCCTTCGGCGAGGGAGGCAACCCACTGCCGGCTGCGCTGTTCTCTTTCACCCAGCGCCTGTGTGGGAGGGCCACTGACCCCTTCTTCCTCGCTGATGTATGTAGTGTGGGCAGATCCGGCCTCCCGCCGCACGCCTTGCCACATCCCGACGACCCTAAGGTATAAGTTTCTTTGAAACCATCGTTGCTCTAGCTGCATGTGGATCTTTTTCGATCTGTAGTCGAATCTAGGTCTTGGTTCAAAGAGGAAAGAAGGGTGCGGTGGGCTGGAGCAAGAATCTAGGACGTGGTTCAATGAGGAAAGGAGGGGCGGAAAGTAGTATAGACTGGCTATCCAACCGCTTTGTAGGTCAAAAAGGGAAAAAGGGGGTAACCCAGTACACACATATGTAAGGAACCGATCTCTTTGTTGAAAAGGGAAAGAAACTGGGGGGTCGGGTAGTTTGTGCACGACACGATTTGCTGCCCTCACATAGGAAGAAGGTTCAAAGAGAACAAATATGGGACCAGCGCATATATGCTGCTTGGCTACATACTCTGCATCACCCATTTATACGTGTGGACGCACATGGTGCTGGCATGTCCCATGCAGCTATTTTGTTGTTGTTAATCTAAGAATGCCGCCGAAAATTGAAGCAATGCCACTGTTAAAAGTAAATTACATTTTTTAACGAATGTTGTTTCAAAAGAATGTCTCTGTTAATATGAATCAATGCAACCATTTTAGAAATGCTACTGTCCTACTTTGTTTTCCATCCAAGATAAGTTAGATGCTTCTTTCTATCACCGTTTGTTTCATCCTCCTTTATCGGCAAGTAATTGTTTCCTTTTTTGCCTCTGTTAAAACAGGGGTATCGATTCAACTTGTTGCTATTGCGACATTTTGCTTCGCTACTCGAAACACTTATGTTTTAAGAGTGTTTTGTGCAGTTCAACTTGAATGTCACACCAGTGACTTTGCTTAATTTTTGTGGAACTGCACAAAAGGAGATTGAGATTTGTTTCCAGTCTTTGTGGCAAGTTGTTTCAAATCTTGGTCTCAACCACATGATGTGCAGTGTGCTTTGAGATGTTGTGCTACTTGTTTTGGTACTGTTTTTCCCATTAAGTAGTGAACAAAAATGGGACCAACCCAGACATGATGCTTGTTGCTTTGTTACAACAAATTCAGCATCACCCCCTTTATAAGCCAGTAATTGATGCCACTCTCAGAATTAACTACTGATCTATTTTAAGAGAATTTCTCTATTAATATGAGTCAATGCAACCGTTTTAGAAATGCTATTGTCCTATACTTTGTTTTCCATCAAGATAAGGTAGATGCTTCTTTTTGTGGCCGCATGTTTCATCCTCCTTTATTGGCCAGTAATTGTTTTGTTTTTTGCCTCTTAAAACAGGGATATCTATTCAACTTGCTGCTATAGAAAACTTAAATGTCACACCGGCAACTTTGCTTGATTTTAGTGCAACTGCACAAAACTTGATTGGATTTCCTATTCGTGTTGGTAGATTCGTATTTTATGTTGGTCGTCTCATGAAAGGTCAGTACAGGCCTTCATCCACATGATTGTGCAGTGTGCTGAGATGATGTGCTACTTGTATTGGTACTGTTTTAAAAAAATGATGAATTGAAGCTATTGTATTGCTGCCTTTTCCCATTAAGTAGTGAACAAAAATGGGACCAACCCAGACATGATGCTTGTTGCTTTGTTACAACAAATTCAGCATCACCCCCTTTATAAGCCAGTAATTGATGCCACTCTCAGAATTAACTACTGAATCTTATTTCAAAACTGCAACACTTGTTAGGGATTGGCGGGATTACCATTTTTGTGGCCGCATGTTTATTCCTCCTTTATTAGCCAGTAATTGATTCCTTTTTTGCCTCTGTTTAAACAGGGATATCTATTCAACTTGTTGCTATTGCGACATTTTGCTTCGCTACGCGAAACACTTTGCTTGATTTCAATGCAACTGCACAAAACGAGATTGGATTTCCTATTCGTGTTGGCAGATTCGTATTTTATCGTTGTCGGTCTCATGAAAGGTCAGTACAAGCCTTCATCCACATGATTGTGCAGTGTGCTTTGAGATGTTGTGCTACTTGTATTGGTACTGTTTTAAATAAATGTTGAATTGAAGCTATTGTATTGCTGTCTTTTCCCATTAAGTAGTGGACAAAAATGGGACCAACCCAGACATGATGCTTGTTGCTTTGGTACAACAAACTCTGCATCACCCCGTTTATAAGTAGATGGAAGCACATACTGTTGTTGCACCCACTCTCCCCTGGAACTGTTTATGCTTTTCGTTAATCTAATGCCGCTGGTAAAATTAAGCAATGCCACTCTTAGAATTAATTAACTACTGAATCTTAGTTCAAAACTGCAACACTTACTAGGGATTGGCGGGATTACCATTTTTGTGGCCACATGTTTCATCCTCCTTTATTGGCCAGTAATTGATTCCTTTTTTGCCTCTGTTAAAACAGGGATATCTATTCAACTTGTTGCTATTGCGACATTTTGCTTCGCTTAATTTTGGTGGAACTGCACAAAATGAGAACGGATTTCCATATATGTGTTGAGATCTCTTTGAGATCTTCCTCACGAGTTGTTTCAAATCTTGGTCTTGAATGGTGAGTACCGACCTTCCTCAGAATTAACTACTGAATCTTAGTTCAAAACTGCAAACACTTGTTAGGGATCGGCAGGAGTACCATTTGTGTTAGGGATCGGCCGGAGTACATGTTTAAGAAATGTATTGTTCAGATAATGTCTCTGTTATTATATATCAGTTACAGATTTACAGTGTTTTATAAATGGTACTATCCTGCTTTGTAGTTCTTTCTACATGTTTAACCAAGGTATTGTTAAGATAATGTCTTTGTTAAAATGAATCTGTTCAAATGAATCAGTCGCATTGTTTTAGGAATGATACTTTTCTGCTTTTTTGTTCTTTATAAATGTTGAAACAAGGCATTGTTAAGATAATGTCTCAGTTAATATGAATGAATCACACTGATTGAGAATTGCTACTCTCCTGCTTTGTTTCCCATTAAGATAAGGTAGATCAGTAGATGTTTTTCTTCTGGGAGTACAAGTCATCAACCGTTATTTCTCAGTAATTTTTCCCTTATACCTTTTGTTGCTTATAGGGATATCAAAATTAAAGCTCGGTTTTATTCCGACTTCAATTTTAGTTCAACTGCACAAAAGGAGCCAATGTGTCCAAGGAAAACTGCTGCATTACTGGGTCCAGTTGGTCGTTCCACTTTGCAGAAAGAAGCAGCCACTGTTTGCGCTACATTACAGAAGGAATGACCGAGAAGCTTTACAGAGTATTAGGCCTTCCACTATGTAGGCAAAAGAGGTGCCAATTTCACCTTTTCTTAGTTTGGCACCGAATCCCTCCATTGCTACAGCCGGTGCCATAAATATTACACACCGGTGACATGACTAGTCTGTAGAGACCATTGGCAATTTAACAACACGTGGAGTGCCCTGGGCAAAAAGTGCCCAAACAAGTACAAGAAGCGACAGGACTCCACGATCATAGGCATTACATATTTTGAATGGGAAAAGCTTGTCAAAGTTTAATCATTGATGTTAGCAAGAAGAGACAGGACTCCACGATCATAGGCATTACATATTTTGAATGGGAAAATCTTGTCAAAGTTTAATCATTGATGTTAGCAAGAAGACGTTAGTTTAATATATTGGAATTGGAAAACCTTGTCAAAATTTGCTCATTGATGTTAGCCAGAAGACATGCATTTGATATTTTTGAGTGGGATGCCCTTGCTGTGAGCAGCATCGAGTGTTTTTTCCTATTCTCGTGTTTAGTTTATAAGTAAATAGCTACTCTGCTGAGATATTCCTGTGTTAAGAGTTTGTTCTGAATATTGTCTATGTAATGCCAGGCCTTGTGTTTGATTGCAAAGTTGAGCTTGGAATGTTGTGGCATGCGGCATCACGAGCTGTTCACTATGCCTCCTAAGAATAATGCTTCGTATTGTTTTGCATGTCGATCTAATGCTAGTGATTTCTTGTTAAGAAGATCATCCTCTTCTGTTGTTTCCGTGCTTAAGAAGTTCATCGTCTGATGTTTCATTCATAGCCTATACGACAAGTCGGGTAGGTTAGACGTGAAACCATATGATCTTCCGACCAACTCATGATATTAGGTCGTGATTGGATCGTCGTTTTCCAACCAAAACCGCTTGTAAAACTGGCGCTTGTAAATTAAAGCAGATGGTCTCGGGCGAAGGTGCTTGGTTGGTCGATTTCGACTAGTAAAATATCGGAAGTACTCGACACACGATAAAAATGCTGAACGACACTTGGACGATTGCTAATCCAGTTGTTAGCTGCTGTTTCAGCCTTGCCCATGGATGGCATGATACACACGTCGTGCATGTATTGTTTGGTAATGTCGTCCATATAGCAGTGCTCGTAAAATATACACTGGTCTCTCAAATTACACGCGTAACCCGCCGTTTTTACTTACAGACCTCGGGCCCTCGGTTTCATTACGCCTGTATTTTACGTGTTGTTTTCGATGACGAGTAAATTACACTTGTATGTTAATACAGGTTTGAAATAAACCAGAGCTCCCAAGCGCGGCCTTTCCGTTTCATGTCGTCTCAGTTTCTCGAAGGTGATCATAGGTGTCCGATGATCCTGGCTTCCTGAATGAGCAGCGGGCACTGTATCAGACCATCCGTAGGGCCCGCGAGGCCCTCTTCGTTGTCCTCCGAGTTGTTGCGCTCGTCGTGGCGCTGAGCATTGTTAACATCGTCAACGAACATGAGGATTCAGGAGATGACTTTATTTTGACTGGATGACACTAGGGACCCACTAGGGCCATAACCGTACGTACGCAAGTGCCTCCTTATTATGTACACCTATATTTTTTCTTTCTCCTGGTTTCCTGACATCACGGTCCCACACCATTATCAACCTATGTAGTCAATATAAACGAGAGAATTGCACAAGGTGCGGCCGACAGCTGGGACCAAGCAGCTCGAGCAGTATTTGTGTGTTTGAGGCATGAGCACTGCAGAGTTTTTCTTGGCGATGATTTCGTTGTTGTTTAGAGGAGAGCAGGGTATTAACTGGGCGGGCTATGGCCCGTCTAGCCCAGGCCAGATATCCAGCCCAGATACTAATTTTTTTCAAGATGAAAATGGCTAGCCCAGCTATACGTCTTTTTGAGGAATACCCAGGCAAGGTCAATTTGTTATTCTCCGCCCCGCTGGGCTGCAAATCTTTCCTAGGAGGGATGCATTAGGCTTAACAGGAAAATGGGCTTTAAAAATAATAAATGGGATGTAATTATAAAAACTGGGCAGTAACTATAAAAAATGCACCAAACACGAAATTAGTTTATAAAATATTATTTATGGATTTTGAAAATCTTAAATTTTCATTATTGCTCGCGCAATGTTTCGTTGGATTTTTACGTAATACAAATTTATATTTAATCCGACTAGAAATTTCGGGATAAAAATATTTCGGAGCCCATCAAAATGTGGGAATTTTTATTGAATTCTGTCTTCAACGGTTGGTTGAAATTATTAATCATTGTCCTAGCTAGAAAATGGGCTATACTTTTAACAAACTGTAAATGGGTTGTTGTAAATTCCATTAGATTTCCAAAATGGGTTGTACATTCTTACAAAACGCAAATGGGCTATAAGTTCTCTGCCACACACTTGTGGGCCTACTAAGTGACGCGTCCCCTAAAAAAATAAGTTGACGCGTATGCAAGGCTTTGCCAACTTATTATAATCAACACACGGTTCTAGCAGCAGTGGCCGTTGGATGTCTATCCAACGGATGTCGTGCTTCTTCTTCAACCTCGGATATTCTTAGCTTCGGCCGCCCAAAAAATGATTCCTCCCCCTGACATCTGGGGCACACCGTTTCGGAGGCTGACCTGTGGGCCTACTAAGTTGGAGCGTACCAAGGGCTTTGTCAACTTAGTCAATATAAAGGATTCTAGGTTCAGTGACCGTACGATGTCCATCCAACGGCCGTAGTGCTTCTTCAACCTCTGGTCTTCTTGGTCCAGCCGCCCAAAGCAGCGTCGGTCGTGCCGCCTGCTCCTACCTCCAGTGGCTGGCTGTGCTGCCGCGGAGGCCTCACCGCTCCCATACTACTCCCACCGCTGGCTAGGCCATCCCTCCACTCACCCACACCCCATGTTATTCTGCGGCGACGGCAGCCTCACACCGCAGCCGAACCAGTGAACCCTCGTACTCCGCGCGGGCTTCCACTGCTGCATCTTCCCCGGCTCCGCGTCGTCCCCTTCCTAGGCCTCGCCGTCGTCCAGACCACCGCCCTGGTGCTCTCGACGCGGCGTGGTCAATGTGGTCAACGACCGACTTCCATCGGAAGAGTACTGTACGTGGAGAGGCTGAAGCTGGGTCCAGGCGGCCGCAAGGAAGTGCCTCCTTATTACGCACAAAATAATTATTCCTCCACCTGACAGCAGGGACCCACCGGACGGGCCACCTTATTTCACGAAAAAAACGTTTCCCCCCTGACTGCTCGGACCCACCGGACGGGCCAGCGTATTTCATGAAAAAAACGTTCCCCCGCTGTCAGCTCGGACCCACCGGAAGTGCCTCCTTATTATGCACAAAAAAATGAATACTCCCCCTGCTAGCTGGGACCCACCATGGTGGGAGGCTGACTTGTGGGCCTACTAAGTTGACTGGGACGGGGGCCTTTGTCAACTTTAGTCAATATGAATGATTCTAGCTCCAGTGATCGTACGATGTCCATCTAACGGCCGTAGTGCTTCTTCAACCTCTGGTCTTCTTGCTCCAGCCGCCCAAAGCAGCGCCGGTCGTGTCGCATGCTCCTGCCTCCCGTGGCCGGCTGTGCTACCGCGGAGGCCTCACTGCCCCCTACTATTCCCATTGTTGGCCAGGCCCTGTGGTGACAGCAGCCTCACACCGCAGCCGAACCAGTGAACCCTCGTACTCCTCTTCACGCGGGCTTCCACTGCCGCGTCTTCCCCGGCTCCCCGTCGTCCCCTTCCTAGGCCTCGCCGTCGTCCACCGCCCTGGTGCTCTCGGCGCAGCGTGGTCAACGTGGTCAAGGAACGACTTCCATCGGACGTGGACTGTACGTGGAGAGGCTGACAGCTGGATCCACGGCCGCAACAAGGAAGTGCCTCCTTATTATGTGCAAAATAATTATTCCTCCACCTGACAGCGGGGACCCACCAGACGGGCCACCGTATTTCGTGAAAAAAACATTTCCCCCTGACTGCTGGGACCCACCAACTACACCTTCGCACGCAAGGAAGTGCGTCCGGGCAAAAAAATGATTCGCCCCCCTGACTGCTGGGACCCACCAGCTACATCTTTGCAGGCAAGGAAGTGCTTGACGGTCGGGACCCACCTGGTCGAAGCGTACGTAGTGTTGTCATTCTGGTCGCGAACGTGTACGTACATATATACTGGTGGATGTAGATGCGTGCACGTGTCGTAGTAGAGGCGGCCAGGGTGCAAGAAAGAAAATACGGCCACGTATGTGTACATACGGGCGGGGTCTCGAACGCCTACTCGCGCATACGTACGGTGAGGGCTCGTTGACATGGCTGGGTCGAAACGGAGAAACAGCATCGTTGTCGTGTTCATGGGGAGGCAACGGAATGCGTCATGTTCGTGGGGAGGCAACAGAATGCGTCGTGTTCATCGAGAGGCAACAGAATGCGTGGGAGCCAACCGGCTGGGTCGGAACGGAATGCGTGGTCGTGTTCATCGGTAGGGCTTGGACGGAACAGGCGATGGAAACGAGGCCTGACGTACCGCAGAACGGAGGAAACGGACCTCCTACGGTCGAAACAGGGGTCCTGTTGATCGGGAGGGGTGTGGCGTACCGCAAAACGGACGAAACGGACCTCCTACGATCGAAACGGGGGTCCTGTTGATCGGGAGGGGTGTGGCGTACCGCAAAACGGATGAAACAGACATCCTACGGTCGAAACGAGGGTCCTGTTCATCGGGAGGGGTGTGGCGTACCGCAAAACGGGACTCTACGGGATATTGTTCATCTCCACCGTCGACCCCCTCCAGCCTCCACGAGCTACTGTTCATCCACCATCGACCTCCTCCAACCGCCACCTGCGACTGTTTATCCATGGGCTCCTGTTCATCCAGCCTCCACCGCGCGCTACTCCACCGGCTACTGTTCAACCAGCCCTCTCCACGGGCTCCTATTCAACCACCCCTCCACGGGCTACTGTTCATCCAGCCCTCCACCGTCTACTGTTCATCCTACCCTCCACGGGGTGGTCCTGTTCATCCAGCCCTCCACGGGGTCCTGTTCATCCAGCCCCAACCGGCTCGATCGATCGGGGTCCTGTTCATCCAGAGGCAACACCACGGGGTCCTGTTCATCCACCCCCGCCGGGAACTGTTCATCCAAACCCCCCTGCAACGCTCACTGTTCATCCAGAGGCAGCATCGATCGGCTTCAGTTAGCAGCAGTAGCGAAGGAATCACTCGATAGGGTTCAGTTAACAGCCATTGATCGATCGCTCGGGTTCAGTAACGCGTAGCCTGCAGTGCAATCGCTCGGGTTCAGTTAGAGCCCAACGCCTCGCTCGGGTTCAGTTAGAGCCAACGCCTCGCACACACGCGCGTACGTGTATGAGAGAAACGCGCATCGCTCGGCCCCCGACCTCCCACCGTAACCGGGAACTCCCCGATATTTTCCTCGCCCTTGCTTCTACCACGGTTTTTTCCGTGATGGACGGCCCAGAGAATGTCATGCAGCTGCGTCTCCAGCCCGCCCAGGATGAAAAGCCCATTTTCTATCATGATTTTTGTCATAGAAGTAGGAGCCCACCACATCTATGATGATACCGGGTTTTGTCACAATTATCGTCATAGAAGTGTCATATGTATGACAGAAAAAATTTCGTTCGGCCCAAAATGTCACGGATCTGTCTTTTTTTGTAGTGTGAGCTATATGTTTGGTGCAAGAAGTGGCTTTCTCCAAGTTCACGTGCATTAGGTGCAAGTTGCCATCGTGAAATCGAGAAAGTTAGTTTTGCTTCCTCTGGAATCATCCCAAGTCAGTCATGCACGTGCAAAGTATACTATGGATTGAGAGATTACCTACCTCCATCTCATCGGTATTTCCTAGCACACCAAGCCACGGATTAATTTGTTCAAAGAAAAGAAGTTCATGCACTACTCCTGAAGGGCCTGGACGGATATGCACAAGACTTCGTTATCTCAATGATGGTTCCCAATCAGAACTCGGTAGTGTTTTATTGCAAGACTACCATGTGATCATGCTTGTCTGGGACAACGTGTCACATGTGGGTAGCAGAACCAGCCCATGTTTTGGAGCTTACTATCGTAGTTCATTTCCCGAGAATCTCGCAATGTCATCTCGTCGATTTATGTTGCGAACTTTCTTTTCATACATGTTGGGTCAGAAGTATCTTGTCACCAATCGGATCTGAATCTCAGGCAGATATGATGGTTGGAACATTACCAACATTGCATTTTGTCCCCAGCTTGCACCGCCATTGTGCCATCTTACCATGGGTTGCCTTCTCGGTAATTACTGCTCAGGATTATTTTCAAAGTGGGCTTCCCATGGGTCCCATCCATCTCCAATGATAAGCAAAAATCACTCATTGCGTTGTCTTCAACAAGGTAGTCCACATCATCCATTCTAGTCTGAGTATGCCATTCTTTTGAATTCATTCAAACGATTAATTGTGAATTTCCTCAGGCTGGTATGAAGAGTTCCAATGATCTTTGTATCAAAAGAAATTCTTTTTGCCACTTAAGGGAATAACTCTATGAGTCACCTTCCCTAGGGTGCCTCGTTGTGGAATCATGGCAGTTGACTCCTCGCTACGTCGTGATCGAGCGTGGAATTGTTTCCTACCAAATCGAGCCATCGCCATCTATCTCCTTTCAGCCCTGATGACTGTCTTGTGTCTTAGCTCAAGAGGCATTCTTTCATCTCATTCCATGAGTTGATCGTGACTCGCTCGATCATTATGAAGATCAAATCCTTTAGAGTCTTCCTCTCTTCCGTCGTCATGGCTGGATGAAGATCCCGAAAGCAAAGACGACAAGATCAATTTGAAGCAATGAATCAATATCTTCGATGAGGGCAATGGGATCATGAAGATCGTGTTAGCTTGGTGTCCCCTCTATCTTCTTACCTCACGTCTTGAATCTCGGGACGAGATTCTTATTTAGTGGGGGTGAGTTGTCACAACCCTAGTCAGTGCATGCATTAGAGTGTTTGCATCATGTTTAAATTTCAGTTAAACTTGAAATAGGGATGTTCAAACCCTAGCACCAAATGAAATGCAACTAGGATCAAAATAAAAATATTTTCAATGAACCTGAAATGCCCTTCAAAAATGTTCATCATCTTTGCCTTGGTCTAGAACCTCTGAAAAAATGGTTCACATTTATCTAGGACATCATTGGGTCACTGAATTAAATCATATGCTATTTGCATTTGGGCATTTAAATTCTATACAATATTTTAGATGTCCAAATATTCATGAACTAAAATGTTTACTGTTGGAAATATTCCAAACAGTAGCCTTGAGCAGTTTCATGAATTTTGAGATTGCTTTGGTATTTTTAATAAAGCCCTAAAGCTACAGAAGAAATAGAAAACTGAAACAAAAGGAAAAGAGAGAGAGAGAAAGGAAACCTACCTGGGCCTACCTCCTGTGTGGCCCAGCACTGCAGCTGGCTGGCCCAGCCAACTGGCCCAGCCCACCTTCACCTCCTCTGTCTTCTTCCTCCCCATGCCAGTAGGCAGGGCGTGTGGCCGCCGTGCGCGCACACGCGCACGCCACCTCCACCCTGCTCGCCTGCCTCCTCGACGGCCTGGACGCCTCTGGTGACGCCACGCACCACCCCGGTACCTCTCTCCCACTCCCTCGCCCTTTCCCAACCTCTGCTCTGTCTCTCTGCAGCGCGCCCGAACACCCCGCTGCACGCCGACGAGCACCGCCGCAGCCACGGCCATCCCCTAGCCAACCACCGTGACCAATAGCTCCGACAGGACGCGGAGCATCTCCTCGACGAGCCACGCAATCCGGGTTTCACCGCAACACCGCCAACGATGCCTTCTTCAACCTCAGGACCGCCGGCCATCTCTATCAAATTTGTCAGCTCCGGACCGTCCCCGACCTCGCCGAGCATCCCCTCGTCATCGCTGTGAGCCCCCAGTCGTTTCCCCCCTAATCCCGTCGTCAATACCCTCCTCTGACCCCCGATAGCCAACGCGCCTGAGGGCTCCCGCCGCCGTCCATCTTCACCTTCGTGGCTAGAGCAACTACACGTCGCACCTGAGAACATAGGCGCGCTCAGTGCCTTGCTAGGAATCCGCAGACCACACCAGCTTGATCTGACACGCGCGGTAGCGCCTAACCCGCTGATGCCCGAGCTCCGGCCGCCGCATACCTCACCGCCGGTGCTATTTCCGGCCACTTCAGGTCGCACCGCTTGCACCGTTAGATGTGCGCGAGCGCCTGGAACCCACAGAGCCTCTCCGCGCGGCGTTTGGTCGCCGGAGGGAGAAACCCGCAGCCCTCCACCGTCGCGGCACCTCGCCGGCGGCCTAACTCCAGCGAAGCCGACGTGGCACCGTCATTAGCACTAATGACGGGGCTAACTACCCTCCTCTATCACTGACTAGTGGGCCCCACAGCCTAATTTACCCTGCTAAGCTCCTGTTTAGACTAAACTAACCCCACTGGCCCAACAGGTCAGTTTGACCTGGACTATGCCCTGTTGACTCGCTTACGCCTTGCTGATGTCACACTGACGCAGTAAACTATTTCTGGATTTTAAATAAATCTAAATGATTTATTTATTTTCAGAAATTTGCCTAAACTTCTAAAAATCATAGAAATTCAACCGTAGCTCAGAATGAAATAATTTATATATAAAAAATTATCAGAAAAATTCAATCTATCCATCTGTACTAGTTTCATGCATGAAAAACCAATCTAAACCTGCTGTATAGATGAAAACACACAAAGGGCATTTAAAATGCTTAAGTTTGGAGTTGCATTTGAATCCTTGATTCAAATAAGCTCCATTGAACTTGTTGCTGTTTGCATTAGCACATACAACATCACATATACATGCCATGTTCATGCATCATATTGTGCATTGCATTGATTGTGTTTATTCTCTGTTTGCTGGTGTTCTCCCCCCTCGGTAGACGTTGTTCCGACCATGTGATCGTTGACACTGATGAAGACCCAATGCTATCTTCAGAAGTGCCAGACAAGCAAAACCCCCTTGTTAATTCCGATACAATCCCACTCTCTCGCTCCTACTCTCTTTTATGCATTAGGACAACAACGATTCAACTGTTACATGCTGCAGTAGCTGAACCCCTTTCCTTTGCATGGCATGTCATTGCCACAGTAAATAGATGAAACCCACTAGCATGAGTAGGAGTTGTTTGAGCCCTGATGTGCCTACTCATTCATGCTTGTTGTCACACCTTCTACTGCTTAGAGTTGAGTCAGGTCTGATTCATCGGGGATGAATTGGAATGTGGTGAACATGTCCTACTGTTGAGAGCTAAGTGTGTGAACACGATTTGGTAAAGGTAGCGGTGAGAGGCCATGTAGGAGTACATGGTGGGTTGTCTTATTACAGCCGCCCCCAGGAACTGAGTTCTGTGTTTGTGATCCATGAACAGTTACTACCACACATTGGGCTCCGGGCGCTCAAGCTCTCTCGACTTATTAACCAACTTGATCTCTGTCCAGGAGTTGCAACTAGTTTTTGGAATTTGTAGGTAGTGTTAGTAGTCTACCAAGTGGCACCCGGTACAGGTGGGCTTGGGACAAACTAGGCACGGTGGCATGGTGTACCAAGCGTCGCTCATTTGGTGGGCTTGGAACCCTGCTCACATCGTTTGGGGTCGTGAGCAACACCCCGGTGATACGTCTCCAACGTATCTATAATTTTTGATTGCTCCATGCTATATTATCTACTGTTTTGGACAATATTGGGCTTTATTATCCACTTTTATATTATTTTTGGGACTAGCCTATTAACTGGAGGCCCAACCCAGAATTCTTGTTTTTTGCCTATTTCAGAATTTCGAAGAAACCGAATAACAAACGGAGTCCAAACGGAATGAAACCTTCGGGAACGTGATTTTCTCACCGAACGTGATCCAGGAGACTTGGACCCTAAGTCAAGGAAGCTTCAAGGAGGGGACGAGGTAGGGGGGCGCGCCCACCCCCCGACGGCGCGCCATCCACCCTCATGGGCCCCACGTTGCTCCACCGACGTACTTATTCCTCCTATATATACCTACGTACCCCCAAACGATCAAATACGGAGCCAAAAACCTAATTCCACCGCGGCAACCTTCTGTACCCACGAGATCCCATCTTGGGGCCTGTTCCGGAGCTCCGCCGGAGGGGGCATCCACCACGGAGGGCTTCTACATCATCACCATAGCCCCTCCGATGAAGTGTGAGTAGTTTACTTCAGACCTTCGGGTCCATAGTTAGTAGCTAGATGGCTTCTTCTCTCTTTTTGGATCTCAATACAATGTTCTCCCCCTCTCTCGTGGAGATCTATTCGATATAATCTTCTTTTTGCGGTGTGTTTGTTGAGACCGATGAATTGTGGGTTTATGATCAAGATTATCTATGAACAATAGTTGAATCTTCTCTGAATTTTTTATATATGATTGGTTATCTTTGCAAGTCTCTTCGAATTATCAGTTTGGTTTGGCCTACTAGATTGGTTTTTCTTGCAATGGGAGAAGTGCTTAGCTTTGGGTTCAATCTTGCGGTGTCCTTTCCCAGTGACAGTAGGGGCAGCAAGGCACGTATTGTATTGTTGCCATCGAGGATAACAAGATGGGGGTTTTTATCATATTGCATGAATTTATCTCTCTACATCATGTCATGTTGCTTAAGGCGCTACTCTGTTTTCTTGAACTTAATACTCTAGATGCATGCTGGATAGCGGTCGATGAGTGGAGTAATATTAGTAGATGCAGGCAGGAGTCGGTCTACTTGTCTCGGACGTGATGCCTATATACATGATCATACCTAGATATTCTCATAACTATGCTCAATCCTGTCAATTGCTCAACAGTAATTTGTTCACCCACCGTAAAATACTTATGCTCTTGAGAGAAGCCACTAGTGAAACCTATGGCCCCCGGGTCTATCTTCATCATATCAATCTTCCAATACTTAGTTATTTCCTTTGCTTTTTTACTTTGCTTTTACTTTACTTTGCATCTTTACCACAAAAATACCAAAAATATTATCCTATCATATCTATCAGATATCACTCTCGTAAGTGACCGTGAAGGGATTGAAAACCCCTTATCGCGTTGGTTGCGAGGAGTTATTTGCTTTGTGCAGGTATGAGGGACTCGCGCGTAGCCTTCTACTGGATTGATACCTTGGTTCTAAAAAACTGAGGGAAATACTTACGCTACTTTGCTGCATCATCCTTTCCTCTTCAAGGAAATCCAACGCAGTGCTCAAGAGGTAGCACCTGGTCGGATCTCCTTGCGGATGGAACCCGAATAGGCGATAAACCTGGACTAGAGACTTGTGTGGTTAGTCAGGTCATGGTCGACTCCCTTGCCAGGCTTCCGCTTGAAGGTTGCCGAGATACACGACGTGTACATGGTGGTAAGTGGCGAGAGCGTGTGTGAAGAAGTACATACCTGCAGGGTTAACATCATCTATTCGAATAGTCGTGTCCGTGGTAAAGGACTTTTGGGTTGCGTGTATAGTTCATAGACAAGTGAAAGTGGATACTCTAAAATGCGCAAGATAAGCGTGAGTGCTATGGATGGCCTTCTCGTAAGGAGACGGGAGCGGATCCATAGTGGTGTATTCATATGGTGAATATGTGGACTCGTGTGCGCCACCTCAAAAGAGTTACTTGCAGTCGTAGTACAGGATAGCCACCGAGTCAAAGTTGGCTTGCTGCAGTCAAACTCCACCACCCACTTTGTTGATACTGATGCATATGTAGCTAGTTCTAATGTAAGTCTTGCTGGGTACATTTGTACTCACGTTTGCCTATTTTATGTTTTGCAGAGAGACTTCAGTCTCGCTAGTAGTTCAGCGTGGACTTCAACGTTTAGCTTGTAACCTCAGCTATGAGCTTGTACCCTTGGGAGGGTCTTGTAGTTAGTCAGGCTTCTCAGCCTTTTTCTTTTGTAGTTGTCTGTACTCAGACATGTTCATGCTTCCACTTGATGCTTGTATGCTCTGTATGTTGGGTACTACATTTCCCCATAAGAGAGGCTACCAAGGATAAACAACTAGGTTGTCGGATCCCACACATACCAAGCATTTTAATCATACACACAATATGCTCGATATGTGTAAATACAACATGGCATCACAACATAACTCTACGACTCAAGTATTTATTCATTAGGCTCCGAGGAGCCAAGTATTATAAACATGGGTCTCATGACCCAACATTCAAGTCATACAAGTCAAAGCACATGCGGAAGCTTAACATGTCTGAGTACAGACATCTACAAATAAAAAGGCTGAGAAGCCTGACTATCTACCAGCTCATGCCGAGGGCACAAGATCGTAGCTGAGGTATCAAGCTGAATGTCGAAGTCCACACAGAACTACTAGCGAGACTGAAGTCTCTCTGCAAAAACATAAATTAAGCAAACGTGAGTACAAATGTACCCAGCAAGACTTACATCAGAACTAACTGCAGCAAGCCAGCTTTGACTCAGTGGCTAACCTGAACTACTACTGCAAGTAACTCTTTTGAGGTGGCGCACATGAGTCCACATATTCACCATTTCAATACACCACTATGGATCCGCTCCTGTCTCCCTACGAGAAGGCCATCCATAGCACCCACGCTTATCTTGCGAGTTTTAGAGTATCCACTTTCACTTGTCTATGAACTGTACAGGCAACCCAGAAGTCCTTTACCGCGGACATGGCTATTCGAATAGATCATTTATAACCCTGCAGGGGTGTACTTATTCACACACACTCTCGCCACTTACCACCATGTACACGTCGTGTATCTCGGCAACCTTCAAGCGGAAGCCTGGCGAGGGAGTCGGCCACGACCTGACTAACCACACAAGTCTCTAGTCCAGGTTTATCACCTATTCGGGTTCCATCCGCGAGGAGATCCGGCCGGGGTTTCGCTCACAGCCCCAAACGATGTGTGTAGGGTTCCCGAGACACCAAACGAGCGACTCGGTACACCGGGCCACGGTGTATCTACCGCAACATAGCCCACCCATAGGGTCAGCGCTACGCACGACCCCCAACACATATCCTACAAACACCAGAAACTAATTGCAACTCCTGGACAGAGAACTAGGCGATTAATAAGTCGAGAGGGGCACTTAAGCATTCCAATGCGTGGTAGTAGTTGTTCATGGATCACAAACACAGAACTCAGTTCCTGAGGACGGCTGCAATGAGACAACCCACCATGTACTCCTACATGGCCTCTCACCGCTACCTTTACCAAATCATGTTCACACACTTAGCTCTCAACAATAGAACATGTTCACACACCTCTAATTCATCGCCGATGAATCAGACCCGACTCAACTCTAAGCAGTAGCAGACATGACAACAAGCATGAATGAGTAGGCACATCAGGGCTCAAACAACTCCTACTCATGCTAGTGGGTTTCATCTATTTACTGTGGCAATGACAGGTCATGCAGAGGAAAGGGGTTCAACTACCGCAGCATGTAACAGTTGAATTGTTGTATCCCTAATGCAGTAAAAGAGAGCAGGAGCGAGAGAGTGGGATTGTATCGAAATGAACAATGGGGTTTTGCTTGCCTGGCACTTCTGAAGATAGCATTGGGTCTTCATCGGTGTCACCGATCACAGCATCGGAACAACGTCTACCGAGGGGGAACAACACCGGCAAACAGAGAATAAACACAATCAATGCAACGCACAATATGATGCATGAACATGGCATGTATATGTGATGTTGTTTGTGCTAATGCAAACATCAACAAGTTCAATGGAGCTCATTTGAATCAAGGATTCAAATGCAACTCCAAACTTAAGCATTTTAAATGCCCTTTATGTGTTTTCATCTATACAGAAGGTTTAGGTTGGTTTGTCATGCATGAAAATAGTACAGATGGATAGATTGAATTTTTCTAATAATTTTTCATATATAAATTATTTCATTCTGAGCTACAGTTGATTTTATATGATTTTTAGAAGTTTATACTATTTTCTGGAATTCATAAATCTTTCCTGATTTATTTAAATTCCAAAAAAGATTTACTGCATCAACATTACATCACGATGATGTCAGCATGTCAACAGACCGGCTCCAGGTCAAACCTGACGTGTGGGGTCGGCACGTCAGTGAGACAGAGAGTTAGCAGGGGGGTTAATTGACTTAACCCGTGTCATTAACAGCAGGGGCCCACACGTCAGTGACTAGGTGCTAAACTAGTCGCGTGATTAGGCAGCTAATTAACACTGCCACATCAGGAGTTGACGCCGGTGAGCAAAGGCACGGCGGTGACGCGCCGGAGTTGCTCAGGACGGCGCTATATAGCACCGTTTCGCACGTGGTTTGCGGCTACGGAGAGCTGGGGCTTGTGCGCAGCTAGTGATGCAGACGACATCGCTGGGGGTGGTCGGAGTCGACGACAACAACTACGATGGTGGCCGCCGGAGTTCGGCTAGGTGCGGGCGCGGGGCTGCAGCTCGCTTCCGAGCAAACAGAGCGCACAGGCGGCAGCTACTGGGAAGCAGGAGCTCTGCCAGGTGCTCATCCGTGACGTTGGCCCATCGTAGCGACGACGGCGGCAATCACGGCGGCCGGAGCTTACGGGCACTTGCGGGCGGCGGCTACGATGCAGGATAGAGCACGAGGGAGGAGGGGAAATGAATTAGAGCTCATAGTGTGTCGAACGAAGAGCTTAGCGGGCTCGGGGACACTTCAGAGACGGCGAATCATCGGCACCGATCCGCGGGCCGAAGGATGAAGACGACGATGGTGGCGATGAAGTAGGGCCTCCGGGCGTCGCGTAGCTCAGTGGATAGGACGAGGAAGACGCGGTGGTGCTTCTGGCTCAGCGGCAGGGCGAGGGGTGGCCGATGGTCACGGGTACAGCGATCGGCATCGGCGAGCTCGCTCGGTCGAGCTCGTGTTCTTGCGGGAGAGGGGGAAAACTGGGTGAGAGTGAGAGGGTTGGGCACAGGGCGTGCGTGGCATCCTCCGGGAGGTCCAGAGGGAGGCGGCAAGCAGGAGGTGTCCTCGCGCGTGTGTGCGCACCGGGGGCACACGCCCTCCTGCCTACTGGCAGGAGGTTGAAGATAGTAGGAGTGGAGGAGCTGGGCTGGCTGGTTGCTGGGCCGCCAGGTGGGCTGCGGTAAGTGCCAGGTTAGTTTCCTTCCCTTTCTGTTTTCTGTTAATGTTAGAAGGACTACATGTATCAGCTATAGAGAGGGAGGCGACTAGAGACGATGTTTTAGGAGAAGCATGATGTCGGCATACCGAGATCAAGAGTACCAAGATACGGATCACCCAGGTAAAGCAAAATGTTTTGTGTGCAGAAGGTTATATCATTGGCAGATAGAGTCTGAAAAGGATGTTACTATATGTTGTCATCAGACCAGTGCCTAGGGAAAGGAGCACATCCTCACTGCCATTGTACCAGCACTGCCGAGTGAGCACTCACACATCGCCACGTCGCGGCCACACGCGCCTCCTGCTCATCAACCCACACACCAACACCAGCATGAGCCGACCAAGGTTGACAAAACACATGGAGTAGATACCTTTCTGTCACACGGGCTTTGGCCCCCACAACAACAAGGAGGTGGTGGTTTCCCACTGTAGGGTAGGGTAGGGTTCGGCATGCGTGTCACTTGCGTGGAGCGAAGCAGAGCGGGTTAATATTAGAAAGTAAGATTGATGAACGTCTTTTAGGTGATTTACCAACTTCATTACAAGTGAGTTTGCAATCTGCAGTAACACAAAAAGTTTTTTCCTCTACGCCCCTCCGGCTAGGGTTTTCCCCTCCTCCTAGGCGATCCCGATCGCCTTCGAGTTTCCACCATAAAACCTCCGACCCTCGGCGGCCATCTGATCGTCTACGGTCTCCCCTCCACTTCTCGCGCAGCAGGGGCGGCGCGATCGCCGGGAACAGTGTCTGCGATGGCATCCCCGTCCGATGCCCAATCCACCACTAGTGGGGGTGGGTTTGATGCAACGGCAAGATCGGATCTGGGAGACTTCCTTGATCAATTGGACCTCAATGATGAAGAGTTCGAGGATGTGGAGATTGACGAGGACGACCCGAAGATACAGGAAAGTGTTCGATGGCTTGCCATTGCTAGGATTCACACCAACAAAAACTTCAGCCCTGCAGCCTTCTACAAGCACATGAGAGCCGCTTGGAACCTGGCGCGGAGCGTGCATTTTCGTCCGACTGGGTTGAATCGATTCGTCATCCAAGCTTCCTGTCTGGGCGACTGGGAGAGAATAATGATGCAAGGTCCATGGTTGTTCCGCAATATGGCAGTACTCTTGCTGCCGTATGATGGTTTCTGTAAAGCGGATGAAGTAGAGATTGTTCATATGCCGATATGGCTGCAAATCCACAAGCTACCAGTCCCATATTGTAAGCAAAGTATCGTGGAGAAACTGCTGAAAGGCGCAAGGGAGATCATGGAGATGCGTTTGAACGAAAACACTCGCGGCGATTACATAAGGGTGAGGGTGAGACATGACATCCGACAAGCCCTTACAAAATTTGTGAGTATTGTCCGGGGCAAGGAACGCCAAGTTTTTCTGGTACGCTATGAAAGACTGGCTAGATTCTGCAAGAGGTGTGGCCTCGTTGGCCATGAGCATAAAGAGTGTGGAACGGGAGTGCATGATGTGAAATCACTCAAGTTCAGAGATTGGTTGTATGCTGATAATCCTAGCAGTAATCGTCCTGATGTTAAACCCAATGGGGCGACTTGCCATGGTGCCAAAGTGGACGAATCTCCTTCGAGGGGATGGACTGGTACAGAGCAGGACCCGATCGATCCAGAGATCGCGGATACTGCGTCTAGCCCGGTGAAAAAACCAGGCGAGAGGAGGGAAGTGGACAGGGACCCGAAGAAGAGACTGAATATGGATGAGGTCGAAGACAAATCTCGAGATGATACTGGAATTGCTAAAAATGTGCTGGCCATTACAGACGGGAGCGGTGCGGATGTGCATGGAGCTTCACCTACAAGCAGTACCTCAAGCAGTAAAAGGCTGAAGGTGACCAAGGGTTGTGACAATAATGAGATATCGGCGGCCTCCCTCGAGGAGGACCGCCGGACGCAATGAATGTCTTATCTTGGAACTGCCGGGAGGGGGGGACCGTCGGACAGTTCGCAAGGTGTTGGCCCTCTGCAAAGCCGATATCCCCAAGCTTGTTTTTCTTTGTGAAACAAGACAAGCTTCAGACAAAATACAGAAACTCAGATGGAGACTTGGGCTGAAAGGATTCCATGGTGTTAACAGTGATGGAAGAAGTGGAGGTTTAGCATTGTTTTGGGACGAGTGTCTATCAGTGACTGTCCTCGACTCTTGCAACCGGTACATCGATGTCAAGGTTGTTGATGGTGGCACAGGGGTCTCATGGAGAGGGACTTTCGTCTATGGGGAGCCTAGAGTGGAGAACATGCATCTGATGTGGGATCATTTGTCTAGATTACGAGCTATATCGCAAGATCCATGGTTCGTGTGTGGAGACTACAATGAAGCACTATGGCAACATGAACATTTGTCGAGATCAATGCGACCAGAGACGCAAATGAAGGCATTCAGAGATTGCTTACTTGTGTGTGAGTTGGAGGACTTGCGTTTCTCAGGAGTTCCATTTACATACAATAATGGCCAGCAAGGGGATCACAATGTACATGTGCGGCTTGACCGTGCTTGTGCAGACGAAGCACAGAGGGAGTTATTTCCGGCGGCAAAAGTTTCGCACCTGGCTACTTCTTGCTCGGATCATGCACCTTTGCTAGTGCAACTGCAGGAGGTACCAGACCGTCGGACGAAGGGTCAAACCCCACGGTACGAGATTATGTGGGAAAGACACCTAGCTTTTCTAGAAGTGATGAACAAAGCTTGGGAGTGCAATAAACTGGTCGAGGGCCAGTCCTCGATCGCGACTTCTTTGGCTGGAATGATGAAAGATCTAAAGAGCCGGAGCAAAGAGAGCTTTGGTAATGTTCTAAAGGAGATCGAGACCCCCCGGTTGTAGTTGTCCAAACTTCAAACTAGAGGGGCGGATGCTTCTCAGATTCGGTGCAAAATGAACCAGTTAGATGAACTCTTATATAGAGAGGAGATGATGTGGCTGCAACGGTCATGCATCACATGGCTAAAGGAGGGAGAGAGGAACAACAAGTTATTTGCACCGGAGAGCAGTTTGGCGAGCTCACTGGAACCATGTACATCGCTTGCTAAAGGCTGATGGCTCCTGGTGCTCATCTCCGTCGGACATGGAAAGGATGGCTGCGTCGTACTTTAAGGAGGTGTTCACCAAAGACCCCACCCTTGATCCCAGGGAGGTTCTTGAGTGCATCACAACTAAAGTCACTGAGGAGATGAACGAGTCATTATGTAAGCCATATTCTGAACAGGAAATATCGGATGCACTCTTCCAAACCGGCCCCTTGAAGGCCCCGGGCACGGATGGCTTTCCGGCCCGCTTTTATCAGCGCAATTGGGCTGTGTTAAAGAAAAAAATTGTTGCAACAGTTCAGGAGTTCTTTGTTACTGGTATCATGCCAGATGGGATTAACGACACTGCCATTGTTTTGATTCCCAAGGTTCCACACCCAAAGGAACTAAAGGACTTCCGTCCCATCAGTCTATGTAAAGTCATTTACAAGATTATGTCGAAGTGTATGGTCAATAGGCTACGGCCTCTACTCACAGAGCTAATTTCAGAGAATCAAAGCGCCTTCATCCCCGGAAGGCTGATTACAGATAATTCCATAATAGCATTCGAGTGCACCCATCATATTCAAAATTTGGCAGGGAGCTCGGATGCCTTTTGTGTGTATAAACTTGATCTGTCCAAGGCTTACGATCGAGTTGATTGGGTGTTCTTGGAAAAGGCCCTCCTCAAGTGGGGGTTCTCTCACACTGGGTGGATCGTGTTATGGCATATGTCTCCTCAGTGAAGTACTCTGTGAAATTTAACGGCAAATTAACAAAATCATTCATCCCATCTAGGGGGCTGCGGCAAGGTGACCCCCTTTCCCCCTTCTTATTTCTCTTTATAGAGGATGCTTTGTCATCTCTTATCAATAGATCAATGGTCGAGGAAGGATTGAAGGGGGTCAAAATTTGTAGGGGTGCTCCAGTAATATCTCATCTCTTATTTGCGGATGACTTCATACTATTTTTTCAAGCGTCACAGCAGCAAGCTATGTTGGTGAAGGGTTTGTTGAACACTTATGCGGAGGCCACGGGCCAACTAATTAATCCATCAAAGTGCTCCATCCTTTTCTCTGATCACTGCCTGCCTGCTGTCTTTGCAGAAGTAAAAAGGATTCTGGATATTACACAGGAACTGTTTGATCCCAAGTATCTTGGCCTCCCGGTACCAGAGGGGAGAATGCATAAAGGAAGATTTGAAACTATACAGGAGAGGCTCAGGAAGAGGCTAGTAGACTGGGGAGAACAGTATATGCCTACTGGAAATAAAGAGATACTCATCAAGTCAGTGGTCCAAGCAATACCGACTTATGCGATGAGTGTGTTTAAGCTCCCTGCATCGGTATGTGACGAGCTTACTCGTATGATACGTCAGTACTGGTGGGGGGGTGTGGAGAAAGGGAAGAGGAAGATGGCATGGCTAAGTTGGGACAAAATGAAATTACCAAAGGCTATGGGCGGCATGGGCTTCAAAGATATGAGGGCTTTCAACCAGGCACTCCTTGCTAAAAAGGCGTGGAGGCTAATTGACACACCTGACAGCTTGTGTGCTAGATTGTTGAAGGCCAAATATTACGCAGCCGGTAATCTACTTGATACTGTGTTTTCGGGCAATGGTTCGGCGGTGTGGAAGGGCATTTTGCATGGGCTTGAGCTTCTCAAAAAGGGTATAATCTGGCGGGTGGGGAGTGGAACTCTCATTCGGACCTGGAGAGACCCTTGGATCCCACGACCATATTCTTACCGGCCTATTACTCCAAAACGTAATTGTCGGTTCAATAGAGTTGCTGACTTTTTGGATGCAAATGGTGCCTGGAGGTTCGAAAGATTAAGAGATCATTTTTGGTCGATGGACATACAACATATTTTGAAGATACGCACATCTCCAAGGCAGCGCTCTGATTTTGTCGCATGGGCACCGGAAAAGAGCAGGATATTTACGATGAAAAGTGCGTACACACTGGCTACATGCGATCATGATGCTGTTTTCAGCGGGCGTTCATCCAGCACGGCCCCTTGTGGTCGACGTAATATGTGGAATTGTATCTGGAAATCCTCGGTCCCCCAAAAATGAAAATTACAGTGTGGAAAGTAGCTACTGGAGGCCTCCCAACACAAAGTTGCAAAGTGTTCAGGCATCTGACGACAAGATCAACATGCCCATTGTGTGGCGTCAAGGAGGAAGGATCCTTCCATGCCCTGGTGGCGTGCCCTCATGCCAGGATGGTTTGGATCAGTATGCGAAAGAGATGGCCTCTCCCAGACAATAAGTTGTTGGTGGATAATGGGAAGGAGTGGCTGCTACATCTTTTATCTAACTAGCGGTTGGGGCGTGCCCATGGCGCATCGCCTGAGGCGTTTCTGTGTGTCACTAAGTAGGCTGCCGTTTAGTATATCTAATTTGGTACGTACGTGTTTAGATATGTTATATTCTATTGGGAGAAAATGTAGAGAGAAAGTAAGTTACAGGAACTGGAATCCATCAGATGAATATAATACAGGAGACTTAGCGTGTTTGTGCTGAAATAAACAACAGTAAGTTGTCAATTATGCTGCCGTTCTTGTTTGCATGTATGGCAATCAAAGTGACCGAGCACTACACATGCATATAAAACAACTGCTTACAAACTGAGATGGGAGCAGCAAACATGGAAATGACACTGGATACCTCCATATTAACACAGAGGCAACATGTTTGTAACATTGATGATAGATCACATATATAGCGAGCTCTAAAGTAAAAGAAGGTAGTTTCGGAAAGTAGAGCACAAAGCTAACAGAGATCCATGTGAAACCTCGGCCTAGCTCCTTGTTTAATCTCCAAATCTTGGACATCGTATAGCTGATTAATTACCAAGAAGAGACAATCCAACTTCAGCCTAGCTCCTAGTCAGATGTTAATTCAGCCAACCATGATTCTTTAGGCTGATTATGACCACTAAATCTAGTAGATGCGTTGATGCTTCTATCGCCCTTTCCTTGGCATAAAAAACCAGATGGTCCACTTGTATAAAACTATTCCATCCGAATTAACAGCTAGTCTAGATAATGGCATTCAATTCCACACAACGCTTCCTGTAAAAGCATAAAACATACAACTGTGCCAATTAAGTGTTATGAACTGCTAAGAACAAGTGGCTCTCGACGAAACTGAACATACATACTACACTGCTGCCATATAGCAATAGAGCCAAAAAAGGGTTTCCCCCGCTTTGTATACAAAGCAACGAACCGAACCATACAGGGATAGGTGCTGGGGCGGAAGCATCACAGTCACGCCCAAAAGAAACGACAGAGAAAGAACAAAGAAACAAATGCCGACAACGGCGGATCAACAAAAACGAAGAAGCCTCGCGACCACTGCGCCCATCAGGATCTTCCACTAGGATCCAAGACTCCGGAGCGCCGGCACCTATCAACACCTCCAGGAAGGATCGCGACGATGACGACGCTGCTGCCAAGGGTTTCCCCCGGTACACGATGAGGCGAGAGGAAGGGTAGCCCCCGACGCCCTCCCGGAAGGTCAGGTGGCGCCCACAGGCGTCACCGCGCCGGTGTCGGACACGCCGACAGGGGTTTCCCTTGACCCCAACCCGCACCTCGGGAGCTTCGGATCCAGCAACCAGACCAACCACTACCCTGCGCCAACGCGGACATGAGGCCCCCACACCGTCTCACCACGGCACCGCGAAGTGAGGACAGCGCGGCGAAGAATCAGAGCCGGGACTAGGGCATCAGCATCGTCGGCACGCGGGAGGGCCCCACCTCCACCGTTCGCGACGGTAGCCGTCCGGACGCAATAGCAGGAGCACACCAGGCCCGTGGGCCAACAGGCCCGGCCGAGCCCTCGTGGGCCCGTAAAGCTCCCGCCTTCGCGCTGCTGCCGGCACGACATCAACGCCGACGCCCCACATCCGAGCCGCTCCTCCTCCTCACCGCGCCGCAGACAACGAGGCCACGTCGAGGAACCGGCCCGCTAGGACCCAGATGGGGCCCGCCGGGCCCAGATCTGGGCTGGGGTTGCGACGATGGTCACCCAGCATCACCACGACGCCCTGCCGCCAAGGAGCGGCGCCGACACCACGCCTGCCGTCGGCCGCTACCGCAGGGCAGCCGGACCGCAGCCACGCCGAGCTGCACCACCGCCGCCTCCCTGCCCTGGGAAGGGAGCACGCGCGCGCGGGAAAGGGATGGCCTGCCGCCGCCGAAACCACCCGGGCCAGCGCCGGGGGCGACCGCCGGCAGCGGCGAGAGGAAAAGGGGGAGAAGGGTGACCGCGGAAGAGGGGCACGAGCTCTGCCCCGGCCACCTCCCGGGGAGGTGGCGCGAGGCGGGTCTGGACGGGGGAGAGGGGAGGGAGGAAGGGGACAGAGATGGGGCGCGGGGCCGGCGGCCGACAGCGGCGGGAGGTGGGGAGGGAGGAACCCTAGTCGCCTAGTCGCGGGAGCGCCCGAGCACTCCTAGCTCGTTCACGCGTTATGAGACTCGACCGCCATATAGCCATATAGGGGTATCAGAGAGGAGAAATATGCCCAAATTTTCCTAAATGTCGATTTAACTGCATCTCAGATGTAAGGAGAAACAGATTGTAGTGTTATTGATTAAGCTGCAAGATGTACCCCCGATCAAGAAGATAAATAAGAGAAACAAAGCTATAATGCCATATGAGTCGTCAATGTATTACTGCTGTAATTGAAAGAAGGCGTCATGTTCACTTTAGGAGATCCTCACACAAGAGGAATGTTGACTTCCTACATTATCGTAACTTCTATGCAAGAGCATATGCCCATCAGGTGCTAAGTATGCCACCATAACAGTGGCGGAGCTACAACATACATGTTGGGCGGGCCACTACAAAGAAGACCCACTATTTTTTTCTCTCACAGTTTAGATTATTGGCAATCCTCCACTGCATTAGCTACAAGTTGGGCGGGCCATGGCCTCTTTTTGTAACACATAGCTCCGCCAGTGCCACCATTAACAATATTACTGCCAACAACTACACTGCAAATTAATTCAGAAATTTTGTCAAAACAATGAAGGGCAGGAATTAGGGAATATGCATATATTACTGCCATGGTAAAGGGGGGATACATAACAAATAACAAGATGCAAGAACCATAAATCACACAGAGGTCTTCTAATTTAACTGTTAGGCACAAGAAAATGTATATGTACTTATAGGCAGTACAACACTTCACATCTCGTCAATTTGTCAGTGGAAGCGACATCAGATAAGATCAAATCAAACAATCTAAAAGCAAACAACTCATTATGGCAATGCGCAATTAAGGATTGAGCTCATGTATACGAAGGATAAATTATATTGTCTGGTTGGATTACATCGTCGTTGCCACCGGGGGTCTACTTCGCCGCGGCCATGACGAACAAGGAGGAAAGATGGCACTGGAGCTGGGCAGGGAGGCACTGTCACCCCGTGCCCTGCCGGGTAGGGGTGAGTTTGACCGGAAGCGAATATCCTAACCTCCAAAGTAACAACTGGCCAAGATGATGGCATTCAATTCCACAAAATGCTTCTTGTAAAAACATAAAGCATACTATTAACAGACGAGTATTTGTACTAACTTGAATTCAATTGCTTTCCATTCATAGACTTAGTAGGAAATAACACCAAGATGTGAATGTGTGATCATCTAACACACCAAAACACTCACTAATATAACTCTCATTGGCTTAAAAGAAGTGTCAATATTCTGATGAGAATGTCATATAAACTATGCACATTGACCAATACAACCCTTAGCCTAAAAATGAACAACACTTTTTGGAGCAATCGATCCCATAGGTGAAACACGACCAAATCTATTTATTTTGTTCATAGATATTCTGATGGGTATTTTTTTTAAAGGAGGGAGCTTGTATTTCATGTAAATTTTAGTACCAATCACCATGCCTAAAAAAATGGCATAAGTTACATGATCCAGATATTTTTGTAGTGTTATCGTGATTGTTGGCATAGACTAACCAGTAACCACATGAAAAAAGCAGATTTCAACATGCAAAGCTTGATATAGTAGTCATGTCTTACATAAGTACACAAATGATAAGAAGGTGATTAGAAGACTTGATTATAACACAAGGAAAGGCTTTTAAAGTTCGAAGCAAGTCCAACAACTAACCTGGAGTTCAACGACACCATCATAGACAAACCAAAAGGACACTAGTGCAGAACCGGGCAATAGCACCGGTTCGTAAGGCCCTTTAGTGCTAGTTCCATAACCGGCACTAAAGTGTGGTCACTAAAGGCCCCCCCCTTTAGTACCGGTTCAGCACGAACCGGTGCTAAAGGCCAATCACGTGGCACGAGCCAGCTCTGGGGGCAGGGAGCCCTTTAGTGCCGGTTGGTAACACCAGCCGGTACTAAATGTTTGTGGGTTTTTGTTTTATATTTTATTTTTCCTTTAAATTTGTGTTATCAATTTAATTTAGGATTGTTTTACGTTATAATGAGTTGTTATACTTGATATGGATATGGATATGTCATATATATATACTTGATCACTTAGCTAGGATCCATATATCGAGTTCAAACTAATTTGCGGTTTCTTTCATGCATAAATGATATAATAACTCATCATCATCATCATCATCACATATTAATAAATAAATAAACTCTTGCATCATATCATCACCAACAACACTATATATATATATATATATATATATATATATATATATACTAGCTAAAAAACATCGTAGTCATCATTAATTACCACTTTTTAATCATCATAGTCATTACCGCTATATATATCTAATCACCACCAACACTAACTTAAAGAAGAAACATTCACTTGTAACAGAAGCAAAGATATTATTGAGTTCAACATGGTCATGATATTATAAGCGTGCACAAGCAAATCACTATTTGAGATTAATTAAGTTCAGGACAATACGAGCATGAACTAGCTAAATCACTCCTGCTGCTCCCTCTCAGGTAGAATAGCATAGAACATGTATAGCTCTCCTGATTCATCATACTGGAGCATGCAGATGAATCTGTCTCCTAATTTTGGGTTGCGCTTCTCCTTGTTGTCCCTAGTACTTCTCTGCGATCGTTAACAATTTTGCTCCAATCTTTCACCATCAAGCATTCTTCGCTTTCAGAAATCCTGAATGCACTAATGTGCAATGTAGGAAATCTTGGTCGTAAGCTAACCATTAACATGCGACCTTTTGTCTCGATCCACTGAGGCACAGCTGTCATCGGGAGTCCCTGTTGAAGAACATCGTATAGTAATTAATATACTTAGCAATGAAAGTTTAGCTTCAAAAATAATGTATGCAAAATACGCACTAAGAACAAGTAGTAAAAATCTTACCATCTTTTGATTATAGAAGTGACCGTAGTTCAATACGATCACTAATACGATCACTATTGGTCGCACGTTTTGAGTACTAACATTTCTAAGTTGAGGAAGAAAATTTGTCTTGACAGTATGAAGATCCTCAAGCCATGAAACATAATGACTTATCTCCTCGCAGTTTAGTTGAGCCCCGGGGCAGTAGTAGGTCCTGTCTACCAAGCGCCGGACATGTTTGCTTGAACCGAAATAAGCTGACAATACAAATTAGTTGACAACTTTTTTTTAATAAACTGTATCAAAGACATAAACATATGCATGCATGGTTGAGAAAAACTCACATAATGGTAGAACTGGAGGCGTTTGCACATCGACCCAGATGTCTCTATTACCTTCAATATCATCTTTCGAACGAATATCAAAGGTGATAACCATATCAGGCTCAAATGCATAAGCCTTGCATAGTGCTTGTCAAGTTTTGCATTCAAAATGGGTGTATGTGTCTCCATTATATAATTTGACATTGAAAGTATAGCCATGCTCGGTCTTCAAGTAAACTCTCTTTACCTCCATATCATCTATAGCACTAAAACCTATCTTATCCAAGACAAAAATTCTTTCATGGCAGGGGATGCGCTAGTACAATAGTGAAAATTTAAAATTATAAGTTGAAGCAAATGAAGCATAAGTCATGCTTTAAAATTATAAGTTAAAGCAAATAAAGCATAAGTTTTGCATTCAAATTAATTGCCGTTGTGACTTACTGTATCCACTTTGAATGTCTCATCCAGCTTGATGCTGAAGCGCCTACCATCAACAAGAAAATTTCTGTCGCACATGCCGCGCTGGTCTTCACAGTGTTCACAGATAATGAAATCTTTTTCGTCGTCAGATGACATTTCCTATGTTCATATAGGTGAAACATGCATTAAACACTTATTACTATCTAACATTAATTAATATCTAGCTAATTCAAATATATATTCAGCTAACATTTGACATTAATATATCTAACTATATTCATCTCTAAAAATTGACATTATTATATATTTAACTTTTCTATCTAATTCATCTAACATTCGGCATTAATCTAACATTTATATAAACTAATAATATTTTAATTAGATCATCAAATCTCAGATACCTAAATTTTCTTACTAAAAATAAACTAGTTATATTAATTACTCAGTTCAAATCTCATATACCTAAATAAACTAGTTCGACAATTTTCTTACTAAAAATAAACTATAATTATATTAATTATTCAACTAGTTCAAATCTCATATATATACCTAAATAAACTAGTTCGACAATTTTCTTACTAAAAATGAACTAGTTATATTAATTATTCAACTAGTTAAAATCTCATATACCTAGCTAATTAACTAATATCTAGCTATATATATTCATCTCTAACAATTGACATTAATATATATTTAACTTTTCTATCTAGCTAATTCATCTAACATTCGACATTAATCTAACATTCGATCATCTAATTAACTTTTCTAAAAAACAGAAAACAGAAAATAAGTAAAAAAATGTGTGTGTGTGTATGTGTGTATATATGTGTGTGTATATATGTGTGTATGTGTGTGTACGCCGTCGCCGCCCCGTACGCCGCCACCCCATACGTACGAGCGGGGGCGCCGGCGTACGGGGCAGGGGCGGCGGCGTACGTATGGGCCGGGTGCGCGCGCGACGCAGGTACGTGAGAGCGAGAGACGTACGGGACCGCGGCGACGATGACGGACGGCGGCGGCGTTCAGGGCGGCGGCGCGAGACGACGACGACGACGGGCGGCAGCGGGGACAACGACGACGACGACGACGACGGACGACGGGCGACGGGCGGCGACGACGGGATCGAGCGGCGCGCGGCGATGTCTCGCGAGAGGTTGCAGACGAAGTGGGGAGATGTAACTGAAATTTTCGTAAGTGCTGTATATATAGGATAGGCCTTTAGTACCGGTTGGAGCCACCAACCAGTACTAAAGGCCAACTTTATCGGTTGGAGCCACCAACTGATACTAAAGCCAACTTTGGCCAGGCCAAGAGGCGGGAAGAGCAGGCCTTTAGTACCGGTTGGTGGCTCCAACCGGTACTAAAGGGTGGTCTTTAGTACCGGTTGGAGCCACCAACCGGTACTAAAGGCCTTGCGCTGCCACCCCTCAGTGCGCAAAGTTTAGTCCCACCTCGCCGGGCGAAGGGCAGCCGCACTGGTTATAAACCCAGCCGCGGCTGCCTCTTTGAACTCCTCTATATAGCAGGCTTGTGGGCCTAACTTCTGCGCGCTGCCCTGTGAGTCTGCTGGGCCTTTAGGACCTGTAATTGCACGCCCGTGGCCTAGCAGGCCCACAGGGCAGCGGCCCAATTTTTTTTATAGTTTTTTTTTCTGCTTTATTTTCTTCTATTTATTTTTTGCGTAGTTTTTTGTATAGTTTTTTCTTTTCTGTTATATTTATTTTCTTCTATTTATTTGTGAGTAGTTTTTCATCTAGTTTGCCAAAATTCAACATTTTCAGAGTTTATTTTGTAGTGATTTTCAATTTCACGGTCATTTTGTAAACGAATGAAAAATAGCAAATATAATTTTTTTCTTTTCTGCTTTATTTTTTCTTCTATTTATTCTTAATAGTTTTTTCTTTTCTGCTATATTTATTTTCTTCTATTTATTTCTGAGTAGTTTTTTTATATAGTTTTTTCTTTTCTGCTATAGTTTTTTTCTTTTTTGCTATTTTTTCTTTTCTGCTTTATTTATTTTTTTCATAACAGAAGAAGTCCGGAGTTGTAATAAGTTATTAAAAATAAAGAAGAGGTGTAATACTCGTTAATTAGCTTCAAGCCTTTCGAAATAGTGTAAACTGCACTGCACATAGCTCCGTGCAGTCTACCATATTCCTCAAGGCTTGAAGCTAAGCAACGTGAGCATTGAGCCTCTTCTTATAAACCGCTCCTAGTCCCTCTCTCTTCGCGAGGTGGACTAAAAACAGCTTACTAAGAAACTGTAGTACTGGTTCATGCCATGAACCGGTACTAAAGGTGCTCGTGGGGCCCCAGCCTTACCTGACACAACCTCATTAGTACCCGTTCGTGGCACGAACTGGTGCTAAAGGTTTGCCACGAACCGGTACTAATTAAAGAGCTCCTCCGGCCTAGCAGTTGGAACCGGTACTAAAGAGCTCCTCCCGCCTAGCAGTTGAATGGTGCATACTGAATGCACAAAAACTCTGGAGTTGTAATAAGTTTAAAAAAATGAAATGCCTTTGTAACAGATGAGTTTAATTTCGTCAGAAACCCGAATACTTCGAAAGAGATTGTCCAGTTTGTAAATGAAGTGCATCCAGTTTTTGCCGTAACCCTCTCTACTTTTTTGAACATGATATATGGGTGAAATGATGATACCATGCCAAGTTTCAACTTTTTCAGAGTTCATTTATAGTGTCATTTAGTTCTCAAAACAAATCATTAAATGCATGAAAAATAGCAAATGAAGGCATAAACGGTTGAAAGTTGATGGCATCGCTTTGAATGGTGCATACTGAACGCAAAAAATATAAGAGCATTTCGATCATGATCTTATATTTCTTTATAGACTGAATTGTCAATATGATCTTATACATAAAAAATATTTTGATCATCAATGATCTTTGTGTGTACAATCTGAATTGTCAATATGAGTCGTCAACGATTTATAAACCGATAAAGACTCATATTGCGGCCACAAATTCTACACATAGAGTTCAATGAAGACCAAGTGCTTGTCATAGTTTGAGAAGTAACATATTTAAGGTGGTAAAAATCTTGCTAGGGGAGCGAGGTGGGACTAAAAACAGCCTGCCACAACCTCTTTATTACCGGTTCGTGATACGAACCGGCACTAAATGGTGATGGTGAGGCCATAGCCTGACCGCAGGCTGACACATCCTCTTTAGTACCGGTTCGTGGCATCAACCGGTACTAAAGGTTCGCCACGAACCGATACTATTGATCGCCGCCACGAACCGGCACTAATGACATTAGTGCCGGCTCAAGTTCAAACCGGCACTAATGTGCTTCACGTTCGACCCTTTTTCTACTAGTGGGACCTTTCTCGAGATATATTCTTTTTGCCAAACAAAAAGTATTAGTTCTCATACCATGCTAGTGGATTACATCTACTTTCAAGATTCTTACACATCAAGAAAAAATCCAACATCAGCGTGAAACATCCTGAGAAAATCTTGCACTAAAATCATTGCAGTGCAATATCGTGGCTAGATCACCAGTTAGAACAACCCGTAAAGAGGGTATGAAATGTGTAGAAATACAATCTGAACTCAATAAATTAGGTATGTCCCGTGTACCATTGGCAAGTCCCTTTTCCATGAGCTCATCAATAACCCCTTCATAGACGCACAACCCTATGAAGTAATGTGTACTTCCATCCTACATCATCACAAACAAAACATTATTTCAAGCAACAAAAATAAGGACAATGTACCTGGATTCAAAGTAATCACCTGCTCTTGACCTTCCTCATCCCCAGGAAACAAAGCCACGTCTCACTATCGCCATACACTTTGTCCCAGTTGTAAAAACCTAATAGCACACTAATCAAAATTAGTTCGGGGACATATCAAACAGGTAAAAAAAGAAATGAAAGCCTCACTTTATCCAAACAAACAGGATGAGGAGAAATGTAAAATGATGGGCCAGATAGAAGGGAGTGGTATGTGGGAGAGAAGCATCGATGATTACCAGGATCCCATCATCGGTGAACCATATCGGTTTCATGAAGTTGGATGAACCAAGATCCGACATTCAGCGGCTGGAACAATCCTTGACAGTGCTGCGCCAGCATCCTCGCTGGGTGTTTTTCAATGGAAAAATGTATAGGTCAATCAACTAATTGCCCTGCCTTGAGCCTACTGCACCCTGCTTCGGCTTAGTTAAGACTATTGGAAGATCAACATCATGTACGATGGCATAAACAAAATGTGTGGTTAGGCCTAGTTAAGAATACTGGAAGATCACGTCATCATCAGTATGATCTTTTTTTGTTGGTGGCTAATTAGTGCGAGACATGAAGGAAAGCATAGCATCATATATATTTAGATACATTATAACTGAGCATCTTTCCTGTCCTCTCAGGATATTAGCATTTGTAGTCGTCCGATCAGCACCTGTAAGTGTTTTTAGTCGTCCAATTAAGTGTGAATCCCACGTATGCTCGGTTCGCTCGCTAAGAACGAGCCCTGCCGTGACGGGCCGCTACTCTGGCAACATTTTTGGGCGTGCGCTGTTAAATTGGGCCTAATGGGCCTGAGTTGTCTTTGTACATGCATCGAGCTGGACTCTCAGCGGATTCTAAAAAAAAAGTTGGACTCTCAACGTGACCCTCGTTCTGTTCGCAAGGTCGCAACTCTAGCGTGGCGGCGGACGATGGGACGATGCACGACTCCTGTGGCGACGGCGCTGGGCTCCGACGGCACACGGAAGACCTCTCCTGCCAAGACGATGGCCCTCTCGCCTGGTGCCGCTGACCACAACATCGAGCGACGGCGTCCACCGCGACGCATGATTTACCAGAAGGCGGCACCACTAATCCGGCGTCCCGGACGACTGCCGTCCAAAGGCAGGATGGACGCACTCCCGAGCAGGTGTGTCTCTTTCTCCTCTGCTCTGATCTAACCACCCGTCGCTTGGGTTGCCTCCTCCTGTGCACTCCTCCGTATTTTCATTGTTCCCGTGGGGATTAGTTGGTTAGTCCCGTGGGTTCTGCAAGTGTGATTCCGTCCTTGATCGCTGGGACGGCTCCAGATTCCGTTCGTGGGAGCGATAGCCATGTTTAATGGACGATATAAGGACATTGGGAATATTTGTTTTCGATGAACACAAATTTTCAGCATCAGTTGTGTTGTTGACTGGCTTAACAACCATCTGTAGTTCTCTCTCTATATATACGCGATGAGTCGAGGCGTTTATGAAATGTTTGAATAATTCAGTAAGGTAGCACAAGTGTATGCAAAATATTTGAACTGTGCTAATGAAGTGGCATTATGTACCCCCTTGCACAAGCTGATTATTACATGTGGAGTTTCGGAAGAGCAGCGCTGCAACAAACTTCGTATTAGTATATGCCTTATGTGTTCTATGGAATTCAGCTTTCTCATTGGAACAGAATTGTAAAAATGATATGTTAGTTTTGATTTCAGTACTACTAATGCACGGTCTTTGTTCTTGCAGAATTTAACATTGTATGTTGGACTATATATATGATGGCATGTACAATATGATATGTTAATCACTGATAGCAGGAATGTTCCTTCCGATGAAACACATTTGTGTTGGCTTTCATACGACTTAAAGTAAGCATTTTTTTTATTGAATTGGTTATTTTAAAGAGGTTATGGATGGAAAATATGTCCACCAACTCCATATCGTGTAATTGATTATGTTATATAGTTGGAAAATAAACTTGTACTAGCATTTGGAATCTCAAGATTACGTCTGCATAACTATCTCTATAACTTTGAAGTACAAATGTACAATAATGATATGCCAAGTTACTAGCATTATGATTTGGAATAAATAATTTTCAGGAATCATTTTTCTTGTTCTTTACGTTACTAACATTAGTATTTGGAATAAACATACCCTACGTTCTTAAGATCTTTAGTGGTCGTTGAAATTCTATGTTTGGCCCTTCCATTTCTAGAATTATCTTTTCCTTGCATTATATTATATTTTAGAATAAAGAGATCGTATATTTTCTTGTGATTCTTGCCAAATGAATCATCCTACTCTATAGTTTATATGCTTTATATCCACAAGATGCACTTATTTTCAATGGAGGGAGGACCGCATAATGTTCACTAAATGGAACGTGCTACAATATTTTGTCATGAGCATAGGGCATCGCTGCATCTTATCTGGATGTGTACAAAATCATCATAAGATTACCCTTTATGTTACATCTTTAGTTTAGTCCAGTTTAGTCCTCACATATGTTCATCTTGCCGTTCATCAGATTTGGTACGAGACTGATGCTGCCGCGACCTTAAGTGCTGGTGATTTTTGTACATGCACCGAGCCAGTGAAAGCTGCCATTGATTCTGTAAATTTCGTTTGTAAAAATAATGTGCACTCATCGATCTTTGCATAGATTATAAAAGTTAAGTTTGCAATGTACATGACCAAGTTCAGCGACACGGCTCGCTAAAAAGTATTTTTGTAGTGTCTTGGAATATTATTTATACTAAATTTTCATTTGTATTGATTTGAACAGAAAGGCCATGGTTGCATTTTGGTTCTATATATGTAGTACTTGCACATTTGTTTTCCTATACAAATATATATGGCTCAAGCATTGAGTGTATCAAATGCACCAATGGTTGAAAGAGCTGAATGATGCAAGTGTCCACGTGCCATTGACTAATCCATCTGCTGCTTGTCTCACACTTCATCCTCTAAGTGTATTGTCGATGTCATTTACATTTATGTAATTAAGAGGAAAATAGGACTTTGTAAGGATGTCACACTACTATTATTTTGATGCATCTTGAGTTTGGTACAGTAGTTGGTATCATGGAATGTCAATAATTGGTGGTCATAAAATGCTTACCTTAAGGGACGTTCCTTCTACGATCACTTTTTTGTACATTGGTGGTCATAAAATGCTTATATTGTAGATTTATGATCCAGTTTTATGAGATGCTAGAAAAATCTAGGTAGACATGAAACTAAGAGGATGAATATAGAAGATGACAGTTACGTAAAGTGATAAATATTTGGTTTGCCTAGATGATTGTTCAGTGTTTTTTCATTGGAAGTAGGAATTCAGTTTTTCCATGTCTATATATTTGTAAAAATTACTATTATTCAATTGAAAAATTAGACGGGCGCAGCAACGCGCGCCAATCACGATCTAGTATTCCAAATGAATACACAAAAACGCAGCGCTAGTCAAGGTCGCCTACCATTTGTAGTCCGCGCTGCCACCCCCTAGATCTCCTCACCGGAGACATGTACTGCCTAGACTAATGAGTTCACCATTGGCAACAACAGCCATACGCTGCAAAAAAAAGGATATCGTTAGCTACCAAGAATCTGAAGCACCATGGTGAAGAAATAAGCAGTAGATTGCTGAACATCCAATCAAACATCGCAACACTACACATCATCACTAAAATTCCTTCACAAAAATTAATCGTTTCAAATTAGTTCAGCCCCGTACAACATGATTTGGTGACCTCAATATTGCCATGACCCCATCACAATGTTGTATAATTAATTGTTTAATGAAGTGTAATGCAGGGAGTATAATATGTATATCTAGTCCAGCCTAATTATGTTCTATATTTCTTCTACATAGTTAGAAACTCATATCCCAAGCAATAAGCCATACCTGATACCTGGAGCTTCACTACGACAAAATAATGACAGGTGCTCGTTATTTTGCACTATTTCCATGAATAAAATCATAAATCCAGATAACATAGTACAGATCCATACCTCGATTCTCATCCATCAATCTATAAATTACAACAAAGGGATTCCCTATGTGTTTCAGCCTTTCAGGTATTGAACAACCAAAATACAACATGATTCGTGTGCACAATTTTTTTCCAAAGCATGTGAATCAAATTGACTTACTAATTTGGCCAACTCCTTTAACGATTTAGCATCTTCTGAACTTCATCAAGGGCAATGGATGCATAGAGAAAAAAATTCGTAAGTAGTCACATCCTGAAGAAAATCAAATCAAGTAAGAGCATGCTTCTGACATAAATGAGAAATTCACCTAGGGTTCAATCGTCAAATTGTCCATGACGATGTTGTCCATGAAGAAACACACTGAGAAAGAAAGGGGAATGGGATGGGAGCATCGCTCTACCGATGCCCGATTTCCCCAAGGTCTCCTCTGCCTCCTCTCGACCCCGGGAGGCAGCTTTCGTGGAGACAAAAGAGACGCATGCAAAGAACTTGCAGCAAGATTACGACCTGCAAATAGAAACTGGAGCACTTGAGCAGCCGGATTAGTCAAATCATAATAAAGAGAAAAAAAGGATAGAGGAATCAGGGCAAAAAGCAGATCAATAGGGAGGAGAAGGGGCCGAGGAGGCACACCCACCGGTCCAGGTTTCGTCCCGACACCTTGGCTGAGTCGAGCGGGCGAGTAAGAGGCCGGCGGCACGATGCAGAAGTGGGGATGGGAAGAAGCATAGAGGAGGCGACGAGGGGCTCGGATGAGCGAAGGGCGAGGGCGAGGGCGAGGGCGATGGGAGAAGAGCGGGTGTGGCGGCGGAGGGATTTTCCCCCTGCTCGTGTGATGGGTCGCTAGGTTTTCCTAGTGTTAACGTCGGCGTGCGAATTGGGGCTACCGGGCCAGTCACGAGAGCGAGATGAGTATATTGTAAAAAAAATACCGCGACAGTGAAACCTGCAGACGTGGCACGCGCGAGCGGCCGCGCTTTGTGCGCACGTTAATGTGTTTAATTGTTCTGAAGCTATTCGAGACATGATCATTATGCTATGCTGGCGTATTTGGCAGCTAAGGACCGACCAAACACACGGTACAGAAATTCCTCCAGTTCATGTGACGGTCGACTTCTTGGACAACTACTACAAATCGGTTTGCTTGGCAGCCCGGTTCTCTACCGAGGAAATCCTAAAGGGGAAGATGCCATCTTCGGCTAACCCTAGCAAGGCGGAGAAGACGGCGCCGACAGCAGCGCCGTGGCCCAAACCACCACAAGGGCACGTAGCACTCTCGGTTGACGGTTCGTTCAGCAGTTCTGACGGATCAGCGGCCACGGGTATGATACTACGTGATCACAACTGCCATATCATCTTCTCGGCTTACCGTGTGATCTTTCACTGCAATGATTCCTTGGAAGCTGAACTACACGCGATCATGCAAGGGATGGCGTTGGCTATCCAATATTCCTCTCTTCCAGTTATTGTGTAGTCGGACTCATCGGAAGCGCTCTCGTGCTTATTGCACCGGGGACTTGAGCGCTCAGCTTACGGTCATTTAGTTAGAGAGATCAAAGAGTTGCTGGTTAGTAGGGAGTTTTATCCACAGAGAATTCTTCGTAGCCAAAATAGTGTTGCAGATCGCCTGGCCAATTACAGCCGCACTGAGAGCACAACTGTTGTGTGGCTGACCTCGGCTCCACCTTGTATCGAGGAACTATGGCCTCTTGATTGTAACACTACTACTGAGTAATAAAACTCCTTTACTTCACAAAAAAAGAGTTTGCAATCTGCAAGAGGGATTGTCCTCTCACTAAAAAAGCAAATCTTTATGTTTTTTAGGGGAGCAAATCTATTATTTTAGTTTTTTAGGGAAAAATCTGTTACTCCCTTTGTTCCTAAATATAAGTTTTTTTAGATATTTTAAATGGGCAACAATATATAAATGTATGTAGACATATTTTGCTTTGTATGTAGTCACTTATTGAAACTTTAAAAAGACTTATATTTGGGAACGAAGGGAGTATTTTAGTGGCAAAAACTTCACGAGTCATGTTGGGCCAAGAAAAGTACTCATTCACGGGCCACGGCGGGTCAGCCCAATAATAAGTTGTAACAGGAAAAGGCTTGTCTCTCCTCTTCGCCGACTCTTTCTCTGTACACCCCACGCAAGTTAGCTCTCTCTCTTCTCCACCCCGCATCCCCTTCCCCACGCACGCAAACGGCTTACCCCCGCCACGACCTCGCCGTCGCCTCGCCGCCACCGCGCACCGGGCAACCAGGAATCCGCGACCGCCGCCCTTCGAATCGCCGCGAGATGATGACCTCCCGGCGGGCCAGCGACGGCAGCACCAGCAGCAGCTGCGCGCTCTGCGAGGGATCCAACCTCCCCTCCTGCTGCGCCGCGTGCGTCAACACGAGGTACGCCCTTCTCCGCCCCGCCCCGCCGCCCGTCCGTCCAACCCCGATTCGATCGAAGCTCGCCCTCTCCCCGGCCTGACCCTCGCCCGCCCCCCGTCTCCGCGTCGGAAATTTTTTTTTTGGTCTGCGCAGGCTGTTCCAGTACCACGCGACGCTGCGCCTGAGGAGGAACCTCCGCGACACCCTCCAGTCTCGCATCGCCGCGCGCCTCGAGGCCAAGGTTGATCCGTCGCTCTCGCTGTGCCCGACTCGCCCGTCCTCTCCAATTCAGTACTAAAACTAGTTTGGGTTTCGGTCTCTCGGTTTGGCAGTCTCCTTGTGTTTGTGCCTCGGGTCTGGGATCTATTGCCCGTTACATGGCTGGACCTAGAGTGATTTGTAGCTCACATTTTATCATTTTACAATTGGTGTTGGAGAACGGTACAGAAATATTATATGTTTCGAATGAAAAGTAGCACAGACAGAGTATAACTTTGGCCTGTTTCGTCTATTTCTGGCAGAGGAAAGCGGAGGAGCAGAGGATGTGGAAACTGAGCAAAGCTCACGACATCAAGGAGCTGAGGGATCGGCTCAGCGAGTTAAAGAGTCGAACTGCGTTAGGTTAATCTCTTAACCTAACCTCTTTTACTCTTGCGGATTGTATCTTGTTACCAGTTGCCAGTTTGCGGTACTGAGTTGTGGTAATTAATGTGTTTGCAGAGAAGATGAAGATCAAGCAGGCATCGAGTGATCTCAAGGTGAAAAGTGGTACATTGAATGTGGCCTTTATCACGGTAAAATTATTTCTTTCTCGGTGTTTCTCTTTGATGAAGTGTGAAATTCACTACTCGCTCCGATCCATATTACTTGTCGCTCAAACGGATGTATCTAGACGTATTTCAGCGCTAGATACCTCCGTTTGAGCGACAAGTAATATGGATCTGAGGGAGTACTAAGAAATTACTGATCCTGAATATATCTTTTCCGCCATCTTCAGCTAAAAACGAAGCAAACCGATTCATCAACGATGCACACCAATGCCATGAAAGCAGCACAGATGGGTCTTGTAAGTCCTAACATGCCTCTTCATTTCTTACTTATTATCCAATATCCATCATTTATGTGATTATGTCTGTCTGTTTTGGTATTCCCTGTAATTGAATTATTTACACTTTTGTGGCAGATGGCAACAACCTCCGAACGTCTCAAACGGCAGTCCAAAGCTGTAAAGCAGCTTTGCAGGTTGTTCCCAATGAGGCGAGTAAGTATTATGGTCTTGGCTATTCTATGACTTTGTGTTTTCTTCCTGTATATGTATATTTTGAGATTCCCGGTGATAACTTGAGTTGCATTCAACTTTGCTCATATTTAGAGCATTTGACTGTAACTAATTTACTTCTACATATTTCACACACTAGCTTTATATGTTGATAATTTAATTGTTGCATATTCACCTACTAAATTTTTTCACGTAAAAATGATTAATTTGATATTAATGCTACCTGAATTACCATGCATAGACAAATATTTATATACGTAATTTTCAATTTGTAGGCTATTGTAGATGGAGAAAAGAAGGATGGCCACAGTGATCCGTACGATGTTATATGTGGTATTCGTCTACCTCGTGGTCTCGATCCACATTCAGTTCCATCAGAGGAGTTATCAGCTTCCTTGGGGTTATACTTCTTTCCTCAACCTACTACTTATTGGTTGTTCTGATATTTATAGTCTCCAATTCACCTTTTTACCTAGCTGTAACACTATGCTCTTGATTACCAGAATGATTAAATGAATGTCCATTCTTTTATGATTCATGGTCGTAAGTAAATTGCACCCTTCCGCATTCTGTCTAATCATGTAAATATCTTATATAAGATTGTTTGTTTCTAAAAAAAATCAGAGCGTAGACCATAGAGAAATGCATTTGATTTTCATTAGTTTATGCAAGTGAAAAATCAGGGCAAGAAGCAACATATGGAGCCTAACAGTCCTATTTGTGAGTTGGGACCAACAAGACTAACATGTTTTGTGTTATTGTAATATTATTTTATTGGGCTAGACAGATTGTTTGAGAACAGTTTGCATTTAGTACTGTGTGCATTTGGTTCTGAATGTTGGGTAACATAATTTTCTTTTTGTGACAGGTACATGTTGCAAGTCCTCAGCATTGCAATTCATATCCTATCCGCACCAGCCCTTCATGTAGCCGGTTTTGGGGTAAGATCCAACTATGTGCTCTTAATCTGTTGTCATAAGCTTGCTCTTGAAGTTAGCATGCTACATCTGAAGATACAATCATTCAATCCCGTCGGTCAAACAATATAAACTTCTAAGTAGTATGAATAACAACGGTCATTCTTGTCCTGTAAATGTAGTTATTTTGTCGAGAATATCTCTGTGGATATATAACTTTTATAAGCCGAGCGTAGAACCTTATACATAGTCAGCGCGATCCTTCATGTGTCATTTGTATGTATGCAAAGTATGTACATATTCTGTAAGTTAAGCCTGGTTAGATTTCTAATAGCATGAGTAGCAACATGAGCTTTCTATTGGTTATCCAGTAACTTTGTGTGGCTAATATATTATATATGTTTTGTATTAGGCTTCTTGTTCACGTGTATGGCAGCGGAGTAGCTACTGGAGCACACGACAATCCCAGAGGTACTCTGTCAAGAAAAAGGCGACATGTCTCTGTCTCATTAATAATATTTAAAATCTTTATTGACGTGAGACTGTTTTCTTTTTTTCCAGCAAGGTTTACCCACTTTTTGTGCCAAGGCAAAATAATTGTTCTGTTGGAGAGGAAAATTCATGGACAGAAAGTGGTTCAGGTAGCTTTGGTGTTGATTCTGTGGACTCGGATCAGAAATCCCTTTTTGACTCCAAGAGAAGCAATAGCTTCAACTTCTCAGCCGCATCTTCTCACTCCATTGAGAGGCATCAAGACTTGCAAAGAGGGATATCTTTACTAAAAACAAGTGTGTCTGCGATCACTGCCTACTACTATAACTCATTGGGCTTGGATGTGCCACCCAATCTTTCTACTTTCGATGCATTTGCAAAGATGCTCCATATGTTGTCATCTTCAAAGACCCTTCGAGCTGCTCTTGAATCAAATATCGCCTCAAGGTACGATTTATATTGTTCTTAGAGAATGGAAAGTGTATTCTGGTTCTCGACAGCGCGTACTATCTTCCATAATCTGCTGAAATTTGCAAATTATATTCATGTATCTTCCTTACAACTGCCGGAAATGTACAGCTAAAGATGTCGTAGCACTATTTGCATATAATAAAAGCCTGTTTAAAGGGGGCACGTTGAGTAAAAAATGGTTAAATGATCCTTACATTCTGCTTGCAGATCAGAAAAGCAGGCACAACAGCTAAACAGATCAATATGGAAGGCGAGCTCGGCCATCTCATCTAACAGCAGTATGTTGGACAGCACGCACACAGCTATCATGGTAAACTCCCACTAAGTTCTTTTTTGCTTGCATTGGATCTACTTTCAGTGCATCGCATTGCCTAATACAATCTCTGTTTTAACCAGCCGAGCTCTCTAGATAATCTCCTCCTGAACTCGAACACGAGTTTCTTGTACACGGGTAAGCCTCCGAAGCATGGTGGAGCACCAGACAGCATTGTGGACGGCTGGGATATGGTAGAGCGTGAGATCCTGCCGCCGCCGCCGTCCCAGATCGAAGACATCGCGCAGTGGGAAAGAGCCCACACCTACGCTCGCAGTGGTTCTAAAAAGAAATGACTTGCATAATGTAAGCTTTTAGAACACCGCAAGAAGCTTCAGCTAGATGGATAGATGGATGGATGTCTGATCATATGGTTTTGGTTTGTGTATGTATAGAAGAAAGCTAACCATGGCCTATGAGTTATGCAGAAGAAGAGAAGGGCATTGTAGGGTAGAACTGATCAGCTCTGCCCCCCTGTACAGCACCTGTAATCTGTAAATATACCTGTATACATAGCATTTACTGGCAATGAATAAATATACTAGCTGAAATGTTGCTGCTCTTTCCTGTATCAGAAATTGAAGACTATGTGTTGCTGTACCTCCCTACAAAAGCATCTTCTGCAAAGTAAAGTACTGTAATTATTTGCTTGAGAAATGACTCGGAAGACTTGGAAGATGGATTGTTTGTGTTTTTAGCAACATACAAGTGTCACTGACGGAAAAGATACTCCACCGGCAGTGTACAAATTTTTGAGACGAGAATTTATCAACGTGTCACCGTCGGGAGGCGTTCCCTCCCTTCCAGCTTCCACCACACAACCGCCCGCCGCTCCGAGCTCCGGCTCGCTCCCTCCCCTAACCCCTGCGTCCCAGGTCGCCGGCGATGAGCAGCCTCCGAGCCATCTCCGCCCTCCTCCACACCTACTACTCTTCCGCCGCCGCCGGCCGAGGCGGCGCCAGGCGGCTCGGGTTCGCGCCGCGGCTCCGCGTGGGCTTCCGCGTCCCGTCCAAGGCGTCGTCCGGCTTCGTGCTCGACGAGGTCGCGAGGGCGGCCGGGGGCGTGCGGAGGAGGGCGGCCACGCGCGCGGCGAGCTGGGATTCGGAGAAGTCCCCGTACGAGACGCTCGGTACGACGAAGCTATGGCCTATGAATATGATGCTAGTGAGAGAAGTGCATAGATTTGCAATTATGATTGGCGTCTCTGTTTTTCCTTTTTTTTATACGGGATGCTGATGATCAGTTCACCTGCCAAATCCTTTGATACTACTGGGCTTCGATTGTTCGAATTTTGGGAATTTGTTGCTAGATTTGATCGTTCGAGAAGCTTGCTGTTGTGGTGGCTCTGTAGTTCGGTCCAAAATTGTGTGTTTCTCATAGGAGTAGCACTATAGTGTGTCCTTGTGAGATAACTGTGGTCTTAGAATTTTCTCTGTGAAACTAATTATGTGCTGTTGTGGGTTGTAGAGCTGGATAGGGATGCCGACGAGGAGACCATAAAGGTCGCGTACAGGAGATTGGCCAAGTTCTATCACCCCGATGGTTTGCTTCTTTACCTTTTATGTATTCACACAATGCAGCCATTCTATTCACTGCGTTCCACGCATTAACTTTTGTAGGTAGTATTCCCGTACTTACAATTCACATGATTCCGATGAATATGTTGTTTGTTAATTCATACGCCCTTACTTTTCAGACTTAGTAACTAATAAGCATTGTGTCATCAAGTAAAATATGGGTGTATGCACAAAATAGTAGGATGTGCACATATGTTTGTTTTTGAATGAACTTTGTTTGCCACAGTGGAAACTTCACTCATAGGTGCACTTTGATGGCTATTTATTAGTTTACAGTATTTGACTCAGTAAGTTCAATTATTTATTCGTATGCTGTGGATTCAGTAACGAAACATCAATCGCACTGTGTACTGGTGATATCATTTTTCATGGAGGATTTCTGTTTTGCTACGTATCAACTTAAATATGCTGGAACAGTGTAAAAAAGTGTATAACTGTATATGTCCTTGAACCATGTTTTTGCACAGCATATGACTGTGTTACCATGCACAAGTATCTACGTATCACATTGGTAGTAGTATAATAGAGTTCCAGATTTTGGTAGACCAACAGTCTGATTCCTCAACTCATAGCTATTTATCTTCTGACTGGGAAATGTGTACCAAACTGCATAAACAGAAGTTGTGATAGGCTTGTAGTTTACCTACAGCTAACAATGAACCATGGCGGAAATTATTGTCGTCAGAATATAGCAGACACTGCTTTTTAAGTAAATTCATGCTATTTTGCATGCATAACCAAATAATAAGCTAATTTATTCTATCTGATTATTTTGTTGTCTCAAAGTTTATGATGGTAAGGGAACCCTTGAGGAAGGAGAGAGCGCTGAAGCCCGTTTCATCAAAATCCAAGCAGCATATGAGCTGTTGATTGATGACGAAAGGAGAAAGGCATACGATAAAGAGCATTTTGTGAATCCAATGAAGGTCTGAATTTCCATGCTCAACTACTTTACTTATTGTGATGATTTGATGGTGCATGGCAGGAAGTTGCATGTTCATTAATTATTTTTGCTACTTGTCTTAAATCCATATAGGTCTACTAGTGTTAACCACATAAACGAGTTACATAGCAGATTTTTGCTTCTAAGATGAGTCTGAAAAAAAGGAATTTATTAAACCTGGCACCTCTTCATCCTTGTGAGCAAACCCCTATACCCATAGGGTGGGGATTATCATCCAACGTGCTGTTCCTGAACTGGGCCAGTGGTAATGGCATTCAGGAACAACCAATGGATGTCAATAAAAGTCAAATTGTAACTGGAACCTCCCATGTATCACATTGAAATAATTAAACATTCTACAGTTTATGGTGTAACTAGGAGAACACAGCGAAAGATTCAAAAATCTTGTATCACTATGACAACTTGAAATTGAGAGTGTTGAGGTGAAAAGAGGTATTCCTGCAAATCCTGAAAAGTATATTTCCATTGATCAGGCTTCTCAGGCATGGATGGAGTGGGTGATGAAAAAGCGAAAGGCTTTCGATAAACGTGGCGACATGGCGGTAGCTGCTTGGGCTGAGCAACAGCAACGAGAATTGACGCTTCGTGCTCGACGTCTCTCTAGGTCGAAGGTAATTATAAGACACTTATCCTGTATGGTGTACCATGGTTTACTTAGAACTGCTGGATCCAGGTTGACCCAGAGGAGGAAAGGAGATTACTTGCCAAGGAAAGGAAGGCATCGATGGAATTCTACAGCACAACTCTAAAAAGACATACCCTCGTACTACGGAAGAGGGACATCATGCGCAAGAGAGAAGAGGAAGACAAGATGAGTGAGATCAGTAGACTTCTAGCTGCTGAGGGGCTTGAGTTAGATACAGACGAAGATGATGATGACACAACTTTCTTGAAGTAATTCTATCCAGTATTTACCCGCCAATTATATCCGTCCCCCGTCGCAGAAGGCCTGGAAGATTCCATTGAAGTTACTTCCATCGCTCTGAAGTATATAAGGCAAGAACATCCGGCCTTGTTGAGCATTGAGTTGTATACCGATAACTGTTGGATCAGGGAATCCTATCTGCGCAGATGTAGGATTGTCCCATGGAGCAGAAAGAGGAGGAATGTGAAGTGATTCTTCAGTGCTGATTGCCTCAAGCCTGCAGTGTAATCGGCGAAGGATGGATACAAGACTTGCAAGAACTACGACTATCAGATGTGTATAATTTGTCACACGCAAGATGTAATTATGTTAAGGTGGCATCACCGCAGTTACCAGCTGCGTGTAACAGTGGCCCTGTGTTATAGTGCTACTGTAGAAGGCAGATGAAGCAGCCAAGTTTGTGTTTCAGCCTAGATTCTTCCCGTGGCCGGGCACTGTTTCATTACCTGTTATACTACTACAATGCACGATTCGCTTGTCGTCCTTGTTAAAATCTGAAGGCTCCTGAATGATGATGAATACTACCAAGTGATTGCTAGTAACGTGGATATACACATTGTCGCATGCCTGTCTGATGGTGAAACCTCCTACCGCTTCTTCCAATTCCTCTCAAATTTTCTGATTGATTTTATTTTGACACAAAGGAAATATATTTATATCGCGGAGCCTCTACGAAAACGCAATGTGCTAAAAACATTACGGATGCACACAACCCAAAAAAAGAAGAAGAAAAAGCGAACGATCCGCCTACAGTGATCAATTCTTTGAAAGCCCAAATTCTTCACAAGCGACGAAAGCCCAAATTCTTCACAAGCGACGCCTTCAGAGAGGAAATAGTGCACAGGCGCCGTCGCCGCCCGATCATAGGTCTTACGTTTTCACCCTGGAGAAAATCCGTGCTCTAAAAAACGATGCCTTCAACAAGGTCAACACCTGAAGTCCAAATTCTCCACAAGTGCCGTTGCCGCCCGATCATAGGTCTTAAGTGTTCACCCTGGAGAAAATCCGCGGTCTAAAAAACAATGCCTTCAACAAGCTCACTACCAGACACAACCAATTAAGGCCAAACATTGGGTTTTCACCCTGAAAGCTAAGACTCTGTACTCCTCATGTGTGGTCGCCCCCACTTACCGATGCCGTTGCTACAAGTCAGGAAACACCAAGCAAAGTCATCATCGCTTGGAGGATTCGATCCTCCATTACTAAGCCTCAAACCTTAGCCACCATGACCTTCTTTGCTGCTGTCTTCACCATGGAAATCAAAATACCGACATGTCCCATAATGTTAATAGACAACGAAGCTTCGTATCATGCCCTCCTCAAGCCACACAGGTTGAAATAGGGGCGGGTACGACCAAATCTCATCAGATCCAACAATCTACAGGCGTCAAGCACCCAAAGGAGATCTCCGGCAGAGCCTTTCGAAACTCATCAATGACCAGATCAAAGAGGGCCGGCATCAAGCAGAACACCGTCTTGGCGCTAGAAGAACCCTAGGACCGCCTCCATTATTGAAGCAAACTAGTAGGCCCCCACGCCGCTGGTCAAAACAAAGGAGGAGAAGGCGCCCTGCCTCGCCGCTTCGGCTCGCGCCAGGACACGACACGAAGGGCCACGACAACCATCACCACGATCTCCCGGTGGCAACCTAAAGGTGGCGGTGGGCCACAACCTAGGGTTTCCAAAAGATCCCCCAAATCCACGCACCTCTGCCGCCATCTCGTCGTCACGGGGACCTCCTTCGACGAACCTAGGCTCAGGATCCCGTGATCCACCGCTCCTAGGCGCCGCCACAAGGAGCCTCCTCCAGATCCATCATCCCTGGCGGAGGGGGCGCAATCACTCCCATGTCCGGATTCGCCATGCTACTTGTGAGCTGCGTTGGGATTTTCCCTGAAGAGGAGAGGAGATACAACATAGTAGAGATAAGTATTTGCCTCAGTGAGAACCACGGTGTCAATCTAGTAGGAGAATCACGCAAAGCCTTATGAACAGCACCTGCACACACAAAAACAAATACTTGCACCCAACGCGGGCAAGAGGGTTGTGAATCCTCTCGAACTCGTTACTTGCAAAGATCAAATCTTGTATAGGTAGATGGATAAATTGCAAAACAGAATAAAAAGAAATAAAAAATGCATAGATTTTTATATATGATTAAAGTAGGTCCGGGGGCCATAGTTTTCACGAGAGGCTTCTCTTTTGAACACATAGCATATGGTGGGTGAACAAATTACTGTTAGGCAATTGATAGAAAATCACATAGTTATGACGATATCAAGGCAATGATCATGTATGTAGGCATGACGTCCAAGACAAGTAGACCAACTTATGTCTGCATCTACTACTATTACTCCACCAATCGACCGCTATCCAGTATGCATCTATGGTATTAAGTTCATGAAAAACAGAGTGACCCCTTAAGCAAGATGACATGATGTATACAAAGTAAACCCAATCAATATGAACAAACCATGTTGTTTTACCCTTAATGGCATCAATACAAGTACGTGTCTTGTCCCCTTCTGTCACTAGGATATAGAGCACCATAAAAGGAACTCATTACAAAGCACCTCTCCCACTGAAGATAAATCAATCTAGTTGGCCAAACCAAACCGATAGATCGGAGAGAAATACAAAGCTATAAAAATCATGCATAATAAAGTTCAGAAAAGACTCCATTACTTATCATAAATATTCAGATCATAAACCCACAATTCATCGGATCCCAATGAACGCACCGAAAAGAAGATTACATCGGATAGAACTCCAAGAACATCGAGGAGAACATTGGATTGAAGATCAAAGAGAGAGAAGAAGCTATCTAGCTACTAGCTATAGACCCGTAGGTCTGTAGTGAACTACTCATGCATCATCGGAAGGCAGCAAGGATGATGTAGAAGCCCTCCGTGATCGATTCCCCCTCTGACAGAGTACCGAAAAAGGCCTCCAGATGGGACCGCGGAAGAACAGAAACTTGCAACATCGAAAAAAGGGTTTCAGGTGGCTCTGTGTTGGTTTCCCGATTTTAGAGAACTTATAGAGTTGGAATTAGGCCAGACGGAGCCACGAGGGGCCCACGCGCCCTGTTGCCTTGCCATCTCCTCACTTGCCGTTTAGTCTCCTCCTGAAGCTTCTAGGGTCTCTCTTGTCCCGAAAAAAATCGTTAATTTTTTGTAGCGTTTGGACTTCGTTTGGTACTGATTTCCTGGAAAACCAAAAACAAGAAAAAAAAACAGCAACTAACACTAGGCATTGGGTTAATAGGTTAGTCCCAAAAACATGATATAAAATAGCGCAAAAAGTTATATAAAGTATCAAACATTGATAGAATAATAGCATGGAACAATAAAAGATTATAGATACATTGAGACGTATCAGCATCCCAGGCATAATTCCTGCCCGTCCCCGAGTAGGTAAATGAAAATAATAATGTGAAATGCTACCTAACATGTCTATCGTGTAATCTCTTTACGGTATAAATATTGAGAAACAATGGAGTAATAACATCAACATAATAATATCCATGAATATAAGAAGCATAATCATTACTTTTTCAAAATATTGATCTTTAATGAGTGTTAACCCCCCTCATTTTATCATGTTGACATGACATTAACTCCGCCTTCACCGCAAAAATATAAATCATGAGCACCAAGGTGTTAAACCAAGCAACTGGATCGTACTTCTAACGTGCTTCAACATTTTCAACTCCGACTTAATACATGAGCGTGAGCCATGGACATAACACTAGGTGGAATAGAATATAGTAACAGGGATCAATAAGGAGAAGTCAAAAAGGGAGAAAGTCTCATATCGACGCAGCTAATCAACATGCAATGGAGATGCCCATCAATTGATGTCAATGCTAGGAGTAGAGATTGCCATGCAACGGATGCACTAAGAGCTATAAGTGTATGAAAGCTCAACTGAAAACTAAGTGGGAGTGCATCCAACTTGCTTGCTCATGAAGACCTCGGGAATTTGAGGAAGCCTGATACGTCTCCAACATATCTACTTTTCCTAACGCTTTTCTTCTTCTTTTGGACTCTAATTTGCATGATTTGAATGAAACTAACTCCGGACTGACGCTGTTTTCAGCAGAACTACCATCGTATTGTTTTTGTGCAGAAATAAAATTTCTCAGAACGAAGCGAAACTTTGCGAGGATTTTTTATACAATAAAAGAGAATTTCTGGAGCCAAGAACCACCGGAGGGGGGCACCTGGGTGGGCACAACCCACCAGGGCGTCCCCCCTACAGGCGCGCCCAGGTGGGTTGTCCCCTGATACGTCTCCAACATATCTATAATTTTTGATTGTTCCATGCTATATTATATTCTGTTTTGGACATTATCGGGCTTTATTATACACTTCTATATTATTTTGGGACTAACCTATTAACCGGAGGCCCAGCCCATAATTGTTGTTTGCCTATTTCAGAGTTCTGCAGAAAAAGAATATCAAACAGAGTCCAAACGGAATGAAACCTTCGGGAACGTGATTTTCGGAACGAACGTGATCCAGAGGACTTGGACCCTACGTCAAGAAAGCAACCAGGAGGGCACGAGGTAGGGGGGCGCGCCTACCCCCCAAGCGCGCCCTCCACCCTCGTGGACCCCACGTTGCTCCACCGACGTACTTCTTCCTCCTATATATACCTACGTACCCCCAAACTACCAGATACGGAGCCAAAAACCTAATTCCACCACCGCAACCTTCTGTACCCGTGAGATCCCATCTTGGGGTCTTTTTCGGAGCTCCGTCAGAGGGGGCATCGATCACAGAGGGCTTCTACATCAACACCATAGCCTCTCCGATGATGTGTGAGTAGTTTACCTCAGACCTTCGGGTCCATAGTTATTAGCTAGATGGCTTCTTCTCTCTTTTTGGATCTCAATACAATGTTCTCCCACTCTCTCGTGGAGATCTATTCGATGTAATCTTCTTTTGCGGTCTGTTTGTTGAGACCGATGAATTGTGGGTTTATGATCAAGTTTATCTATGAACAATATTTGAATCTTCTCTGAATTCTTTTATGTATGATTGGTTATCTTTGCAAGTCTCTTCGAATTATCAGTTTGGTTTGGCCTACTAGATTGATCTTTCTTGCAATGGGAGAAGTGCTTAGCTTTGGGTTCAATCTTGCGGTGTCCTTTCCCAGTGACAGCAGGGGCAGCAAGGCACGTATTGTATTGTTGCCATCGAGGATAACAAGATGGGGTTTATATCATATTGCATGAGTTTATCCCTCTACATCATGTCATCCTACTTAAAGCGTTTCTCTGTTCTTATGAACTTAATACTCTAGATGCATGCTGGATAGCGGTCGATGTGTGGAGTAATAGTAGTAGATGCAGGCAAGAGTCGGTCTACTTGTCTCAGACGTGATGCCTATATACATGATCATAGCTAGATATTCTCATAACTATGCTCAATTCTATCAATTTCTCAACAGTAATTTGTTCACCCACCGTAATACTTATGCTCTCGAGAGAAGCCACTAGTGAAACCTATGGCCTCCGGGTCTATTTTTCATCATATTAATCTTTGAACACTTAGCTATTTTTATTGCCTTTTATTTTACTTTGCATCTTTATCATAAAAATACCAAAAATATTATCTTATCATATCTATCAGATCTCACTCTCGTAAGTGACCGTGTAGGGATTGACAACCCCTTATCGCGTTGGTTGCGAGGATTTATTTGTTTGTGTAGGTGCGAGGGACTCGTGCGTGGTCTCCTACTGGATTGATACCTTGGTTCTCAAAAACTGAGGGAAATACTTATGCTGCTTTACTGCATCACCCTTTCCTCTTCAAGGGAAAACCAACATAGTGCTCAAGAGGTAGCAAGAAGGATTTCTGGCGCCGTTGCCTGGGAGTCTACGCAAAAGTCAGCATACCAAGTACCCATCACAAACCCTTATCTCCCGCATTACATTATTTTCCATTTGCCTCTCGTTTTCCTCTCCCCCACTCCACCCTTGCCGTTTTATTCGCCCTCTCTTTTCCGTTTGCCTTTTTCTCGCTCGCTTCTTGTTTGCTAGTGTGTTGGATTGGTTGCTTGTCACGATGGCTCAAGATAATACTAAATTATGTGACTTTACCAATACCAACAACAATGATTTCCTTAGCACTCCGATTGCTCCTCTTATCGATACCGAATCTTGTGAAATCAATACTGCTTTATTGAATCTTGTCATGAAAGATCAATTCACCGGCCTTCCTAGTGAAGATGCCGCTACCCATCTAAATAGCTTCGTTGATTTGTGTGATATGCAAAAGAAGAAAGATGTTGACAATGATATTGTTAAATTGAAGCTATTTCCTTTTTCACTTAGAGATCGTGCTAAAGCTTGGTTTTCGTCTTTGCCTAAAAATAATATTGATTCTTGGAATAAGTGCGAAGATGCTTTTATCTCTAAGTATTTTCCTCCCGCTAAGATCATCTCTCTTAGAAAAGATATTATGAATTTTAAGCAACTTGATCATGAACATGTTGCACAAGCTTGGGAGAGAATGAAATTAATGATACGTAATTGCCCTACTCATGGTTTGAATTTGTGGATGATTATACAAATTTTTTATGCCGGGTTGAATTTTGCTTCTAGAAATCTTTTAGATTCGGCCGTGGGAGGCACTTTTATGGAAATCACTTTAGGAGAAGCTACTAAACTCCTAGATAATATTATGGTTAATTATTCTCAATGGCACACCGAAAGATCCACTAATAAAAAAGTGCATGCGATAGAAGAAATTAATGTTTTGAGTAGAAAGATGGATGAACTTATGAAATTATTTGCTAATAAGAGTGTTTCTTCTGATCCTAATGATATGCCTTTGTCTACCTTGATTGAGAATAATAATGAATCTATGGATGTGAATTTTGTTGGTAGGAATAATTTTGACAACAACGCGTATATAGGAAACTTTAATCCCAGGCCATATCCTAGTAATTCCTCTAATAATTATGATAATTCCTACAACAATCCTTATGGAAATTTTAATAAGATACCTTATGAATTTGAGACTAGTGTTAAAGAATTTATGAACTCGCAAAAGAATTCCAATGCTTTGCTTGAAGAAAAGTTGCCTAAGATTGATGAATTGGCCAGGAACGTTGATAGAATTTATCTTGATGTTGATTATTTGAAACTGAGATCTATTCCACCTAAACATGGTATCAATGAGTCTCTCAAAGCCATGAGAATTTCCATTTATGAGTGCAAAGAAAGAACCGCTAGGATGCGTGCTAAGAAAGATCGCTTTGTGAAAACGTGTTCTTCTAATTTCTATGAAAATAAAGATGAAGATCTAAAAGTTATTGATGTGTCTCCTATTAAATATTTGTTTTGCAATATGAATCTTGATAATTATGAGACTGATTATGATCCATCTCTATCTAGAAGGCGTTCCAAAAATTCGGAGTTTTTAGATCTTGATGCTAAAATTGATAAAAGTGGGAACGAAGAGGTCAAAACTCTAGATATTAATGAACCCACTATTTTGGATTTCAAGGAATTTAATTATGATAATTTCTCTTTGACAGATTGTATTTCCTTGTTGCAATCCGTGCTAAATTCTTCACATGCTTATAGTCAAAATAAAGCCTTTACCAAACATATCATTGACGCTTTGATGCAATCTTATGAAGAAAAAATTGAGTTGGAAGTTTCTATCCCTAGAAAACTTTATGATGAGTGGGAACCTACTATTAAAATTAAAATTAAAGATCATAAATGCTATGCTTTGTGCGATTTGGGCGCTAGTGTTTCCACGATTCCAAAAACTCTATGCGATTTACTAGGTTTATGTGAATTTGATGACTGCTCTTTAAACTTGCACCTTGCGGATTCCACTATTAAGAAACCTATGGGAAGAATTAATGATGTTCTTATTGTTGCAAATAGGAACTATGTGCCCGTAGATTTTATTGTTCTTGATATAGATTGCAATCCTTCATGTCCTATTATTCTTGGTAGACCTTTCCTTAGAACGATTGGTGCAATTATTGATATGAATGAAGGGAATATTAGATTCCAATTTCCGTTAAAGAAAGGCATGGAACACTTCCCTATAAAGAAAATAAAATTACCTTATGAATCTATTATGAGAGCCACTTATGGATTGCCTACCAAAGATGGCAATACCTAGATCTATCCTTGCTATTATGCCTAGCTAGGGGCGTTAAATGATACGCTTGTTGGGAGGCAACGCAATTTTATTTTTAGTTTTTTGCTTTTTGCTTCTGTTTAGGAATAAATATTTGATATAGCCTTTGGTTAGATGTCTTTTTATGTTTTAATTAGTGTTTGTGCCAAGTTTAACCTATAGGATCTTCTTGGGATAGTTATTTGATCTTGCTGTAAATTCCAGAAACTTTCTGTCCACGAAAATAATTGTTAAAATCACCAGAACGTGATAAAATATTGATTCCAATTGCTGCTGATCAATAAACAAATGGTCTAGGTCGTCCTATTTTTGTAGATTTTTTGGAGTTCCAGAAGTTTGCGTTAGTTACAGATTACTACAGACTGTTCTGTTTTTGACAGATTCTGTTTTTCGTGTGTTGTTTGCTTATTTTGATGAATCTATGGCTAGTAAAATAGTTTATAAACCATAGAGAAGTTAGAATACAGTAGGTTTAACACCAATATAAATAAATAATGAGTTCATTACAGTACCTTGAAGTGGTCTTTTGTTTTCTTTCGCTAACGGAGCTCACAAGATTTTCTGCTGAGTTTTGTGTTGTGAAGTTTTCAAGTTTTGGGTGAAAGATTTGATGGATTATGGAACAAGGAGTGGCAAGAGCCTAAGCTTGGAGATGCCCATGGCACCCCAAGATAATCTAAGGACACCTAAAAGCCAAAGCTTGGGGATGCCCCGGAAGGCATCCCCTCTTTCGTCTACTTCCATCGGTAACTTTACTTGGAGCTATATTTTTATTCACCACATGATATGTGTTTTGCTTGGAGCGTCTTGTATTATTTGCGGATTTATTTATTAGTTTACCACAATCATCCTTGCTGTACACACCTTTTGCGAGAGTCACACTTGATTCAGAATTTATTAGAATACTCTATGTGCTTCACTTATATCTTTTGAGTTATATAGTTTTGCTCTAGTGCTTCACTTATATCTTTTAGAGCATGGTGGTGGATTTGTTTTATAGAAACTATTGATCTCTCATGCTTCACTTATATTATTTTGAGGATCTTAAAATAGCATGGCAATTTGCTTTAATTAATATCATGAGAAATTTGATGCTTGATAATTGGTTTGAGATATAAAGGTGGTAATATCATAGTTGTGCTAGTTGAGTAATTGGGAATTGAAAAATACACGTGTCGAAGTTTGTGATTCCCGTAGCATGCACGTATGGTGAACCGTTATGTAATGAAATCGGAGCATGATGTATTTGTTGATTGTCTTCCTTTGTGTGGCGGTCGGGATCGCGCGATGGTTAACTCCTACCAACCCTTCCCCTAGGAGCATGCGTAGTAGTACTTTGCTTCGAGGGCTAATAAATTTTTGCAGTAAGTATATGAGTTCTTTATGACTAATGTGAGTCCATGGATTATACGCACACTTACCTTTCCGCAATTTTCTAGCCTCTCCGGTACCATGCATTGCCCTTTCTCACCTTGAGAGTTGGTGCAAACTTCGCCGGTGCATTCAAACCCCATGATATGATACGCTCTATCACACATAAACCTCCTTATATCTTCCTCAAAACAGCCACCATACCTACCTATCATGGCATTTCCATAGCCATTCCGAGATATATTGCCATGCAACTTTTCACCGTTTCGTTTATCATGACACGCTCCATCATTGTCATATTGCTTTGCATGATCATGTAGTTGACAATGTATTTGTGGCAAAGCCACCATTCATAATTCTTTCATACATGTCGCTCTTGATTCATTGCATATCCCGGTACACCGCCGGAGGCATTCATATAGAGTCATATTTTGTTCTAAGTATTGAGTTGTAATTCATGAGTTGTAAGTAAATAAAAGTGTGATGATCATCATTATTAGAGCATTGTCCCAAGTGAGGAAAGGATGATGGATACTATGATTACCCCACAAGTCGGGATGAGACTCCGGACTAAAAAAAGGAGGCCATAAAAAAAGAGAAAAATAAAAGGCCCAAATAAAAAAAAATGAGAGAAAAAGAGAGAAGGGACAATGTTACTATCCTTTTACCACACTTGTGCTTCAAAGTAGCACCGTGATCTTCATAATAGAGAGTCTCTCATTTTGTCACTTTCATATACTAGTGGGAAATTTCATTATAGAAATTGGCTTGTATATTCCAATGATGGGCTTCCTCAAATGCCCGAGGTCTTCGTGAGCAAGCAAGTTGGATGCACACCCACTTAGTTTCTTTTCGAGCTTTCATACACTTATAGCTCTAGTGCATCCGTTGCATGGCAATCCCTACTCCTCGCATTAACATCAATTGATGGGCATCTCCATAGCCCGTTGATTAGCCTCGTTGATGTGAGAATTTCTCCTTTTTTGTCTTCCCACATAACCCCTACCATTATACCTTATTCCACCATAGTGATATATCCATGGCTTGCGCTCATGTATTGCGTAAGAATTGAAAAGGCTGAAGCGCGTTAGAAGTATGAACCAATTGCTTGGCCAAAACCGGGGTCGTACATGATATGAATATTTTGTGTGGGGAAGATGGAGCATAGCCAGACTATATGATTTTGTAGGGATAATTTGCTTTGGCTATGTTATTTTGATAAGACATAATTGCTTAGTTAGTATGCTTGAAGTATTATTGTTTTCATGTCAACATTAAACTTTTATCTTTTATCATATCAAATCTGAACATTCGTGCCACAATAAGAAGAATTATAGTATTGAAATTATGTTAAGTAGCATTCCACATCAAAAATTCTGTTTTTATCATTTACCTACTCGAGGATGAGCAGGAAATAAGCTTGGGGATGCTTGATACGTCTCCAACGTATCTATAATTTTTGATTGTTCCATACTATATTATATTTTGTTTTGGACATTATCGGGCTTTATTATACACTTTTATATTATTTTTGAGACTAACCTATTAACCGGAGGCCCAACCCATAATTGCTGTTTTTTTTGCCTATTTCAGAGTTTCGTAGGAAAAGAATATCAAACGGAGTCCAAACGGAATGAAACCTCCGGGAACGTGATTTTTGGAACGAACGTGATCCAGAGGACTTGGACCCTACATCAAGAAAGCAACCAGGAGGGCATGAGGTAGGGGGGCGCGCCTACCCCAGGCGTGCCCTCCACCCTCGTGGGCCCCACGTTGCTCCACCGACGTACTTCTTCCTCCTATATATACCTACGTACCCCCAAACTACCAGATACGGAGCCAAAAACCTAATTCCACCACCGCAATCTTCTGTACCCGTGAGATCCCATCTTGGGGCCTTTTCTGGAGCTCCGTCGGAGGGGCATCGATCACAGAGGGCTTCTACATCAACACCATAGCCTCTCCGATGATGTGTGAGTAGTTTACCTCAGACCTTCGGGTCCATAGTTATTAGCTAGATGGCTTCTTCTCTCTTTTTGGATCTCAATACAATGTTCTGCCCCTCTCTCGTGGATATCTATTTGATGTAATCTTCTTTTGCGGTGTGTTTGTTGAGACCGATGAATTGTGGGTTTATGATCAAGTTTATCTATGAACAATAGTTGAATCTTCTCTGAATTCTTTTATGTATGATTGGTTATCTTTGCAAGTCTCTTCGAATTATCAGTTTGGTTTGGCCTACTAGATTGATCTTTCTTGCAATGGGAGAAGTGCTTAGCTTTGGGTTCAATCTTGCGGTGTCCTTTCCCAGTGACAGCAGGGGCAGCAAGGCACGTATTGTATTGTTGCCATCGAGGATAACAAGATGGGGTTTATATCATATTGCATGAGTTTATCCCTCTACATCATGTCATCTTACTTAAAGCGTTTCTCTGTTCTTATGAACTTAATACTCTAGATGCATGCTAGATAGCGGTCGATATGTGGAGTAATGGTAGTAGATGCAGGCAGGAGTCGGTCTACTTGTCTCAGACGTGATGCCTATATACATGATCATAGCTAGATATTCTCATAACTATGCTCAATTCTATCAATTTCTCAACAGTAATTTGTTCACCCACCGTAATACTTATGCTCTCGAGAGAAGCCACTAGTGAAACCTATGGCCCCTGGGTCTATTTTCCATCATATTAATCTTCCAACACTTAGCTATTTTCATTACCTGTTATTTTACTTTGCATCTTTATCATAAAAATACCAAAAATATTATCTTATCATATCTATCAGATCTCACTCTTGTAAGTGACCGTGTAGGGATTGACAACCCCTTATTGCGTTGGTTGCGAGGATTTATTTGTTTGTGTAGGTGCGAGGGACTCGTGCGTGGTCTCCTACTGGATTGATACCTTGGTACTCAAAAACTGAGGGAAATACTTACGCTGCTTTACTGCATCACCCTTTCCTCTTCAAGGGAAAACCAACGCAGTGCTCAAGAGGTAGCATCCCCACCTGGTGGCCCCGCAGACCCTGAAACCGACGCTATAAAATCACATATTTCTAGAAAAAAACCAAAGAGAAAGAATTATCGCGTTCCATGAGACGGAGCCGCTGTCACCTCCTGTTCTTCATTGGGAGGCCAGATCTGGAGTCCATTTGGGGCTCCGGAGAGGGGGATATTCGTTCTTTGTCATCACCAATCCTTCTCCATCGCCAATTCCATGATGCTCCCCACCGGGAGTGAGTAATTCCTTCGTAGGCTCGCTGGTCGGTGAGGAGTTGGATGAGATTCATCATGTAATCTAGTTAGTTTTGTTAGGGCTTGATCCCTAGTATCCACTATGTTCTGAGATTGATGTTGCTATGACTTTGCCATGCTTAATGCTTGTCACTTTGGGCCCGGGTGCCATGATTTCAGATCTGAACCGTTTATGTTATCACCATTATATCCATGTTCTAGATCCGATCTTGTAAGTTATAGTCACCTACTACGTACGTGTTATGATCCGGCAACCCCGGAGTGACAATAGTCGGGACCACTCCCGGTGATGACCGTAGTTTGAGGAGTTCATGTATTCACCGTGTGTGTGTTAACGCTTTGTTCCGGTTCTCTATTAAAAGGAGGCCTTAATATCCCTTAGTTTCCAATAGGACTGATGATCCACAAGTATAGGGGATCAATTGTAGCTATTTTCGATAAGTAAGAGTGTCGAACCCAACGAGGAGCAGAAGGAAATGACAAGTGGTTTTCAGCAAGGCAATGTCTGCAAGTGCTGAAATTGTAAGTAACAGAGTAGTTTGATAGCAATATAATTTGTAACGAGCAAGTAACGATAGTAGTAGCAAAAGTGCAGCAAGGTAGACCAATCCTTTTGAGGCAAAGGACAGGCCAAAACGGTCTCTTATAATAAGAAAAGCGTTCTTGAGGGTACACAGGAATTTCATCTAGTCACTTTCATCATGTTGATTCGATTCATGTTCGCTACTTTGATAATTTGATATGTGGGTGGACCGGTGCTTAGGTGCTGTTCTTACTTTAACAAGCCTCCTACTTATAATTAACCCTCTCGCAAGCATCCATAACTATGAGAAAAGTATTAAGAATAAATTCTAACCATAGCATTAAACTTTTGGATCCAATCGGTCCCTTACGGAATAACGCATAAACTAGGGTTTAAGCTTCTGTCACTCTCGCAACCCATCATCAACTTACTACTCCACAATGCATTCCCTTAGGCCCAAACATTGTGAAGTGTCATGTAGTCGACGTTCACATGACACCACTAAGGGAATCACAACATACATACTATCAAAATATTGAACACATATCAAGTTCACATGATTACTTGCAACATGATTTCTCCCATGACCTCAAGAACAAAAGTAACTACTCACAAATGATAATCATGCTCAAGATCAGAGGGGTATTAAATAGCATAATGGATCTGAACATATAATCTTCCACCAAATAAACCATATAGTAACCAACTACAAGATGTAATCAACACTACTAGTCACCCACAAGCACCAATGTATAGTCCCGGTAACATGATTGAACACAAGAGATGAACTAGGGTTTGAGATGAGTTGGTGCTGTTGAAGATGTTGATGGGGATTGCCCTCCCCAAGATGGGAGAGTTGTTGGTGATGATGATGACGATGATTTCCCCCTCCGGGAGGGAAGTTCCCCCGACGGAATTGCTCTGCCGGAGGGCAAAAGTGCTCCTGCCCAAGTTCCGCCTCGAGAAGGCGGTGCTTCGTCCCGAAAGTCCTCTCCTTATTTTTCTATGTCAAAATGACCTATATACCAGAAGGTGGGCACCGGAGGTGGGCCTGGGTGAGCACAACCCACCAGAAAGTGCTTGGGCTCTCTGGCGTGCCCAGGTGGGTTGTGCCCACCTGGTGGGCCCCCTCTGGTACTTATTTGCTCCAATATTCATCATATATTCCATAAAAATTCTCCGTGAAGTTTCAGCTTGTTTGGAGTTGTGCAGAATAGGTAGCCTGGCGTAGCTTTTCCAGGTCCAGATTTCCAGCTGCCGGAATTCTCCCTCTTTGTGTGTACCTTACAAATTATGAGAGAAAAAGCATTATAATTACTCCAAAAAACATTATTATGCATAAAAACATCATAAATAACAGTAGGAAAAACATGATGCAAAATGGACGTATCAACTCCCCCAAGCTTAGACCTCGCTTGTCCTCAAGCGAAAACCGAAATCGAAAAACATGCCCACATGCTTAGTGAGAGAGGTGTCGATAAAAACAAAATACGAACATAGAAGCATCATGTAGATTATTATATCAGCAACAAATTTAAACATAAGACTTTTATCATAGAGCTTTTATCATAAACTTCTCATGAATAGGTAACAGTTCATCACACAATCGAAGTATAAAGCATAAACTCTATTAGAAACCAACAAACTATGTTCTCAGTCAACTTTGCAACTACAATTCATCATATTTTCAGGAAGGGTCATGTATCGGAGCCTTTAGGCAAGTCCACATACTCAACCATCATATAGTCTTCTATCATTGCTAACACTCACCGCATACACATGAGCAAAACGTTTCAACCGGACACATAGAAAGATAGGGGCTTATAGTTTCGCCTCCCAACGTATTCACGTCAAGGGTAATGTCAACAATAATAACTTATGCCACCCATATTCAACTGGACATATGTGCCTAGATCTTTCCTCACCACATGATGCTTGCTAAAGGAGAAAAATAAAAAGGAATAGAGAGAAAACTTTGACTCTTTGCATAAAAGTAAATACATAAAAGTAAAAGATAGGCCCTTCGCAGAGGGAAGCAGAAGTTGACATGCGCTTATTTTTTTGTATGCTCAACCCCTTAGTGCAAAAGAACGTCACGTTGCATTGCCCCTTGTGATAGCGACCTTTATTATGCAGTCTGTCACTTTTATTCTTCACCATCACAAGTTCGTGCAACGCTCAATTTTCTCTTACACTAAATTATCTCACACACTTAGAAGCAATTTTTATTGCCTTTTTGCACCGATGACAACTTACTTGAGGGATCTTGCTCAGTCCATAGGTAGGTATGGTGGACTCTTGAAAATAAGATTTGGGTTTAAGGGTTTTTGGATGCACAAGTAGTATCTCTACTTAGTGCGGAATGTTTGGCTAGCAAAGATAGGGGCAAGCACCACATGTTGAATGATCTATAACAATATAACGTCTATGTGAATATGTACAAACATAAATCATTACGTTGTCTACCTTGTCCAACGTCAACAATTTTGGCATATAATATTTTGATGGGGGCTCACAATCACAAAAGATTTCTAGGATAGTGTATTTATATGTGAATCTTCTCTTCCCTTATTAATTCTTTCACGAGTTGCATCATTGACAATGCTATGTTTGTCAATCTCTAATAAAATTTTCTACTTATACTTTTCCTTATGTGGTGCCATCACCTACCATAAGATTAGCATATGATCTTTTTCATTTATTTTCTTTCTTTCTATTTATATCCTTTCTTTTTATTACAACAAGAAAGTAAAGAAAGCAAAAACTCAAACTAAACTTTATTATATATCTTGCACACAATTACAAGTATAGATCACTAAGCAACACTACAAAAAAATACACTTCCGTGATGATACGTGTTTGTCACAGTAGGTCACGTTTTCTGTCATGCATGTACATCCATGACAAATTTATGAAAGAATCAAGATAGTCATACCTGTGCTGTCGTAGAAGTGTTCCATGACATTACCAAAATTATCATCACGGAAGTGTCCACTTCCATGATGATAAATCGCGCGTCATGGAAGTGCTTTCGTCAAGGGTGACCGACACGTGGCATCCACCGTAACAGAACATCGTTAAGCTATTGGGTCCGGTTTTGGATCCGATAACCCGTTAACAGCCTCGACCAATGGGGATTTTCCACATGTAAAATCATCATTGGCTGGAGGAAACACGTGTCAGCTCACCGTTGGGACAGACGTCATCCACTCATTGGACCCAAAGCGCCTATGATACGTCGACATGTGGCACAGCCCAACAGAGGCCCATTCCTGTGAAAAGGCTGGCCCGTTTGACTTGGTCAAAAGGTGGCGGGCTGGCCCACAGCAAACCTGTTAACGGCCTGTTCGCATATAGCCCATTTACAGCCCGCTAACCCAGGGCCCGTTTACGGCCTATCCGAATTAGGCCCAGTAGCGTCATCTGGGCCGTCCAATATAATTCCAGCCCATTTTAACTTTCGGCCCATGTATGGCCCATGATGTCTTTTGGCCCATATGAGGCCCTTAGTAACCCTCGGCCCATTAACGACCCGTGGTAAAACTGGCCCGTAATGAACAGTGTATCACTTTATACCCATTAATGGCCCATTATTCCGTTGGGCCGTTTCCAGTCCATGTTATCTTTCGGCCTTCTTAGGACCCATTTATTCTTGGGCTCATTTCCAGCATTCGTTTACTTTTGGCCCGTTACTGCCATTTTCAGCTTGTGGGCCAAATACAACCCGTGGTTACAGTCGGCCTGTTTGTGGCCCGTTAATACGTTGGGCCGTTTTCATAGCGTCATCAAATATGGCCTATTAATGACGACCCGCTATGGTCGCCCCATGAACGGATGATTTCAACTCTAGCCCATTTACGGCCATAATGTGGTCTGTTATTGGCCCAGTTGGCCAACCGATCATACGTCCCGTAGAAGGCCCATTGATGATACGGCCCATAGAAGGCCCATTGTGTCTACGCCCCGTAGAAGGCCCATTGTGCCTACGCCCCGTAGAAGGCCCATTGTGTCTATGCCCCGTAGAAGGCCCATTGTGTCTACGGCCCTTAGAAGGCCCATTGTTTCTACGACCCGTAGGAGGCCCATGTTAACTACAGTAAATATGTAGCCCATTGTTAATGTGGCCTAGTCTAAAAAAATAGGTTATTCTGGCCACTAGCAAACCGCGGAAAAAGAACTACACTGACTACAAGAAAATAAATAAACAAGACAACGAAAATAAATAAGCAAGTAACTTACGCTAGGCTATCACGGCTATTACACATATTACATCCACCGGGCATCAAAGTTCGCCACCAGTGCAAATATAGGGAACAAAGCAGCATATAAACACCGCAGAAAAACAAGTCCAGAACTGAAACCACTTCAGAAGATCTCAAGAAACAATATTCTGGGTACCCATAATGCTGGCAAGATGCTTAGCAAGCTTATTAACTTTCTCTTGTTTGGCGCTTAAATCCTCCAGCACTTGCTGTTGCACCAGAAAGTATGCATCTGAATTCTGCATGGACTTCCTCAGTCCTTCGGCTTCCTGTCGCATAACATCTGATCGATGTATTTCAACTTGAAGTTGAGACTCAAGAAGCCGAACTGATTCAGGCAGCGAGTACGAAGAGCTGGTGCCAGTAGTAGTAGCCAGTAACTCGAACACTACATCAAGACAGGACTTTGGGGTTGTCTCAGTGTCTTCAGTATAGTTTTTATCAGCTTTCTTGGAGAACAACAGGGATGTCTCACTATCTTGAACCTGATCTGCATTACTTCCTTTACCATTGCATAACGGGGTACTCTTCTCCAATATTTTATCCGCGTTCTAAAGGAGAAACAAACAAACACATCACATGTTTACAATGTAGTATATGAAACTCATTTTGGTAAACCAGTCCAGTAGTAAGGTGGACAAGATAACAACATGAAACAAACATATATCTATGTAGTATGGTCACTGTATGGTCTATATCATTCTAGTTTATGTTGCCAAATCAAGATAGATACAGTTTGAATCATATCTATTTAAGACAAAGCAGCATAGACATAATATAAGAGTGGGAAACTACACAGCAATAACAACACTTGTAATGTGCATGGCATGAGAACATAACTGTTTATTCAATTGAAACTGAAATCAACATAGAGCAAGTTACAACAGCAAACACGTTAAAGAAGCAGGTTTAAAACATACCTGTTGCGCCAATGGAGTTTCAATTGCATCAAATTTGAAATTAGTTGGTATGAGTAAATACAGTGATGCAAGAACAAAGTAGTATGAACCATAGCTACGGAACCTGACCTGAGAACAATTCTTCTTCTGCTTTAATCATTGACTTGCGGTTCGGAGTGGTGGTCCTCGTGCTTTGGGCACTACAGTTGCCTTACTAACTGCTCGTGTTTGGGTGCTCTGTGGTGGAGATGGTGCTGTGTCAACGGGAACTGGGTTACTATCTGCTGGGGTTGGGTTAGAAGGGGTGTAGCTGGTTCTCTGTCCAACTGGGTAGGGGTACAATATGCGTGAGTCTGGGTTATGTGTGTTGGGGCTGGTTCTTGGGCAAGTACAACCGTGGTTCTATCTCCATCGACAGGTAGCACGATCTTTTCTGAAGACCATTTTTTACTCCCACAGATACTACCATCACCCCCTCCAATTGAAATGGCTGATAAACAAGAAAAGTAATTGAATGTACAGACATTGTAAGATAGACAGGTGCAATGGATAGTAGGGAAGAAAACAGGGCATGAAATAATCCACATTTATGTTGTCTAACCAAACAGAATAGCAGGACATAATTTCAAATATATGATGGCTAATTAAACAGGATAGCATGACACAATTTCACATGTATGATGGCTAACTAAACAGGATAGAATGACATACTTCAAAATATGATGACTATGTAAACAGGATGACATGATATAACTATACGATGTGTCTACTAAAGTGGTTGGCATGCCATAAATCACAAACATGCCGTCGATGGAAACGTGATGTCATGATATAATTCACGGATAGAATGCCATAATTCAAAATATGATGACTATGTGAACAGGATGAGATGATATAACTACATTATGTCTTTATAAAATGGGTTGGCATGCCATAATTCAGATACATGCTGTCTATGTAAACATCATGGCATGATATAATTCAAATATATGATTTATATACTAAGGAAGTGAGCAGAGGGCAATCGCATATATGATGTGTCAACTAAGGAGATGGCATTCAACATCGTGTATATGATGTAAAAACTAAGCATTGCAATACAACATATGCATGGCATGAGTAATATAACCCTGTCAAGTTTGAGCATACACCTTAGGGGGATAATAGGACTGGTCATCTGCCTCTGAATCCTCCTCTGAAGAGCTATCTGTAACCAGCAACATATCTGCTTCACCAGGTAGCATTGTCTGCTCTGAAGACCTTGTTTTCACTCCAGATTTCTCCATCACCAATTCAAATGGCTGATGCACAGGAAGAGCAGTTGAATATACAAACATTGTCGACAAAAGAAATGAGAAATACAAAAAAAGGACGACATGATATAATTCACAAATATGACGCTTGGCTAAACAACATGGCATTGCATAATCCACATATATAATGCCTTGCAACAAGATAGCATTGCATAATTCACATATATAATGTCTTGCAAAAAGATGGCATTGCATAATTCACATATATGGTAATTAGACACTAAACAGGTGGCATTCACACAAATCATGTCTAAACTAAGCAAATGACATAGCAATGCAAGATACCATATGCACGATATGAGCAACATAACCCTGCCAAGTTAGAGCATGCATCTCGGGGGGGGGGGGGGGAGAATAGGACTGGTCATCTATCTCTGAGTCCTCCCCTGAGGAGCTATCCGTAACCAGTGAGATATGCGCTTCGTCAGATAGCATAGTCTGTTCTGAAGACCTTGTTTTCACTCCAGAATTTTCCATCACTGTGTCAAATGGCTGATGCACACGAAGAGTAGTTGAATGTACTAACATTGTTGACAAATGTAATACGTAACGAAAAAAAGGATGGCCTGATAGAATTCACATATAAGATGACTGGCTAAGCAGGATGGCATTGCAAAATTCACATATATGATGCCTGGCTAAACAAGATGGCATTGCATAATTCACATAAACAATGAATAAACTAAACAGATGGCATTCACACAAAGCATGTCTAAACTAAGTAGTTGACATATTTGATGAATAAAATAAGCAATGCAAGGCACCATATGCATGATATAACCAACATCAGCATGCCAAGTTAGAGCGAAGACCTCATGGGGTAAATAGGAGTGGTCTTCTGCTTCTGAATCCCCCTTAGAACAGTTATCTTCCTCTTGATTAGATCCGAAGTTGGTGGAGGGGGGGGGGCTGCCTTTGCGCCCACCATGGAGCGACATCTGCATGAAATTTTATTGCCACGCAAGGCTCGTCTCTTTTGCTCTACATGTTCAGTTCCATTGTGTACAATAACTGACATGCATAGGAATAAATCATAGTGAGATTATGTAAGGAGTGCATGCACAAATCCAGAGTGATGGTAGCAAACTATGGATAGACCCAAAACCAATGATAGCAGGCAGATAATAGCTTTATTTAAAAAATACAGATAATGGCTCCTTTAATGTTTGTTTGCACCCAACATGAAACTCATAGTAGACACCCGAGATTAACCAGATAGTAGACAAATAGTACTGATTGGTGCCCCAATATGTACCCCACAACCATTTAAAAACTCAAGTTTCAGCATAAGTTTGGACCTGAGTCGGAGTCTAATAGGCGAACACGACGATAAAGTAGCATGTCATCATATTAAGCGATGCATAACGTAAGCAGACACGGAAGAGTGCGACCTCTCTTGCAGACCCGTGTAGTCCTCAAGGTCATCTGCTCAGTTGATGATGGTAATGCAGTTGTCGTGGCTGCCGGCGGCGGGGAAGAAGATCTGAGGCGGCGAAAGACAGTCTGGAGAGCGGATCCCTACTGTGGTGAACCCTTCCGTCGTTGGAGCAGCTGAGCTGGGGTGGAACACAGCACCGCAGAAGCAGGACAAACCACACAAGGTTTTCTTTGACACATATCTGTAACAGAAGTAATTGTGTAAGGGCTTGTTTGAATTTGATGATTCTAATAATGCAGGGATAGGAAATAGACATGAATAGGATAGGAATGCACGTGCAAAACAGAGAATTTAAAAACGCAGGATTTCTGCCAATCTGGGTGTTTGGTTCACAAGAATTGGAAGATCACATGATGCAAAGAAGTATGGTGAGATTAAGTCAAACCACAAGAAGTGTACAACCTCTTTGGCGAAGCCATGTCGATCTCAGCGTGATTGGGTTGGCCGGTGAGGATGCTCCGGCTGACTTATCTGTCGGAGGAGGGGAAGAAGATCTTAGGTGTCTGGAGATGGAGCCCGAGGTACTGCTCCACTGTGATGGAGGGTTTCGTCATTGGAGCAGCTCCGGTGAGTTGTACGACGCCGAGGCTAAAGCAGGACAAGAGAGACAACGTTAACCTGAGTGGAATTCTAATAGCATCTCCAATAGATGACGTAAAATACATAACCACAAAGTGCTAGATGTATACATTAGCCACTCATCTCTGAACTTAACTAATTGCCGAAACTGAATTTAACTGTCGAAACTAAATTTTGCTGTCGAAACTGAATTTTATCATCAAAACTGAATGCACTAGAGGTGAGGCTACATGTCAGTCGACTGACTTTTTCATCTCTGGTCAGTCGATTTTGCAGCCGTTGGATACGAAATCAAGGGCCTGCAGTTCATCTTCAACCTCCAACCCCCTGAGCCGCCAGCCACCACTGGCCAAATAGCCGCCCCGCCCGCCTCGAAAACACTCCCCACCGCCAGTCCACCGCCGCCCCGGCCATCCCTCTAGCCCCCCCTGTGCCGAGCTTTTTCTTCGGCGATCCCCACGCCACCGCCCCACCACCACCAGCGACCACCGCCCCCACCCTAAACCCTAAGATAGATAGTGGGGTACTTCTCCGGTGAGCCCTCCTCCCCGCTGCGGCTGATTCTTCCTTAACTCCGGCGAGCCCCCCACCCCCTGAAAATTGACTGACCCAAAAGTTGATTCAGTCGACTGAAGTGTAGCTAAATCGGAGCAGCATTGCAAGCAAGAGCAAGAGGGAGAGCAGCAGCGTGAGCAAGAGCAAGAGCAGACCAGGTAGGGGACCGAGAGCAAGAGCAGAGCAGCAGCGCGAGCGAGTGCTAAAGCAGCAACAGCTCCTACTGATGTGGACGTCGCCGCCGAGGGAGCGACGCCGTGGAGGAAGTGGCCGGTGATGCCGCGGTGGATGGAGCCGCGCCGTGTCGGCTCGGGACCGAGCGCCGGCAGCACCGTGAGATCGAATCAAGAAGAAAATGCGGCGATTAGTGTACAACCTCTTTGGTGGCGCCGGGCCGCAGCTTCATCCGAGGAAACGGTGATGCTGATGCTCTTCCGGTGGTGTAGGTGGAAGACGGCGCTGTGGGAATGGAGGTGGCGCGAAAGACGAGGGGAACGTCGAGGCAGCTCCTTGGAGGTGGAGGACGGGGTGGCTGAACCGGCGGGACGACCAGATCGACGACGGATCCTCATCCGTTATGGTGGATGAGGGACGTCGAGGTGTTGCTGTGGACGACGTCATCGGGGAAGAGGCTCCGGCTTGGTGGCGGACGGAGGAGGGTGTGGGGCTTCGCGGGTTTTCCCGGCCTCGGTGTACGAATGGGTGGGCGGGCTGGATGGGAGTGGGGAACCATGGCTTAGGGACGCGCTTGTCCGAAATGTGGGGTAAGTTACGAAAGTACCCCCACCGATTTGAGGCGGTTCTTTTGGTTCAGGGGTATCACGGGCATTTCACGTGTCAGGATTTCACAGGAGGTGGGAGTTTTCACGCGCGTTGTAATTTTGGAATAGCAAGGCGCGGGTTGAGATGGAGGGAGTTGTCGGAGCACTACGAGACAAAGATATATCTTAAATATTTCGGGCTAACAAGGCGCGGGTTGAAATTTCCGGACAAGCCTAACATGTACGGTACCAAATCAATTCGCACTACAAATGTCATTCAAAACTTTGAATTCATGTTATGTTCAATTAAAATATTTCGCTACGTGTATAATGCATGCAACCTAGTACTCAAATGAACGTTTTAGTGCATTCCAAACATATATACTACCACTTCAATATGAACTAAATTTGAATTCATTTCTCTATTTGAATAAGATCTACAATAATGATTGTTGTGAAGTCAAAGCGTTTGAATTCGTTTCTCTATTTTAATAAGATCTACAATCATCATTATTGTCAAGTTAAACCATCATTTGTGTATTATCTTCACAACACACCACATGATTAGTCTCGAGTTACATATGAACTATGTGTACTATATGAACTCGAACTCGATTTTTTGAATCCACTTTATGTTGATTTCAAATCATAGTACATTTCAAGCTCTAGCTAGATCTTCACAAACTAAACCATGTCTCATATGTATAATGTGTTTATCACATTATGTATGGTGCCCCGCCCCCTACGCCTACAAGTATTTAGATGTGAGTTGCAAACACCACACATTACCACAAATTCAAATAAAATGTGAGAATGTTCGATATATAGTATTGTTTAGATTGTTCGATATTTAGTTGTAAGCTGCAAACGCCACACATTATCACAAATTCAAATAAAATGTGAGATTGTTCGATGTATAGTATGGTTTAGATTGTTCGATATTTAGCTGTGAGTTGCAAACGCCATGCATTATCACATTATGGTATAACATGTGCAAAACCACAACACGCGTATCACTGCTATATTCATGCATGCATATGTTTAAAACACTATGATCTCCTATTCAAATATATGTATCCACTTTCATATCAAATTATGATCTTTGTTAGTCTCTTACACCCACACAATCCTCTAACCTTTGTAGCTACCACTAACTTTCTCTCGTGCATGCACACACCCTCCTCGCCCTCCCCCTCCCTCAGCATTCTATCAATCCCGCACATTCATTTTTCTTCTTCTTTAGGTCATTCTCCCACAGTCTCCACAACTCCTTTACGATACACACTGATCAATAAACCTCTCCAGCGATGTCTGCCTACAACATACACACGCACCTTCAATCTCCTGCTTTATGTGTCCTTACCTCGTGTCTCTCATACAGTCCCACTCACGTGTAAATTCTCGCCCCTCTTTTCATCGATCTCACAACCGCACACTCCTCCCCCTATCTAGCTAGTAGCTGGGCCTCTCGCACCACCTCCTAGCTCCATTCTCTCTGTCTATCCGTCTCGTCGGGCCTTATTTGCCTCTAACAAATGGACGTACACTGACCGATCTCCTGCTATACATATAGCTAGCTAGGTCCTTATAACTCGTTTTTCCCCACGCGTCGATCGATCTACCTCATTAGTTATGTCTCTCCCTTCCTCCGACAAACAACAATTGATCTACCGATCTAGTTAGGTTTGCTTACCAAACACATGGTTCCCCTTCATCATCCATGGATGTGTCCCGACAGATCTATCACGCACAACCACACACAAAAACACATCCCCACTCTTATTGATAATATTGCAATTCCAGCCTCAGTTTGTCTAGTAGGCCTCTCCCACCATCTTCGAGAAGCAACTCCATCACCCATCCAACACTCTACCCCTCTCCCTCCCTCCCTCTCTGTCTCTCTCCTCTCTCTCTGTCCCATCCTATTTCCCGTCCTTCAGTTATGTATGGATGTCGACCGATCTCCCTCAAGACATAGCTGGGTCTCTCCTCAACACATATACGAGTCGTTCTACCTCTATAGTTAGGCCTCTGCCTACCCCTCCCCCACCCCCTCGCACACACACACACACATCGATACATTGAGCGCTCTAGTCATGTCTCCCTGCCACACACAAACTTGACCTGTGCCCTCTGACGTTCCGGTAGCTAGGTCAGTCGCCCTATATCTTTGACTTGCACACACACAATTTAGATGGCTCTCTTCATCGATCTTGCACCCAACCACTTTATCCTCTCTCCGACTCTATCAATATCTATGACCCCTCCCTCTCTTATCCTGGATCGCCCGACCCTCTATATATGATATGGATAGGCCTCCATTTCACACACATTGCATGCAAAATTTTGTTTCAGATGTCATCGACACAAATACATTCACGAAATCAACCTCCCCCCCAAAAAAAACACTCATGAACGCACAAGCCATTTGTCTAGGTTTGTATCTCTCACACACACCCACGTAGGTGGGGGACATGCACGAAGAGAAGAGGTGCACGCACGGCGCACGTGCTCCCGTCTCTTTCTGAAAGTGCAACTATCCCTAGGTGGTTTTGGTAATTCATAACAACATATAGCTCATTGAGCTAATGCTATTCCAAGACAATTATTTCAGGAAAGCTCAATGATTGGCATGACATGGATGGTGAAAGTGGAACCCTCAAAATGCTAAGGACAAAGGACTGGCTCAAGCTCAAAAGCTCAAGACTCTTCATTTTACATTTTAGTGATCCAAGATCACATTGAGTCCATAGGAAAAGCCAATACTATCAAGGAGGGATGAGGTGCTGCTTAATGAGCCTTTTGCTTCATGTGCTTAATGATATGCTCCAAAATCCTCAGCTACTTTCCATATCCACAAATGACCTAAACCCTAAGCCAAACTCGGTCCTACCGATTCTTTCTATCCGGCGCCACCGAGTTTCACATGTCATAAGCCACTGCCAAACCCTAGCAAATCGGTTCTACCGATAGGGATCCCGGTCTTACCGAGATGGGATTGCAATTTCTCTGTTTTCTTTTCGTAACTTTTCGGTCTCACCGAAAGAGCGGATCGGTCCCACCGAGATTGCAATGTAAACTCTCTGTTTCCCTTTTGTAACTTTTCGGTCTCATCGAAAGAGCAAATCGGTCCCACCGAGTTTACCCGACCAACTCTCTGGTTAGCCTATTACCAAATTGGTCTCACCGAGTTTTTGTAAATGGTCTCACCGAGAATACGTTATGCCCTAACCCTAACCATATCGGTCCTACCGAGTTGCATGTCAGTCCCACCGAAAATCTCTAACGGTCACTAGGTTTACTATTTTGGTCCGACCGAGTTTGTTGATTCGGTCCCACCGAGATTGGTAAATTGTGTGTAACGGTTGAATTTTGTGTGGAGGCTATATATACCCCTCCACCTCCTCTTCATTCGTGGAGAGAGCCATCAGAACACATCTACACTTCCAACTCATATGTTCTGAGAGAGAACCACCTACGCTTGTGTTGAGGCCAAGATATTCCATTCCTACCATATGAATCTTGATCTCTAGCCTTCCCCAAGTTGCTTTCCACTCAAATCTTCTTTCCACCAAATCCAAATCCTGTGAGAGAGAGTTGAGTGTTGGGGAGACTATCATTTGAAGCACAAGAGCAAGGAGTTCATCATCAACACACCATTTGTTACTTCTTGGAGAGTGGTGTCTCCTAGATTGGCTAGGTGTCACTTGGGAGCCTCCGACAAGATTGTGGAGTTGAACCAAGGAGTTTGTAAGGGCAAGGAGATCGCCTACTTTGTGAAGATCTACCGCTAGTGAGGCAAGTCCTTCGTGGGCGATGGCCATGGTGGGATAGACAAGGTTGCTTCTTCATGGACCCTTCATGGGTGGAGCCCTTCGTGGACTCGCGCAACCGTTACCCTTCGTGGGTTGAAGTCTCCATCAACGTGGATGTAGGATAGCACCACCTATCCGAACCACGGGAAAAACATCCGTGTCTCCAATAGCGTTTGAATTCTCCAAACCCTTCCCTTTACATTCTTGCAAGTTGCATGCTTTACTTTCCGCTGCCTATATACTCTTTGCATGCTTGCTTGAATTGTGTGATGATGCTTGACTTGTCCTAAAAGTTGCTAAAATCTGCCAAGAACTAAAATTGGGAAAAGGTTAAGTTTTTATTTGGTCAAGTAGTCTAATCACCTCCCTCTAGAGATACTTTCGATCCTACAAGTGGTATCAGAGCTTTGGTCTCCATTTGCTTTGATTTCCATAGCCTTTGGTGGTCATAGCCTTGGTTTCACAACCTAGGAGAGTATGGCGTCTAGCGAGGGAAATTATCACCGTAGAGGTCCTTACTTTGATGGTACTAATTTTGCTAGTTGGAAGCATAAAATGAAAATGCATATTCTTGGACATAACCCCGCCGTTTGGGCTATTGTGTGTGTTGGTTTGCAAGGTGACTTCTTTGATGGGAAAGAACCAAACCGTGAAACTACCGCGGATGAGTTGAAGATGCTACAATACAACGCTCAAGCTTGTTATATTCTCTTCAACGGATTGTGCCCCGAAGAATTCAACAAAATTAGCCGTCTTGAGAATGCAAAGGAAATTTGGGATACTTTGATTGATATGCACGAAGGTACCAACTCCGTCAAGGAATCCAAATTGGATGTGCTTCAAAGTCAACTTAACAAGTTCAAAATGAAGGATGGTGAAGGTGTCGCTGAAATGTACTCTAGGCTTGCTCTCATCACAAACGAGATTGCCGGCTTAGGGAGTGAAGAGATGACCGATAGATTCATCATCAAGAAGATCCTAAGAGCCTTGGATGGAAAATATGATACCGTGTGCACATTGATCCAAATGATGCCCAATTACAAAGATCTCAAGCCAACGGAGGTCATTGGAAGAATTGTTGCTCATGAGATGTCACTCAAGGATAAAGAGGAACTTCACAACAAATCAAGTGGTGCCTACAAAGCCTCATGTGAAGCCCCCACATCATCAAGTGAGAAACAAAACTTCAATGAAGAATTGAGCTTAATGGTGAAGAATTTCAACAAGTTCTACAAGAGTAGAAGCAAAGATAGAAGCTCCAAGTCAAGGTCCTACAATGACAAAAGATCTTCTAGTCGAGAGTGAAACTGCTACAATTGTGGAAGACCCAGACACTATTCCAATGAGTGTACGGCTCCCTACAAAAGAAGAGAGGATTCTTCAAAAAGAAGAAGCAAAAGAGAAGAATCACCATCAAGAGAGAGAAGGAGTAGAGATGATTGTTATGAACGAAGATACTCACGGAGAAGCAAGGATTCGGAAAGAAAGGAAAAATCATCAAGGAGCTACACAAAACGAAGACATCAAGCTCATGTTGGTGAATGGGTATCCGGCTCCGACTCCGACAACCACTCCGAGAGAAGTTATCACTCCGATTCCGAATATACTCAAGATGAAGGTGTTGCCGGTCTAGCACTTGTGTCAACCAACTCCTACGACATATTTGACTCACCAAATGAAGGAATTGGAAGATGCTTCATGGCCAAAGGTCCTAAGGCAACTCACCCTGAGTATGTTGATTTTAATAGTGATGAAGATGACTTGTTAGGTGATGATGATTTACTTGTTGACAACTCTAGTGATGAATACTATGATGAAACGTCAATTAATCATGCTAATCAAGATAAAATGAATGACAATGATAAGGAGAAAATTGAGGCTCTAACTAAAGAACTAAACACTCTTAAGTTAGCTCATGAAACTATCTTTGAAGATCATCGAGAACTTTTAAGAGCTCATGAGAAGTTACGCTTTGAAAAGCTCAATCTTGTGCAAGAGCGTGAGTTTTTAAAGGCAATCAATGATGATCTCCGCAAGAAAAGTTCTTCTTACATTGCCAAGCGTTTACTCTTATCCACTTACATGCCTCAAGTCAAGTCTAGTAACAAGAACAAGAAAGATTCTTCCTCTAGTAGTAACAATGATCATGTTAAATCCAATATTGTTGCTTCTAGTAGTTCTCTTGATTCCACTAATGATTCTCTTAGCCAAGTTACACTTGAGCAAGAAAATAGCTTATTGAAGGGAATCATAGAGAAAGGAGTGTACAAAAGCCTTGCCGGTAGTAAGCAATTCGAGGAAATTGTACGCAAGCAAGGAAGGCACCGGAAGAATCAAGGTGTTGGCTTTGAACGAAAGTTCAATGCCAATGGAGTTGAGTGGGAAGAAGATCAATACCCCAAGACAAAGTTTGTTCCACAACAAGAGAAGTATGATCCTACTTCTTTCAAGGGGACACAAACTCAAGATGATCTTCCACCACAAGACTACAAGCAAAAAGGCAAGGACAAGCTTCAAGAGGAAATTGATGCATTTGAAGAAGCTTCTAAGACCTTAGTCAAGTGGATTCCCAAGACTACTTCAAGTTCCACTTCATCAAGTACGACTACAACTCCAAGGATTCCCATCAAGATGGTGTGGATCCAAAAGAAGAAGAACTAGAGAGTTCTTGAGGGTGACTCAGCCAACATACTTCACTCTTATCATTTTGGCAAGAACAAGTGCAATCAACTTCCACATCTTGCACTAGTTCAAGGAGTCACAAACCCTCTTGTTGGTAAGTCAAGGGACAAGGTAACCTAAAAGCTTTCATAGACATCATCTTGTGTGTGCATCACTCTATGTCTATGGATATCCTTGTTTGTTCCTTGTGGGACTAACCCATGTAGGTATTGAAAGTGCAATTCACTCAAAAGGATAGCTCCAAGTGATCTACATCAACATTGAGCATCCACATCTTCAACATCTACATGAAGTCATCATCGACAAAACCCAAGGTTAGTTCATCCCTCTTAGGGGGGATATCACATCTAGGGGGAGCTTTACTCTAAGACTTGAGTTAAAGCAACTCTAATGATGTGAACACAACAATGCTTTATGTAAAAGTGGTAACCCCACTTGAGCTTAAACGATGAGTATGACCTATGATCAAGTGTTCTCACTCGACTCCTAAGTCAATATACTCATATATAGATGACCTAGTCATCGCCAATTGCTTGATAGATGCTAGAATTGGTTGTGCATGCTTTGTCACATATTTCAATTGCCATTTTATTGTGTGAGCATGTTGGTTGCATATTCATTTGAGGACATCCACTTGTTGTTTTGATTGTTTGGCTTTATTTTTTCTTTTGCCAAGTGGATGGACAAGAATGCCTAAGAACCTTCTCTAGCTATCTATGCTTTTCTCGTCTCAAACTCTATTCATGCTACATCACAAAATTGATCAAGTCAGATTCGAACCACTCTCTGTGAGGAGAACTCGGAGTCCTCGATTCGTCATAGACTTAAACTTACAAAACCTCTGTGATTCTCGGTCTGACCGATACCCCACTTTCGGTCTTACCGAGATCATTGAGTTGATCTATGTTTTCGATCTTGGTGCAACCGATTTGAACCATTCGGTCACACCGAGTTGCAATAACTGTATACAGTTTTGCATCTCGGTGCCACCGAGTTGTTCCACTCGGTCACACCGACAGGGTCGGGCTATATATAGACACGGGCAAAAATTTGGAAATTTCTCTGAACCCTTTCGCCCGCGCGATAGCTCGCTCTGCCTACGTGGTCTCCGGATCGTCTCCTCGCCGCAAGCCGCCTCCAGTCGCTGGTCTCCGTCGCCGTCAACGGGATTCAACCCCGCCGTAGCGAGTCTCCGCCGAACTAGGGTATGGACTCGATCTTTGTGCTATTCCCCAATCCGATTCCAAGCACATTGTGATCATATTGATTCTAGCCACGTTTGATAAACTCCTATCCAGTAAATGAATTCGTAGAATAGGTTTGATTCTTAAATTTTAGGATTAGGTTTCCGCCGAAACCATCTTGGACCCACCGAGTTGAAAAACTCGGTCCCACCGATTTGGCTTAGGCCATTGCACAAGTGAGACTCGGTCTGACCGAGTATTGCTAATCGCTGTGACCGATTTTGGAACTTTGTGAAACCCTAGCAGTCTCGGTGCCACCGAGCCGTGACTCGGTCTGACCGAGTTCACCAATTTAGGTTCCAAAAACTGCTTCGGTATCACCGATTTTAAAAATCGGTAGATCCGAAATGATTTCTGTGGGCAACTAAAACTAAGTTTTTGAATCATTCTTTTGCAAAAATCTCTGCATTTTGTGATGCTCATCCACTCTACCTCATCTATAAACTACTCACAGGGTCAGCAGTCAGCTTGTTCATCATGTCAGACCAGAGTGATAGCCAGAACATGTCAGAACAGCCAGTGCAGATGAGTGAGGGCACTAGTCCCTCCAGTTCTTCAGATGAAGGCAGCAGGAGCACCCCTAGCAACCTGCCAAAAGCTTCCACAAGAAAAAGGAAGAAGAGAACCTCAGAATCAGAGGATGAGGACTATGTGGCAGAAGAGGAAGCAACTTCCAAGAAAGTTGTGCTCAGGAAGGAGTATGGCTCAAGACAGAGCACCAAGCCAGGCTTAAAGGTCAAAAGGCCAGCAGGCAGGCAGCCCATGCCAAAGGCCAGAGCCTCAACAAAGATTCCTGAGAAGCCTGCACCCAAAGAGTCAGTTTCTGCTGAAGGGAAGAAGGAAAGGAAAAGAGGCAGATGGTGCAAGAAAGTTGATCCCACGGCTGAATTTGAACAACATTCTTCTGATGAGGAGGAAGAAGAAGAGGTTACTGCACCAGCACCTAAGGCACCCAAGCTAATGGGTGATGCTATCAAATCAGGGGCTACTGCATCTAAGCCCAAGGAAGCACCCAAGGCAGCATCAAAGGCCAAGACAGCTCCAAAGAGAAATACAAGGAGCATCCCAGCAGCTAAGAAGAACAAGGCCCCAGTGCCTGACATTGCAGAAGAAGAGGAAGGCCAAGTTCTTAGAAAGTTGAAGCCCAAGATCCCAGACCACAATGATGCTCATCCTGTGGCTGAGGATATGAAGATCAGAAGAGACTCAGGACTGAGAAAGTGGAGAGCAGAGGATCCATATGCTACTAGGAGGAGGACTGCTGTTGACTACAGGTTCCACACTAAGGAACAACAGGACTTCTATGAGACAGTCTTATTGGACAAGAAGCCCATTGTATGTGATATGAGATGGGTCGACTGGGAATACATCAAGGACAATGAAGAGCACTATCCTGGAGTGCAAGACAGCTTCAAGGCATGTGGAGTAGCTGACTTTGTTGGGCAGAAGCTCACAAAGTGGAATGAAGAGCTGATCATGCAGTTCTACTCCACATCACATTTTTATCCAGATGGCAGAACTGTATGGATGTCTGAAGGTACGAGGTACCAATCAACAGTTGCTGAGTGGGCACAGCTCATCAATGCCCTAGAGGAGCATGAGGATGACCTAGACATTTATGCCAAGAAGAAGATGGACCACAACTCTATGTCAAATATGTACAAAGAGATCCCAAACAAGGCACTTGACACTTTCAAGTTTGGATCAGTACATTATCTTCTGTCAGGATTGCCAACCATCAATTGGATACTGAGGCACACCTTGTTGCCCAAGTCAGGTGATCACAAGATGATCAGAGGCCATGCAATCAACTGCTTCATATATTTGATGTGCCACAAAAATTCAAAGTCATTAGCCTCATGGTAGAAACAATCAAGAGGACTGCAGCAGACCAAAAGAGGAGCTGTGGATATGCCCCTCAGATCCAGGAGCTGATTAACTCCAAGATGGGCACAGGCATATACCTCTTGGACAAGGAACATTTGCCTATTCATCCAGATTTTGAAGATAATGAAGTTGTGATGAACAAGGATGAACCATCTTCAGCCCATGCACAAGCACAGAAGGAGAAGGCAAGGAAGGAGAAAGCTGCAAACATGCCAACTCAAGAGGAGGCATCTGAATATTTATTGAAAACCAAGCAAGAGCAGCTCAGTTACTTGATTGCATCCACCCTGAGGATAGAGAAAGGACTGGCCACCCTCAATCAGAATCAGGAGAGCTTAGAGAGAATCGTAGAACAAAAGTTCTATGACTTGGATGTCAAAGTGACAGAGATTCAGTCTGCAGTGGAGCAACTTCAAGATGATATGCAGGAGAGGAAAGTGAAGACTACCACTGATGCATTTGCCAGAGTGCCACGAGCTCAGAGGTCCAGTGCAGTGCCAGTTCCTGACACAAGAGCCACCGCCTCAGCTCCAGCCACAACACCAGCCCAACCAGCTCCAGCATCTACTTCAGCTCCAGCTCCAACCACGTCTACAGAAGCCTTCGTCCTTGGCATGATCCAGACTCCACCACCACCAGAAGATCAAGCCTGAGTGTAGATTTAGCACTATGCATTTTCTAGGAACTTTTTGGTAACTTGTTGCTAAAGGGGGAGAAAAATGTATAGATCATAGGCTTCGAGAGAGAGAGTGTTGTTTTTCTCTCTTGCTTTATTTGGTGGTTTTTCAAACATTGTTTGCTTTTGGTCGAGACACTTTGATATGCTTGTGAGACATTGATGATCATGTGTTTGATCATAAGCTACACTTATGCATGCTTGATATATCTTATATATCTTATGTGATCATTCACTTTTCCTTGGTGATGAGTGCATGTATTTCATTATTATCATTTTGAGCGCTCCACCAAGATGTATGTGACATGGAAGAGTAACCCATAATTCTAACTCTTTGTGCATTTGCAGTCCAAAGCAAATTTTAAATATGCACAAATTTAGGGGGAGCTCTTACTTATCACATACTTCTCAAAGCGACGATATAATTCATTCTTATTATCATTTGTTGAAGCTTTGATCTATATGTTGTCATCAATTACCAAAAAGGGGGAGATTGAAAGTGCAACTATCCCTAGGTGGTTTTGGTAATTCATAACAACATATAGCTCATTGAGCTAATGCTATTCAAAGACAATTATTTCAGGAAAGCTCAATGATTGGCATGGCATGGATGGTGAAAGTGGAACCCTCAAAATGCTAAGGACAAAGGATTGGCTCAAGCTCAAAAGCTCAAGACTCTTCATTTTACATTTTAGTGATCCAAGATCACATTGAGTCCATAGGAAAAGCCAATACTATCAAGGAGGGATGAGGTGCTGCTTAATGAGCCTTTTGCTTCATGTGCTTAATGATATGCTCCAAAATCCTCAGCTACTTTCCATATCCACAAATGACCTAAACCCTAAGCCAAACTCGGTCCTACCGATTCTTTCTATCCGGCGCCACCGAGTTTCACATGTCATAAGCCACTGCCAAACCCTAGCAAATCGGTTCTACCGATAGGGATCCCGGTCTTACCGAGATGGGATTGCAATTTCTCTGTTTTCTTTTCGTAACTTTTCGGTCTCACCGAAAGAGCGGATCGGTCCCACCGAGATTGCAATGTAAACTCTCTGTTTCCCTTTTGTAACTTTTCGGTCTCATCGAAAGAGCAAATCGGTCCCACCGAGTTTACCTGACCAACTCTCTGGTTAGCCTATTACCAAATCGGTCTCACCGAGTTTGTGTAATAGGTCTCACCGAGATTACGTTATGCCCTAACCCTAACCATATCGGTCCTACCGAGTTGCATGTCAGTCCCACCGAAAATCTCTAACGGTCACTAGGTTTACTATTTCGGTCTGACCGAGTTTGTTGATTCGGTCCCACCGAGATTGGTAAATTGTGTGTAACGGTTGGATTTTGTGTGGAGGCTATATATACCCCTCCACCTCCTCTTCATTCGTGGAGAGAGCCATCAGAACACATCTACACTTCCAACTCATATGTTCTGAGAGAGAACCACCTACCCTTGTGTTGAGGCCAAGATATTCCATTCCTACCATATGAATCTTGATCTCTAGCCTTCCCCAAGTTGCTTTCCACTCAAATCTTCTTTCCACCAAATCCAAATCCTGTGAGAGAGAGTTGAGTGTTGGGGAGACTATCATTTGAAGCACAAGAGCAAGGAGTTCATCATCAACACACCATTTGTTACTTCTTGGAGAGTGGTGTCTCCTAGATTGGCTAGGTGTCACTTGGGAGCCTCCGACAAGATTGTGGAGTTGAACCAAGGAGTTTGTAAGGGCAAGGAGATCGCCTACTTCGTGAAGATCTACCGCTAGTGAGGCAAGTCCTTCGTGAGCGATGGCCATGGTGGGATAGACAAGGTTGCTTCTTCGTGGACCCTTCGTGGGTGGAGCCCTCTGTGGACTCGCGCAACCGTTACCCTTCGTGGGTTGAAGTCTCCATCAACGTGGATGTAGGATAGCACCACCTATCCGAACCACGGGAAAAACATCCGCGTCTCCAATAGCGTTTGAATTCTCCAAACCCTTCCCTTTACATTCTTGCAAGTTGCATGCTTTACTTTCCGCTGTCGATATACTCTTTGCATGCTTGCTTGAATTGTGTGATGATTGCTTGACTTGTCCTAAAAGTTGCTAAAATCTGCGAAGAACTAAAATTGGGAAAAGGTTAAGTTTTTATTTGGTCAAGTAGTCTAATCACCCCCCCTCTAGACATACTTCTGATCCTACACTTTCCCAACCACACCCGCGCGGGTACACGGTGGAGCTCATTTCTGTACGAAAAGGCAGCCCACGTGGTAACTTGACACGTGTACTGGTTGTCCACTAGATGGATGGAGGATCGTCTACCACGGGTGAACAAACAAATTGCGACTTGACGTGTTATGTTAAAAAAGAGGCAAACCATGTGGGGCCTACCTTAGAGGCAAGGCTCTATACACTGGAGTACTTTTGATGTGTCCCGTCAACTCGCAGAACGAGGAGAAGCTTGCTTAGTACGCCGTCTCCCCCGCCCATGGGCGCGGTGGCTCGCAGGATGAGGTGAAGCTTGCTTACTATGCCTTACGCCCGCTCCCTCTCCCACGCACGTGGTGGCTCGTAGGACGAGGAGAAAATTTTACTAGTACTCCCTCCGTTTACTCCTCATCCCTACCTTGGTTAGAGAGATTATCATATTGTTTGGAATATATGTCCTTTAGTAGATTTCAATATGAACTACTAGTACATACTCCAAACACTGATGTATATAGACGTATTTTAGAGTGTAGATTCACTCATTTTGCTCCGTATGTAGTCCATATTGAAACAGACATAATAGTATGCACTCTCCTCGCCCCTCAACCCTCGCCACGTGGTGGACGTGCAGCAATTCATTCGGTCTCATATAGCCAGAATGATATATACTGCAGTACCATTATTGCTCGACTTCCCGAAGAGGCGAAGAGCCAACCACAAGGTTAATAGTTTGGAGATGCCAAGCGCAAGGTTTATAGGAGAAAGAGTAGTAGGTGCTGCGTCATTTACAAATAAAGTTTTTTTCTTCAGTGGCACGTACGCAATATAAATAGGTTCATATGGAGAGAAAAGGAAACCGCTCCACTATATACATAGGCAGGACAAGCCTACACGGTTGCTTGCTGGGGTTGCTCTCTTCAGTTTTCACACTCTCTCGCACAAAACCACTGTGGCCACATCTCTAACATCCTGGCGGATCACATCTGCCGGGGGAAGGGGTGGATGCTTAGTGTAGATGCGGTCGCTGTCGCCGACGGCGAAAACCCACTGTCGGCACGTCCCGATCAGGGGTCCCCGCCATTCTCTCTCACAAAGCCGGTGAGGTTGCCTTCGTCCATTGCTCACTGCCGCGACATGGGTAGTTGCCTCCTCCCGCCGCCCTCCTCTAGGTTGAGCTACGTCCCGACATCCCTCGGGTACAACTCCCTTTACAACCGGCTTACACCACTGCTCCAGCTGCCCACATCACTCCATGTGGATATTTCTCTACTTCTTCGCCCCGCACATACCTCTACTGGCTTCTACATACTGTATTTGTGATGAGTTTATGTCTCATCAACTAGTCCCAGTAATCTTATTCTAATCACGCTTCTTCAATTTCTTTGCCACAGGGATGCTCATCTCGATTTTGGCGAAACTGCACAAAATGATCCGATGGTCAAAGGGTTGCAAACTTCATTTCTTAGGAAGCGCCAACGTTGCGAGCAAATTAAAGCCTGGTTAGGGTTTACGGTTCAAGGGATAGGGACTGCATGGATCATGTTTTCTTTAGCTGTCTCTGTTTTAATGGCTAGGGACTGCATGAGTAGTAGTAGTACTGTACGCCTTACGCCCGCTCCCTCGCCCACGCGCGCGGTGGCTCGCAGGACGAGGAGAAATTTTTACTACTCCCTCCGTTTACTCCTCGTCCCTACTACCTTGGTTAGAGAGATTATCATATCGTTTGGAATATATATGTCCTTTAGTAGATTTCAGTATGAACTACTAGTACATACTCCAAACACTGATGTATATAGACGTATTTTAGAGTGTAGATTCACTCATTTTTCTCCGTATGTAGCATAAAGTTGAGACACTTATTTTGGAACCGAGGGAGTACATATTTTCTATGATCTGTTAATCATTGAGATGCAATAGCATGCATGTTAGTCTCCTTTGTATTTGATGAAATGTTGCAACGGGCAACCTTGGACGCAAGATACATGTAACAGAAGCTGGAAGCTTCATAGCATTGTACTATCTGGCTGATAAATTACAGTACATACTATACAAGTAGTACTATGTAAAGAGTTAGGTGTCGCACGATGTCCATAAAATATGGTGATAGTGTGAGGTGGGCCATGTAATCACTGATCTTGCGTGTTTTCATTGCTCTTGCACTCCTCCGTCGTAAGAATGGAGAAAACTGTAATCTAGTAGTACCTCCTTTCGGCAAAAGCGTGGGACATCCAGCAGTCCTACCACCTCAGTAATAATGACCAATGAGCCGTCAAATCACATAGACCCAGCAGTAAGTTGGACGAACGAAGCAACCATCACTCTTGAATCCGCTTCTCCCTTCAACGCAGGCGCCAGTGAGAGGTCGCGTCCGCTCTGCCCGGGCATCAATGCGGCACCGATTCTTTGGAGCGGCGCTGACCGTTTCGGGCGGGAAGCGCGCTCGGGCGATGGAGGGGCTTTGGGTGGGCCAGGCTGGTCAGGAGCGGGCGTGGCAGCTATCCGCTTGTCCCTACCGGATGCCCGGAAATGAGAGGATGCATCGACTCTCGCGGCTAAAATCATACACTACACACCATCTCTCTGTAGGAGTAGGTCGATCTGTCGCTCTCTCTAACACACACGTGCTGTTAAACACACACACACACACGCACACGCACACGCACACACAGGTTCATAGAATAGGAAAATCGTGCGAGTGCGAAGTGACAGGAAGTGAGATACAAATGGAGTATGTACAAGAAGAGAAGAGGCATCTCTTAGTTGTTTGGATTAATTGTTGCGTTTAGAGACAGAAATCAGGGCTTTGATTGGAGGAATGACCGGTCAAGTTTCTCCTTCTCCTCCAATCTGCTTGCATCTTGGTCCCGCTGCACCTTCTAACGTGACTTATTACACCTAGACGGAGGGAGTCATACGAGATACAGTGGCACACTGACTTAGGTCGAATACAAGTGCCTAAAATTGTGTGCATGTTATAATAAGGATTCACTTAAAATAGTACGTGGGTGAACAGAGGGATCAATTGGACAGTGTTCCCGAGCAGTAGCGAGATGTGTGAGGTAAGATACACCGCTGGCGCTTTTATTTTTTCTTATTAATTTGTTTGTTTCACCCTCTGACTGGTGGGACTCAACGTACTACGTGGAGAGAGGTAAGGTGACTAAGGCTGCATTATTTCTGCACTACTGTGGATAGTCTTACCACCAAAGCCACATGACATGATTATGATTTAAAACCCAATGACTCCCACACACAAAAAAACACAGCATGCTTGTCACACGACATGCTTCCTCATATTGGACTTTTCGCTCAGGGATTTCATATTTTTTCCTTTTCCTCAGTGACGAGGGTTTCGAGTTCCTTAATGGAAATGGTGTGCTTACTCACCATCTCCATAAGCATACGAAACATAGTGAGCTTATTTCCTTTAAGGGAGCACATGAACTTATTTAGTTTAGCAAGCATAGGATCATTTATATCATCATCCTCATAAGTATCCTCCGCATCAAGATACTCATCACTAGGAGTAGGAGGAGTGAAAAGAGGAGGATTTGATCATGGGGTTACCTTGACCTTGTCAGGAGAGTGTTGGTCCTCTCCATCTTCTACCACGGCCTTTGCCATGAGGAACTTGCGAGCGTTTCCCTTGTAGTCCTTCATGTAGTTGTAGGTGACAACATCACCACTCTTGTTGACTAGCCTCAATGTGTTTTGAGTATCTTGAGCAACTCCGGCAACACCACTAACATCATCCGGATCGGATTCTTCTCGAGAAACCATTGCTTTCCCATCTATCTTCTTGAGCTTGGAGTTCAAAGGATTTGGCAACTTCTTCTTGGGAAAGGTCTTGGGAAACCTTGGTTTATCCTCTCTCTTCTCATAAGGGCACTCATTGGAGAAGTGGTTGGTTTCTTCACAGTTGTAGCATTTTCTTACTTTCTTCTTTTGAAATCTTCCCTTGAATTTTCCCACACTAAACTTCTTGACAAAGAGAGCCATGTCTTCATATGAAGGGCCCTCATCAGATTCAACCTCATCACCATCTTCATCATCATCATCGTCTTCTTCTTCTTCACTTTGCTCATCTTCACATACATGCTTGGCCTTCAATGCAAGATTGATCTTTGATGTTGGAGTACCATGCATGGCAAGATGTTTTGTAGCATTTGCCTTCGACTCTTCAAATAGTTGGAAAGTGGATATGATGTCATCTGTAGTCATTTCCTTGAAGGCATGGCGTTGTCTTATGTCCCACACCATTTGATGGTGATATGGGGCAAGAGCATGAAGCAACTTGTCCACAAGGAACCGCTTAGTCATGTTGAATCCATCTTGTGTCTTGTCACACTCACACGACTCAATGTCAGCGGTGAGAGTCATGAGACGCTCAAGGAGTTGATTGGGAGTTTCACCTTTCTCCATACAATTTTTTTGCAATTGCCCCTTGGCAATTTCATATTGAGCACTCCGGAGGGTGGAGGTACCGGTCTTGGATCTTATTATACTTTCCCATAGTTCCTTGGCACTTGTGATGTGTATGAAAGGTCTCCTTTGCTTTTCAACCATACCTCTCCTTATACACATGGTTGTAGTGTCATTGAGATCTTGTCATAAATTTCTCTTGGTGTAGGATTCTTTGGATCAACCACATGGTAACCATACTCCAAGATCTCCAGCATATGATCATTTCCATATCGAAGATGATCCTGCATAGCAACTCTCCACAATGCAAAATCAGAAGTGGCATCAAGTAAAGGAGGTTTGCCTTGAGGGTTATATTTCGGTTTCTCAACTTGGGGTCTTGCATAAAGCCAAGGAACACCGGAGTGTTCATTGATAGGAGGTTGTTGACCAAGTGACAGAGTAGGCACAGTTGGCCTCGAACCCGCACCACCCGAAAGTGGTGCAAGCACCGTGGACAACGTGGCTATTCTCATTTGGACCAAGGCCTCAAGAGAAGCATCATGCTCCTCTTTTTTCTTAGCAAGGGCCCGTTCTAGATCCTCAGAAGTAAAGGACTTGACTTCTGATGAAGCGTCGCCTTTATCCTTTGGATCTGCAACACGGGGAGTCCCACCGGGGTTCATCTCGCTCTAGGGCGGTTAAGCCAGAATAATAGAGCACGAGGCTCTGATACCAATTTAAAGGATCGAGATGGACCTAGAGGGGGGGATATGAAAGTGAGCCTAACAATTGCAAGTGAAGTACTAAGTGCTAAGCAAGAACACAAGTAGTAAGAAAGCAAACACAAAGTGATATAAGTAAGTGCTAAGAGGTAAGTAACCATAAGTAGAAAGTTAGGGTTAGGGATAACCGCAACTCCGGGAGACGAGGATGTATGCCGATGTTCACTTCCTTGGAGGGAAGCTACGTCACCGTTAGAGAGGTGGATGTTACCACGAAGGCACACCCCACGAAGGCTCACCCTATTCTCCCTTTGAGACAACACCACAGAGGCGTTTCTCAACCACTAGTGGTAGACCTTGGGGTGGTCTCCAAACCCTCACAAACTTTTCCGGGGGTAATCACAAAGGTTGATTCCTCTCCGAAAGACTCCTACCGCCTAGGAGTCTCCAACCTCCAAGAGTAACAAGAACGATGGGCAAAAGCTCAAGACTTGCTCAAATCACGAATTCCTTTGGTGCAAAGAAGGAGAAGGAGTGGATCTATCACTTGATCGGAGAACTTCTCTCAAATGCTCTCAAATCCCTTAGGGATCTAAGATTTGGTGTGGAGGAGTGAGAGAGACAGAGAGTGAAATGTGTTCTAGGGTTTGTTCAAAGTGAGTGGTTAGCCCTCTCCCGTGGGGAAGAAGGGCTATATATAGTATGAGAACAAATATGGCCATTGCAGTGTAAGTAAATGAGCAGGCCGGACATCCGGGCTAGGGGCCGGACATCCGGCCTAGCAAGCTACGAGGAACAGAGTTGAAACAGAACAGAAAACAGAGGGGCCGGACATCCGGGAGCCAAGCCCGGACATCCGGCAGACAGCGGGACATCCGACGCGATTATGAACTAGTAGCAGAACCTCAGCTGTTCCACGGTTAGCAGAGGCCGGACATCCGGGAGAGGGCGCGGACATCCGGCGTATCAGCAAGTCCCGGACATCCGAGGAAAGCCCGGACATCCTGCGTGAAACCAGAAACCTTCTGGATATGAAGGAGGGTAAGCCCGGACATCCGGTGCAAGAGCCAGATATCCGGGGAGCAGCCCGGACATCCGACATGAGGCCCGGACATCCGACACTCCCAGAGGCAGAATAAAACAAAGAGGTGTGATAGATCAAATGAGACAAGTAGAAGAGATATCATGGCAAGAGCAAGTCTTTTACTAACCCTATCGATCCCCTCTTAATAGTGCGGGATCCTATACTCAAGAAAACAAATGTGAAATCAATTTTTATGCTCCATCCTTGAGTAAAATCACTTGTAAGCTCTTGATCCACACACATCGATGAACCCGGGACTAATACATGAGATTTACTTGACAACCATTGTTAGTCCCCTACATGTATATTGTCATCAACATCAAAACATGATGCAAGGGCATGATTGCTCTTTCAGATGGTGCTTTTGAAGATGTTGATGGAGATTGCCCTCCCCAAGATGGGAGAGTTGTTGGTGATGATGATGACGATGATTTCCCCCTCCCGGGGGGGGGGGGGGAGTTCCCTTGGCGGATTCGCTCCGCCAGAGGGCAAAAGTGCTCCTGCCGAAGTTCCGCCTCGAGACGGTGGCGCTCCGTCCCGAAAGTCCTCTCCTTGTATTTTCTAGGTCAAAATGACCTATATACCAGAAGATGGGTGATACGTTTCCAACGTATCTATAATTTTTGATTGTTCCATGCTATTATATTATCCATCTTGGATGTTTTATATGCATTTATATGCTATTTTATATGATTTTTGTGACTAACCTACTAACCTAGAGCCCAGTGCCAGTTTCAATTTTTTCCTTGTTTTTGAGTTTTACAGAAAAGGAATACCAAACGGAGTCCACTTGACGTGCCAATCTTTGATGATTTTTTATGAACTAAAAGAAGCCCCCGGAGTAAAATAGTTGGGCCAGAAGTGTCCCGAGCTATCCACGAGGGTGGAGGGCGCGCCCCGTGCCTCGTCGATGACTCGGAGACCCCCCTGACGTGAGACCGATGCCAAAAATTCCTATAAATACAGAAACCCTCGAAAAGAAACCTAGATCAGGAGTTCCGCCGCCGCAAGCCTCTGTAGCCACCAAAAACCAATCGGGACCCTGTTCCGGCACCCTGCCGGAGGGGGGGAATCATCACCAGTGGCCATCTTCATCATTCCGGCGCTCTCCTTGACGAGGAGGGAGTAGTTCACCCTCGGGGCTGAGGGTATGTACCAGTAGCTATGTGTTTGATCTCTCTCTCTCTCTCTCTCTCTCTCTCTCTCTCTCTCTCGTGTTCTTGATTTGGAATGATCTTGATGTACCGTGATCTTTGCTACTATAGTTGGATCTTATGATGTTTCTCCCCCTCTACCTTCTTGTAATGGATTGAGTTTTCCCTTTGAAGTTATCTTATCGGATTGAGTCTTTAAGGATTTGAGAATACTTGATGTATGTCTTGCGTGGGATACCTGTGGTGACAATGGGGTATTCTATAGATTCACTTGACGTATGTTTTGGTGATCAACTTGCGGGTTCCGTGACCTTGACAATATATGCATAAGGGTTGGCACACGTTTTCGTCTTGACTCTCCGGTTGAAACTTTGGGGCACTCTTTGAAGTTCTTTGTGTTGGTTGAATAGATGCATTTGAGATTGTGCGATGCATATCGTATAATCATACCCGCGGATACTTGAGGTGACATTAGAGCATCTAGGTGACATTAGGGTTTTGGTTGATTTGTTTCTTAAGGTTTTATTTTACTACGAACTCTAGGGCTGTTTGTGACACTTATAGGAATAGCCCAATGGATTGATCGGAAAGAATAACTTCGAGGTGGTTTCGTACCCTACAATAATCTCTTCATTTTTTCTCTGCTATTAGTGACTTTGGAGTGACTCTTTGTTGCATGTTGAGGGATAGTTATATGATCTAATTTTGTTATCCTTGTTTAGAGAACTTGCACTAGTGAAAGTATGAACCCTGTGCCTTGTTTCGAAGCATTGCAATACCATTTGTGCTCAGTTTTATCATTAGTTACCTTGCTGTTTTTAGATTTTCAGATTACAAAAACCTATATATAGCATCCATATTGCACTTGTATCACCATCTCTTCGCCGAACTAGTGCACCTATACAATTTACCATTGTATTGGGTGTGTTGGGGACACAAGAGACTCTTTGCTATTTAGTTGCAGGGTTGTTTGAGAGAGACCATCTTCATCCTACGCCTCTCACGGATTAATAAACCTTAGGTCATCCACTTGAGGGAAATTTGCTATTGTCCTACAAACCTCTGCACTTGGAGGCCCAACAACGTCTACAAGAAGAAGGTTGTGTAGTAGACATCAGTGGGCACCGGAGGTGGGCCTGGGTGAGCACAACCCACCAGGGCGCACCTGGGCTCCCTGGCGCACCCATGTGGGTTGTCCCCACCTGGTGGGCCCCCTATGGTACTTATTTGCTCCAATATTGATCATATATGCCATAAAAATTCTCCGTGAAGCTTCAGCTTGTTTGGAGTTGTGCATAGTAGGTAGCCTGACGTAGATTTTCCAGGTCCAGATTTCCAGCTGCCGGAATTCTCCCTGTTTGTGTGTAGCTTACAAATTATGAGAGAAAAGGCATTAGAATCACTCCAAAAAGCATTATTATGCATAAAAACATCATAAATAACAGTAGGAAAACATGATGCAAAATGGACGTATCAAGGACCCCGCTTGTAACATCCCAAATTTTCAATTTGGAATGTTATACATTAGATCATCATGCATAACATATTTTCTTGCATTTTGATCGATCCTAGAAATTTCACGCAACTCAAGGACCCTCGGAGAGAGTTGGAGATTTCGTTATTTTCATATTTGAGTTTTCTCAAATTTTGAAAAGAGGATCATTTGATTTATTTATTTTATCTTCAATTATTTTTCCAATATCAAATATATGAGAGGGAATCATATGACTTTCCCAAATTTTTAGGAAAATTGAAGATTTAATAAATAAATCAAATTTTGGATCTTCGGAGTTATTTGCATTTTATTTGGATAGGGAAAAATGCGCGTTTTCAAAAATTGCATTTTAGGCCCGGAGAAAAGTTCATTTTGTTCGACTCATATTTAGGAGTCGGGGAAAATTTACTTTATTAATTTTGGAGTCCGGTAGATTTTCTTTTTCTGTGTTTTTCCGCAAGCGAAACCGATTAAAAAAAATTTTCCCGCGCGCCCCTGGGCCAAAGGCCCAGCCGGCCGGCCAGGCCATCGCCCGGGCCCCGCGCGCCAGGCGCCAGGAGGCTGCCGCCGCCGCCGCTCTTTTGGGAAGTCCTAGTAGGACTTTTGTCCTACTTCCGTTATTCCGTTTTTTGTTTCTAGATCTTTCCTAGTCCTATTCTTATTCCTTGATCCCTCCTCCAAGTAAACCCCCCTCCACAATATAAATACCCCCACACCCCCCCTCTAAATCATCAAACCCAAAGCCCCCAAGCCTCCACCGCGCCTCACACCGCGCCCCTCACCCGCCGCCGCCGCCGTTCGCCGCTGTCGCCAGCGCCGCCGCCGCACACCGCCGCCGCCGCCGCCGCCCTACGCCGCCGCCGCCGCCCCACGCCGCCGTTCACCGGAACCTCGCCGAGGTAGCCGCGCCGCATCTCTTTCTCTTTCATCGGATCATTTTCTTCTAATCGTTCTGATTCTTTTTCTTCTCTTCTGATTCGTTTTCTAGATCGGTTTTTCGTTCGGTTTTCTTTTCCGAAACCCTAGATCGGATTCGTTTCTTTTCCGATTTAGTTGCCTCGAGACCATTCGCTGGACCGTTCATTCTAATGAACGTGATCACCAGATTCTTCTAGGTTAACGAACGTCCGTTCGTTCAACCGTTCTTCTTTTTCTTCTCGTTGGATTTATTCCACGATCGCGATCTCAGATCCGATCTTCGTTCTAGTTTATCTTCTCACTCGTTTATCGGAATCAGGTGATTCAAGCGCCTGGAGTTTTGTTTCGAAACCGCCGTTCTGTCTAATCAACTTAAACAAGTTTTTTCTACTATAAATTGGACCTAGATTCAAATTGCTAGAACCAAGTTGTTTCTTCCGCCGTTTGTTTTCCGTTCGTTTTCGTTTTCTTTTGCAACCGGAGTTCTTAAGTTGAACTTTCTGGTTCGATCTTTTATTCGAGTTTTACCTGTGCATTAGATGAGTACTTATTGTATGCTTGTTGTTTGTCCGCGATAGATCACCCGGAGTGCGCCGCCAGTTATTTCGAAGCTCTAGGTTTCACGGATCCTCAGCAAGGCAAGTAACACTTTGATCATACCTTTCTACTACCCAGTTTTATGGCATTAGATCAATCCTCGAACATTGCATGATTAGGATCTAATCAAATTGTGGGATGGAAAGTAGATGAGGTAGTACCTATTACCTGTTTTACTTATGAAACCTTTGGGAGTTACTTCTGCGTTGCTTATTATGCCATGCTATGCTAGTAGACGTGGATTGGGTGAGTGATATCCATGACAGATGTGAGTATTGTTAATTAATGGTTTTATCTAAGGTGGCAACTTAAACACACATCTGGGTGGATTGAGGCACCTGGTTTCTATCAGGACTTGCCTGTTTTTCTTCGGACCGCCACCCAGGCTCAAAGGGATCATAAGATCATTCATGCTAGTAACTTCCGTGTGCAGCCACAAGCCATTATGGGCTCTGGCATAGCTGACTAAGTCGTGCGAACTCTTACAGTGGTAGACTAGCAGATGTAGGGGATGTAGGTTGGTACGGTCTATCACAACGTAAGGTGTGAGCGCTTCTGAAAGACTATGTCTCGGCCATCCGTTTCTCAAACATCATGTAGTGTGAGAAATCCAACGGAGGCGATCGAGTCTTGTGGGGAAAAGTGCGCAAACCTATGCAGAGTGTACAAACTAATCATGATTAGCCGTGTCCCCGGTTATGGACATCTTGAGTATCTAGTACCTGAATATCATGTGAATCTCATCATGTTACTTCTAATTAATATTGTTGGGTTTTAATTGTTCACTTAATTGGGATCGGAATGCTGTCTACCATTCTCGATGTTTCAACCACCATGATAGTTAAACAAATTTATTCCTTTGCAGTAGGGAAAAATTGGCTTTACGCAAAACTGTAACCATAGAGCTTTTCCACCAGCCATATATGCATGTAGTATAGGCTTATCATTCATTATTCTCTATGTGTTACATTGCCAGCATATTCCAAGTGCTGACCTGTTTTTGGGCTGCAACTTTCATGTTGCAGACTTTTCATACGACGAATAAGGTGCTTTTAGGTCGTGGTTCTATACTCAGTGATGCCGTTGGAGTTGATGGACTCACTTATCTTCCAAGTCTTCCGCTGTTATCGTTATTAGATGGCCTTAAGCCATATTTATTGTAATAAGTTCTCTTTGAGACATCGATGTAATAAGTGTGTGATTGCTACTCTGCTATAAATCCTTCGAAGTACTGTGTGGTGTCAGCATTACTGATCCAGGGATGACACCGGAGCACAGAGACTTGACCATCTAAGGTCGGGTCGCTACAGAGATGGTATCAGAGCACACGCTGACTGTAGGACACGACCACTAAGTTAAAGCCATAGATCACTATTCTCCTCTCATTTTCTAACCCCTCATCTTTTCTACTCTTTTAGGATGACGGACGTGAAGATCAAGTACGCGCAACCGGATGAAGGCACACCTTTTGGATTTCACCTGAAGGAAGTCACCAAGTACCTCAACATTGGACTACCAAGCTTCACCGAGACCTTCAACGCCACTCTGCCTGAAGAGGAGCGCTGGAAGATTCAAGCTCACGTTCCGGGAAGGACATTCGCGCCAATCACGAAGCCCATAGATAGTGTTTTCAGTGCACCAACCTGGAGTCTGGGAAAGAGCATGGCAGCTCATATCACCATGGGACGCATTGGAGAAGTTTATCAAGAAGACCTCAAGGACACGATCTACCAGATTTGCGGACGCTGAGATGAAGAATGGGAGATAGTCAGCATCAAGAAGGATAGATCCATTACAGCTTTCATCCAGGAGTTAAACCAGCACATTCGACGCCAAGAGAACCAGATGTGCAATGATAGAATTGAAGAATGCAAAGGCAAGGATCATCGAGCTAGAAGGAGAACTGAAGGGTACACGCAAGGACTACATGGACGAGATCGTAGCTCTAGCAAGGCACAATGTTGATCCCAAGCAGGAGATTGAAGAACTCAAGGAGAGATTAGCATCCAAGAATGAAGACAACTACGTCGCATGCCCGAGCAACTACATCATCATCGACGACACCGATTCGGATCCCAGTGAACCCGACTTTGAAGACGAAGCTGGAGTGGACATCATGGAGTCTTCCACCGATTCAAATTAGTAGATGACCACCATATATTAGTAGCATTATTTCCTCCATGTAAACATTATAGTCCACGCACTTTTGCGATAGTTCTAGACCGTTTGTAAGCCCTTGTTTGATTGAATGAAGTGATTTTGTGTGCTTTTGTCTCATGTGCATTTGGGTAGTGTTTTCTCTTTAGACCTCACTCTATTCTTAATTCTCATCTTTTCTAAACCCTCAGATGCCTCCAAGACGTGACAATGGATTCCCGCCGGAGCTCACCCAGTTGATCCAGCAGTAGAACCAATTGATGTAATTGCTAGTCCAGAATCAGCAGAACAACAACAACAACAACAACAACAACAACAACAACAACAACCCTCCGCCGCCGCCACCTGTTGATCACCTAGCCTGTTTCCTTAGGCTAAATTCACCGGTGTTTTCCAGTAGCACCGATCCGATAGTAGCAGACGACTGGCTCCGCAAGATAGGAAGGGAGTTGACCACTGCAGGATGCACAGATGTTGAGAAAGTGAAGTTTGCCGCACATCAGCTTGACGGACCCGCGGCAGCATGGTGGGAGAATTTCACAGCCACTTACCCAGTTGACACTGTCACCTGGGATCAGTTTCAGCAAGCTTTCCGCACTGTCCATGTTTCAGCAGGAGTTATGGCCATGAAGAAGCGTGAGTTTCGCAACTTACGCCAAGGAGGTAGGACAGTTGGCCAGTACGTTGACGACTTCAGCAAGTTAGCACGTTATGCCCCAGATGACGTTGCTACGGATGCAGCTAAGAAGGAGAAGTTTCTAGAAGGCCTGAATGATGAGCTAAGCATGAAGTTGATGGTAGCAAGTTTCAACAACTACCAGGAGTTGGTAGACCGTGCCATCATGATTGAAGGGAAGCAACAGCAGATTGAGAACCGCAAGAGGAAGTATGGACAGGGGAAGTATAACTCTGGAGCCCAGCAAAAGCCCCATTTTACCCCTAAACCGGGAGTTTAGTTTCAGCATACCCATGGAGGAAGTGGTTCGCACAACCATAATGGCCACAAGAATGGTAATGGGAATGGAGGAAGCAATGACCAGAACCGCACCACCCCATCAACCCCAGCCAAAAGAGATCTGAGTCAAGTCACCTATTTCAAGTGTTCCAAGACCGTACATTACGCCAATGAATGTCCCGAAGGCCAAAATGGCAATGGAAGCTCTGGGAAGAAGCCGAACCCTTTCAATAGGGGACAAGTGAACCACGTTAGCGTGGAGGAGGTTGAATCTCAGCCTGATGCAATAATCGGTAAGTTTTTGGTTAAGTCATTTACTGCACTCGTTCTTTTTGATACTGGTGCATCACATTCATACATATCAAGGGGATTTGTGGATAAGCATAACCTGCCAACCCAAGCCCTTAGGTCACCCATGTTAGTAACCTCGCCTGGAGCAGAATATATGGCTAATCGATGGTGTGATCGGTTACCATTAAGGATTGGTAACTATGTGTTTCCCTCAGACCTAATAGTATTGGAATCTCAAGGATTGGATGTGATATTAGGCATGGATTGGTTGTCAAAGTATGAAGGGAACATTGAATGTGCCAGTAAGACAATTTTGCTCACAACACCCGAAGGAAGAAGAATCAAGTATGTATCTCGACATGCGCCCAATAGGACACAATTAAATTATTTATCAGGAGTCGTACAGGAGGAAGTACCAGTGGTTAAGGATTATCCTGATGTGTTTCCTGAGGAATTGCCAGGCATGCCACCGGATAGAGACATTGAGTTTTTGATTGAGCTTTTGCCAGGCACTGGGCCAATATCGAAGAGATCGTACAGGATGCGAGCACAAGATTTGGTGGAGATTAAGAAGCAGATCAAGGAGTTATTGGATAAAGGTTACATTCGCCCAAGTTCTTCGCCTTGGGGATCACCCGTACTTCTAGTAGAGAAGAAGGATGGATCATTAAGGATGGTTGTTGATTACCGTGGATTGAATGCAGTAACCATCAAGAACAAGTACCCACTGCCAATGATTAATGATCTGTTTGATCGTTTGCAAGGAGCTAAAGTGTTTTCCAAGATCGATTTGCGATCAGGGTACCATCAGTTGAAGATTCAAGAGCAGGACATACCCAAGACAACTTTTACCACGAGATACGGATTGTATGAGTATACTGTTATGTCATTTGGATTGACTAACGCACCTGCCTATTTTATGAACCTGATGAACAAAGTATTTATGGAGTTTTTGGATAAGTTCGTCGTAGTGTTCATTGACGACATTCTGATTTTCTCGAAGAATGAAGAAGAGCATAAGGAACATTTCCGTTTGGTTTTGGAGAAACTAAGGGAACATCAGTTATATGCCAAATTCAGCAAATGTGAGTTTTGGTTGAAGGAAGTTGGATTTCTTGGACTTGTTATATCCGGAGAGGGTATAGCAGTTGACCCCACCAAGGTTGAGACCGTAACCGAATGGGAAGCACCCACGACAGTTGGAGAGATCCGGAGTTTTCTTGGACTCGTAGGATACTACCAGAGATTCATTGAAAATTTCTCAAAGATCGCAAAGCCTATGACTGAATTGTTGAAGAAGGATACTAAGTTCAATTGGACTGAGGAGTGTGAGCCCAGTTTTCAGGAGTTGAAGAAACGATTGGTTTCCTCATCAGTGTTGATTTTGCCAGATCAGACCAAGGATTATGAGGTGTATTGCGACGCTTCACGTCGAGGACTTGGAGCAGTACTTATGCAGGAAGGAAGAGTTGTTTCGTATGCCTCACGACAACTAAAACCTCATGAACTAAATTATGCTACGCATGATTTGGAGTTAGCAGCCGTAGTGCATGCGTTGAAGACATGGAGACATTTCCTCATTGGAAATCATTGTGAAGTGTACACGGATCACAAGAGTTTGAAGTACATTTTCACGCAGAAGGAGTTGAACCTCAGGCAAAGGAGATGGTTGGAGCTCATCAAGGATTATGATATGAGATTGCATTACCATCCAGGAAAGGCAAATGTAGTAGCTGACACATTGAGCCGTAAGAGCCATGTCAATACATTGATGACAGGAGAAATACCAAAGGAGTTAGCCGAGGATCTTCGAGAGCTATGTTTGGAAATAGTTCCGAGAGGCTATGTAGCAACATTGGAGATTCAATCAACATTGATGGATAAAATCAAAGAAGCTCAGAAATCTGACAAGGAGATTGCAGATATAAAGAAGAAAATGAGTGAAGGAAAAGCAAAGGGATTTCATGAGGATGAGCACGATACCCTATGGTTTGAGGACCGTGTTTATGTGCCCAATGACCCGGAGATCAGAAAGTTGATTCTGCAAGAGGCACATGATTCACCCTATTCGATTCACTCTATAAATACCAAGATGTATTTGGATTTGAAGGAAACATTCTGGTGGACCGGAATGAAGAAGGATATTGCAGCATATGTAGCAGTTTGTGATGTATGTCAAAGAGTGAAGGCAGAACATCAAAAGCCTGCAGGATTGTTATAACCATTGCCGATACCCGAATGGAAGTGGGATAAGATAGGCATGGATTTTATCACAGGACTACCCAGGACGAAGGCAGGCTATGACTCGATATGGGTAGTAGTTGATCGTTTGACGAAGGTAGCACATTTCATCCCAGTTAAGACCACTTACACCAGTGCTAAGTTGGCAAAGATATACATGACCCGGATCATTTGTTTGCATGGAGTTCCGAGGAGTATCGTATCAGATAGAGGAACCCAATTTACCTCAAAGTTTTGGAATCAGTTGCACGAAACTTTGGGAACCAGACTAGAGTTCAGTACAGCTTTTCACCCACAGACGGATGGACAGACTGAGAGAGTCAATCAGATTTTGGAAGATATCCTGAGAGCTTGTGCACTAGATTATGGATCTAGTTGGGACGATAACTTGCCGTATGCGGAGTTTTCTTATAACAACAGTTACCAAACCAGTTTGAAGATGGCACCTTTCGAAGCTTTATACGGAAGGAGGTGCAGGACACCGTTGTCATGGGACGAAGTTGGAGACCGTCAGTTCTTTGGACCCGATCTGATCAAGGAGTCTGAATGGAAAGTTAAGTTGATTCGCGATAGGCTGAAGGTAGCCCAATCAAGGCAGAAGAGCTACGCAGATTCTAAGCGCAAGGAGACAGTTTACGAAACTGGAGACAGAGTTTATCTTCGAGTATCCCCACTTCGAGGAGTAAAGCGCTTTGGAGTTAAGGGAAAGTTAGCACCGCGTTTTGTTGGACCGTATAAGATTTTGCAACGCATGGGAGAAGTCGCTTATAAATTGGAATTACCAGAAGGACTGTCAGGAGTTCATGATGTATTCCATGTTTCTCAGCTGAAGAAATGCCACGCCGAAATGGCGGAGGTACCGCTAAGAGATACAGTGCCGCTTGAAGCGATTCAGTTGAAGGATGACTTAACGTATGAAGAGAAGCCAGTCAAGATTCTCGAGTATGCCAGCAGAGTTACCCGCAGCAAGGTTATCAAGTTTTGCAAAGTTCAATGGAACCACCACTCAGAGGATGAAGCCACCTGGGAGAGAGAAGAAGATTTGCTCAAGGACCACCCTCACCTATTTTCTAGCCAACCCGAATCTCGAGGACGAGATTCATCTTAAGGGGGGTAGATTTGTAACATCCCAAATTTTCAATTTGGAATGTTATACATTAGATCATCATGCATAACATATTTTCTTGCATTTTGATCGATCCTAGAAATTTCACGCAACTCAAGGACCCTCGGAGAGAGTTGGAGATTTTGTTATTTACATATTTGAGTTTTCTCAAATTTTGAAAAGAGGATCATTTGATTTATTTATTTTATCTTCAATTATTTTTCCAATATCAAATATATGAGAGGGAATCATATGACTTCCCCAAATTTTTAGGAAAAGTGAAGATTTAATAAATAAATCAAATTTTGGATCTTCGGAGTTATTTGCATTTTATTTGGATAGGGAAAAATGCGCGTTTTCAAAAATTGCATTTTAGGCCCGGAGAAAAGTTCATTTTGTTCGACTCATTTTTAAGAGTCGAGGAAAATTTACTTTATTAATTTTGGAGTCCGGTAGATTTTCTTTTTCTGTGTTTTTCCGCGCGCGAAACCGATTAAAAAAAATTCCCGCACGCCCCTGGGCCAAAGGCCTAGCCAGCCGGCCAGGCCATCGCCCGCGCCCCGCGCGCCAGGCGCCAGGAGGCCGCCGCCGCCGCCGCTCTTTTGGGAAGTCATAGTAGGACTTTTGTCCTACTTCCGTTATTCCGTTTTTTGTTTCTAGATCTTTCCTACTCCTATTCTTATTCCTTGATCCCTCCTCCAAGTAAACCCCCCTCCACAATATAAATACCCCCACACCCCCTCTAAATCATCAAACCCAAAGCCCCCAAGCCTCCACCGCGCCTCACACCGCGCCCCTCACCCGCCGCCGCCGCCGTTCGCCGCCGCCGCCAGCGCCGCCGCCGCACACCGCCACCGCCCTACGCCGCCGCCGCCGCCCCACGCCGCCGTTCGCCGAAACCTCGCCGAGGTAGCCGCGCCGCGTCTCTTTCTCTTTCATCGGATCATTTTCTTCTAATCGTTCCGATTATTTTTCTTCTCTTCCGATTCGTTTTCTAGATCGTTTTTCGTTCGGTTTTTTTCCGAAACCCTAGATCGTATTCGTTTCTTTTCCGATTTAGTTGCCTCGAGACCGTTCGCCGGACTGTTCGTTCTAACGAACGTGACCACCGGATTCTTCTAGGTTAACGAACGTCCGTTCGTTCAACCGTTCTTCTTTTTCTTCTCGTCGGATTTATTCCGCAATCGCGATCTCAGATCCGATCTTCATTCTAGTTTATCTTCTCGCTCGTTTATCGGAATCAGGTGATTCAAGCGCCTGGAGTTTCGTTTTGAAACCGCCGTTCCGTCTAATCAACTTAAACAAGTTTTTTCTACTATAAATTTGACCTAGATTCAAATTGCTAGAACCAAGTTGTTTCTTCCGCCGTTTGTTTTCCGTTCGTTTTCGTTTTCTTTTGCAACCGGAGTTCTTAAGTTGAACTTTCTGGTTCGATCTTTTATTCGAGTTTTACCTGTGCATTAGATGAGTACTTATTGTATGTTTGTTGTTTGTCCGCGATAGATCACCCGGAGTGCGCCGCCTGTTATTTCGAAGCTCTAGGTTTCACGGATCCTCAGCAAGGCAAGTAACACTTTGATCATACCTTTCTACTACCCAGTTTTATGGCATTAGATCAATCCTCGAACATTGCATGATTAGGATCTAATCAAATTGTGGGATGGAAAGTAGATGAGGTAGTACCTATTACCTGTTTTACTTATGAAACCTTTGGGAGTTACTTCTGCGTTTGCTTATTATGCCATGCTATACTAGTAGACGTGGATTGGGTGAGTGATATCCATGACACATGTGAGTATTGTTAATTAATGGTTTTATCTAAGGTGGAAACTTAAACACACATCTGGGTGGATTGAGGCACTTGGTTTCTATCAGGACTTGCCTGTTTTTCTTCGGACCGCCACCCAGGCTCAAAGGGATCATAAGATCATTCATGCTAGTAACTTCCGTGTGCAGCCACAAGCCATTATGGGCTCTGGCATAGCTGACTAAGTCGTGCGAACTCTTACAGTGGTAGATTAGCAGATGTAGGGGATGTAGGTTGGTACGGTCTATCACAACGTAAGGTGTGAGCGCTTCTGAAAGACTATGTCTCGGTCATCCGTTTCTCAAACATCATGTAGTGCGAGAAATCCAACGGAGGCGATCGAGTCTTGTGGGGAAAAGTGCGCAAACCTCTGCAGAGTGTACAAACTAATCATGATTAGCCGTGTCCCCGGTTATGGACATCTTGAGTATCTAGTACCTGAATATCATGTGAATCTCATCATGTTACTTCTAATTAATATTGTTGGGTTTTAATTGTTCACTTAATTGGGATCGGAATGCTGTCAACCATTCTCGATGTTTCCACCACCATGATAGTTAAACAAATTTATTCCTTTGCAGCAGGGAAAAATTGGCTTTATGCAAAACTGTAACCATAGAGCTTTTCCACCAGCCATATATGCATGTAGTATAGGCTTATCATTCATTATTCTCTATGTGTTACATTGCCAGCATATTCCAATTGCTGACCCGTTTTCGGGCTGCAACTTTCATGTTGCAGACTTTTCAGACGACGAATAAGGTGCTTTTAGGCCGTGGTTCTATACTCAGTGATGCCGTTGGAGTTGATGGACTCACTTATCTTCCAAGTCTTCCGCTGTTATCGTTATTAGATGGCCTTAAGCCATATTTATTGTAATAAGTTCTCTTTGAGACATCGATGTAATAAGTGTGTGATTGCTACTCTGCTATAAATCCTTTGAAGTACTGTGTGGTGTCAGCATTACTGATCCAGGGATGACACTGGAGCATAGAGACTTGACCATCTGAGGTCGGGTCGCTACACCGCTGCCACGGGAGGGTAGGACAAAAGATGTCATGCAAGTTCTTTCCATAAGCAGGTATGACTATTTACGGAATACAAGCCTACATTATATTTATGAACTGGAGCTAGGGCCGTATCTCCCTGATGTCTACTACGCAACCTTCTTCTTGTAGACATTGTTGGGCCTCCAAGTGTAGAGGTTTGTTGGACAGCAACAAATTTCCCTCAAGTGGATGACCTAAGGTTTATCAATCCCCGGGAGGCGTAGGGTGAAGATGGTCTCTCTCAAACAACCCTGCAACCAAATAAAAAAGAGTCTCTTGTGTCCCCAACACACCCAATACGATGGTAAATTGTATAGGTGCCATACTTCGGCAAAGAGATGGTGATACAAGTGCAATATGGATGGTAGATATAGGTTTTTGTAATTTGAAAATATAAAAACAGCAAGGTAACAAGTAATAAAAGTGAGCGTAAACGGTATTGCAATGCCAGGAAACAAGGCCTAGGGTTCATACTTTCACTAGTGCAAGTTCTCTCAACAATAATAACATAATTGGATCATATAACTATCCCTCAACATGCAACAAAGAGTCACTTCAAAGTTACTAATAGCGGAGAACAAACGAAGAGATTATGGTAGGGTATGAAACCACCTCAAAGTTATTCTTTCTGATCGATCTATTGAAGAGTTCGTACTAGAATAACACCTTAAGATACAAATCATCCAAAACCCTAATGTCACCTAGATATTCCAATGTCACCTCAAGTATCGGTGGGTATGATTATACGATATGCATCACACAATCTCCGATTCATCTATTCAACCAACACAAAGAACTTCAAAGAGTGCCCCAAAGTTTCTACCAGAGAGTCAAGACTAAAACGTGTGGCAACCCCTACGCATAAGTTCACAATGTTACAGAACCCGCAAGTTGATCACCAAAACATACATCAAGTAGATCACGTGAATATCCTATTGTCACCACAGATAAGCACATGCAAGACATACATCAAGTGTTCTCAAATCCTTAAAGACTCGATCCGATAAGATAACTTCAAAGGGAAAACTCAATCCATTACAAGAGAGTAGAGGGGGAGAAACATCATAAGATCCAACTATAATAGAAAAGTTCGTGATACATCAAGATCGTGCCAAATCAAGAACACGAGAGAGAGAGAGAGAGGGATCAAACACATATCTACTAGTACATACCCTCAGGCCCGAGGGTGAACTACTCCCTCCTCGTCATGGAGAGCGCCGAGATGATGAAGATGGCCACCGGAGAGGGATTCCCCCCTCCGGCAGGGTGTCGGAACGGGTCTAGATTGGTTTTCGGTGGCTACAGAGGCTTGCGGCAGCGGAACTCCCGATCTAGGTTATGTTCTGGAGGTTTATGTATATATAGGAGGTATTGGCGTCGGGAACAAGTCAGGGAAGTCTCCAAGGCGGCCACGAGGTAGGGGGGCGCGCCCCCACCCTCGTGGGTGCCTCGGGACTCTTCTGGCCCATCTTCGATACTCCGTGGGCTTCTTCCGGTCCAAAAATAATCTCCGTGAAGTTTCAGGTCAATTGGACTCCGTTTGGTTTTCGTTTTCTGCGATACTCAAAAACAAGGAAAAAACAGAAACTGGCACTGGGCTCTAGGTTAATAGTTTAGTCCCAAAAATCATATAAAATAGCATATAAATGCATATAAAACATCCTAGATGGATAATATAATAGCATGGAACAATAAAAAATTATAGATACGTTGGAGACGTATCAGCATCCCCAAGCTTAATTCCTGCTCGTCCTCGAGTAGGTAAGTGATAAAAACAGAATTTTTGATGTGGAATTCTACCTAGCATATTTATCAATGTAATCTTCTTTATTGTGGCAAGAATATTCAGATCCATTATATTCAAGACAAAAGTTTAATATTGACATAAAAATAATAATACTTCAAGCATATAACCAAGCAATTATGTCTTATCAAAATAACATGGCCAAAGAAAGCTCATCCCTACAAAATCATATAGTTTGGCCATGCTGCATCTTCGTCACACAAAATGGTCTCATCATGCACAACCCCGATGACAAGCCAAGCAATTGTTTCATACTTTAGTATTCTCAAACTTTTTTCAAATTTCACGCAATACATGAGCGTGAGCCATGGACATAGCACTATGGGTGGAATAGAATATGATGATGGGGGTTGTGTGGAGAAGACAAAAAAGGAGAAGGTCTCACATTGACAAGGCTAATCAACGGGCTATGGAGATGCCCATCAATTGATGTCAATGCGAGGAGTAGGGATTGCCATGCAACAGATGCACTAGAGCTATAAATGTATGAAAGCTCAACAAAAGAAACTAAGTGGGTGTGCATCCAACTTGCTTGCTCACGAAGACCTAGGGCACTTGAGGAAGCCCATTGTTGGAATATACAAGCCAAGTTCTATAATGAAAAATTCCCACTAGTATGTGAGAGTGACAAAATAAGAGACTCTCTATCATGAAGATCATGGTGCTACTTTGAAGCACAAGTGTGGAAAAAGGATAGTAGCATTGTCCCTTCTTTTCACATTTTTTTGGGCCTTCCTTTTTTTTGGCCTTTCTTTTTTTATTTTTTATTTGGCCTTCCCCCCTTTTTTTATTTGGCCTTTCCTTTTTTCTATTTTTGGGACAATGCTCTATTAATGATGATCATCACACTTCTATTTATTTACAACTCAATGATTACAACTCGGTACTAGAACAAAATATGACTTTATATGAGTGCCTCCGGCGGTGTACCGGGATGGGCAATGATTCAAGAGTGACATGTATGAAGAATTATGCATGGTGGCCTTGCCACAAATATGATGTCAACTACATGATCATGCAAGGCAATATGACAATGATGAAGCGTGTCATAATAAATGGAACGATGGAAAGTTGCATGGCAATATATCTCGGAATGGCTATGGAAATGCCATAATAGGTAGGTATGGTGGCTGTTTTGAGGAAGATATAAGGAGGTTTATGTGTGATAGGGAGTATCATATCACGGGGTTTGGATGCACCGATGAAGTTTGCACCAACTCTCAAGGTGAGAAAGGGCAATGCACGGTACCGAAGAGGCTAGCAATGATGGAAGGGTGAGAGTGCGTATAATCCATGGACTCAACATTAGTCATAAAGAACTCACATACTTATTGCAAAAATCTACAAGTCATCAAAAACCAAGCACTACGCGCATGCTCCTAGGAGGATAGATTGGTAGGGAAAGACCATCGCTCGTCCCCGACCGCCACTCATACGGAGGACAATCAAAGAAACACCTCATGCTTCAAATTTGTCACACAACGTTTACCATACGTGCATGCTACAGGACTTGCAAACTCCAACACAAGTATTTCTCAAATTCACAATTACTCAAGTAGCATGACTCTAATATTACCATCTTCATATCTCAAAACAATCATCAAGTATCAAACTTCTCATAGTATTCAATGCACTCTATATGAAAGTTTTTATTATATCCCTGTTGGATGCCTATCATATTAGGACTAAATTCATAACCAAAGAAAATTACCATGCTGTTATAAAAAGACTCTCAAAATAATAGAAGTGAAGCATGAGAGATCAACAATTTCTTCAAAATAAAACTACCGCCATGCTCTAAGAAGATATAAGTGAAGCACTAGAGCAAATGACAAACTACTCCAAAAGATATAAATGAAGATCAATGAGTAGTTGAATAATTATGTAACTACGTGAATACTCTCTAACATTTAAGAATTTCAGATCTTGGTATTTTATTCAAGCAACAAGAAAAACAAAATAAAATAAAATGACGCTCCAAGCAAAACACATATCATGTGGTGAATAAAAATATAGCTCCAAGTAAAGTTACCGATGAACGAAGACGAAAGAGGGGATGCCTTCCGGGGCATCCCCAAGCTTAGGCTCTTGGTTGTCCTTCAATATTACCTTGGGGTGCCTTGTGCATCCCCAAGCTTAGGCTCTTGCCACTCCTTATTCCATAGTCCATCTAATCTTTACCCAAAACTTGAAAACTTCACAACACAAAACTCAACAGAAAACTCGTAAGCTCTGTTAGTATAAGAAAATAAACCACCACTTAGGTACTGTTGTGAACTCATTCTAAATTCATATTTGTGTAATATGTACTATATTCCAACTTCTGTATGGTTCATACCCTCCGATACTACTCATAGATTCATCAAAATAAGCAAACAACACATAGAAAACAGAATCTGTAAAAAAATAGAACAGTCTGTAGTTATCTGTATCAAACGTATACTTATGGAACTCCAAAAATTCTGAAATAAATTGGTGGACCTGAGGAATTTGTCCATTAATCATCTGAAAAAATAATCAACCTAAAATCACTCTCCAGTAAAAAATGGCAGCTAATCTCGTGAGCGCTAAAGTTTCTGTTTTTTACAACAAGATCGCAAAGACTTCACCCAAGTCTTCCCAAAGGTTCTACTTGGGAAAAACACTAATTAAAACATAAACCACATATAAACAGAGGCTAGATGAATTATTTATTACTAAACAGGAGCAAAAGCAAAGGACAAAAAAAATTGGGTTGCCTCCCAAGAAGCGCTAACGTTTAACGCACCTAGCTAGGCATGATGATTTCAATGATGCTCACATAAAAGATAAGAATCAAAACATAAAGAGAGAATCATGAAGAATATGGCTAGCACATTTAAGTCTAACCCACTTCCTAATCATAGGTATTTTGTGAGCAAACAATTTATGTGAACAATAATCAACTAGCATAGGAAGGCAAAACAAGCATAACTTTCAAATTTTAAGCACATAGAGAAGAAACTTGATATTATTGCAATTCCTACAAGCATATGTTCCTCCCTCATAATAATTTTAAGTAGCATCATGAATTAATTCAAGAATATAACCATCACATAAAGCATTCTTTTCATGATCTACAAGCATAGAATTTTTATTACTCTCCACATAAGCAAATTTCTTCTCATGAATAATAGTGGGAGAAAACTCAACAAAATAACTATCATGTGAGGCATAATCCAATTGAAAATTAAAATCAAGATGACAAGTTTAATGGTTATCATTAATATTTATAGCATACATTTCATCACAATAATCATCATAGATAGCAACTTTGTTCTCATAATCAATTGGAACCTCTTCCAAAATAGTGGAATCATCACTAAATAAAGTCATGACCTCTCCAAATCCACTTTCATAATTATCACAATAAGATTCAACACCCTCCAAAATAATGGGATCATTACTTCCTAAAGTTCACACTCTTCCAAACCCACTTTCATCAATATAATCATCATAAATAGGAGGCATGCTTTCATCATAATAATTTTGCTCATCAAAACTTGGGGGACAAAAAATATCATCTTCATCAAACATAGCTTCCCAAAGATTGTGGCTTTGCATATCATTAGCATCATGGGTATTCAAGGAATTTATAATAACAACATTGCAATCATGCACATCATTCAAATATTTAGTGCCAAGCATTCTAATGCATTCTTCTTCTAGCACTTGAGCACAATTATCGGAATCCTTATTTTCACGAAATACATTAAAAAGATGAAGCATATGAGGGATCCTCAATTCCATTTTTTTGTAGTTTTCTTTTATAAACTAACTAGTGATAAAACAAGAAACAAAAAGATTCGATTGCAAGATCTAAAGATATACCTTCAAGCACTCACCTCCCCGGCAACGGCGCCAAAAACTGCTTGATGTCTACTACGCAACCTTCTTCTTGTAGACGTTGTTGGGCCTCCAAGTGCAGAGGTTTGTAGGACAGTAGCAAATTTCCCTCAAGTGGATGACCTAAGGTATATCAATCAGTGGGAGGCGTAGGTTGAAGATGGTCTCTCCCAAACAACCCTGCAACCAAATAACAAAGAGTCTCTTGTGTCCCCAACACACCCAATACAATGGTAAACTGTATAGGTGCACTAGTTCGGCGAAGAGATGGTGATACAAGTGCAATATGGATGTTAGATATAGGTTTTTGTAATATGAAAATATAAAAACAGCAAGGTAACAAGTAATAAAAGTGAGCGTAAACGGTATTGAAATGCGTTGAAACAAGGCCTAGGGTTCATACTTTCACTAGTGCAAGTTCTCTCAATAATAATAACATAATTGGATCATATAACTATCCCTCAACATGCAACAAAGAGTCAGTCCAAAGTCACTAATAGCGGAGAACAAATGAAGAGATTATGGTAGGGTACGAAACCACCTCAAAGTTATTCTTTCTGATCGATCTATTCAAGAGTTTGTACTAGAATAACACCTTAAGATACAAATAAACCAAAACCCTAATGTCACCTAGATACTCCAATGTCACCTCAAGTATCCGTGGGTATGATTATACGATATGCATCACACAATCTCCGATTCATTTATTCAACCAACACAAAGAACTTCAAAGAGTGCCCCAAAGTTTCTACCGGAGAGTCAAGACGAAAACGTGTGCCAACCCCTATGCATAAGTTCACAATGTTACGGAACCCGCAAGTTGATCACCAAAACGTACATCAAGTAGATCACGTGAATATCCCGTTGTCACCACAGATAAGCACATGCAAGACATACATCAAGTGTTCTCAAATCCTTAAAGACTCAATCCGGTAAGATAACTTCAAAGGGAAAACGCAATCCATTACAAGAGAGTAGAGGGGGAGAAAAATCATAAGATCCAACTATAATAGCAAAGCTCGTGATACATCAAGATCGTGCCAAATCAAGAACACGAGAGAGAGAGAGAGAGAGAGAGAGAGAGAGAGAGAGAGAGAGAGAGAGAGAGAGATAGCTACTGGTACATACCCTCAGCCCTGAGGGTGAACTACTCCCTCCTCGTCATGGAGAGCACCGGGATGATGAAGATGGCCACCGGAGAGGGATTCCTCCCCTCCGGCAGGGTGACGGAACGGGTCTAGATTGGTTTTCAGTGGCTACAAAGGCTTGCCGCGGCGGAACTCCCGATCTAGGTTATGTTCTAGAGGCTTCTGTATATATAAGAGGTTTTGGCGTCGGGAACAAGTCAGGGGGGTCTCCGAGGCGGACACGAGGTACGGGGCGCGCCTAGGGGGTAGGGCACGCCCCCACCCTCGTGGGTGCCTCGGGACTCTTTTGTCCCATCTCCGATACTCCGTGGGCTTCTTCTGGTCCAAAAATAATCTCCGTGAAGTTTCAGGTCAATTGGACTCCGTTTAGTTTTCCTTTTCTGCGATACTCAAAACAAGGAAAGAAACAGAAACTGGCACTAGGCTCTAGGTTAATAGGTTAGTCCCAATAATCATATAAAATAGCATATAAATGCATATAAAACATCCTAGATGGATAATATAATAGCATGGAACAATAAAAAGTTATAGATAAGTTGGAGACGTATCACTCCCTAGGTTATGACTATCTCATGATGAATATCATCCAACAAATTACCGATCCAATGCCTACGAATTTGTCTTATATTGTCTCTGCTAAGTTACTACCGCTGTAGTGACTATTGCACTTGTTACAAAACTATTGCTATCACTGTTACTGTTACTATTACTGCTGTCACTATTATCAAAACTATCATACTACTTTGCTACTGATCACTTTGCCGCAAATAGTTAATCTCCAGGTGTGGTTGAGTTGACAACTCAGCTGCTAATATTTATAAATATTCTTTGGCTCCCCTTGTGTCGAATCTATAAATTTGGGTTGAATACTCTATCCTCAAAAACTGTTGCTATCCCATATACTTGTGGGTTATCAAGACCTTTTTCTAGCGCCGTTGCCAGGGAGCATAGCTATATTTGTTGAGTCACTTGGGATAATTATCAAATTTTCACTACGAAGAATCTGAAGGATGCTAAGACTAAGATTTTTCCCTCTAAGACGACGAGAGGTAAGGAACTGCAATCTAGCTCCGCTTTAGATTCACCTTCTATTATAAGTAAACTTGCAACAACACCACATGCTATCAATCCTGATATGTCGCAAGTTATTTATGATGCTACTTCTACTATGATTGATGCTTATGATGATGCTAGTACCTTGCCTGATGATGATGTGTGTCGGGGGAAATCTGCCTCCACGAACACCTATGGGGACCGAGCCCCTTTCTGGTTCGGCGGGGGGCGGAGGTCGCGCGAAGAGCGGATCGAGGCGATGCACACAAGGGGTTTACCCAGCTTCGGGCCGCACGGATGCGTAAAACCCTACTGCTGCTTTGTGGTTTGTATTGTGTTCTTGTTCGGGAGCGCTGAGTGCTACAGTACACTCAGGCAACTATTCAGACCGAGCGTGGGTGGTCTCCTCCCTCCTTCCTCCCCCCCCCCCCCGTTGCGCATGGGGCCTCCTTTTATATGCGCAAGGGGTTACCCACAGGTGGCAACGTAGGCGGGGGCAAAACTGGAAAACGCTGTGTTGGGTACAGCTGCTTGCACAGTGCTATCATACCTAACTCTGACGGCAGGGGACAAGGGCATTAAATGCCTGTCTAGGTCGCCCAAACAATGTAGAAAAGGGGCCGTCAGGGGCGCCACCGTTTGCCACGACGGCTACCGTGTCAGCGTCGCTTCGCCACCGCATGCCCCTGGCTGCGCAGCCTCTCGCCACGTACGCCTGGAATGGCCCCAGAGCGACGCGTGGGTGGATGAGCTGGAACGCAGGCGCGGGGTGGTGACTTGCCGCGGCAAGCGCCTTGCCGCGGTCGATGCCTTGTCGCGCCCGGGAGCTTGTTGCTCACCGATCCTTGCCAGGACGCGTGGCGTGTCGCAGCAAGTCTCTTGTCGTGCCTTGGTCGGCCTTCCCGGCAAGCTCCTCTTGCCGGGGCCTTGTGCTTCGAGCGGCCGTCCCAGCAAGCTCCTCTTGCCGGGGCCTTGCTCTCTTCGGGTGGCCTTCCCGGCAAGCTCCTCCTGCCGGGGCCTTGGCTCGAATACTTTGTTCTTGGATGGCCCAAAAAGGGACCACGGAGAGTTTTGGCGATCGCCTGGCAAGCCTTGCCGCGGGGTGCTACGAATGCCCGTGCACAAGTTCGGGGTACTAAGGTACCCCTATTTTAGTACACCAATAGGAGCCCTCGGGCCTGGGCCATACACGGTGCCGAGCGCTGTTGGGCCAGGCCCAAAACAGTGCACGGGCACGCGCGGCCTGGGTCACGCTGCATCTTCTTCTGCATCCACCACGTCCTCCCCGAACGGCACGCGTCGAACGCGGCATCGTGGGGAGAGGCGTGCGTGACATGGGCGGCGTGCGCGGGGCTGAGCCCCGCAGGCATGCGTCACGTCGCAATAAAGGGGGACGGTTCGCGCCATCTCCATAAGTGGAGGGAGGCGTGGAGGCGCGGCTCATTTGCTGGATGGGGTCGAGGCACGGTTTTCGAGGCGTCCGCTCCCCACGATCGCGGGGCGAGAGGAGGTCGCCTCATCCGTCGCCTCGGTCCTGCACGCCAGCCACGCGGCTTCCATGCACCTGGGGTCGCGGACGGTGGAGGCAGGAAACTGGGCCGAGGCAGCAGGCCGGTCCCAGTCGCCTGCTCTTCCTGCGTCTTGATTGGCTGAGCGGGGCGGTCGAGCCCCCACCCTGCTCCTTTATAAAGAGCAAGAGGGGGGCGACGAAAACCCACACTCCTCCATCTTTGCTTTTCTTCAGCTTCTGATCCCCTCTCTCCATTCGCCATGGAGAAAGGGAATCCTGGTCCTTCATCGGTGGCGGCGAGGGTCGCCGCTAGGCAACGCGCCCCTCCTCCCCTTGCACCCGCGGTGGCAGAGCCAACCGTAAGGGGAAGGGGGAGGGGGCGAGGTCGTGGACGAGGTCGTGGACGAGGCCGAGGCGCTCGGGGACGAGGCGGACGGGGCGACGCGCCGGCCTCGCCTTCGCCAGCGGCCCCTCTTCTCACGGCAGTCCACATCGGGGACGACCCTTGCGAGTTCTTCGTCAGGCTGCGCCGGGCGCCTCGTCGTCGCCTCCGTCTCCCGGCCCCCTTCGCAAGCGTGATGGAGATGGAACAACCCGAGACGCTAAGACTGCGCATGAGGGGCTGCGGGATCAGCGGCATGCGGGTCCACGTTGAGTCCCCAGCCCCCGGCGTGATGTATCTTGGTCGAGGGTGGAAGACGGTCGCCCGTATCCACATCTTGATGGAGGGGTTCACCCTCCATTTTAAGTTGATGGAGGGCGACCTCCTCTCCGTCAAGGTCTTCGGGTGCTTCGGGACCCGGGCCCGGTGCTGCGTGGATAGCTCCTCCGACAGCGAAAGCTCCTCCTCGAGCGAGAGTGACGAGGAGGGGAGCGACAGCGACGACGAGGGTAGCGGTCGTCGGGATGACGGGTCCGACTAGGCGTTGGTCGCGGCTCCGCGTGGCACCGGCGACCCCATCATCCGTGTCGCCGGCTCCTTGAGCTTCCCGGGGTCGTCTCCTTGGCGGCTGGCATAGGGAGGCTGCAGAAGAGGAAGAGGGCGGGCGGCAAGGCCGTCAACTCGGAGTACGAGGGCACGGCGCCCTCGACAGCGTGCTGACGTCCTGCCGCCTCGTCGAGCCCTGCTTCCGGCGCCGCCGTCACCGTCCAGCTTTCAGACGGCCCCCGGGGTGTTCTCTTGGTGTCTTCTGCCACCCGTAGCTCATCTAGGCGCCCCTTTTGCCCTTTTCGCCTCCTTGTCCTACCTCCTGAGGAGAGAGACAAGAAAGGGATTACGGGCACCTTATCTCTTTTTAACTTGTAAGCCTTCGGGCTTTAGTTGCATTTAAAGCTTGTAATCCCATCTCTCACGTTTTTCATTCTCTCTGAACTGTACCTGAGCGGAATGTTTTTAATGAAAAGGGGATGTTTGCCGGGCCATTTGTCTCGCGGGTAAAACCCACGCCAAGGAGCGAGTCCTTTATATCGTTAAGATAGACACTTCTTTGCCCGGCAACAAGCCCTGCCGTCTTCCCGCGCCACTCGACCTTCCTCACGCCTTTGGCGGAGGTGGGGATGAGGCGGGTTCGGGCTCCTTATTTCGTTCCTTTGCCGCCGCGGCTACTACCAAAACTGGCCCCAGGAACGCGCTCCGGGGCCCAGAGTTAAGGGAGCACGACAGCTTTTTAGGAAGAAGCAAGGTTTTCGCATTCCTCAGTCCATAAGAGAATGCATGATAAGGGATGAAAAACTTATCTGGGATTGCAGCCCCCGGCATCTTTGGCTTGCCGCGAGCGAATCTTTGTACTTGCAGCCCCCGGCAACACTGGTTTGCCGGGGACCAGATGCTGGTCCGCCCTTCTTCTCTTCTTCGTCCTTAAGCGGTCTGGCCAGGATATGCAAAACCCTGCGAACCAAAGGAAACGAAAGAACAGGAAAAAAGGACGCAGACCCGACCTCTAAGCTAGGGGTTAGCAGCTGTTAGGCACTATCAACCCTAACCAAGGACGAGACTCGACTCAGCATGCATGCTAAAACTTAGGGCGCCAACGCTTCATTTACTGCTGCTCAGGGTCTGCGCCTGGCTTTGTACAAAGGATTACATGCAACAGCGGCAAGACTTGTACAAAAGGGTGGTTGCCGGACGGGGTCCGACAACCGCGCCTTACGGGTAAAACTTACGAAGATGCTCAATATTCCAGGAGTTGCTCACCGGAGTGCCATCTTCGGTCTCAAGGCGGACAACGCCGGGCCTCGTGACTCGTCTCACCCGGTAAGGGCCTTCCCACTTCGGCGTCAACTTGTTATGATTCTTGGCGGACGGAGCGCGCCGAAGAACAAGGTCGCCTTCCTCGAAGCTTCTGGCTTTAACTTTGCGGCTATGATAGCGACGCAAAGCTTGCTGGTAGCGAGAAGCTTGCACAGCAGCCTGAAGACGATCTTCCTCAAGGAGCAGCGCGTCATCTTCATGCAGCCGCTCTTGCTCAAGCTCATCATAAGCGAGCACTCGAGGTGACCCGTATACGAGTTCCGCGGGGGTAACTGCTTCTGCTCCATAGACTAGAGCAAATGGTGTCTGGCCAATGGCTCGATTTGGCGTCGTTCTGATCGACCAAAGAGCCACCGACAGCTCCTCGATCGAGTTTCTTCCGCACTTGTGCAGCCTGTCGAAAGTTCTGGTCTTGAGCCCGTGCAGCACTTCAGCATTGGCCCTCTCCGCTTGACCGTTGCTCCTGGGATGAGCAACAGAAGCGAAGCAGACCTTGGCGCCGAGATCTTGGACGTATTGCATGAAGGCGCGGTTCGTGAATTGCGTACCGTTGTCGGTGATGATCCTGTTGGGGATCCCGAAGCGGCAAACAATCGACCTGAAGAACTTGACTGCTGACTGTGCTGTCACCTTCCTCACTGGTTCCACTTACGGCCACTTTGTGAACTTGTCGATTGCGACGTACAAGTACTCAAAGCCCCCGACAGCTCGGGGGAAGGGGCCGAGGATGTCGAACCCCCAGACCGAAAATAGCCAGGATAAAGGGATCGTCTAGAGAGCTTGAGCTGGTGTAACGCCCCGGATGTAACTTGCCATATTTGTAATCCAACTCTTGCCATTTTCGGCATTGTGATATAATATTTCCTCCGTGGTTGGGTTTCCCTTCGTTTTGTATTTTGTTCATGTCATGCATTTCTTATCATGTCATCATGCGCATCGCATTCGCATATGTGTTCGTCTCATGAATCCGAGCATTTTCCCCGTTGTCCGTTTTCCAATCCGGCGCTCCTATGCCCCCCGGCGTCCCCTTTTACATTTCTTCGTGAGCGGGTATTAAACATTCTCGGAATGGGCCGAGGTTTGTCAAGCGGCCTCGGTATAGCACCGGTAGACCGCCTGTCAAGTTTTGGGTCAATCGGAGGTCGTTTGGTACTCCAACGGTTAACCGGGTAACCGTGAAGGCCTCGTGTGTGTTGCAGCCCAAAACCCTTCAAAACAGCCCAATAACCCATCTAAGACACTCCCATGTCCACCGCCGTTCGATCACGATCGCGTGGCCGAAAACCGCTCTCCATTTGGAGCTCCCTAGCTCCTTCTACCTATAAAAAGGCCTCCCCCTCCGAAATCACGGGTCCATTCCTACCCTAACCCTAGCCCCGCTCCCCTCCGTCGCGCCGGACACGTCCAGTCCACGCCGGACGGATTTCCGCCGCCGCCCGCGGCCAATCGGCGCGCGACACGTGTCCCGCCGCGCCCCCGCCGCCATCGGCCCGCCCGAGCCCGGGGAGGGCCCCCGCGGCCCAGCCGCGCCGCCTGCCGCCCCCGCCGCCTGGCCCGCGCGCTGCCTCCTAGCCCCCGCGCCAGTTCGCCGGCACCGCCGCCGCCGTGGCGCGCCGGTGCCGCCCGCGCCGTCCCGCGCCTCCCCGCGAACCCCGCGCCGCCGCCCGGCCTCCCGCGGCCAGATCCGGGCCGGCGCCGCCCGGATCCGGCCGGCCCCGTCCCGCCGGCGTACCCCGACCGCCGCGCCGCCTCGTCTCTGGCGAGATCCCGGCCATCCTCGAAGCCCGCGCCGGATCTCGGTTGACTTTTCCCCTCCCGAAATATTCTGTCCTAATATTTTTGCATTATTGTCACTTGTTCATCGTGCCATAACTTTGCAGCCGTAGCTCCGTTTCGTGCGTATAATATTTCAAATTGTTCGTCTCGAAGAGTACATCATTTCATTCCATTGCATCATTTTCATTTGAGGTCATCTTGATGCCCTAAATGCTGTTGGAAGAGGGCTATGTGATGTTAGTTTCTGATTCTTATCAGAACATGCACTTTTGTCATTTTTGCCATGATTGATGTGTGCACCCTATGAAGTTGAATACTACATGAGTTTTGTAATATGCCATGTTACCTTTCCAGAGAATTATGCCATGTATTTTTGTGATCTTTGTGGTGACTAGCACAAGCATGCAAACTAGGGTACTTAATGTTGCTGATTTCAGAGACTTAGTATTTTCACTAAGTCCCTGCCTGCTGTTATTTTTATGCCATGTGTTCATGTTGTTTCAGAGATATCTATGCATAATTTGAGCATGATCAGTAAGAGTGTTTTGAGCATATGGATTTTCTCTATCTATCCATGCCTTTGTTTGTAATTATGGAGTGCCATAGCTTGAGTCAATCGAGCTCTACTTTTGCTATAAAATGTTGCTGGCAGATTGTTTACATGTTATTCGATTTTGCCATGCTTGGTGTAGTTGATCCTTGCATGATTTGATGTTATTATTGACATTTAAAGTTTCTATGCCATGTATTCTTGATGGATGTATGCTTAGTTTATCATTTAATGCTCTGTAGTGAGTGCATCGAGCTCTCGAACATGCCTACTTGTTATCTGTTTTTGACATGTCCAGTTTTCTGCTAAGTCTGAAACCTGTAACGAAACTTGCTTAATTGACATGGGTGTAATCATATTTTCTGATCCTTTTTGGCTTATGGTCAGTAAGGGACTTTTGTCAAGTGCTTTGAGTAGATTCATGCCATGCCTTACTTTGTTATGTCCTGATCCTGTAGCATGTTGTTTCATTGCTCTAAACATGTCATCCTAATGTTAATTTCTGACATGTTATTTTCACTAAGTCTGTGAACCTGTTATCTTTTGCACTTTTGCCATACTTGTTTGAACCTGTTGTGGTGTTATTTAGCCGTAGCTCAGTGTTCATCTTTTGTCAAGCATCTTGTGTAGATTACTGTAATATGCTTTGTTGATATGTTTGAGTGCAGTAGCTTAGTTTCTTGTTGCTTGCTAAGTAGCATCATGCTGTTAATGGCAGATTATCGTCATTCTTGTTTTGCTTGTCATTTGCAAACCGTGCATCCGATTCCGGTGATCTTTATATCGATTTCAACTGAAATCACCTCAACTATTCAGTGGCATACTTGGTTTGCCAAGATTATGCCTTGTTCATCTTTGTCCTTCCGGAGCACGCATATGCATTGCATATCACATCTCGCATATCATGTCATGTTTTGCATCATGTTGCTTGCGCATTGCATCGTGATTGATATTTGTCCCCTTTGCTTGTGTTCTTGTTGTGGGTAGAGCCGGGAGACGAGTACGTGAACGAGGAACCTGTTGAGAACGCTTTCGAGGACCAAGCTTTCGACAACTCTGAGAACCTTGCAGGCAAGATGACCATACCCTCGAAATCACTTCTATCTTTGCTTGCTAGATGCTCGCTCTTTTGCTATGCCTATGCTGCGATACCTACCACTTGCTATATCATGCCACCCATTTTGCCATGTCAGCCTCTAACCATCCATGTCCTAGCAAACCGTTGTTTGGCTATGTTACCGCTTTGCTCAGCCCCTCTTATAGCGTTGCTAGTTGCAGGTGAAGATGAAGTTTGTTCCTTGTTGGAACATGGACGTGTTGTTCCTTGTTAGAACATGTTTACTTGTTGGGATATCACAATACCTCTTATTTAATTAATGCATCTATATACTTGGTAAAGGGTGGAAGGCTCGGCCTTATGCCTGGTGTTTTGTTCCACTCTTGCCACCCTAGTTTCCGTCATACCGGTGTTATGTTCCTTGATTTTGCATTCCTTACACGGTTGGGTGATTTATGGGACCCCCTTGACAGTTCGCTTTGAATAAGACTCTTCCAGCAAGGCCCAACATTGGTTTTACCATTTGCCTACCACCTACTCCCTTTTTCCCCCGGGTTTTCGCGAGCCCGAGGGTCATCTTTATTTTAGCCCCCCCCGGACCAGTGCTTCTCTAAGTGCTGGCCCAAACCGAGCCGCCTGCGGGGCCACCTCGGGGAAACTCGATGCCTGGTTTTACTCGTAGCCTGTCTCATCCGGATGTGCCCTGAGACCGAGATATGTGCAGCTCCTATCAGGATTTGTCGGCACAATCGGGTGGCTTTGCTGGACTTGTTTTATTACTGTCGAGATGTCTTGTAGTCCGGGATTCCGAGACTGATCGGGTCTTCCCGGTAGAAGGAATATCCTTCGTTGACCATGAGAGCTTATAATGGGCTAAGTTGGGACACCCCTGCAGGGTATTATCTTTCAAAAGCCGTGCCCGCGGTTATGAGGCAGATGGGAATTTGTTGATGTCCGGTTGTAGAAAACCCGAAGTTGACCTTAACTAAAACACATCAACCGCGTGTGTAACCGTGATGGTCTCTTCTCGGCGGGGTCCGGGAAGTGAACACGGTGTTGGAGTTATGTTTGACGTAGGTTGTTCTAGGATCACTTCTTGATCACTTCTAGTTTCACGACCGTGCTTTGCTTCTCTTCTCGCTCTCTTTTTGTGTTGTAGCCACCATATATGCTAGTCGCTTGTTGCAGCTCCACCTCACAACCCCTTTCCTACCTATAAGCTTAAATAGTTTTGATCTCGCGGGTGTGAGATTGTTGAGTCTCCGTGACTCACAGATTCTACCACAACAGTTGCAGGTACCAACGATGCCAGTGCAGATGACGCTTCCGAGCTCACTTGGGAGTTCGACGAGGAACGTGGCCGTTACTATGTTTCTTTTCCAGATGATCAGTAGTGGAGCCCAGTTGGGGTGATCCGGGGATCTATGTAGCATTTGGGGTAGTCTTCTTTCATTTTGGTACCGTAGTCGGACCTTGAGTGTAATTTGTATGATGGATGTTTATTTATGTATTGCGTGAAGTGGCGACTGTAAGCCAACTATGTACCTCTTTCCCTTTATGTATTACATGGGTTGTGTGAAGATTACCTCACTTGCGACATTGCTTTCAATGCGGGTATGCCTCTAAGTCGTGCCTCGACACGTGGGAGATATAGCCGCATCGAGGGCGTTATAGCTGGCTGGTGTATCTGCTTGGAATGGAACTGGCACGCTTCACACTTGGTTACTTGTGCAGTTGCATCCTGGAGGGCTGTCGGCCAGAAGAAACCTTGCCGAAACGCTTTGCCGGCAAGTGCTCTGGCGCCAATGTGGTGACCACATATGCCTCCATGTATCTCTGCCAACAGCTTTTGTCCGTCTTCCCGGGAAATACACTTCAATTTCACACCATTGCGCCCTCTTTGTACAGTGTGTTGTCGACGAACTGGTACATACTCGAGCGCCGGGCTACTCTTTCCGCTTCTTCTTGTTCTTCGGGAAGCTCTCCGTTCTGGAGGAAATGGACAATCTGCTGCGCCCATGCTGGAGCCTGTGGCTCGACAACAAGGACTGAAGGCACATCTGCTGCTGTGGGAACGTCCGCTTCTACGGCGAGGATCTGGGGCTCAGCCGGAGCTTGACGTTCCCCGGCAAGCTTGCCGGGGCAAAACTTGTCGGGAGCGCCTGCTTCTACGGAACAAACCCTGGGGTTTGCCGGAGCAGACGGCTCCTCAGCGCTCTTGGCGTCGATCTTGGGGACCTTCTTGGCGGCGGCTCCGGGGAGCTCTGCCGGAAGATAGTCGCCGGAGACCAACTTCCTCTTCTTGCTCTGTCCGGTTGATGGTGTCACGGATGGCTGAGTCAGCTTGAGCACAAAGGTTCCTGGTTCCACAGGTAACTTAAGTGTTGTGCACTTTGACAGGCCATCAGCAATGTTGTTCTCAGCTCTTGGAACATGTTCCATTTGCAGGCCGTCAAAGCGCTCTTCTAGCTTCCTCACTTCATCAACGTACGCTTCCATCAACGGGCTCTGGTAATCTTTGTTCACTTGGAGGACGACAAGCTACGAGTCACCCCTGACAATGAGCTTCTTGATCCCAAGTTCTGCCGCAATCCTGAGACCGGCGAGCAAACCTTCATACTCTACAGTATTGTTGGTTGCTTGCTCCTTGGGGAAGTGCATATGGACTAAGTACTTGAGATGCTCTCCGGTGGGCGCGATAAGCAACGCGCCAGCACCGGTGCCTTGCAGCGAGAAAGCACCATCAAAATACATCAGCCACTCTTTGCTTGCTTCTTTGACGGGGATGCTCGTCTCTGGGATCTCTTCGTCTGGTGTCGATGTCCACTCTGCTATGAATTCCGCCAATGCTCTGCTTTGGATAGTTGAAGTGCTCTCGAATTTGAGACCGAAGCTTGACAGTTCCAGTGCCCACTCGACAATCCTGCCTGTTGCTTCTGGATTCTGCAGTATCCTCTTCAGCGGAAAGCGGGTGACAACTGTAATCTCATGTGCTTGGAAGTAATGGCGCAGCTTTTTCGAGGCCATGAGAAGGCCGAAAAGCAATTTCTGCACACTAGAGTACCTTGACCTAGCCCCATGCAGAAGGGAGCTGACAAAGTAAACTGGGCGCTGCACCATTCTCTTCTTCTGCACCTCCACTTGCTCCTGCGCAGATTCATCCTTGTCGGGGCCAGGGCTTGTCGGGGAAGCCTCTTGCTTGTCGCTGGACGCGCTTGCCGCGGTTGCTAGCTCATCATCTGCCTCCCTCTCCGCTACTAACGCAGCACTAACCACTTGATTGGTTGCCGCCAGGTACAGCAGCAACTTCTCTTGTGGTTTAGGCGCGACAAGTATTGGAGCGGAGGACAGGTATTTATTCAAGTCCTGCAGCGCAGCCTCCGCTTCCGGAGTCCATTTTACTGGACCCGCCTTTTTCAAAACTTTGAAAAATGGCAGGGCGCATTCTGCAGACTTGGAAATAAACCTGCTGAGAGCCGCGACGCAGCCGGCAAGCCTTCGTACATCCTTGACGCGTGTTGGTGCTTCAATCTGCTCGATGGCCTTGATTTTGTCTGGATTGGATTCGATTCCTCGTTGAGACACAAAGAACCCGAGAAGCTTGCCGGAAGGGACTCCAAACACGCACTTCTCGGGGTTGAGCTTGAGGCTGATCCTGCGCAGGTTCGTAAAGGTCTCTTCTAAATCTTGAATCAGGGTTGCCCTATTCCTGCTTTTGACCACTATGTCATCCATGTAGGCTTCCACATTTCTGTGGATTTGTGGCTCAAAAGCGGTATGGACAACCCTCGCAAACGTCGAACCGGCATTCTTCAAACCGAAAGGCATCCGTACGAAACAGTACGTGCCACATGGAGTGATGAATGCGGTCTTTTCCTCATCTTCTTCAGCCATGAAGATCTGATGGTACCCTGAGTATGCGTCAAGAAATGAAAGCAGGTCACAGCCGGCCGTGGAGTCAACAATCTGGTCAATGCGCGGCAAGGGAAAGGGATCTTTGGGACAAGCTTTGTTAACATCAGTAAAGTCGATGCAAAGCCTCCATTTCCCATTTGCTTTGCGCACGACAACATGATTGGCTAACCACGTCGGATGGAGCACACCTCTGACGAGGCCTGCCGCTTCCAACTTCTTGATCTCTTCCGCGATGAACTCTTGGCGTTCCACCGCTTGCTTCCTGACTCTCTGCTTGACGGGCCGCGCATGAGGACAGACGGCGAGGTGGTGCTCAATCACTTTCCTGGGAACGCCAGGGATGTCAGATGGTTGCCAGGCAAACACATCGACATTCGCCCGCAGGAAAGCGACAAGCGCGCTTTCCTATTTGGGGTCGAGAGTGGCACTGATGGTGAAGGTACCACCAGTGCCGTCCTCCTTGGCGGACACCTTCTTGGTCGTTGGCGAGGCTGCCATTGACTTCTTACTCTTGCCGGTGGAGCTCGATGGCGCGTCCTCGACGGTAGCGCAGCACTCCGAAGAGGTGCGCTTGCCGGAGTGGGCACCAGAGCACTTGCCGGGCTTGGTCTTCTTCTTCCCTCCGGGAGCTTCAGCGGCAAGTGGCTTGTGATCCGTCACGGCTGCTGCTTCCCGGTAGATCTTGTCGGCACAGATAAGGGCATCCTTCTTGTCGCCGGGGACAGAGATGACGCTTATCGGGCCTGGCATCTTGAGCATGTTGTATGCGTAGTGAGAGGCCGCCATGAACTTGGCGAGCGCTGGACGGCCGAGAATTCCATTGTAGGGAAATGGAAAATCGGCAACGTCAAAAGTGATCCTCTCTGTCCTGAAGTTCAGCTCGCTGCCAAATGTCACTGGCAACGTTATCTTCCCCCTCGGCTTGATCCTTCCCGGGTTGATTCCTTGGAACGTGCCGGTCTCTTCGAGCTCACTGTCGGGGACTTGGAGTTTCTGGAGCACAGCGGAGGAGATCAGGTTCAAGCCGGCCCCGCCGTCGACTAGCATCTTAGTGACCTTGAGGTTGCGGACTGTTGGTGAGACCAACATCGGCAAGCACCCTATCGCAGTTGTGCGGTCAGGGTGGTCCTCAATATCGAAGATGATAGGCGTGCTGGACCATTTCAGAGGCTTGCGCGACTCGACGGGTGGTTCCGCTGCATTGACTTCCTGCGCCCACTGCTTGAGCTGGCGGTGAGAAGTATGCAGAGAAGCACCGCCGTCTACGCACAAGACCTCTGTGGCTTTCTGAAACTCCTGCTCACTGGTCTCGACATCATCCATGTCTTCGTCTTCGTTGTCGTCTTCGTTCTTGTCGCGGCCGCGGGGAGGTCTGTCCGCTTGCCGCTGCTTGTCCTTGTCGCGGCGTCCTCCCTGGCCGGGGCGCTTCATGCCTGATCCTCCGCCACCTCCCCGGGCTCTCTCCTTGTCGCGCTGCTCGTACTCGGCCTTTTGCAGCTCAACGAGCCGCTCGACCTACTTGCAGCTCTGGAGGTCATGGCCCTTGGTGCGGTGGATCTTGCAGTACTGTTTGTTGGTGCCGTCCCGCTTGTCGGCGACCGCCACAGCCTGGCAGTTGGCGCATCCGGCAACCTCCTTGCCGGAGCTACCAGCCTGGGCCTTCTTGGCGGCGCCTTCATCGCCGGACTGCTCAACAACCAGTACTTCTTGGCTCTTTTTCTTCCTGTTGCTCCGCCGCCGGTTTTTCCTTGCCGGGGGTGGTATCCTCACTGTCAGATTCTCCTGCTCCAGTGTTCTCTCCGGGGAGTTTCCTTCCTTCCTCAGCACGTGCACACTTGTAGGCCAGGGCATATAGTTCGCTGACGTCTTTGATCTTGCACATCGCCATCTCCTCCCGCATCCTGCGGTCACGCACGTTCTGATGGAACGCGCTGATGACCGCGCCAGGGTGGACGTCTGGGATGTTGTAGTGTACGTGGCTGAATCTCTGGATGAACTTGCGCAAGGACTCCCCTTCCTTCTGGACGAGCAGATGAAGGTCGCTCGCTTGGCCATGGGGTTTGTGGCCGCCTGTAAAGGCGCCAACAAACTGATGGCACAAGTCTGTCCAGGAGGTTATGGAGTTATCCGACAAGTGCATGAGCCAGGATCTGACGTTGGATTTGAGTACCAGCGGGAAGTAGTTGGCAAGGATCTTGTCGTCTCGCCCTCCAGCGGCCTGCACCGCAATGGTGTAGATGCTGAGGAACTCCGACGGATGCGACTTGCCGTCGTACTTCTCTGGTACGTCTGGCTTGAAATTCTTCGTGCTGGGCCACTGGACTTGCCGCAGCTCACGGGTTAACGCAGGGCAGCCTACCGCGTACGGCAGGTCGCCTGGTCCCCCCGGCGCGTGCATGTCGACAGAGGGCCCAGCGCGCTGGTCTGATTGACGCCGCGCTTCTCTCCGACGCTCGATGCGAGTACGAGCGTCCTCTTGCTCTCGTTCATGAAGAACTTGGCGTTGATCGTGACGAGTTCACGGATTTGACGACGCGGTGGAGTCGTTGTCGTGATGGCTCCAGCGAGTCGGCGATCTTGGCCTTCGGGGCGGGGAATGCGCGGTGGTCGCACCCCCACCGGTCTTGGCGCCATCGGTTCTCGCCTGGCCGACCTGCCGCGGCTGCGACGCACTGTGCTGCCGCGGGGTGTCGCCGTTAGCGAAGCCGATGAGACTCTGTATCGTGGCCCTCCAGTCGTCGAGCTTGTCCGCCATCGGAGGGTAGTCTAGGAGCAGTTGAGCTCATGCTAGAGCTTCTGCTGGAGTGGCAGGCAGCGGTGGCGAGCGGCGCGTGGAGCGGGATGTGCTCGAACTTCTAACTATGTTAGAAGGAGCATCACTTGAACCAGGCAGTTGCGCCACGCTCGCGCCAGCGCGTTGGTGTGTATGGTGGCCTTGAGCACCCTGGGATCCGCCAACTCGATCTGGGTCCAGCGAGCGTATGGTACCGTGGGTGCCAAAACGCTGCTGGTCCCGTGCCTCCTGAGAGGGGCGCGGTGCATGTTCGGACGCCGTGGCACCATGAGCTGGCTCGGCGACGCCCGTTCCGCCGCCGGTGCCGTCCCCACCACCCGTTCGCTCCAGGGGCAGTGGGTTCGACGCGGACGGACCAGCCACCTCCGGAGCCTTCTTCTTCGGCGGCAAGTCGATGAGGACGATGGAGATCTAGCCTGTGCAGACGCCGGATCAGGTTCACACAACCTCGACACCCCCTACCTGGCGCGCCAAAGATGTCGGGGGAAATCTGCCTCCACGAACACCTATGGGGACCGAGCCCCTTTCTGGTTCGGCGGGGGGCGGAGGTCGCGCGAAGAGCGGATCGAGGCGATGCACACAATGGGTTTACCCAGCTTCGGGCCGCACGGATGCGTAAAACCCTACTGCTGCTTTGTGGTTTGTATTGTGTTCTTGTTCGGGAGCGCTGAGTGCTACAGTACACTCAGGCAACTAATCAGACCGAGCGTGGGTGGTCTCCTCCCTCCTTCCTCCTCCCCCCCGTTGCGCATGGGGCCTCCTTTTATATGCGCAAGGGGTTACCCATAGGTGGCAACGTAGGCGGGGGCAAAACTGGAAAACGCTGTGTTGGGTACAGCTGCTTGCACAGTGCTATCATACCTAACTCTGACGGCAGGGACAAGGGCATTAAATGCCCGTCTAGGTCGCCCAAACAGTGCAGAAAAGGGGCAGTCAGGGGCGCCACCGTTTGCCACGACGGCTACCCTGTCAGCGTCGCTTCGCCACCGCATGCCCCTGGCTGCGCAGCTTCTCGCCACGTATGCCTGGAATGGCCCCAGAGCGACGCGTGGGTGGATGAGCTGGAACGCAGGCGCGGGGTGGTGACTTGCCGCGGCAAGCGCCTTGCCGTGGTTGATGCCTTGTCGCGCCCGGGAGCTTGTTGCTCACCGATCCTTGCCGGGACGCGTGGCGCGTCGCAGCAAGTCTCTTGTCGTGCCCTGGTCGGCCTTCCCGACAAGCTCCTCTTGCCGGGGCCTTGTGCTTCGAGCGGCCGTCCCGGCAAGCTCCTCTTGCCGGGGCCTTGCTCTCTTCGGGTGGCCTTCCCGGCAAGCTCCTCCTGCCGGGGCCTTGGCTCGAATAATTTGTTCTTGGATGGCCCAAAAAGGGACCATGGAGAGTTTTGGCGATCGCCTGGCAAGCCTTGCCGCGGGGTGCTACGACTGCCCGTGCACAAGTTCGGGGTACTAAGGTACCCCTATTTTAGTACACCGACAATGTGCCACTAGGTGAATTTCTTGATGAACAAATTGCTAGATTAAGACAACATGATATTGTTGAAACTGAAAATCTTGAAACACCTACTAGAACTAGCCCTCCTAGATATGAATTGCCAAAATTACCGGAAGGTATGTTATGAATGAGGAGACAACTAGAGATATTCTTGCTTGTAAGGATAGAGATGATCTAGAGAAATTTTTATACAAGTATAAAGAAAAATCTCTGAATGCTAGAATGAAATATGATCCTAAGTTTGCTACTTCACCTATCTTTATTGATGATAAGGATTATGAATTCTCTGTCGACCCAGAGTTAATTACTTTGGTTGAATCCGATCCTTTCCATGGTTATGAAACTGAAACTGTTGTGGCACATCTTACTAACTTGAATGACATAGCCACCCTTTTTACTCATGATGAGAAAACTCGCTATTACTATATTCTCAAATTTTTTCCGTTCTCATTAAAGGGTGATGCTAAAGCTTGGTACAATACTCTTACTCCTGGTTGTGTGCGTAGTCCCCAGGATATGATTTATTACTTCTCTGAAAAATATTTCCCTGCTCATAAGAAACTAGCTGCCTTGCAGGAAATATTTAACTTTGCGCAAATTGAAGAAGAGAGTCTCCCACAAGCTTGGGGGAGGCTTCTCCAATTGCTTAATGCTTTGCCTAATCAACCTCTTAAGAAAAATTAAATACTTGATATCTTCTATAATGGACTAACCGATGCTTCTAGGGATTTCCTAGATAGTTGTGCTGGTTGTGTTTTCAGGGAATGAACTATTGGGCAAGCTGAAGAGTTATTGAATAACATATTGAAAAATTATGATGATTGGAATCTTCCTGAACCACCGCCTAAACCCACTCCGAAGAAGAGGAGTATATTATATCTCAGTCCTGAAGATATGCAAGAGGCAAAGAAATCTATGAAGGAAAAAGGTATTAAAGTTGATGATGTAAAAAATTTACCTCCTATTGAAGAAATACATGGGCTTAATACACCACCACTGCCTAAGGTGGTAGAGGTAAATTTTCTAATGAAATTCAATGATAATGATAATCATCACAATATGCATCCTAGCCAATGCCTTTAGGAGTTTGAGAATTACATTAGAAAGCAAGATCACTTCAATGCAAATGCTATGAAACAATTGAAATACAATTCTGATATGATTGCTCGCTTGAGTGACTTGTTATTTAGAATCTCAAATGATGCTAGAGGTGTAGGGAAGCATGCTTCTATGGTTCAAACTCAGTTAGAACAAGTTGCTAAATTCAAAGAGAATTCCTAGATGAAATGAATAATAATATCAATAATCATGCTGTTAGAGTAATGACTAGACACTACTAGGGAAAAGCCTAGCAGTAGGGCGGGTTTTTTGCCTATCAGTAGCGCGGGTAGCCGCGCTACTGCTACAACGCTACAACTAAAGGTTAGCAGTAGCGTGTGCTACCACGCGCTACTGCTATATCAACTTAGTAGTAGTGCGTAGCACAACAGGCGCTACTGGTAATTACTAGTAGCGCGACTCACTGCCCGTGCTACTACTATTATTCCGTATTCTATTTCTCTTTTATTTTATGTCATATTCATGCACCTTTATACAAGTTTTCGTACAATAGAAATTTAGAGATTTTTTTATATTATAATGAGTTATTAAATCACTAGGTGAAAGAACCGTGGATTAGTTTCAAGTGGATGGATCCTAAGTGATCAAGTCATGGATGATCCATCCACTTGAAACTCGATAATCCATGACTTGATCACTTATGATCCATCCACTTGAAACTAATCCGCGGTTCTTTCACCCAATGATATAGTAACTCATCATCATCATCATCATCATCATCATATTAATATAAAAACTCTGGCATCATATCATCACCCACAACGCTAGCTAATAATCATCATAGTCATTAGCACTATTTAATCATCATAGTCACAGTGTGGCTATCTAATCACCACCAACACTAGCTAATAATAATCGTCAGTCATTACCACCAACAGTAGCTATTTAATCATCATAGCCATAGTGTAGCACATCATCATCTTCAAAGTCATTCTAGCTAGCTAATCACTCATGCTACTCTCTCTCAGGTAAAATAGCATAGAACATGTGTAGCAGTCCTGATTCATCATATTAGAGCATGCAGATGAACCTGTCTCCTAATTGTGGGTTGCGCTTCTGATTGCTGCCCCTAGTACTTCTCTACGATCCTTCACAATTTGGCTCCGGTCTTTCACTATTAAGACTTGCTCGGGTTTAGAAATCCTGAATGCACTCATGTGCGATGTAGGATGTCTTGGCTGTATGCTAACCATTGCCATGCAACCTTTAGAATCGATCCAATGAGGCACAACTATCATCGGGAGTCCCTGTTGAAGAACATCGTAGTAACATACTTAGAAATGAAGTTTAGCTTAATAATAATGTATGCAAAAGATGCACTGAGGAAAAATAGTAAAAATCTTACCATCTTTCCTAAATAGATGTGACCGTAGTTCAATACGAACACTATTGGTCGCACGTTTTGAGTACTAAGATTTTCAAGTTCAGGAAAACAATTTCTCTTGACAACATCAAGATCCTCAAGCCATGAAACATAATGACTTATCTCCTCGCAGTTTAGTTCAGCCTTGGGACAGTGGTAGGTCATGTCTACCGAGCGTCGGACATGTTTGCTTGAACGGAAATAAGCTGTCAATAGAAATTAGTTGTCAACTATTTTTGAATAAACAATATCGAAGACATAAATATGGTTGAGAAACTCACATAATGGTAGAACCGGAGGCGTCTGCACATCGAACCATATGTCGATATTACCTTCAATATCATCTTCCTAACGAATATCAAAGGTGATAAGCATATCAGGCTCAAATGCATAAGCCTTGCATAGTGCTCTCCAATTTTTGCATTCAAAATAGATGTAGGTGTCTGCATTGTATAATTTTGCGTCGAAAGTATAACCATGCTCGGTCCTCAAGTGAACTCTCTTTACCTCCATAGTTTTCATATGACTGAAACCAATCTTATCCAAGACAAAAATTCTTGCATGGTAGGGGATTTGTTAGTAGAATATTAAAAAATTAAAATTATAAGTTGAAGCAAAAGAAGCAGAAGTCATGCTTAATTACGAAAAAAGACTTGTCATTGTGACTTACTGTATCCACTTCGAAGGTCTCATCTAGCTTGATGCTGAAGCGCCTATCATCAACTAGGAAATGTCTGTCGCACAGGCCGCGCTCGTCTTCGCAGTATTCGCACATACCGAAATCCTTTTCGTCGTCAGACATTTCCTATGTTCATAGTTGAAACATTAATTGAAAATCGATCGAAGGCAACTACCAGAAAACTCAAAAGTCAACTCGAAATGTCTTTTAATTCTCTTTATAGCAAATCCGGGGCACTCGATATTTTCTACATATTCTAGCACAAGTCATGCTTAAATTCATGGAAAAATCCGGCATGACCTTTGCTAAAATAGGACATATCGAGCGCCTAAATTTGCCAGGACGGAAACGGATCAACATTCCGGCAAAACATAGGCCACTCAGAGGCACATTGCAAACAAGAACACCAAGACATACTCTATATTCAGAATGCATCAGCATCGACATCAATGACATGACAACTTATAGCACTAGCATTTTCATCATCGACATTTACAACACATTATCGTTTGACTATTCTCACCTAGAGGTCTTAAGGGGTCAACGATGGGGATGACTGCGTGGATGAGGCAGGGGCAAACTTGATTTCTGCAAAAACAAAATATATTAACCACTTACTATAAATAAACTAATTCTATTAAGCACTTACTATAAATAAACTAATTCTATTAAGAACTTACTATAAATAAACTAATTCTATTAAGCACTTAATATAAATAAACTAGTTCTATTTAGCACCTACTTTAAATAAACTAGTTCTATTAAGCACTTACTATAAATAACCTAGTTCTATTAAGCACTTACTATAAATAAACTAGTTATATTAAGCACTTACTATAAATAAACTAGTTATATTGAGCACCTACATTCTACCTATCTATACCTTAGTTCTAGCCCTAACATCTATCCATCCATCCATCTATCTATATATCCATCAATATAACTATCCATCCATTTCAAATTCTACCAACTAAAAATTTCCATTACTAAAATTTCTAATCAAAAGACCTAAAATTTCCTATTCTATTCAAAACACATAAAATAGTCTAAAAAATTATTCTATTAAAAAACCTACATTCTACAATGTCTACATTCTAAAATCTACATTTAAATTACCTACATTCTACAGGAACAGAGACAAGGGAGGGAGGAAGGTGGGGTAGGAAGGAGGGAGGGAGGAGGGGGAGGAAGGAGGGAGGAGGAGGGAAGGAGGAGGAGGGAGGAGGGGAAGGAAGGAAGGAGGAGGCGGGAAGGAGGGGGGAGGGAGGACGAGGGAGGAGCTACCTCGATGCCGGTGATGGCGGGAGGGCGACGATGGCGGGATGGAGGGAGACGGAGGAGGGAGCTAGGGAGGAGGGGGCGACAGTGGCGGGATGGAGGAGGGAGGGGATGTAGGCGAGAGGGGGCGACGACGGCAGCCGCTGGCGGCGGCGGACGACGGGGTGAGGGAGGGGATGGAGGAGGGAGTGGAGGGGAGAGTGAGGGGCGGCCGGGCGGGCGGAGAAGATAGGATGGCTTTAGCTGTAGCGCTTTTTAGGGAAATGCACTACTACTAAACTCTATAGCAGTAGCGCCTTCTACGATAACGCGCTACTGCTAAGCCTCAACATGTAAAAATAAGCATAAAAAATACATTGGTCATGAATGAACTTTTTGTGTAGAATGTAAATAGTCAACATGAATCCTCACTTGTTTAGGTACATGTGAAGATTCATATTGCTGCCACAAATCCTACACATAGAGTTCAATGAAGACCAAGTGCTTGTGATAGTTTGGGAAGTAACATATTTAAGGTGGTAAACACCCTATTCGCTTAGCAGTATGGGACTAAACTTAGTTGCAGGAGGGGATGATACTTAGCAGCAGCGTGTGTTGGCGAAACACGCTACTCCTAAGCATGTTAGCAGTAGCGCGTGTACGAAAAGAGCGCTACTACTATACCTAGTCTAGAGGTAACGCCCTGGCAATTTTAGTAGTAGCGCTCTTTTCACCTTGCGCGCTACTGCTACTGGGATATTAGTAGCGTGGGTTTATAAAGAGCGCTACTGCTAAGTAGCAGTACCGTATGTTTTTAAACTGCGCTGCTGTTCTGTGTATAAGGTTTTCCCTAGTAGCGAGAGGAGGTAGGATGACTCAAGAACCACTTTATCCTGAGGGACACCCAAAAAGAATTGAACAAGACTCCCAAAGAGTTACCACCGATGCACGTAGTCATTCTAAAAAGAAAAATAAGAAGAAAAATGATAGGACTTTGCGTGCCTCTAGTGAACCTAAAGTAGAAAAACCTCCTGATAATGATAATGAAGTTTCTATCTCTGATGCTGAAACTCAACCTGGTAGTGAACACTCACCTTCTAATAATGAAAAAGATAATTATGAGGTTCGTGAAGATACTCAAACAAATAATAAGGAACCAGACAATGATGTTGAGATAAAACCAAAAGTTGATCTTGATAACCCACAACCCAAGAATAAAAGGTACAATAAAAGAGACTTTGTTGCTAGAAAACATGGTAAAGAAAGAGAATCGTGGGTTCATAAACATATGCCCTTTCCACCTAACTCAACTAAAAAGAAAGATGATGAAGAATTTGAACGCTTTGCTGAAATGGTGAGGCCAGTCTTTTTGCGTACTCGCTTGACTGATATCTTAAAAAATGCCTCCTTATGCAAAGTACATGATAGACATCATCACCAATAAGAGAAAAATACCGGAAGCTAAAATCTCCACCATGCTTACCAATTATACTTTTAAAGATGGAGTACCTAAAAAACTTGGAGATCCTGGAATACCAACTATACCTTGCTCCATCAAAAGAAACTATGTGAAAACTGCTTTATGTGATTTGGGAGCTGGTGTTAGTGTTATATCTTTCTCTTTATATAAAGACTTGATTTTAATAAACTCACACCTACTGAAATATCTTTGCAAATGGCTGACAAATCAACCACCATACCTATCGGTATCTGTGAGGATGTGCCCGTTGTTGCTGCTAATGTTACTATTTTGACTGACTTTGTTATACTTGAGATGCCCGAGGACGACAACATCTCGATTATCCTTGGTAGACCCTTCTTGAATACTGCAGGGGCTGTTATTGATTGTAATAAAAGCAAGGTCACTTTTCATATCAATGGTAATGAGCATGCGGTGCACTTTCCGAAGAAACAATTCCAAGTGAATGGTATTAATGTTATTGAAAAATCTCCGACAATCACTATTGGAAGTTTTCAACTACCTCTACCTACTGTTAAAAAGAAATATGAAATGCTTATTGTTGGGGACATTCATATCCCCGTTGAGGTAACTTAGCTATTTACGGAAGTTCTTTGGTTTCATGCTAATTGAAAGTGGTTGTTAATAAGACTTGATCAACCTTATTAACGGATCATTTTTTAGAGTTATGAAGTTGATGAATTTAGTGATCACTACCTTCTATCCCTACCTTTTGTTTTATGTTTTTATTAGTTAAATAAAATAAAATGCCATGTGTTGCCTGTTTTCTAAATTTCTCGTGGAATAAAAAATGACCCAAAAATAAAAGTTCTCACAATGCTCTGAAAATTTAGTATGATTTTTTTCTGAATATTGAAGAATTTTTGGCGCAAATAGCATCAGAGGGAGGTGCACCAGGTGGGCACAACCCACCTGGGTGCCCCAGGACCCCCAGGCGCGCCCTAGTGGGTTGTGGTCCCCACGTGGGCCCCCTCACTTATCTCTTCATACCACTTCATCACCTACCTCCAGAAAAAAATCACCATTGCTCTCTCTTTCTCGTGTTCTTGCTCTCAAACCCGCGGATTTCGATCTCTTTGCTCGAAGCTCCGTTTCCGAAACTATTTTGGGGGATTGTTGCTTGGTATGTGACTCCTCCGTTTGTCTAATTAGTTTTTGCTTTAGTGGTTTATATTTTGAATAATTAGCTACTCTTGGTGCTGCTGTAGATGAGCTTGCATGTTGAATTCTTAGAGTTTTAATTAGTTTGAATGCTTGCTATGACCTCTATACATCCCTATGAGTAGTTGATACCAATCTTGTAAAGTTTTGTTGAGAAAATTTTGTGGACTAAAAATTTCAAAAATTTTGTTCATAGGAAAAACATGAGTGTCTTTAGGAAGTTTGCTTCCAAGAAGAATTCGAAGGAAGTGATTGGGGAGTCATCTGATAGTGATCTCCGCACCCAGAGATTGGCGGAGCTACGGCCGTGCGATGGCCGCATACCCCGTTCATGGAAGCTGAATGCGAACAGGGTGGATACAGGATTATGCTGGCAGATATCATCGCCTACCGGAACAACCAGGCTGCAGCAGAGGAGGAGCCTCAGTAGTTTGACATGGGACCCCATGGTTTCTTCGACTACTGATTACCAAGTTAGGCCAAATGCCTAAGCTTGGGGGAGTACGTGTCTCTCACCGACATTACATTCATGTTCACACATTTCATTCCAGTTGTCGGTGTCCACACTTTTTCATTGTATTATCCATGTTAAATTTATTTTCTCGCTTTCTTCTTGTGTGTTTGAAAAACTTGAGGAAATACAAAAATATTTCCTGCTTCTTTTTGATTTTTCTTTCTAGAGTAGTTAGCTGTAGCACTAAAAGAAAACCCAAAAAGATTTCCTTGTTCTTCTTTTGCTTGTTGGGAGCTTTCCTGTGTGAATAGTTTTTCTTGTTTTCCCTTTTATTTGCTCGTTCAAGAAAACCAAAAACTTCAAAAATATTTTAGTGCGTTTCTCTAAATTTCTTTTATTTTTATCGAGCCGTACCAAAGACAAGACCACTGTCGGTGTCAAAATCGGCAGATCTCAGGTAGGGGGTTCTTAACTTTGCATCTAGGATCGATGGTAACAGGAGACGAGGGACACGATGTTTACCCAGGTTCAGGCCCTCTATATGGAGGTAATACCCTACTTCCTGCTTGATTGATCTTGATGAATATGAGTATTACAAGAGTTGATCTACCACGAGATCATAATGGCCAAACCTTAGAAGTCTAGCCTATGTGTATATTGTAATGAATGTATCCTTTCCGGACTAACCCCTCCGGTTTATATAGACATCGGGGGGATCTAGGGTTTACATGGAGTCGGTTACATAAGAAGGAATCTTCATAGTTGGTCGCCAAGCTTGCCTTCCACGCCAAGCAGAGTCCAATCTAGACATGGTGCAGTCTTCGGCCTTCATGTCTTCACGGCCCATCAGTCCGGCCCACGGATAACAGTTCGGACGTCCGAGGACCCCTTAGTCTAGGACTCCCTCAGTAGTCCCTGAACCTGGCTTCAATGACGAGGAGTCCGACACGCATATTGTCTTCGGCATTGCAAGGCGGGTTCCCCTTTCTCCGAACTCCAAGATAGTCTTCGGATGTAGTAGATATATCCGTACCTGTATGTATAGTTGCAGAAAATATACGAGCCTAATTTATTGGCAACCGTTTATGATATCACGCCTGCCCGGTCACTTTTTCCAACCGATGGCTGGCACATCGCCCCACGTCTCGGGACACGGTTTTATTGGCTTGTCTTGACAAGGTAGAGATCGTGTTCCCTTATTCACGGGATTTTCTTTAATGCAGGCGTGGGTAACCCAACCGTCCCCCGGTACAACTCTCTGGATATTGGTAAGTTTAGAGACCCAGGTGGATACTCTTAGTACTTGGGGTCTTTATATAGGGTCTCAGACTCGTCTTCTTCCCTTGCGCTCGCTTCTCCCTCAACCCTAGCCACCCCGAGTTCCGACCCTCGGGTTCCCATCGCCACAGCCCCAATCATGTCCTGATCCAGCCGTCCAGGCCGGTGGGTGGCTTCTTCTGTCACAGAGGAGGATATCACGAAGCTCCGCGCAGCGAGGTATCTGACCCTGGAAATACTCCATCGGCTTCTTGCATAGGGCAGGCTGTTACTACCCCCAAATCCGGCGAGAGGGTAGTGTTTTTGTCCCACTTCCTCCATGGGTTAGGGTTCGCGCTTAACCCCTTCGTACGGGGGCTCATGTTTTACTATGGGCTAGTCTTTCACGATCTAGCCCCGGACTCTATTCTCCTCATATCAACATTTATCATCACATGCGAGGCCTTCCTCCGGACTCCTCCGCACTTTGGTTTGTGGCTCAAGACCTTTGACGTGAGGCCGCAGGTGACAGAGGAGGAGCAGGCAGAGTGCGACAGTGTTACAATAGGCAAGCTTGTCGGCGCAGTTTGGTTTGAAGGATCTTTCGCCAACTCTTCTGACCTATGGCAGCAGGGGTGGTTTTATATCAATGAGCCGTGGGGCTCCAAGTGGGCAGCTACGCCTGCATTCTGACCCGGCCCTCCAATTCAGCTTGCTTCATGGATCAATAAGGGACTGGATTGGGGATTCGTCAATGAAGTGCAGACTCTGCAAGGTCGCGTCCAAAGCCTTACCGAGAAGGGCATCGGTCTTGTGAACGTCGTTCAAGTAATGCTAGTCCACCGGACCCTGTCATGTCAGCGGCGGCCTCTCCGTATGTGGGAGTTTAATCCCGAAGGACGGCGGACTCTTCAGCACTTCCTCGCACTACGCACGAGGGATTGTGGAAATTATATTTCGGGAACGAGAGCTATGGCCAGACACCACTGAAGATGTTGGCCTCGACTGCAATCATCCAGACACCGCGGTGAGTATTCGATCTCCGCTCGCCCTTCATTCGAGTATCTCTTGGTAAGATATTGCACAACCCGTCCCTTCACAGGACTGGATAAAGAAAGCGGTGTTGATCTAGTGTTCGACGCCCCTTCCTGAAGACACTGCGAACGCCCTACTAACGAGGATGCTGACTCCAACACTGTACCAGGTGTCTGTGGAGGAGGGCAAAAGTGCAGAGGAAGCCCGCCGTGGTAGGAAGAGGGTCGCTTCTGAAGGTCAGGAGGGAAAACCCTCCAAGAAAGGGAAAACACCATCGACGGGTGGCTTGGGTCGGGCAAGCGATGTTGACGTGGAGCTTTGTGATGAGCACAAACCTCTGGCCAAACCGTAAGTGCAGCAGGGTACTTTAATAATACCCCCTTCCTTTCTTATCACTGAAGTAGTCCTCCGACATGTGTATGTCCTCGCAGGTTAACGCCTGGCATTTCCCAATCGTCCTCCTCTTCGGGAGACCTTCTTCCAGAGATGATGGAGAGTGATACGCCCTTCCCGGCCCCCTCGCCCAATAGGGCGGATGATTATGAGGTATCGTCCCGGGGGGCTCCTCCCGGTCAACAAGCAGTGTAGGAAACGAAGAGGGCATTACCCGAAGGTGGTGCCTCTGTCCCTCAGGGTTCAGACATCAAGCATGGCGGCCCCGCCCGATCCGGTTTAGAGCCGGAGACCATCCTGGGGGCGAGTGGGCGGATTCCTTTAAAGGAATATCGTACTCCAGTGGCGGCGGCTTCGGAAGACCCAGAAGTGTCGGATATGTTGACGGACATGCTGCGACGAGCGTCCGTTTCGGAGGAACACCGTGCCTTGATGGTTACGGTGGTCGAAAAGGTTCTATCCGCGAAGAGCGGGTTGAAAGAGGCCTTCGTGAGCCTCCTAAGGGGTTTTGAGGTTTGTGATGTCGTTTTGCCAATTGAATAATATTGATAGAATGCACCTGTTGTATAATGCCGTAGCCCCTGAGACTTGGATTTCCTTCCGACAGAAGCGATTGGAGGATCAAAAGGATATGCTCAGTTACTAACCTTGATTTAATTTGGAGTACAGGCTGCCTCCCCTCCCGCGGCTACCCGAAACACGGAAGTGGCCGAACTGCAGCAAAAGCTGGATATTGCGGAAGATGACATTGCATTGATCAACAGGCGTCTTGATGACTCGCAAGGTATATATGTCGAGCATTCCTTACACCAATGTGCTTGTAATTTAGGCCTGACGCTGAAAAGGGTTTATATGAAATGTGCATGATTGCAGATGGTGCTGCCGCCGTTGAAGCTCTTCGGGCGGAGCTAGCCCGGGCCAAGGAGCAGCGTAGTGATGCGGCTGCTGAGAAGGCATCAGCGGATCTAAGAGCCGAACAAGCAGATCGGCGCCAAAGTGAAGAAAAGATATCCGCACTGGCACTTGAATTGAAGAATACTGCCAGCCGCTGTGAATTCCTTGAGAAGGAGAATAAAGCAAAAATGGCTGAGCTTGATAAGGCCGTACGAGAGGCGAGTGAAGTGCTACCTCTTGAGCACTGCGTTGGTTTTCCCTTGAAGAGGAAAGGGTGATGCAGTAAACCAACATAAGTATTTCCCTCAGTTTTTGAGAACCAAGGTATCAATCCAGTAGGAGACCACGCACGAGTCCCTCGCACCTACACAAACAAATAAATCCTCGCAACCTACGCGATAAGGGGTTGTCAATCCCTACACGGTCACTTACGAGAGTGAGATCTAATAGATATGATAAGATAATATTTTTGGTATTTTTATGATAAAGATGCAAAGTAAAGAAAGCAAAATAAAGATGGCGCCAGAAATAACTTGTTGACGGGAGATTAATATGATGGAAAATAGACCCGGGGGCCATAGGTTTCACTAGTGGCTTCTCTCGAGAGCATAAGTATTACGGTGGGTGAACAAATTACTGTTGAGCAATTGATAGAATTGAGCATAGTTATGAGAATATCTAGGTATGATCATGTATATAGGCATCACGTCCGAGACAAGTAGACTAACTCCTGCCTGCATCTACTACTATTACTCCACACATCGACCGCTATCCAGCATGCATCTAGAGTATTAAGTTCATAAGAACAGAGTAACACTTTAAGTAAGATGACATGATGTAGAGGGATAAACTCATGCAATATGATGTAAACCCCATCTTGTTATCCTCGATGGCAACAATACAATATGTGCCTTGCTGCCCCTACTGTCACTGGGAAAGGACACCACAAGATAGAACCCAAAGCTAAGCACTTCTCCCATTGCAAGAAAGATCAATCTAGTAGTCCAAACCAAACTGATAATTCGAAGAGACTTGCAAAGATAACCAATCATACATAAAAGAATTCAGAGAAGATTCAAATATTGTTCATAGATAAACTTGATCATAAACCCACAATTCATTGGTCTCAACAGACACACCGCAAAAGAAGATTACATCGAATAGATCTCCACGAGAGAGGGGAGAACATTGTATTAAGATCAAGAAAGAGAGAAGAAGCGATCTAGCTAATAACTATGGACCCGAAGGTCTGAGGTAAACTACTCACACATCATCAGAGAGGCTATGGTGTTGATGAAGAAGCCCTCCATGATCGATGCCCCCTCCGGCGGAGCTCTGGAAAAGGCCCCAAGATGGGATCTCACGGGTACAGAACGTTGCGGCGGTGGAATTAGGTTTTTGGCTCAGAATCTGGTAGTTTGGGGGTATGTAGGTATATATAGGAGGAAGAAGTACGTCGGTGGAGCAACATGGGGCCCACGAGGGTGGAGGGCGCGCCTGGGGGTAGGCGCGCCCCTTACCTCGTGCCCTCCTGGTTGATGTCTTGACGTAGGGTCCAAGTCCTCTGGATCACGTTCGTTCCGAAAATCACGTTCCCGAAGGTTTCATTCCGTTTGGACTCCGTTTGATATTCTTTTTCGGCGAAACTCTGAAATAGGCAAAAAAACAGCAATTCTGGGCTGGGCCTCCGGTTAATAGGTTAGTCCCAAAAATAATATAAAAGTGTATAATAGAGCCCACTAATGTCCAAAAAAGAATATAATATAGCATAGAACAATAAAAAATTATAGATACGTTGGAGACGTATCAAGCATCCCCAAGCTTAATTCCTGCGCGTCCTCGAGTAGGTAAATGATAAAAACAGAATTTTTGATGTGGAATGCTACTTAGCATAATTTCAATATAATTCTTCTTATTGTGGCACGAATGTTCAGATTTGATATGATTCAAGATAAAAGTTTAATGTTGACATAAAAACAATAATACTTCAAGCATGCTAACTAAGCAATTATGTCTTATCAAAATAACATAGCCAAAGCAAGTTATCCCTACAAAATCATATAGTCTGGCTATGCTCCATCTTCCCCACACTAAATATTCATATCATGTACAACCCCGGTTTTAGCCAAGCAATTGGTTCATACTTTTAACGCGCTTCAGCCTTTTCAACTCTTACGCAATACATGAGCGCAAGCCATGGATATAGCACTATGGTGGAATAAGGTATAATGGTAGGGGTTATGTGGGAAGACAAAAAAGGAGAAAGTCTCACATCAATGAGTCTAATCAACAGGCTATGGAGATGCCCATCAATTGATGTTAATGCGAGGAGTAGGGACTGTCATGCAACGGATGCACTAGAGCTATAAGTGTATGAAAGCTCGAAAAGAAACTAAGTGGGCGTGCATCCAACTTGCTTGCTCACGAAGACCTCGGGCATTTGAGGAAGCCCATCATTGGAATATACAAGCCAAGTTCTATAATGAAATTTCCCACTAGTATATGAAAGTGACAAAATGAGAGACTCTCTATTATGAAGATCACAGTGCTACTTTGAAGCACAAGTGTGGTAAAAGGATAGTAACATTGTCCCTTCTCTCTTTTTCTCTCATTTTTTTATTTGGGCCTTTTTCCTCTCTTTTTTTCTTGGCCTCTTTTTTTATTTAGTCCGGAGTCTCATCCCGACTTGTGGGGGAATCATAGTCTCCATCATCCTTTCCTCACTTGGGACAATGCTCTAATAATGATGATCATCACACTTTTATTTAGTTATAACTCATGAATTACAACTCAATACTTAGAACAAAATATGACTCTATGTGAATTCCTCCGGCGGTGTACCGGGATATGCAATGAATCAAAAGCGACATGTATGAAAGAATTATGAACGATGGCTTTGCCACAAATACAATGTCAACTACATGATCATGCAAAGCAATATGACAATGATGGAGCGTGTCATGATAAACGAAACGATGGAAAGTTGCATGGCAATATATCTCGGAATGGCTATGGAAATGCCATGATAGATAGGTATGGTGGCTGTTTTGAGGAAGATATATGGAGGTTTATGTGTGATAGAGCGTATCATATCATGGGGTTTGGATGCACCGGCGAAGTTTGCACCAACTCTCAAGGTGAGAAAGGGCAATGCACGGTACCGAAGAGGCTAGAAAATTGCGGAAAGGTAAGTGTGCGTATAATCCATGGACTCACATTAGTCATAAAGAACTCATATACTTAGTGCAAAAATTTATTAGCCCTCGAAGCAAAGTACTACTATGCATGCTCCTAGGGGAAGGGTTGGTAGGAATTAACCATCACGCGATCCCGACCGCCACACAAAGGAAGACAATCAATAAATACCTCATTCTCCGACTTCGTTACATAACGGTTCACCGTACGTGCATGCTACGGGAATCACAAACTCCAACACATGTATTTTTCAATTACACAATTACTCAACTAGCACAACTATGATATTACCACCTTTATATCTCAAAACAATTATCAAGCATCAAATTTCTCATGATATTAATTAAAGCAAATTGCCATGCTATTTTAAGATTCTCAAAATGATATAAGTGAAGCATGAGAGGTCAATAGTTTCTATAAAACGAATCCACCACCGTGCTCTAAAAGATATAAGTGAAGCACTAGAGCAAAACTATATAGCTCAAAAGATATAAGTGAAGCACATAGAGTATTCTAACAAATTCCGAATCAAGTGTGACTCTCTCAAAAGGTGTGTACAACAAGGATGATTGTGGTAAACTAACAAATAAATACTCAAATAATACAAGACGCTCCAAGCAAAACACATATCATGTGATGAATAAAAATATAGCTCCAAGTAAAGTTACCGATGGAAGTAGACGAAAGAGGGGATGCCTTCCGGGGCGTCCCCAAGCTTTGGCTTTTAGGTGTCCTTAGATTATATAGGGGTGCCATGGGCATCCCCAAGCTTAGGCTCTTGCCACTCCTTGTTCCATAATCCATCAAATCTTTCACCCAAAACTTGAAAACTTCACAACACAAAACTCAGCAGAAAATCTCGTGAGCTCCGTTAGCGAAAGAAAACAAAAGACCACTTCAAGGTACTGTAATGAACTCATTCTTTATCTATATTGGTGTTAAACCTACTGTATTCCAACTTCTCTATGGTTTATAAACTATTTTACTAGCCATAGATTCATCAAAATAAGCAAACAACACACGAAAAACAGAATCTGTCAAAAACAGAACAGTCTGTAGTAATCTGTAACTAACGCAAACTTCTGGAACACCAAAACATCTACCAAAATAGGATGACCTAGACAATTTGTTTATTGATCAGCAGCAATTGGAATCAATATTTTATACGTTCTGGTGATTTTTAACAATTATTTTCATGAACAAAAAGTTTCTGGAATTTTCAGCAAGATCAAATAGCTATCATCCAAGAAGATCCTATAGGTTAAACTTGGCACAAACACTAATTAAAACTTAAAAACACATCTAACCAGAGGCTAGATCAAATATTTATTCCTAAGCAGAAGCAAAAAGCAAAAAGCTAAAAGTAAAATTGGGTTGCCTCCCAACAAGCGCTATCGTTTAACGCCCCTAGCTAGGCATAATAGCAAGGATAGATCTAGGTATTGCCATCTTTGGTAGGAAATCCATAAGTGGCTCTCATAATAGATTTGTATGGTAATTTTATTTTCTTTCTAGGGAAGTGTTCCATGCCTTTCCTTAACAGAAATTGGAATCTAATATTCCCTTCCTTCATATCAATAATTGCACCAATCGTTCTAAGGAAAGGTCTACCAAGAATAATAGGACATGAAGGATTGCAATCTATATCAAGAACAATAAAATCTATGGGCACATAGTTCCTATTTGCAACAATAAGAACGTCATTAATTCTTCCCATAGGTTTCTTAATGGTGGAATCCGCAAGGTGCAAGTTTAAAGAGCAATCATCAAATTCACGGAAACCTAACAAATCGCATAAAGTTTTTGGAATCGTGGAAACACTAGCACCCAAATCACACAAAGCATAGCATTCATGATCTTTAATTTTAATTTTAATAGTAGGTTCCCACTCATCATAAAGTTTCCTAGGGATAGAAACTTCCAACTCAAGTTTTTCTTCATAAGATTGCATCAAAGCATCAACGATATGTCCGGTAAAGGCTTTATTTTGACTATAGGCATGTGGAGAATTTACCACGGATTGCAACAAGGAGATACAATCTATCAAAGAGCAATTATCATAATTAAATTCCTTGAAATCCAAAATAGCGGGTTCATTAATATCTAGAGTTTTGATCTCTTCAATCCCACTTTTATCAATTTTAGCATCAAGGTCTAAAAACTCCAAAAATTTTGATCGCCTTCTAGGTAAAGGTGGATCATATTCAATCTCATCATTATATAGATTCATATTGCAAAACAAAGATTTAATAGGAGACACATCAATAACTTTTAGATCTTCATCTTTGTTTTCATAAAAATTAGAAGAAAACGCTTTCACAAAGCTTCTTAGCACGCATCCTAGCGGTTCTTTCTTTGCACTCATCAATGGAAATTCTCATGGCTTTGAGAGACTCATTGATATCATGCTTAGGAGGAGATCTAAGTTTCAAAGAATCAACATCAAGAGAAGTTATATTAACGTTCCTAGCCAATTCATCAATCTTAGGCAACTTTTCTTCAAGCAAAGCATTGAAATTCTTTTGCGAATTCATAAATTCTTTAACACTAGTCTCAAATTCAGAAGGTACCTTATTAAAATTTCCATAAGAATTATTGTAGGAATTACCATAATTATTAGAGGAATTACTAGGATACGACCTAGGATTAAAGTTTCCTCTATACACGTTGTTACCAAAATTATTCCTACCAACAAAATTCACATCCATAGATTCATTATTATTCTCAATCAAAGTAGACAAAGGCATATCATTAGGATCAGAAGAAAAACTTTTATTAGTAAACAATTTCATAAGTTCATCCATCTTTCCACTCAAAACATTAATTTCTTCTATCGCATGCACTTTTTTATTAGTGGATCTTTCGGTGTGCCATTGAGAATAATTAACAATAATATTATCTAGGAGTTTAGTAGATTCTCCTAATGTGATTTCCATAAAAGTGCCTCCCGCGGCCGAATCTAAAAGATTTCTAGAAGCAAAATTCAACCCGGCATAATTTTTTTTGTATAATCATCCACAAGTTCAAACCATGTGTAGGGCAATTACGTATCATTAATTTCATCCTCTCCCAAGCTTGTGCAACATGTTCATGATCAAGTTGCTTAAAATTCATAATATCATTTCTAAGAGAGATGATCTTAGCGGGAGGAAAATACTTAGAGATAAAAGCATCTTTGCACTTATTGCAAGAATCAATACTATTTTTAGGCAAACACGAAAACCAAGCTTTAGCACGATCTCTAAGCGAAAACGGAAATAGCTTCAATTTAACAATATAATTGTCCACATCTTTGTTCTTTTTCATATCACACAAATCAACGAAGCTATTTAGATGGGTAGCGGCATCTTCACTAGGAAGGCCGGCGAATTGATCTTTCATGACAAGATTCAATAAAGCAGTATTGATTTCACAAGATTCAGTATCGGTAAGAGGAGCAATCGGAGTGCTAAGGAAATCATTGTTGTTGGTATTGGTAAAGTCACACAATTTATTATTATCTTGAGCCATCGTGACAAGCAAGCAAAACACACGAGCAAACAAGAAGCGAGCGAGAAAAAGGCGAACGGAAAAGAGAGGGCGAATAAAACGGCAAGGGTGAAGTGGGGGAGAGGAAAACGAGAGGCAAATGGCAAATAATGTAATGCGGGAGATAAGGGTTTGTGATGGGTACTTGGTATGTTGACTTTTGCGTAGACTCCCCGGCAACAGCGCCAGAAATCCTTCTTTCTACCTCTTGAGCACTCCATTGGTTTTCCCTTAAAGAGGAAAGGGTGATGCAGTAAAGCAGCGTAAGTATTTCCCTCAGTTTTTGAGAACCAAGGTATCAATCCAGTAGGAGACCACACACGAGTCCCTTCCACCTACACAAACAAATAAATCCTCGCAACCAACACGATAAGGGGTTGTCAATCCCTACACGGTCACTTACGAGAGTGAGATCTGATAGATATGATAAGATAATATTTCTGGTATTTTTATGATAAAGATGCAAAGTAAAGAAAGCAAAATAAAACGGCACCGGAAATAACTTGTTGACGGGAGATTAATATGATGGAAAATAGACCCGGGGGCCATAGGTTTCACTAGTGGCTTCTCTCGAGAGCATATGTATTACGGTGGGTGAACAAATTACTGTTGAGCAATTGATAGAATTGAGCATAGTTATGAGAATATCTAGGTATGATCATGTATATAGGCATCACGTCCGAGACAAGTAGACCGACTCCTGCCTACATCTACTACTATTAGTCCACACATCGACCGCTATCCAGCATGCATCTAGAGTATTAAGTTCATAAGAACAGAGTAACGCTTTAAGTAAGATGACATGATGTAGAGGGATAAACTCATGCAATATGATATAAACCCCATCTTGTTATCCTAGATGGCAACAATACAATACATGCCTTGCTACCCCTATTGTCACTGGGAAAGGACACCGCAAGATTGAACCCAAAGCTAAGCACTTCTCCCATTGCAAGAAAGATCAATCTAGTAGGCCAAACCAAACTAATAATTCTAAGAGACTTGCAAAGATAACCAATCATACATAAAAGAATTCAGAGAAGATTCAAACATTGTTCATAAATAAACTTGATCATAAACCCACAATTCATCGGTCTCAACAAACACACCGCAAAAGAAGATTACATCGAATAGATCTCCACAAGAGAGGGGGAGAACATTGTATTGATATCCAAAAAGAGAGAAGAATCCATCTAGCTAATAACTATGGACCCGAAGGTCTGAGGTAAACTACTCACACATCATCGGAGAAGCTATGGTGTTGATGTAGAAGCCCTCCGTGATCGATGCCCCCTCCGGCGGAGCTCCAGAAAAGGCCCCAAGATGGGATCTCACGGGTACAGAAGGTTGCGGTGGTGGAATTAGGTTTTTGGCTCTGTATCTAGTAGTTTGGGGGTACGTAGGTATATATAGGAGGAAGAAGTACATCGGTGGAGCAACATGGGGCCCACGAGGGTGGAGGGCGTGCCTGGGGGGGGGGGGGGGGTAGGCGCGCCCCCTACCTCGTGCCCTCCTGGTTGATGTCTTGACGTAGGGTCCAAGTCCTATGGATCACGTTCGTTCCGAAAATCACGTTCCCGAAGGTTTCATTCCGTTTGGACTCCGTTTGATATTCTTTTTCTGCGTAACTTTGAAATAGGCAAAAACCAACAATTCTGGGCTGGGCCTCTGGTTAATAGGCTAGTCCCAATGATAATATAAAAGTGTATAATAAAGCCCATTAATGTCCAAAACATAATATAATATAGCATGGAACAATTAAAAATTATAAATACATTGGAGACGTATCATGAAGCTCGGTCTGAATCTAGGGCAGCTCGTGAAGAGATTCGGCAGGTTAAGGAGATAGCAGCCGGTAAGCCCTTTTTACTCCAGACCAATTTTGGCGACCCGGACTATGCTCAGCTGAACCAAGTCTGGAGTTCTCCGGCTGAATTTTTGGACTTGCCGAAGAGTTTTTCCGATGCGGCGCAATTTTACTGCGCACAAGAGGGGTATGCAACGGAGAAGCTTTTCTGGTCACTGTTCGGCGCGTCGAAGCGCCCTCTATTGCTCAATGAACAGATCTCCCAGTGGGCTGAGCTTCATAGGATATCTGGCGACGCCATGAAGAATGTCATAATCCGGTTGTGGCCAAGTGAGCCTATGATACGTCTCCAACGTATCTATAATTTTTGATTGCTCCATGCTATATTATCTACTGTTTTGGACCATATTGGGCTTTATTTTCCACTTTTATATTACTTTTGGGACTAACCTATTAACCGGAGGTCCAGACTAGAATTGCTGCTTTTTTTGCCTATTTCAGTGTTTTGAAGAAATGGAATATCAAACGGAGTCCAAACGGAATGAAACCTTCAGAAACGTGATTTTCTCACCGAACATGATCCAGGAGACTTGGACCCCACGTCAAGAAAGAAGGGAGGTGGCCACGAGGGTGGGGGGCGCGCCCCCCTACCTCGTGCCCCCCCCCGTTGCTCCACCGACGTACTTCTTCCTCCTATATATACCCATATACCCTAAAACGATCGGGGAACAGAATAGATCGGGAGTTCTGCCGCCGCAAGCCTCTGTAGCCACCAAAAGTCAATCGGGACCCTGTTCCGGCACCCTGCCGGAGGGGGGAACCCTCACCGGTGGCCATCTTCATCATCTCGACGCTCTCCATGACGAGGAGGGAGTAGTTCACCCTCGGGGCAGAGGGTATGTACCAGTAGCTATGTGTTTGATCTCTCTCTCTCTCTCTCTCTCTCTCTCTCTCTCGTCTTCTTGATTTGGCACGATCTTGATGTATCGTGAGCTCTGCTATTATAGTTGGATCGTATGTTGCTTCTTCCCCCTCTACTCTCTTGTAATGGATTGATTTTTCCCTTTGAAATAATCTTATCGGATTGAGTCTTTAATGACTTGAGAACACTTGATGTATGTCTTGCCGTGCGTATCTGTGGTGACAATGGGATATCACGTGATTCACTTGATGTATGTTTTGGTGATCAACTTGCGGGTTCCGGCCATGAACCTATGTAGAGGGGTTGGCACACGTTTTCGTCTTGATTCTCTGGTAGAAACTTTTGGGCACTCTTTGAAGTACTTTGTGTTGGTTTGAATAGATGAATCTGATATTGTGTGATGCATATCGTATAATCATACCCACGATACTTGAGGTGAAATTGGAGTATCTAGGTGACATTAGGGTTTTGGTTGATTTGTGTCTTAAGGTGTTATTCTAGTACAAACTCTAGGGCTGTTTGTGACACTTATAGGAATTGCCCAATGGATTGATTGGAAAGAATAACTTTGAGGTGGTTTCGTACCCTACCATAATCTCTTCGTTTGTCCTCTGCTATTAGTGTCTTTGGAGTGACTCTTTGTTGCATGTTGAGTGATAGTTATACGATCCAAGTATGTTATTATTGTCGAGAGAACTTGCAATAGTGAAAGTATGAACCCTAGGTCTTGTTTCCTATCATTGCAATACCGTTTACACTCACTTTTATCATTAGTTACCTTGCTGTTTTTATATTTTCAGATTACAAAAACCTATATCTACCATCCATATTGCACTTGTATCATCATCTCTTCGTCAAACTAGTGCACCTGTACAATTTACCATTGTATTGGGTGTGTTGGGGACACAAGAGACTCTTTGTTATTTGGTTGCAGGGTTGCTTGAGAGAGACCATCTTCATCCTACGCCTCCCACGGATTGATAAACCTTAGGTCATCCACTTGAGGGAAATTTTCTACTGTCCTACAAACCTCTACACTTGGAGGCCCAACAACATCTACAAGAAGAAGGTTGCGTAGTAGACACAAGCTCTTTTCTGGCGCCGTAGCCGGGGAGGCTAGGTAAGCGGCACTCACACCCCGTCAATCAAGCTCTTTTCTGGCGCCGTGGCCGGGGAGGTGAGTGCTTGAAGGTATATCTTTAGATCTTGCAATCGAATCCTTTAGTTTCTTGTTTTATCACTAGTTTAGTCTACAAAAGAAAACTACAAAAAAATGGAATTGAGGGTGCCACATATGCTTCATCTTTTTAATATCTTTCGTGAGTATGATGGAAAGGAAAACTGTGCTCAGGTGCTAGAAGAAGAATACATTAGAATGTTTGGCACTAAATGTTTGAATGATGAGCATGATTGCAAAGTTGTTAGTATGAATTCCTTGAATATCCATGATGCTAATGATATGCAAAGCCACAAGCTTGGGGAAGCTATGTTTGATGAAGATGATATTTTTTGTCCCCCGAGCTTTGATGAGCAAATTTATTATGATGAAAGCATGCCTCCTATCTATGATGATTGTTGTGATGACACGTATGCTATAAAGAATAATGATAACCATGAAACTTGTCATCTTGATCTTAATTTTCAATCACATGATAGTCATTTTGTTGAGTTTGCTCCCACTATTATTCATGAGAAGAAATTTGTTTATGTGGAGAGTAGTAAAAATTCTATGCTTGTAGATCATGAAAGGAATGCTTTAGGTGCTGGTTATATTATTGAATTCATTCATGATGCTACTGAAAATTATTATGAGGGAGGAATATATGCTTGTAGGAATTGCAATAATATCAAGTTTCCTCTCTATGCACTTAAAGCTTTGAAGTTATACTTGTTTTGCCTTCCTATGCTAGTTGATTATTGTTCCCATAAGTTGTTTTCTCACAAAATCCCTATGCATAGGAAGTGGGTTAGACTTAAATGTGCTTGCCATATGTTTTATGATTCTCTCTTTATGTTTCAATTCTTATATTTTATACGAGCATCATTGAAACCATCATGCCTAGCTAGGGGCGTTAAACGATAGCGCTTGTTGGGAGGCAACCCAATTTTATTTTAGTTTCTTACTTTTTGGTTCTGTTTATGAATAAATAATGCATCTAGCTTCTGTTTAGATGTGATTTTGTGTTTTAATTAGTGTTTGTGCCAAGTAGAACCTTTGGGAAGACTTGGGTGAAGTCTTTAAGATCATGCTGTAAAAAACAGAAACTTTAGCGCTCACGAGATTAGCTAAAACTTTTTACTGGAGAGTGATATTTAGTTGATTATTTTTGCAGACGATTACTAGACAAATTACTCAGGTCCACCAATTTATTTTATAATTTTTGGAGTTCCAGAAGTATACGATTGATACAGATTACTACAGACTGTTCTGTTTTTGACAGATTCTGTTTTTCTATGTGTTGTTTGCTTATTTTGATGAATCTATGGCTAGTAAAAGAGTTTATAAACCATATATAAGTTGGAATACGGTAGGTTTAACACCAATATAAATAAATAATGAGTTCATTACAGTACCATGAAGTGGTATTTTGTTTTCTTTCGCCAACGGAGCTTACGAGTTTTCTGTTAAGTTTTGTGTTGTGAAGTTTTCAAGTTTTGGGTAAAGATTCGATAGACTATGGAATAAGGAGTGGCAAGAGCCTAAGCTTGGGGATGCCCTGGAAGGCATCCCCTCTTTCGTCTTCGTTCACCGGTAACTTTACTTGGAGCTATATTTTTATTCACCACATGATATGTGTTTTGCTTGGAGCGTCATTTTATTTTCTTTTGTTTTGCTTGCTGTTTGAATAAAATACTAAGATCTGAAATTATTAAATGAGAGAGTCTTCACCTAGTTGCATAATTATTCTACTACTCATTGATCTTCACTTATATCTTTCGGAGTAGTTTGTTGTTGCTCTAGTGCTTCACTTATATCTTTTAGAGCACAGCGGTGGTTTTATTTTGTAGAAATAGATGAACTCTCATGCTTCACTTATATTATTTTGAGAGTCTTAAATAGCATGGTAATTTGCTTAAATAAACCTAATATGCTAGGTATTCAAGATTAGTAAAAACTTTCTTTTGAGTGCGTTGAATACTAAGAAAAGTTTGATGCTTGATAATTGTTTTGAGATATGAAGATGGTGATATTAGAGTCATGCTAGTTGAGTAGTTGTGAATTTGAGAAATACTTGTGTTAAAGTTTGTGATTTCCGTAGCCTGCATGTATGGGGAACCGTTATGTGATGAAGTCGGGGCATGATTTATTTAATGATTGTCTTCCTTATGAGTGGCGGTCGGGGACGAGCGATGGTCTTTTCCTACCAATCTATCCCCCTAGGAGCATGCGCGTAATACTTTGCTTTGATAACTTGTAGATTTTTGCAATAAGTATATGAGTTCTTCATGACTAATGTTGAGTCCATGGATTATACACACTTTTCTTCCTTCCACCATTGCCAGCCTCTCTAATAACGCGCACTTTTCGCGTGTATCATACACCCACCATATACCTTCCTCTAAACAGCCACCGTACCTACCTATTATGGCATTCCCATAGCCATTCCAAGATATATTGCCATGCAACTTTCCATCGTTCCGTTTATTATGACACGCACGCTCCATCATTGTCATATTGCTAGCATGATCATGTAGTTGACATCGTATTTGTGGCAAAGCCACCTTTCATAATTCTTTCATACATGTCACTCTTGATTCATTGCATATCCCTGTACACGGCCGGAGGCATTCATATAGAGTCTATTTTGTTCTAAGTATCGAGTTGTAATTGTTGAGTTGTAAGAAAAATAAAAGTGTGATGGTCATCATTTTTAGAGCATTGTCCCAAGTGAGTAAAGGATGATGGAGACTATGATTCCCCCACAAGTCGGGATGAGACTTCGGACGAAAAATAAAAAAATAAAATAAAAAAAGAGGCCATAAAAAAAGAGAAAAGGCCCAAATAAAAAAAAGAGAGAAAAAGAGAGAAGGGACAATGTTACTATCCTCTTACCACACTTGTGCTTCAAAGTAGCACCATGATCTTCACGATAGAGAGTCTCTCATTTTGTCACTTTCATATACTAGTGGGAATTTTTCATTATAGAACTTGGCTTATATATTCCAATGATGGGCTTCCTCAAAATGCCCTAGGTCTTCGTGAGCAAGCGAGTTGGATGCACACCCACTTAGTTTCTTTTATCGAGCTTTCATATACTTATAGATCTAGTGCATCCATTGCATGGCAATCCCTACTCACTCACATTGATATCTATTGATGGGCATATCAATAGCCCATTGATACGCCTAGTTGATGTGAGACTATCTTCCCCTCTTTTTGTCTTCTCCACAACCACCATTCTATTCCACATTTAGTGCTATATCCATGGCTCACGCTCATGTATTGCGTGAAGATTGAAAAAGTTTTGAGAATGTCAAAAGTATGAAACAATTGCTTGGCTTGTCATCGGGGTTGTGCGTGATTTAAATACTTTGTGTGGTGAAGATAGAGCATATCCAGACTATATGATTTTGTAGGGATAACTTTCTTTGGCCATGTTATTTTGAGAAGACATGATTGCTTTGTTAGTATGCTTGAAGTATTATTATTTTTATGTAAATATGAACTTTTGTCTTGAATCTTTCGGATCTGAATATTCATACCACAATTAAGAAGAGTTGCATTGAAATTATGCCAAGTAGCACTCCGCATCAAAAATTCTTTTTTATCATTTACCTACTCGAGGACGAGCAGGAATTAAGCTTGGGGATGCCTGATACGTCTCCAACGTATCTATAATTTTTGATTGATCCATGCTATATTATCTACTGTTTTGGACCATATTGGGCTTTATTTTCCACTTTTATATTACTTTTGGGAGTAACCTATTAACCGGAGGCCCAGCCCAGAATTGCTGTTTTTTTTTGCCTATTTCAGTGTATCGAAGAAACGGAATATCAAACGGAGTCCAAACAGAATGAAACCTTTGGGAACGTGATTTTCTCATCGAACATGATCCAGGAGACTTGGACCCCACGTCAAGAAAGGAGGGAGGTGGCCACGAGGGTGGGGGCGCGCCCCCCTGCCTCGTGGGCCCCCCGTTGCTCCACCGACATACTTCTTCCTCCTATATATACTCATATACCCTAAAACGATCGGGGAACAGAATAGATCGGGAGTTCCGCCGCCGCAAGCCTCTGTAGCCACCAAAAGTCAATCGGGACCCTGCCGGAGAGGGGAACCCTCACCGGTGGCCATCTTTGTCGGTGTACTAAAGTAGGGGTACCTTAGTACCCCGGACTTGTGCACGGGCAGTTGTAGGACCCCGCGGCAAGGCTTGCCAGACGATCGCCAAAACTCTCTGTGGCCCCTTTTTGGGCCATCCAAGAACAAAGTATTTGAGCCAAGGCCCCGGCAGGAGGAGCTTGCCGGGAAGGCCACCCAAAGAGAGCAAGGCCCCGGCAAGAGGAGCTTGCCGGGACGCCCGCTCGAAGCACAAGGCCCCGGCAAGAGGAACTTGCCGGGAAGGCCAACCGAGGCACGACAAGATACTTGCTGCGATGCGCCCCGCGTCCCGGCAAGGACCGGTGAGCGACAAGCTCCCGGGCGCGACAAGGCACCCACCGCGACAAGGCGCTTGCCGCGGCAAGTCGCCACCCCGCGCCTGCGCTCCAGCTCATCCACCCACGCGTCGCTCTGGGGCCATTCCAGGCGTACGTGGCGAGAGGCTGCGCAGCCAGGGGCATGCGGTGGCGAAGCAGCGCTGACAGAGTAGCCATCGTGGCAAACGGTGGCGCTCTAGACGGCCCCTTTCTTGCACCGTCTGGGCGATGCGGACGGGCATTTAATGCCCTTGTCCCCTGCCGTCAGAGTTAGGTATGATAGCACTGTGCAAACAGCTGTACCCAACACAGCGTTTTCCAGTTTTACCCCCGCCTACGTTGCCACCTGTGGGTAACCCCTTGCACATATAAAAGGAGGCCCCATGCGCAAGGAGAGAGGGAAAAAGAGGCCATTCATGCTCGGTCTCGCCAGCAGCTCGCGTGTACTGTAGCACCACACGCTCCCGAGCAAGAACACAATACCAAACTACAAAGCAGCAGTAGGGTTTTACGCATCCGTGCGGCCCGAAGCTGGGTAAACCCCTTGTGTGCATCGCCTCGATCCGCTCTTCGTGCGACCTCCACCCCCCGCCGAACCAAGAAAGGGGCTCGGTCCCCATAGGTGTCTGTGGAGGCAGATTTCCCGCCGACATCTTTGGCGCGCCAGGTAGGGGGCGTCGAAGTTGTGCGAACCTGATCCGGCGTCTGCACAGGCTAGATCTCCATCGTCTTCATCGACATGCAACCGAAGAAGAAGGCTCCGGAGGTGGCTGGTCCGTCCGCGTCGAACCCACCGCCCCTGGAGCAAACGGGTGGTGGGGACGGCACCGGCGGCGGAACGGGCGCCACTGAGCCAGCTCATGGTGCCACGGTGTCCGAACATGCACCGCGCCCCTCTTAGGAGGCACGGGATCAGCAGCGTCTTGGCACTCACGGTACCATTCGCTCGCTGGACCCAGATCGAGCCGGCGGATCCCAGGGCGCTCAAGGCCAGCACTCACACCAACGTGCTGGCGCGAGCGTGGCGCGGCTGCCTGGTCCGGGTGTTGCTCCTTCTAACGTAGTTAGAAGTTCGAGCACATCCCGCTCCACGCGCCGTTCGCCACCGCTGCCCGCCACTCTAGCATAAGCTCTGGCGCGAGCTCAACTGCTCCTAGACTACCCTCCAACAGCGGACAAGCTCGACGACTGGAGGGCCACGATACAGAGCCTCATCGGTTTCGCTAACAGTGACACCCCGCGGCAGCACAGTGCGTCGCAGCCGCGGCAGGTCGGCCAGGCGAGAACCGATGGCGCCAAGACCGGTGGGGGCGCGACCACCGTGCACTCCCCGCCCCGAAGGCCAAGATCGCCGACTCGCCGGAACCATCACGACAACGACTCCACCGTGAAAGTGCGTTATATCGACTAGAGGGGGGGTGAATAGGCGATTTTTATGAAATTCTTCACTGAGGAATTTGCTCGTGAGGAAATTCCTTAGCGAAGAAATACTAGCAGCGGAATAAGTACTCAGAAGTAAACATAACAGATTACATGCATGGTCATCATGATGAAATGAAGACAAACACAGAGTACAGAAAGCGTAGGCACAGGATAACTCTAGATGAAGACAAACAGACTAAAGAAATTGAACTGAGGAATTTGTGAAAGTCTTCAGTCAAAGTCTTCAAACACAGATATGAACAAACAGACAACACAGTAATGAGGAAATGAAGGTGTTGAGGAAATGGAACCAGTAAGCTTGGTGAAGACAATGATTTGGTAGACCAGTTCCAACTGCTGTCTCAGTTGTACGTCTGGTTGGAGCGGCTGAGTATTTAAACTCGAGGACACACAGTCCCGGACACCCAGTCCTGAGCACGCAACTCGGGACACCAAGTCCTCACTGTATTCTCCTTGAACTAAGGACACACAGTCCTCGTCCAATCACTCGTGGTAAGTCTTCAGGTGACTTCCAAACCTTCACAGACTTGGTCACTCGGCGATCCACAATTCCTCTTGGATGCTCTAGACCTTGATGCCTAACCGTCTGGAAGAAGCACAGTCTTCAAAGGTAACAAGCGTCGGATCCACGCAGGATCAATTTCTTCAGTGATGCTCAATCACTTTGGGTTTGTAGGTGTTTTGGGTTTGGGTTTGGATTTTCCTCACTTGATGATTTTCGCTCAAAGTCCTCGGAGGATGGGTTTCTCTCAAATGACAAGTGTCAAGTTCACACGGAGCAGCCAACCAGCTAGTGGTTGAAGGGGGCGGCTATTTATAGCCTAGGGAGCAGCCCGACATGATAAGACATAAATGCCCTTCAATGATATGACCGTTAGGTGGACAAGATATTTTAGGACAGCTGGCGCGTGGCATAGCAACGGTCGGAAATTTGGAGTACAAATTCCTCAGGGCTATCATGTTCCTCACTGTGTAGGCAATTCGCACTGGCAAATTCCTAACTCCTTGTTCAGAGCAAAGTCCTCAGTGACCAGAAGAACTGCGTCTCTGTCACTGAAGAAATTGACTGAACTGTATGAGATTTCCAATGGCTTCACTCGAAGGGATTGGTAGGTGTAGGATTTGAGTTGAGCATCACCTGGAAATTTTCTCCTTAGTATTTCCTCGACCCCCTTTAACAGTACGGTGTTTCCTATGACTCAAGAAAGAGAAAAATGAAACTACGAAAACAATAGTCTTCACGCCTCATGTTCCTCGAATGAATATCATGTCTTCAAGGTCACACCAATTTCTTCACATTCAAAGTCTTCAGAAAGTCTTCAGAAAGTCTTCAGAATATCAAAGTCTTCAGTCGAAGAACTTCATTTTTAGGGGTTGACTTTTACTGTAAGTTTCAAACTCCTCATAGACTTATAGACCTGTGTACACTCATAAACACATCAGATGCTTAACCTATAAGTCTTCAATACACCAAAATCACTAAGGGGCACTAGATGCACTTACAATCTCCCCCTTTTTGGTGATTGATGACAACATAGGTTAAGTTTTCAACGGGGATAAATATGTGAAGTGTAGAAACTAATATTGAGGAATTTGATTGCAATATATAGAAGAACTCCCCCTGAAGTTGTGCATAGTGAGGAATTTGCTTTTGAAGCAATGCACACTTGAAGAGTTAAATCATGGAGATCTCCCCCTATATCTTGTAATTCATACACGCATTTGATATATGATATGAAGAATTTGAAATGCATGATTAAATATGGTGCCTGATGCAATTCAGCATGCGTGCGATAACATTAATGAGGAATAATCATGCAGAATAGCGCATCAAAAGTATCAGAGCCCAAGCATGTATCGAAGTATCAAAGCATAGAGCGACAAAAGTATCAGAGCACCGAGCACCATAGGGTTTAAGATTACAACTCGATCCAATAAAAGGTTCGAAAGAACGAGAGTTGTAACTTAAAAAAATATGCCCTTATAATAGACCTGCTTGAAGACTAACTCAGATTTCTCCCCCTTTGTCATCAAATGACCAAAAGGATAGAAACTGAGGACTAACGCCCCTGAAGATATTCAAGTTGATGGAGGAGCGCCAGTGTTGTTGGGGTCGGTTGTTGAAGTAGGGCCTGCTGCAGTGTCGTCCAAGTCTTCATTTTCATCAGTGTCGCGTGATGAAGAATATGAACTGACCACCAGAGAAGGAACCTTGACCTTCTTGAATTTCTTCGGCGGAGGTGCCGACCAGGCAAATTCTTCTTTGAGGCCCATGTTCTCTAAATCTTCAGCGCTATATACTTGAGACAGGACAGCCCAGGTGCGGTTGAAGGTTTCATGAAGGTAGTAATGGTTTTTCTTCACTGCATTATATGTGGCAGTCATGTTGTGAAGAATTGAACCAAACTGACGCTTGACCCATTTGTGATTGCGATCAACCTTTTGATGAAGACTGAGGAGTAACTCACGATCAGTCATCACCCTGGGTGCTGTGGCTTGAGGATTTGTCTTGGCATTATTAGCAGCAGAGTCATGTGTGGCAGAGTCATCATTGGTGGAATAAGAAGCAGCCTTGCGAAATTGACCATCCAATGGACGAATGCCTTCATCTATCACAGCAGTGGCCTTGCCCTTTTCATCAGCTGAGGAAAATGTCCTTTTGAGGACTTCAATAGGAGGCAAGTAGCTACAGTGGTTGAGAGTTTCAGCCTTGTAGTTGAGTGAAGACCTTGTCCTGATGAATCTCATAATCCAAGGTGCATAAGGCTTCAGCTCAAATGGTGACATAGCAATGTTCGCTAGAGTCCTCATGAAGAAATCATGGAAGTTTATGGGAACGCCATGTATGATATTGAAAAGCATATTCTTCATGATGCCAACAATTTCTTCATTGGAAGAATCGTGTCCTTTGATGGGACATATTGTCTTCGTCAGAATGCGATAGACAGTCCTAGGCACATACAGCAATTCCTTGACGAGGAATTTGGTACGAGGTGATTGCCCTGGCTTCACAGGCTTCATGAGCACTTGCATATAGTGGTTTGACAGTTCAGGTTCATCATACACGCAACGCGCATCTTCAGTGGGTGGACTAAGAGAAAGGCAGCGAAGCAATTCAGTTGTTGGGGCCTTGTAATGTGCATTTTCAGTCATCCAGTCCAGAACCCATGAATTGACATCTTCAGAGTTGCCAGTGATGTGCAGTGTAGCATAGAACTGAAGAATAAGTTCTTCATTCCAATCGCATATATCTGTGCAGAAGTTGAGTAGCCCAGCGTCGTGAAGAACACTGAGGACCGGCGTAAAGCATGGCATAGATTCCATATCCACGTGAGGAATATGTGCATGGTCGAAGACTTTGTCTTTGTTGTAAAGTACTGAGGAATAGAAATTTGCTTGGCTGGCAGTCCAGAAACGCCTCTTCCTTATGCGAGCAGAGTCATAAGGATTGTATTCAGTGAAGAATACGTGCTCGCCATAGAAGTCTTCAGCCTTGAATTTCTGTTTGCGTGAGAATGGATCCTTTGGCCTTGGCAGAGGAGTGTCAGTGAGTTGCATCACGACCTCAGGAATCACAAGCTCAGGTTCTTCAGGCTGAGGAATTTCAGTATTTTCCTCAGGTGCAGTCACCTTGTCTGTTTCAGCAGCAGTTTCTTCAGCACTAGTGGCTGGAATTTCTTCATTCACAGAAGCAGTGGGATGAGTTGCATCAGAGCCCAATTTTACGGTTGGTGAAGAAGAGTGAGGAATTTGCTGCAGGGGAGTGAAGAGTGGGGAATTGGGATGCTGACTTTCCCAAAAGTCGTCATTCATTACTGGAGTTGTGCTTCCAATATCCACATCTTCATCATCAATTTCTTCAACACCAGCCTCTTCAGCATCAAACTGAGGCATTGGTGATGAGACAATTGGGGTTGAAGGGATTGTATCCACTTTAATTTCTTCATCAATCTGCTCTGAGGAAGTAGCAGACCGAGTTTCTTCATTTGATCCACTTGGGATCTCATAATCTTCACCAAAAGGAACAAGGTCCTTTGATGGCATGGAGGAGATAGGAACAGCATCAATTGGATTGGCAAATGAGCTGGTCATGGGCTTCATCTTCTTTGGGACTGAAGATTCTGAAGCACTTGATGCTTTCCTTTTCTTCACTGCAGCTCGCTCTGCAGCCTTGGTTTTCTTCACATCTATAGCAGAGGGAAGAACTGGAGTTGGAGTTGGTGCAGGTGGAGCTGAGGAATCTGGTTCAGTTTCTTCAGGCACAACTGATGCAGTTGCCCTGGTCTCTTCATTTTCTTCAGGCGCACCACTAGTGGATGCCCTGGCAATTTCATCAACGGCTGGAGCAGAGTCATCAGCCTTGGAACTAGCATTTTCTTCAGCAGCCTGAACTTCATCAGCGGTGCTGGCATGTTCTTCAGTTTGCTGAACAGATGCTTCAGCTTGAGGAATTTGTTGCTTTGAGGCAGTACCCTTGGTGAAGGTATCAGTCAGCCTCACAAATCTGACCTTGGCTCCTTGCCAATCAGCATAGTACGAGTCAAAGTTGTCGCTGAGGGCTTTGATCTCAGCCTGCATCTTGACAAGTTCCTCAGGCTTCATTTTGAGAACATTTTTGTTCAGCAGCTTCTCTTTGCGGTACTGGGATTTCTTGATCTCTCTGGCCCTATCATATTTCCACTTCTCCTCTTGGATGAAGTGAGTTAGCATGTGACTTTGGCCAGGTGTCAGCTTGAAATCAGGCATAGGAGTGTTGGGATCCTTGTGCCAGAGATCAATATAATCTAGGATCGCCCTTGGATCCAAAAGCAGGGGCACAGGTGTGCCTTTGGCTTTAGCAGCCCTTTCTTGGCGGTCTCTGATGATTTCAGTGAGTTCTTCTTCATCAGCTTCATCATCATCAGAGGGCATAGTGAAGACCACTTGCTTCTTTGGACTTGGGCGAGTGCCGCGTCCAGCGGTAGCCTTTTTCTTCAGTAACGAGGGTCCAGCTGAGGATTTTGGTGCAGCTGAGGAACTAGCTGAGACACCAGAGGCAATAGAGATGCCAGTTGTCCTTTGGCATGACGCCAGATGCACAGGAGCTGAGGACTTTGTGGAAGCAAGAGCAACATGAGGAATTTGCTTTGAAGATTTTGAAGATTCTGGCCGTGATGGCGCAGCTGAGGAACTTGGCCGTGAGGGCATTGAAGGTGAAGCACTTGGCTTACGAGCAGGCTTCTTCATCATTGATTTCCTCGGCTTGGCAGAAGCCTCAGTGGCAGCAGCAGCAGCAGATTCTTCATTGAATTTCCTCACTGCTTCTTTTGCTTGCTTTTGCAGTTTACGCTGGCGCTTAGCCCATTCTTGAGGAAAATCCTCTCCTCTTCTGATGCTTGTGGGATCAGCCACTTGGCCAGGTGCCAATGGAGGTCTTGGGCATGGAGGGTTTACTGCGAATTTCTTCTTGTACTTGGGAGTGACGTATCTGTACTCCCTCCACTCACGTGCCCATCTCCGTTCAATCCTTTGGATGCGCACCTTGCGCTGATTTTTGTCTTCTGTACCAAATTTGGATTCATCAGGTGTGCAATACCCAGCATAAATGTCCTCAGGGATTTCAAATGCAGTCATGACCTCTGGTCTCTTTCCTCCTTTCTGCGGCCTTTTACCTTTAGCCATTTTCTTCAGATGAGGAATTTGAACAGTGGAATTCTCTGAAGAAGTATGCAACTTTTCTTCGAGGAACGCTGCAAATGAGTTAAGTTGATGAGAACCTAAGGATTCAGCAGCGGACATGTGTACCTGTGAACAGAGTATAGTTGCGAGGAATTTGAAGAGGTCATATGCGTTCTCAGAGGGTTTTTCATAAAGAACAAGTTTTGAGGAATTTGACCAGATTCGTCTTGAGGAATTTCACTAAGCTCCATATATATCTTAGGTTCCAGAGTTGTATAGATTGAGAATCCACACAATTGAGGAATCTTGAAGAAATTTAGACTTAGGGAAATGAATCAATAACAGAGAATGAGTGAGGTGTTTTGTGTGTGAGGATTTGAAGAATAAAAACACCTTTGAAGATTTTGTAGAGAAACTTCAAATCAAAGAGGGCAGTAAAAATAGCTTTTAATTACCCTGAATGAAGAACACGACGAACTGTGAGTTGGAACGGAGAAGTTCGTCAATGCAGATCTTCCACGCCCTAACTTGGCGGAGGAAGACGTCTACGGCGGCGGCGGAGGTGAAGATTTCCGCAGTCGGCGCGAGTACGTCGGCGACGAGGTTGAGGCAGTGAAGCTCTTCCTCACCGGCGACGATGGAGTAGCGGCGGCGCTAGGGTTTGGAAACTCGAGCGGGGGAAGTGAGATCGAGCGGAGTAAAGAAGTGAGGATGGCGACGGAGGGGTATTTATAGCCGCAGTAAAAACTGCTCGTCCAAAGATTTAGGACTAACATGCCCCTGGCCGTTCTCCTTCACTTGACATGTGTCACCCACGTATTGTGTAGTGGAGATCGTGTAAGATCGTGGGTGAGTAAAATAATCCATCGTGGGAAGTGGAACAGATTGAGCGGCAAAACCGAAGGTTTGGATAAGATTAGTTTTAACGTTCCGTTCGCAATTTCTTTAGCTGACAAGGACACAGTGAAGAGTTTGAACGAGTTTCAAATAGAACGCACATGAAGAATTTGTGAATAGACTGGATTGAGTATAGCATAGAGGGGAAGGGTCCGATCACATTCACTTAGCAGAAAAAAAATTCCAACTTGAACAAATAGCTATAAGTGAATGCTGTAGAGGACATAAACTCATATATATATATATATATATATATATATATATATATATATATATATATATATATAGCGAATGAAGAAAAACGACGGCACAAGTGAAGACTTTGTAAAGTTTGAAGAATTTGAAAAACTAAAGAATTTCAAAAGTTGAGGAAAAACTCAAATTGAAGATTTTTCAACTTTTGTGGTGGCATGACCCACCGTGTAAGAATGATGATTTCAGACACCGCGTACAATTGTCGTAGGGTTCTGAGAATTAAATTCTTCATTAATTTCTTCACACTTAGGGTGTTATTCTTCATTGATTGAAGAAAAACGTTTCTTCATGTGTTGCACATCTAAGTCATCAATTTTGCATAAGTGTTAGGATGAGTGCATTTTCAAAGTACATTCGAAGATTCTAAGATATTTAGCTCACACCGCAACTTGCTAAATCTCTTCTCATCCAAGGGCTTAGTGAAGATATCGGCTAGCTGTTCTTCAGTCTTCACATGCTCAATAGAAATGTCACCCTTCAACACATGATCACGAAGAAAATGATGACGAATCTGAATGTGCTTTGTTTTCGAGTGCTGAACTGGGTTGTGAGCAATCTTGATGGCACTCTCATTGTCACAGAGAAGAGGCACATTCTTCACGTTGACTCCATAGTCCTTGAGCGTTTGCTTCATCCATAGTAGTTGAGCACAGCAAGAACCAGCAGCAATGTACTCAGCTTCAGCAGTAGACAGTGATACGCAGTTCTGTTTCTTCGAGGACCAACAGACCAAGGATCGTCCGAGGAAATGACAAGTACCAGATGTTGACTTGCGATCCACACGGTCACCAGCATAGTCAGAATCAGAATATCCAATGAGGTCAAAGTCTGAGCCCTTGGGGTACCATAATCCTAGTGTTGGTGTGTGAGCTAGATATCGAAGAATATGCTTCAAAGCTGTATGCTGTGATTCCTTCGGTGCAGCTTGAAATCGTGCACACATGCAAACACTAAGCATTATATCTGGCCTAGATGCACATAAGTACAATAAAGAGCCAATCATGGAGCGATATACCTTGTGATCGAAGTCAGTACCATTTTCATCAGTGCATAGATGACCATTTGTGGGCATAGGAATTTTGAGACCTTTGCAGTCTTGCATGCCGAATTTCTTCAGGACATCCTTGAGGTATTTCTCCTGAGATATGAATATCCCATTGTGCTGTTGACGAATTTGTAGACCTAAGAAGAATTTCAATTCTCCCATCATAGACATTTGATATTCTTCACTCATCATATAGGCAAATTCATCACTATAACGTTGGTCAATACAGCCAAAGATGATATCATCAACATATATTTGGCACACAAATAGTTCACCATCATATGATTTAGTAAAAAGAGTGGGATCGAGTGAACCGGGTGTGAAGCCTTTCTTCATGAAGAATTCCTTCAATGTGTCATACCACGCCTGTGGGGCCTGCTTGAGGCCATAGAGGGCCTTGTTAAGTCTGAAGACTTTGTCAGGATGTTTTGGATCTTCAAAACCTGGTGGTTGAGCAACATATACTTCTTCCTCAATCTTACCATTAAGGAATGCACTTTTCACATCCATTTGGTATAAGATGATATCATGATGGTTAGCATAACCAAGTAATATGCGAATAGCTTCAAGTCTAGCAACAGGTGCAAAAGTTTCATCGAAATCAATTCCTTCAACCTGTGTGTAGCCTTGAGCTACTAGTCGTGCCTTATTCCTCACCACAACACCATTTTCATCTTGCTTGTTGCGGTAGATCCACTTTGTACCAATGATGTTATGCTTGCGAGGATCGGGACGATTGACCAGTTCCCATACGTTGTTGAGCTTGAACTGATGTAATCCTTCTTGCATGGCCTGAATCCACTCAGGCTCCAGAAATGCTTCATCTACCTTAGTGGGCTCTGTGATAGAGACAAAAGCAAAGTGCCCACAAAAGTTAGATAGATGTGAAGCTTTTGAGCGTGTGAGAGGACCTGGTGCTCTAATGTCATCGATGATCTTCTCCATTTGCACTTCTTTTGCAACACGAGGGTGAGTTGGTTGCCATTGAGGAATTTGATCAGCATTTTCTTTAGCATCAATTTCCTCAGCTTTTTCTTCAGGTGCATCAGTTCGACGTTCTTCACGTTCTGGAACGAATTCTTCAGCAGATTCTTCAGTAGGAATGATATCTTCAGTAGCCTTGTGCTTGATCGATTCCTCAGGTGCTGGTTCATCTAACACAGAAGGTAGGTGCTCTCTTTGCTAGCCATTAGTTTCATCGAACCGCACATCTACAGTTTCAACAATCTTGTGAAGAACATTGTTGAAGACTCTGTAGGTGTGCGAGTCCTTTCCGTAACCAAGCATGAAACCTTCATGTGCTTTCGGTGCAAATTTAGAGTTGTGATGAGGATCTCTAATCCAGCATTTAGCACCGAAGACTTTGAAATAACTCACATTGGGTTTCTTGTCAGTGAGGAGTTCATAGGCACTCTTCTTGAAGAATTTGTGAAGATATACTCTGTTGATGATATGGCATGCAGTATCAATTGCATCAACCCAGAAACGGTGAGGGGTTTTGTACTCATCGAGCATAGTGCGAGCCATCTCAGCAAGTGTCCTGTTCTTGCGCTCCACAACGACATTCTGTTGAGGAGTATAAGGAGCAGATAATTCATGAGTAATACCAAGTTCATCAAGATAGTCATCGAGAACCGAATTCTTGAACTCAGTGCCATTGTCACTTCTGATGTGCTTGATCTTCACGCCAAAGTTAGTTGAAGCCCTCGAGGAAAATCGTTTGAAGACTTCCTGCACTTCAGTTTTGTAAGAGACAAGGTGCACCCATGTGTAACGAGAGTAATCATCAACAATAACAAAACCATATTGAGATGCCTCATTAGAGACAGAGGAATAATGGTTAGGACCGAAGAGATCCATGTGAAGCAATTCGAATGGACGAGTAGTGGTCATGATAGTCTTCGCTGGATGCTTGGCCTTGGTCATCTTTCCAGCTTCACAGGCACCGCATAAGTGATCTTTGAGGAATTTGACATTCTCAATGCCAATGACATGCTTCTTCTTCGCAAGCGTGTGCAGATTCCTCATGCCAGCATGACCAAGTCGTCGATGCCATAGCCATCCTTCTGAAGCTTTTGCAAGTAGGCACACAGCAGGTTGTGAATCTGCAGGGAAATCAACAATATACAAGTCTCCTTTCCTAAAGCCTTCAAAGACTTTGGATTTGTCAGATTCCATAATCACAACACAACGATACTTGCCGAAGACAACAACCATATCAAGATCACAAAGCATTGAGACAGACATAAGATTGTATCCTAAGGACTCAACAAGCATGACTTTGTCCATGTGTCGATCCTTCGTGATGGCAACCTTACCTAGACCCAATACCTGACTTTTGCTTTTATCAGCGAAGATGATATGCTTCATGTGTGATGCTGATAAGGGAGCATCCATCAACAGATTCTTGTCACCGGTCATGTGATTTGTACATCCACTATCAAGTACCCATTCAGTGGCTTTGGGTTGATCATCCTGCAGATGAATTAGTGCAACTTACGAACCTCATATGCTTCAGTAGTGAAGAATATGATATCACAATTCATCAGATCAATTTCATCAAGCAGTAGAACCGATAAAACAGAGGGAGGACGTGTGAAATGAAAGTTCATTTCATCATGGTTAGCCTGCGTCCTTTCAGGCATTTCTGTCAGGTCCCCAGCAAATTCTTCAGACGTTACAGCACGTCTGGAGACCTGACCCTGCAGAAGAGATTAGTTCTTTTTCTTCACCACCCACATCTGAAGGGGTGGCAAAGAGTTCATCACTCTGCGAGCTCCATATGAGAATGGTGGCAAAGCAGCCAAACCGTTTCGTTTCACATAAGAGGGGTTAGGATAAGCATATGAATAAGCAGAGAAATTCTTCGAGGACTTATGAACATAATAATTTGACGAATAATGCTCATATTCATAGCCCTTGGCTCTTCCCTGCGAAACAGAGCTGTTAGCACGATGATGTTCATATGAGGACTTTGATCCATGTGAGGAGTTTGGTCTGTATGAGGACTTGGATCCATATGAAGAATTTGGTCCATATGAAGAATTAGATCTGGGGTTCCTTTTCTTCACAGGTGGTGTCATGAGGACATTCACCTGAAGAATTTCAAGGCAGCTTTTGGGAACCCAGATTTTCTTCATAGGGGAACCGTTCCTCCAGTTAGTGCCAACATATCTAGCAAATACTTCACCATTCTGATTTTTGAACAGTTTATAGTTGAAGTCAAATGACTCATCAGAAGAATGAGAAGATTCACATGTATAGCCAGATAAATCAGATGGATCAACTGGAGGTCCCTTTGCAGCAACCCATGAGGTTTTGGGGTACTGCTCAGGCTTCCAATAAGTACAATCCGCATTGAGTTTCCTCTCAAAGGCAATACCCTCTTTCCTAGGGTTCCTGTTGAGGATCTGCTTTTTAAGCACATCACAAAGAGCCTGATGCCCTTTGAGGCTTTTGTACATGCCTGTCATGTACAATTCCTTCAGCCCTGCATCGTCAGTGATACTAGCAATGTCCTCAGATGAGGAATTAGTGATAGTACAGACAGGTGAAGAATTTGTAACATTTGAAGCATTTGAACATTCAGGTGAAGAATTAGCAGATTCTCGTTCAATGCATTTTAAACATGGAGGAATAAATTCTTCCTGAACAGCGCTGATTTGTTGAGCAAGTAATGAATCGCGCTCCTTCTGAAGATCTTCATAACTCACTCTTATCTTCTCAAAGTCAGACAAGAGAGAGTTATGCTGATCTTGAAGGGAGTCATACTTAGAATGCAGTCTCTGAAGACTTTCAGCCAAGGCTTGTGACTGATTCATTTCTTCACCCAACATATCATTGCTCTTACTAAGCATATCATTAGCATTTTTCAAAGATCTTTGTTGTTTAGCAGCAAGGGAAGCAAGTTTGACATAACTGGGTCCAAATTCATCACCAGATTCTTCATCACTAGACTCAGATAGGTAGCATTCAGTTACCTCAGCACTTTTTGCCATAAGGCATGAAGTAGAGGATGATGATTCTGGTTCGAATGTCATCGATTTGAGCGATTTCTTGAAATCCTCAAACCAAGGATCATGACGGGTTCGATGGCCTTCATAGACATCAGAGAGACGGTCCGAGACAAGTTTCGCCTGATCGAGATGCATGATGTTTCTGAACTGGTTTTGAGACAGACTGGAGCAGATGACGGCCTTCGCTGTGAGGTTGAGTTGAGTGTACTTGCGAATGTCATCAGCTTCCGCCATCTTGCACAGATCGGTCAGACCAATCTCAGTGACGGTCCATAGCTCGCTGTCCATCACCATGAGACGCTTGTTCATCATAGCCTCCCATTTGGGATACTCGTGACCGTCAAAGATGGGGCACGGTACTTTCTTCATATCTGCGGTCGACATAACTAAAACTCCAGGCGGTTAAACCAAAATCACACAGAACAAGGGAGTACCTTGCTCTGATACCAACTGAAAGTGCGTTATATCGACTAGAGGGGGGTGAATAGGCGATTTTTATGAAATTCTTCACTGAGGAATTTGCTCATGAGGAAATTCCTTAGCGAAGAAATACTAGCAGCGGAATAAGTACTCAGAAGTAAACATAACAGATTACATGCATGGTCATCATGATGAAATGAAGACAAACACAGAGTACAGAAAGCGTAGGCACAGGATGACTCTAGATGAAGACAAACAGACTGAAGAAATTGAACTGAGGAATTTGTGAAAGTCTTCAGTCAAAGTCTTCAAACACAGATATGAACAAACAGACAACACAATAATGAGGAAATGAAGGTGTTGAGGAAATGGAACCAATAAGCTTGGTGAAGACAATGATTTGGTAGACCAGTTCCAACTGCTGTCTCAGTTGTACGTCTGGTTGGAGCGGCTGAGTATTTAAACTCGAGGACACACAGTCCCGGACACCCAGTCCTGAGCACGCAGCTCGGGACACCAAGTCCTCACCGTATTCTCCTTGAACTAAGGACACACAGTCCTCGTCCAATCACTCGTGGTAAGTCTTCAGGTGACTTCCAAACCTTCACAGACTTGGTCACTCGGCGATCCACAATTCCTCTTGGATGCTCTAGACCTTGACGCCTAACCGTCTGGAAGAAGCACAGTCTTCAAAGGTAACAAGCGTCGGATCCACGCAGGATCAATTTCTTCAGTGATGCTCAATCACTTTGGGTTTGTAGGTGTTTTGGGTTTGGGTTTGGATTTTCCTCACTTGATGATTTTCGCTCAAAGTCCTCGGAGGATGGGTTGCTCTCAAATGACAAGTGTCAAGTTCACACGGAGCAGCCAACTAGCTAGTGGTTGAAGGGGGCGGCTATTTATAGCCTAGGGAGCAGCCCGACATGATAAGACATAAATGCCCTTCAATGATATGACCGTTAGGTGGACAAGATATTTTAGGACAGCTGGCGCGTGGCACAGCAACGGTCGGAAATTTGGAGTACAAATTCCTCAGGGCTATCATGTTCCTCACTGTGTAGGCAATTCGCACTGGCAAATTCCTAACTCCTCAGTCAGAGCAAAGTCCTCAGTGACCAGAAGAACTGCGTCTCTGTCACTGAAGAAATTGACTGAACTGTATGAGATTTCCAATGGCTTCACTCGAAGGGATTGGTAGGTGTAGGATTTGAGTTGAGCATCACATGGAAATTTTCTCCTTAGTATTTCCTCGACCCCCTTTAACAGTACGGTGTTTCCTATGACTCAACAAAGAGAAAAATTAAACTACAAAAACAAAAGTCTTCACGCCTCACGTTCCTCGAACGAATATCATGTATTCAAGGTCACACCAATTTCTTCACATTCAAAGTCTTCAGAAAGTCTTCAGAAAGTCTTCAGAATATCAAAGTCTTCAGTCGAAGAACTTCATTTTTAGGGGTCGACTTTTACTGTAAGTTTCAAACTCCTCATAGACTTATAGACCTGTGTACACTCATAAACACATCAGATGCTTAACCTATAAGTCTTCAATACACCAAAATCACTAAGGGGCACTAGATGCACTTACACACCGCGTCGTCGAATCCGTGAACTCATCGCGATCAACACCAAGTTCTTCACGAGCGAGAACAAGAGGACGCTCGTACTCGCATCGAGCGTCGGAGAGAAGCGCGGCGTCAGTCAGACCAGTGCGCTGGGCCCTCTGTCGACATGCATGCGCCCGGGGGACCAGGCGACCTGCCGTACGCGGTAGGCTGCCCTGCGTTCACCCGTGAGCTGCGGCAAGTCCAGTGGCCCAGCACGAAGAATTTCAAGCCAGACGTACCAGAGAAGTACGATGGCAAGTCGCATCCGTCGGAGTTCCTCAGCATCTACACCATTGCGGTGCAGGCTGCTGGGGGCGGGACGACAAGATCCTTGCCAACTACTTCCCGCTGGTACTCAAATCCAACGTCAGATCCTGGCTCATGCACTTGCCGGATAACTCCATAACCTCCTGGACAGACTTGTGCCATCAGTTTGTTGGCGCCTTTACAGGCGGCCACAAACCCCATGGCCAAGCGAGCGACCTTCATCTGCTCGTCCAGAAGGAAGGGGAATCCTTGCGCAAGTTCATCCAGAGATTCAGCCGCGTACACTATAACATCCCAGACGTCCACCCTGCCGCGGTTATCAGCGCGTTCCATCAGAACGTGCGTAACCGCAGGATGCGGGAGGAGATGGCGATGTGCAAGATCAAAGACGTCAGCGAGCTATATGCCCTGGCCGACAAGTGTGCACGTGCTGAGGAAGGGAGGAAACTCCCCGGAGAGAACACCGGAGCAGGAGAATCTGACAGTGAAGATACCTCCCCGGCAAGGAAGAACCGGCGGCGGAGCAACAGGAAGAAGAAGAGCCAAGAAGTACTGGTTGTTGAGCAGTCTGGCGATGAAGGCACCGCCAAGAAGGCCCAGGCTGGTAGCTCCGGCAAGGAGATTGCCGGATGCGCCAACTGCCAGGCTGTGGCGGTCGCCGACAAGCGGGACGACACCAACAAACAGTACTGCAAGATCCACCGCACCAAGGGCCATGACCTCCAGAGCTGCAAGCAGGTCGAGCGGCTCGTTGAGCTGCAAAAGGCCGAGTACGAGCGGCGCGACAAGGAGAGAGCCCGGGGAGGTGGCGGAGGATCAGGTATGAAGCGTCCCGGCCAGGGAGGACGCCGCGACAAGGACAAGCAGCGGCAAACGGACAGACCTCCCCGTGGCCGCGACAAGAACGAAGACGACGACGAAGACGAAGACATGGATGACGTTGAGACCAGTGAGCAGGAGTTTCAGAAAGCCACAGAGGTCTTGTGCATAGACGGCGGTGCTTCACTGCATACTTCTCACCGCCAGCTCAAGCAGTGGGCGCGGGAAGTCAATGCAGCGGAACCACCCGTCGAGTCGCGCAAGCCTCTGAAATGGTCCAGCACGCCTATCATCTTCGATATTGAGGACCACCCTGACCGCACAACTGCGATCGGGTGCTTGTCGATGTTGGTCTCGCCAACAGTCCGCAACCTCAAGGTCACCAAGATGCTAGTCGACGGCGGGGCCGGCTTGAACCTGATCTCCTCCGTTGTGCTCCGGAAACTCCAAGTCCCCGACAGCGAGCTCGAAGAGACCGGCACGTTCCAAGGAATCAACCCGGGAAGGAGCAAGCCGAAGGGGAAGATAACGTTGCCAGTAACATTTGGTAGCGAGCTGAACTTCGGGACAGAGGGATCACTTTTGACGTTGCCGATTTTCCGTTGCCCTACAACGGAATTCTCGGCCGTCCAGCGCTCGCCAAATTCATGGCGGCCTCTCACTACGCATACAACATGCTCAAGATGCCAGGCCCGATAAGCGTCATCTATGTCCCTGGCGACAAGAAGGACGCCCTTATCTGTGCCGACAAGATCTACCGGGAAGCAGCAGCCGCAGCGGATCACAAGCCACTTACCGCTGAAGCTCCCGGAGGGAAGAAGAAGACCAAGCCCGGCAAGTGCTCTGGCGCCCACTCCAGCAAGCGCACCTCTATGGAGTGCTGCGCTACCGTCGAGGACGCGCCATCGAGCTCCGCCGGCAAGAAGAAGACCAAGCCCGGCGAGTGCTCTGGTGCCCACTCCGGCAAGCGCACCTCTTCGGAGTGCTGCGCTGCCGTCGAGGACGCGCCATCGAGCTCCACCGGCAAAAGTAAGAAGACGATGGCAGCTCCGCGAACGACCAAGAAGGTGTCCGCCAAGGGGGACGGCACTGGTGGTACCTTCACCATCAGTGCCACTCTCGACTCCAAATAGGAAAGCGCACTCGTTGCTTTCCTGCGGGCGAATGTCGATGTGTTTGCCTGGCAACCATCTGACATCCCCGGCGTTCCCAGGAAAGTGATTGAGCACCACCTCGCCGTCTCTCCTCATGCGCGGCCCGTCAAGCAAAGAGTCAGGAAGCAAGCGGTGGAGCGCCAAGAGTTCATCGCAGAAGAAATGAAGAAGTTGGAAGCGGCAGGCCTTGTCAGAGGTGTGCTCCATCCGACGTGGTTGGCCAATCCTGTTGTCGTGCGCAAAGCAAATGGGAAATGGAGGCTTTGCATCGACTTTACTGATGTTAACAAAGCTTGTCCCAAGGATCCTTTTCCCTTGCCGCGCATTGACCAGATTGTTGACTCCATGGCTGGATGTGACCTGCTTTCATTTCTTGACGCATACTCAGGATACCATCAGATCTTCATGGCTGAAGAAGATGAGGAGAAGACCGCATTCATCACTCCATGTGGCACGTACTGTTTCGTACGGATGCCTTTCGGTTTGAAGAATGCTGGTTCGACATTTGCGAGGGTTGTCCATACCGCTTTTGAGCCACAGATCCACAGAAATGTGGAAGCCTACATGGATGACATAGTGGTCAAAAGCAGGGACAGGGCAACCCTGATTCAAGATTTAGAAGAGACCTTCACGAACCTGCGCAGGATCAGCCTCAAGCTCAACCCCGAGAAGTGCGTGTTTGGAGTCCCTTCCGGCAAGCTTCTCGGGTTCTTCGTGTCTCAGCGAGGAATCGAAGCCAATCCAGACAAAATCAAGGCCATCGAGCAGATTGAAGCACCAACACGCGTCAAGGATGTACGAAGGCTTGCCGGCTGCGTCGCGGCTCTCAGCAGGTTTATTTCCAAGTCTGCAGAACGTGCCCTGCCATTTTTCAAAGTTTTGAAAAAGGCGGGTCCAGTGAAATGGACTCCGGAAGCGGAGGCTGCGCTGCAAGACTTGAAGAAATACCTATCCGCCGCTCCAATACTTGTCGCGCCTAAACCACAAGAGAAGTTGCTGCTGTACCTGGCGGCAACCAATCAAGTGGTTAGTGCTGCGTTAGTAGCGGAGAGGGAGGCAGATGATGAGCCAGCAACCGCGGCAAGCACGTCCAGCGACAAACAGGGGGCTTCCTCGACAAGCTCTGGCCCCAACAAGGATGAATCTGCGCAGGAGCAAGTGGAGGTGCAGAAGAAGAAAATGGTGCAGCGCCCAGTTTACTTTGTCAGCTCCCTTCTGCAGGGGGCTAGGTCAAGGTACTCTGGTGTGCAGAAATTGCTTTTCGGCCTTCTCATGGCCTCGAGAAAGCTGCGCCATTACTTCCAAGCACATGAGATTACAGTTGTCACCCGCTTTCCGCTGAAGAGGATACTGCAGAATCCAGAAGCAACAGGCAGGATTGTCGAGTGGGCTCTGGAACTGTCGAGCTTCGGTCTCAAGTTCGAGAGCACCTCGACTATCCAAAGCAGAGCCTTGGCGGAGTTCAGAGCGGAGTGGACACCGACGCCAGACGAAGAAATCCCAGAGACGAGCATCCCCGCCAAAGAAGCGAGCAAGGAGTGGCTGATGTATTTTGATGGTGCCTTCTCGCTGCAAGGCGCCGGTGCTGGCGCGTTGCTTATCGCGCCCACCGGAGAGCACCTCAAGTACGTAGTCCAGATGCACTTCCCCAAGGAACAAGCAACCAACAATACTGCAGAGTATGAAGGTCTGCTCGCCGGTCTCAGGATCGCGGCAGAACTTGGGATCAAGAAGCTCATTGTCAGGGGTGACTCGCAGCTTGTCGTCCGCCAAGTGAACAAAGATTACCAGAGTCCGTTGATGGAAGCGTACGTTGATGAAGTGAGGAAGCTAGAAGAGCGCTTTGACGGCCTGCAAATGGAACACATTCCAAGAGCTGAGAACGACATTGCTGATGGCCTGTCAAAGTGCGCAGCACTTAGGTTACCTGTGAAACCAGGAACCTTTGTGCTCAAGCTGACTCAGCCATCCGTGACACCATCAATCGGACAGAGCAAGAAGAGGAAGTTGGTCTCCGGCGACTATCTTCCGGCAGAGCTCCCCGGAGCCGCCGCCAAGAAGGTCCCCAAGATCAACGCCAAGAGCGCTGAGGAGCCGTCTGCTCCGGAAAACCCCAGGGTTTGTTCCGTAGAAGCAGGCGCTCCCGACAAGTTTTGCTCCGGCAAGCTTGCCGAGGAACGTCAAGCTCTGGCTGAGCCCCAGATCCTCGCCGTAGAAGCGGACGTTCCCGCAGCAGCAGATGTGCCTTCAGTCCTTGTTTTCGAGCCACAGGCTCCAGCATGGGCGCAGTAGACTGTCCATTTCCTCCAAAACGAAGAACTTCCCGAAGAGCCAGAAGAAGCGGAAAGAGTAGCCCGGCGCTCGAGTATGTACCAGTTCGTCGACAACACACTGTACAGAAGAGGGCGCAACGGTGTGAAATTGAAGTGTATTTCCCGGGAAGACGGACAAAAGCTGTTGGCAGAGATACATGGAGGCATATGTGGTCACCACATTGGCGCCAGAGCACTTGCCGGCAAAGCGTTCCGGCAAGGTTTCTTCTGGCCGACAGCCCTCCAGGATGCAACTGCACAAGTAACCAGGTGTGAAGCGTGCCAGTTCCATTCCAAGCAGATACACCAGCCAGCTCAAGCTCTCCAGACGATCCCTTTATCCTGGCCATTTTCGGTTTGGGGGCTCGACATCCTCAGCCCCTTCCCCCGAGCTATCGGGGGCTTTGAGTACTTGTACGTCGCAATCGACAAGTTCACAAAGTGGCCGGAAGTGGAACCAGTGAGGAAGGTGACAGCACAGTCAGCAATCAAGTTCTTCAGGTCGATTGTTTGCCGCTTCGGTATCCCCAACAGGATCATCACCGACAACGGTACACAATTCACAAGCCGCGCCTTCATGCAATACGTCCAAGATCTCGGCGCCAAGGTCTGCTTCGCTTCTGTTGCTCATCCCCGGAGCAACGGTCAAGCGGAAAGGGCGAATGCCGAAGTACTGCGCTGGCTCAAGACCAGAATTTTCGACAGGCTACACAAGTGCGGAAGAAACTGGATCGAGGAGCTGCCGGTGGCTCTTTGGTCGATCAGAACGACGCCAAATCGAGCCACTGGCCAGACACCATTTGCTCTAGTCTATGGAGCAGAAGCAGTTACCCCCACGGAACTCGTATACGGGTCACCTCGAGTGCTCGCTTATGATGAGCTTGAGCAAGAGCGGCTGCGTGAAGATGACGCGCTGCTCCTTGAGGAAGATCGTCTTCAGGCTGCTGTGCGAGCCTCTCGCTACCAGCAAGCTTTGCATCGCTACCATAGCCGCAAAGGAAGCGCTGGCGCCCTAAGTTTTAGCATGCATGCTGAGTCGAGTCTCGTCCTTGGTTAGGGTTGATAGTGCCTAACAGCTGCTAACCCCTAGCTTAGAGGTCGAGTCTGCGTCCTTTTTCCTGTTCTTTCGTTTCCTTTGGTTCGCAGGGTTTTGCATATCCTGGCCAGACCGCTTAAGGACGAAGAAGAGAAGAAGGGCGGACCAGCATCTGGTCCCCGGCAAACCAGCGTTGCCGGGGGCTGCAAGCACAAAGATTCGCCCGCGGCAAGCCAAAGTTGCCGGGGGCTGCAATCCCAGATAAGTCTTCCATCCCTTGTCATGCATTCTCTTATGGACTGAGGAATGCGAAAACCTTGTTCCTTCCTAAAAAAAGCTGTCGTGCTCCCTTAACTCTGAGCCCCGGAGCGCGTTCCTGTGGCCAGTTTTGGTAGCAGCCGCGGCGGCAAAGGAACGGAATGAGGAGCCCGAGCCCGCCTCATCCCTACCTCCGCCAAAGGCGTGAGGAAGGTCGAGTGGCGCGGGTAGACGGCAGGGCCTGTTGCCGGGCAAAGAAGTGTCTATCTTAACGATGTAAAGGATCCACTCCATGGCGTGGGTTTTACCCACGGGACAAATGGCCCGGCAAACTTCCCCTTTTCATTAAAAACATTCCGCTCAGGTACAGTTCAGAGAGAATGAAAAACATGAAAGATGGGATTACAAGCTTTAAACCCAGCTAAGGCCCGAGGGCTTACAGATTAAAAAAAGATAAGATGCCCGTAATCCCTTTCTTGTCTCTGTCCTCAGGAGGTAGGACAAGGAGGCGAAAAGGGCAAAAGGGGCGCCTAGGCGAGCTACGGGTGGCAGAAGACGCCAACAGAACACCCCGGGGGCCGTCCGGAGGCTCCGGAGGCTGGATGGTGACGGCGGCGCCGGAAGTGGAGCTCGAAGATGAGGCAGCGGGACGTCAACACGCTGTCGAGGGCATCTAGCCCTCGTACTCTGAGTTGACGGCCTTGCCGCCCGCCCTCTTCCTATTCCGCAGCCTCCCTACGCCAGCCGCCAAGGAGACGACCCCGGGAAGCTCAAGGAGCCGGCGACACGGATGATGGCGTCGCCGGTGCCACGCGGAGCTGCGACCGATGCCTAGTCGGACCCGTCATCCCGACGACCGCTACCCTCGTCGTCGCTGTCGCTCCCCTCCTCGTCACTCTCGCTCGAGGAGGAGCCTCCGTTGTCGGAGGAGCTATCCACGCAGCACCGGGCCCGGGTCCCGAGGTCCCCGAAGACCTTGACGGAGAGGAGATCGCCCTCCATCAACTTAAAATGGAGGGTGAACTCCTCCATCAAGCTGTGGATACGGGCGAATGTCTTCCACCCTCGGCCAAGATACACCACGCCGGGGGCTGGGGACTCGACATGGACCCGCGTGCCGCTGATCCCGCAGCCCTGAAAGCGCAGCCTTAGCGTCTCGGGTTGCTCCATCTCCATCACGCTGGCGAAGGGAGCTGGGAGGCGGAGGCGGCGTCGAGGCGCCCGGCGCAGCCTGATGAAGAACTCCCAGGGGTCGTCCCCGATGTGGACTGCCGTAAGAAGAGGGGCCGCTGGCGGAGGCGAGGCCGGCGCGTCGCCCCATCCGCCTCGTCCACGACCTCGTCCACGGCCTCGTCCACGACCTCGCCCCCTCCCCCTTCCCCTTACGGTTGGCTCTGCCACCGCGGGTGCAAGGGGAGGAGGGGCGCGTTGCCTAGCGGCGACCCTTGCCGCCACCGATGAAGGACCAGGATTCCCTTTCCCCATGGCGAATGGAGAGAGGGGATCAGAAGCTGAAGAGAAGCGAAGATGGATGAGTGTGGTTTTTCGTCGCCCCCCTCTTGCTCTTTATAAAGGAGCAGGGTGGGGGCTCGACCGCCCCGCTCAGCCAATCAAGACGCAGGAAGAACAGGCGACTAGGACCGGCCTGCTGCCTCGGCCCGGTTTCTTGCCTCCACCGTCCGCAACCCCAGGCGCATGGAAGCCACGTGGCTGGCGTGCAGGACCGAGGCGACGGATGAGGCGACCTCCCCTCGCCCCGTGATCGTGGGGAGCGGGCACCTCAGAAACCGTGCCTCGGCCCCGTCCCGCAAACGAGCCGCGCCTCCACGCCTTCCTCCACTTATGGGGATAGCGCGAACCGTCCCCCTTTATTACGACGTGACGCATGCCTGCGGGGCTCAGCCCCGCGCACGCCGCCCACGTCACGCATGCCGCTCCCCACGATGCCGCATTCGACGCGTGCCGTTCGGGGAGGGCGTGGTGGACACCGAAGCAGATGCAGCGTGACCCAGGCCACGCGTGCCCGTGCACTGTTTTGGGCCTGGCCCAACAGCGCTCAGCACCGTGTATGGCCCAGGCCCGGGGGCTCCTGTCAGTGTACTAAAGTAGGGGTACCATAGTACCCCGGACTTGTGCACGGGCAGTCGTAGCACCCCGCGGCAAGGCTTGCCAGGCGATCGCCAAAACTCTCCGTGGCCCCTTTTTGGGCCATCCAAGAACAAAGTATTTGAGCCAAGGCCCCGGCAGGAGGAGCTTGCCGGGAAGGCCACCCGAAGAGAGCAAGGCCCCGGCAAGAGGAGCTTGCCGGGACGCCCGCTCGAAGCACAAGGCCCCGGCAAGAGGAGCTTGCCGGGAAGGCCGACCGAGGCACGACAAGATACTTGCTGCGACACGCCCCGCGTCCCGGCAAGGACCGGTGAGCGACAAGCTCCCGGGCGCGACAAGGCACCCACCGCGGCAAGGCGCTTGCCGCGGCAAGTCGCCACCCCGCGCCTGCGCTCCAGCTCATTCACCCACGCGTCGCTCTGGGGCCATTCCAGGCGTACGTGGCGAGAGGCTGCGCAGCCAGGGGCATGCGGTGGCGAAGCAACACTGACAGAGTAGCCATCGTGGCAAACCGTGGAGCTCCAGACGGCCCCTTTCCTGCACCGTCTGGGCGATGCGGACGGGCATTTAATGCCCTTGTCCCCTGCCGTCAGAGTTAGGTATGATAGCACTGTGCAAACAGCTGTACCCAACACAGCGTTTTCCAGTTTTACCCCCGCCTACGTTGCCACCTGTGGGTAACCCCTTGCACATATAAAAGGAGGCCCCATGCGCAACGAGAGAGGGAAAAAGAGGCCATTCACGCTCGGTCTCGCCAGCAGCTCGCGTGTACTGTAGCACCACACGCTCCCGAGCAAGAACACAATACCAAACTACAAAGCAGCAGTAGGGTTTTACGCATCCGTGCGGCCCGAAGCTGGGTAAACCCCTTGTGTGCATCGCCTCGATCCGCTCTTCGTGCGACCTCCGCCCCCCGCTGAACCAAGAAAGGGGCTCGGTCCCCATAGGTGTCCGTGGAGGCAGATTTCCCGCCGACAATCTTCATCATCCCGGCGCTCTCCATGACAAGGAGGGAGTAGTTCACCCTCGGGGCTGAGGGTATGTACCAGTAGCTATGTGTTTGATCTCTCTCTCTCTCTCTCGTGTTCTTGATTTGGCATGATCTTGATGTATCGCGAGCTTTGCTATTATAGTTGGATCTTATGTTGCTTTCCCCCCCTCTACTCTCTTGTAATGGATTGAGTTTTCCCTTTGAAGTAATCTTATCGGATTGAGTTTTTAATGACTTGAGAACACATGATGTATGTCTGGCCGTGCGTATCTGTGGTGACAATGGGATATCTCATGATTCACTTGATGTATGTTTTGGTGATCAACTTGCGGGTTCCGGCCATGAACCTATGCACAGGGGTTGGCACACGTTTTCGTCTTGATTCTCCGGTAGAAACTTGGGCACTCTTTGAAGTACTTTGTGTTGGTTTGAATAGATGAATCTGAGATTGTGTGATGCATATCGTATAATCATACCCACGGATACTTGAGGTGACATTGGAGTATCTAGGTGACATTAGGGTTTTGGTTGATTTGTGTCTTAAGGTGTTATTGTACTACGAACTCTAGGGCTGTTTGTGACACATATAGGAATAGCCCAATGGATTGATTGGAAAGAATAACTTTGAGGTGGTTTCGTACCCTACGATAATCTCTTCGTTTGTTCTCCGCTATTAGTGTCTTTGGAGTGACTCTTTGTTGCATGTTGAGGGATAGTTATACGATCCAACTATGTTATTATTATTAAGAGAACTTGCACTAGTGAAAGTATGAACCCTAGGCCTTGTTTCCTATCATTGCAATACCGTTTACGCTCACTTTCATCATTAGTTACCTTGCTGTTTTTATATTTTCAGATTACAAAAACCTATATCTACCATCCATATTGCACTTGTATCACCATCTCTTCGCCGAACTAGTGCACCTATACAATTTACCATTGTATTGGGTGTGTTGGGGACACAAGAGACTCTTTGTTATTTGGTTGCAGGGTTGCTTGAGAGAGAGCATCTTCATCCTACGCTCCCACGGATTGATAAACCTCAGGTCATCCACTTGAGGGAAATTTGCTACTGTCCAACAAACCTCTGCACTTGGAGGCCCAACAACGTCTACAAGAAGAAGGTTGCGTAGTAGACATCAGCCTATTTTGAGCAGTTATTTTTGCATGGTGTGGCGGCTTGTTGACGCGGTGCCACATATCGACGCTGTGAAGCGATCGACGTGCATTGAGGGTGCACGGATGGCCTTTGCCCGAGTCAAAACATTTTGGGGAAAGATGAAGGCTATTGATGTTGCGGCGACGAGTCCACCAAGGGCCAGGACCGTAACAAGCCGGAGCACTATTTTGAAGACGTCTTAGATGCCGCCCGCTTAGTAGAGGGTCAATGCTCGAAAGGTATAATGTTCGAGTGATTTATATAATGATGTAACAGACAACTTTATAGTTAATCTATTTATATTTTGCTCAAAAGCTTGAATTCCTCCTCTGTGGCCGTTTTAGTATAATCTGAAAGTTTTCCACTCGTCGGCTTCAGCCCCCTCGTAGGAAGTACGGGGGTGTTCGGAAAAGCATTAAATCACTCTTTATCCAACGTCTTGGTCCATAAAGGAGGTGATAATGCGGTGAACCAGGCAATCGGACTATAGAGCGTGAACACTTTCACTTAACCATAGGAGTTTTATGGTGGGGCTACGAGATAGCCCCTGGTATGTATACGACGCATAGTGCCTTACATATGTTGATCTAAAAAAGATCCCTCATGTGACACGGAGAATCACTAAAGATTCGAATAAGTCGTCAAGTGGTTGACCAGCTCTCGCCGCATCATGACAGTCAGTTTTCGGCTTTCTCTACAGAGGTGCTCATCCGGTCTAGGCCAGGGCACAATTGCTGTAGTTCTCCCTTTACAACCCTAGCCGATAGAGCGGAACGTAGGGTAGCAAGCACAAGAGCCGGGCAACCCAACTATTGACCAAAGACAATGATTCGGAGCTGATGCATATAAGGCCAAACTTGCGACGCCGAAGTATGCTATAGAGTTGTTCGGACTTTTACTGGCGACTCGTTTGTTCCCATACCGGGCCCCTGGCAAGTTATGCCGAGGCGCGTCCTATAAGTTAGCCGTTATGGCCGGACTCGTTGTAGAAAGAGCATGAAATATAAGTTCGGGTAAAAGTTTAATGGGAGCAATATGCCAATGATAAATATATAGAGAGAGTAAAAACCACAACCCAGCTATTTGACCTCCTCGGGGTTGGAACAGAGAAGAAGGGCATGGTACAGGCTCAAAGGAAAGAGTGAGGTCTACAAAAGCTTATTTTGGACCTCGTGTCGCACGTCTACGCCGCCCGTCCTCGGGGATGGGCATCCTTAACGGGAGTGGCCCCTTAGGTGAGTGTGCTGATCCGAACTTCGAGAGAGTCCGAAGTAGATGTTGTCCTGATGGTCACCTATTTTTAAGAAATTATACAAAAAATAAGAAAGACAGCTAAAACGTTACGGGGATCTTTGCAGGGTTGTCCATATTATGCTTCCGCGGATGCCCATGGTATCTTTAGTGCGTAGTTATGTACGCGTGGTGTAAACTTTGCCAGCAGAGTAGGTGGGCGACGGAAGCCGAACTGCTATTTCCGTTATGGGAGTGGTCGAACTTCAGAGGCAAAGTGTTTCTGGCCCCTGGTGTCGTGGTTTTGTCACGGCAGATGTCCTCATGAAAGGACTTAGTCGTGGAGCCATCGCGACGGGTTAGCTTGAAGGGGTTAAGCGGACACAGGGATGCAAGAGAGTTTATACTAGTTCGGCCCCTTCGATGAAGGTAAAAGCCTACGTCTAGTTGTGATGGAATTGATGGGGTTTCGATGACTAGGGAGCAAAGAAGCTTTGCCTAAGTCTCGAGTTGTTGTCTGTTTTTCTGAACCGCCGTCGGATCGTCCCCTTATATACATGGGTGACGCCCGCCGGTTTACAGAGTCCCAACACCGGCTCATTGACGTGTCCGGTTTGGTCTCTACTTATTCCTAACTTACAATACAAGTTTACATACCAATGTCGGTTTACGGCTACAGGCTTTAAACCGACTATGGGCCTTGAGCCGTGTTCTTCTTTTATGGGCTTCTACATACTTAACTACTGATGAAGTTAACCCGGCCTGTCCTGGCCGGTTTACGCCTAGTAGTAATATCCCCAACATTAGGCCCCAGATTGATTTGAACAGGTTCATGTCAATCCTTAGCAAAAACTTCATCTCCAACATCTTCTCATAATTTGGTGAATCGCCATGATGTCATCTTCTCTGATTGCTGTAAACCAGAGTGACGTCATCTGTCATAACGAAGCTATCCATGATGCTTCCTTGTTTAATAGATCTGTGATAATTGAGGCGACAGCTCCGTTTCGTGGCCCCTTGATTCTCGCGCCTGACACATATCCCTTTCATTATAAATAGGACCGAAGGGTCATTTCCTTTTTTTTCCTCGTGCCCTTCTGCTTCGTATTCCTCGAGCCGTCCAGCTTCGGAGCTCCGCCGCCGCCGTCGACCTCTGCATCAACCTAGGCCGCTGCATCACCCTGAATGCACCAGAGCACCGCGGCAATCTCTCGCATTTCCACAGCTCCAGTAAGTCCTCTATTATTTTCAATACAAATCTGTTCTTAGGGTTTCCATGTTCCTCTAGTGTTCATCGTCTGCTTCGTGCTCATACAAGATCGATCTTTTAGATGAATCTGTGAACCTTTGCTTCTGTATAGCGGTAGTTTTTAATATCCGCCTTCACTTTGATATGCTTGGACCATAGATCTGATCCATAGCTTTACTTCACTGATTCCACACTGCTCCTTCTAGGTCTTGAATATTTATCCTTTTTTCGAACACGCTCCAGATCCAATGCTAAAAGCGAATCTCGTGAAATCTGTTTCCGCATACTTACTCACCCGCAATCTCAACTGTTTCAATGTTTAGACCAGCCGGTTTAACCTTGTACAAAAGAATTACCAAACCGGTACATACCATTAGTCCCCTCATTGAACCGCCAGGATTCTTTAGCCAGGCACTGCCGCTACGTAAACTCCGGTTTATGAGAAACTGCCTCCGGTTTAGCAATGTGTGCACCAGTGTATATTCTTCCAACATATTCTTGAACCGGAATTGCTGCCTTTGTAGATCGCGTCATGGCTAAACAAGTGTACGAGTGCAACTGGGTTCCCTCTCGCGTGACCGAGACTCAGTTGAACAATTTAGTCAAAACTGGTGCTTTGAGCAGTAAAGAGGTTATTCATTGGAGGGTCCCCGATACAGAATGTCCTCCCACGCCTCAAGAGGGAGAGGTTGTTGTTTTCGCGGATCATCTAGCCCGGGGCTTCAATCCTCCCGGTTCAAAATTTTACCGAGATGTCTTAGCCAATTTCCAACTTCGTCCGCAAGATACTGGCCCAAACTCTGTAACCAATATATGCCACTTCCAAGTGCTTGGTGAGGTATTCTTTCAAGAGGAACCCACGGTTGAATTATTCAGAGACTGCTTCCATCTAAACTGCCGCACAGAGTTTACCGATGGTTCCAATATGGAATTAGGTGGTATGGCGATTCAGAAAAGGAAAGAGGGCACCTATCCTCACGCCAAATTGCACAGTCATCCCAAAGAGTGGAACAAAACATGGTTTCACTGCAAAGACACCTCTCCTATCCCTTGCCTGGTTATTGTCCGGAGCGGCTAAGCAACACGCACCCCTTTCCACAGAGGTTGACCGCCAAGGAGAGAAGCAATTATGCTCCTCAACTAGCGAAGCTCAGGGCCTTCATGGCTAACGGTTTAACAGGGGTTGATCTTGCTTGCTGTTGGATATCTCGGAGCATATTGCCGCTAAGCCAGCACTCCGGTTTAATGTGCGAATACACTGGCAACGTCAACGATCCGCTGCGGCATATTGACATCCAGCTCACAGATGACGAAGTTACAGAGGCCGTGAAGAAGATACTGAACGAACCGGAAGCCGTCTGTGCTCGAACCGGCTTGCTTCCCTTCTGTGCCACCAACAAACCGCCAGCCGTAAGATTCACACTTTACTTTCTTATTGAATCCCTCCTTGCTCAATTTACCAATTTTTTTAATATCAACATCTTTCAAATAGGGTGATGATCCGTTTTGGAGCAAGAAGCTTCCACAGGAGAAACCAGAGAAACCAGAGAAACCGGAGAGACCAACCCGGCCCAAGACCAGAGTTGTTAAGAGGGCAGCTAACAGGAAGAAAACCACTGCGTCTTCTGATCCGGCAGCTGACGATGATGTGGGTAATCCGGACCTTGAGGTAGAGCTTGATTCACTTGGCTTATTTTTCACATGCCTTATTGATAATGATTATTGCCAGGATGACACCAAAGTCAGTCGCGCTGATGCTGTAGAGGTAATTGTTCTCTCCTCCGGTTCAGACCCTTTGCCTTCACTAAAAATCCGTCGGGCAAATCGGAAAGTTAAATTTTCTCATCTGCTTGCTTATTTGGACCCAAACTTTCTTATGAAGACACAACATCACGAAGCTCGCCGCACAACTCGGCACAGTGACGAGGTAGTTACCTCCGCCGGTTTACCGAACAGTCCGGTTCGGAAACGCCGTCCAGAGGTCTCTAACTCTCTTGCCAATTCTTTTCCTAAAGCGGGCTGTTTTCGTCAACCTCTTAATCCGTCTGACTCCGATTATCAGGGCACTTCCCATTCATCGTCTGGCGAGTCATCAGCTACCCAGCTGCCACCACTCAAAACAGTGCTTGGGTGAGTCATATTTCTTATGATGTTTCTGATGTATTACATTATAACATATGCTGTATTGATCCTTTTTATTTTTTTCCAGGGCTAAGCCTAGGCCAAGCAAGAGGGCTCGCCTGGACAAAGCGGCTGAAGAGGATACTATTCCTGAACCGGACAGAACACCAGGTCCTGAAGCGGCTATCCGTGAGGATGTGCCAAACGACCCCCCACCACAAGATGATGATTTTGTTGCTGAAGAACCACATGTTGACACCTCAGGTCCTGTTGATCAGCCCACAAGCCCGGTCCGGATTGATAGAACAATCAGCCCATCGAAGCAAGCTGATAAACCGGCGACTCCAATGCAAACCGGTGAAGCCAAAGATGATGATGTTATTATTACTGGCATTGGTCGTACTGAGCCCAGCAATCCTGTCACTTTATCCAAACACACTGCCAAAGAAGAATTTTCTGCAATTGGTAAGGGCAAATGGAATGTCGACTTGTCAACCTATGCCGCTCTGTCTCCCCAGGATCTCCATTTCGGCTATCTGAAATAGTTATACACCAGCCGTGACTATGAAGCCGGTCTGGTTAATATGATGAAGGACAAATATGAGGTAATTTCCATATACTCCTCTGCTTATAATCTGTCAACTCTAATAGCCCCCAAGTGACGGTTTAAGATGTCAACTTAAACCGGGACTTTTCAATGTGAACTTCAATGTATCTGAATTTTGCTGATGTAGCCCCCAAGGGCCGGTTCAACTTAACATAGTTAAACCGGGACTTTAGGTAAAAAGTATCAATAATTATTGAGCAAATAGTCATTAGCCCCCAAGTGCCAAGTTGAATACTTGTATTGAGCTTGGGACTTCATAAAAATTGTAAGATGAAGATCAGATAGGCATTAGCCCCCAAGTACCGAGGGCATAACTTGTTATGTGGTTGGTACTTCACTTCTGTACCCTCACCTGAATCATATTATTGTCTGTATGTAGGCTGAGACGAGCAAAAGAGAAAACCAAATCGCTGATCTGCAAGAAAATCTAAAGTCCCAGCAAGCTGAAACCTCCAAAGCCAAAGAGGAATTAACCAGCGCTTTAAGCGCCATGGAACAACTTAAGGAGGGCTTCAAGAAGGAACAGGCGGATTGGGCCATTGAAAAATCCGCTTTAACCAAGCGAGCAGAAAATGCCGAGGCTGCACTGAAACCGGTAGTGGACGAACTAACCAGTATAAAGCGGCAAGTGCATGCCATGACAGCTGCTATCTTCGGTAAGCCGGCTTGATTTCTGGAGTGAATCGGCTTTCTTACGGAGCTGCCGGTTTGTTAATCCTTTGTAATATTGCAGGGACACGCATTGGTCACTTGGGGCCGGACGTGCGGAGGAAATTGAAAGCCGCCTACACATTAATAGAGCAATTGTATACTGGTGCGCAGCGGATCATCTCTACTGCATCCCATAACAACCCGGCGCCCACCTTGATCCAAGATACCCTTAAAAGGTTGTCTATGCTTCCTGCCCGGGTTGAATAGCTGAAAAATCTGCTGCTCGAACCGGTGCGATAAATGCCTTGATCCGGGCAAAAGCGTGGGTGCCGGATTTCAATCCTGTTGAAGCGGCTCAGGGCTATCCTAGCTTGAAGGAAGACGGGTCACAATTTAGTGAAGCGGATCTGCGAGCAATAAACTGGGAGGTGCATCCTCTAGCTTGTCAATTGGTTGAAGAAGCAGACTTGTCTCATTATCAAGCCCAATATGATGACCAAAACAAGCGAGTAGCTGCACCAATTCCTGAAGCGGAGAATCTTATCCCTCCAATCCGTAAGCATACTTACGCTCCTGAAATTGAACCGTCGCTGCTGATCCATGATGAAGCTGTCTTTCAAGAATTAATGGGAATCGACTGGACAACTGTTGATTTCCAGCCGCTGGGCAGAGAAGCAGAAGTTGAAGCGGCGCGAGATGATCCGCAACCATCAGGCCAGGCTGGTGACCAAACTTGAACCGGAATCCGGTTTAAATTGCTGCTCCTTTATGTTATGCGGAAAAAACAATGATCTTATTTGGGCCCGTGTTGCCTTGTAATAGGCTAGCCAATACTCTTGATTTTGATATGCCTTCATGCATAATTACTGCAACTTGTGCTTCCTTTGGGTGATGAAATTTCCAAAGTATTTTCTGCAATAAAAAAAATCTTAAAGCGCCGCCACGGTTGTACCGCCAGGCGGATTATGACTTCTGTATATATGAAATCAAATATCTTAAATTTAAACACATGATCAAATCTTGTGATACATAATACCTGCCATCGTCGAGCATAAAGTTGGCTTGGCCAATCTTAAAGTGGAGGTTTATGAACCCATACTGTCAGAGGAGAAAACAACTCCTATATATATAACGCCGGTTTACCATGTAAACCATGCCGGGTTATGATAAACACTGTGTTCCCCCATAATAGGATGTTAACAAAAAATCAAACCGGGCAAATATTCTCCGGATCAAGAATGGACCATGTTCCGTCAATTGGCAGTTGAACTGGTTTAAGAATTGTCGGTTTAAAAACGCAACAAAAAGAAATAGTTATCAAAGAAAATTTCAAGCAAAGGAAATGATAAAACCATTTGCAAAAAAGAGGCTATTGAGCCGATCAAGTGGCATTACCATGGTCGGACATGACCAAGCCCCCGATAGGCGTAGCGGTGGTTCAAGTCAGCCAGGTCCCCAAATGATGCAGTGGCATTATGCCGATCAAGAGGTGTAGCGATGGTTCGGGTTCGACGAAGCCCCCAAGTGATTCTGTGGCCTTAGGCCGATCAAGAGGTGTGACTGGATCAGATGTGACCAAGTCCCCAAGTGATCTCATGGCTTTCGCCTATCAAAAGGTGTTGCATTGGTTCGGATACGACCAAGCCCCCAAGTGATATAACATAAAGCTTTTAAAAAGCTAACTCAAGGGGTAAACCAGAGGCCGCTTTGGGACAGATAAAACTCCGTGTAACCACACATGATGTAAAAAGAACAGAGACCCCGCTTTAGCTGAGGCTCCGGTTTATTATATTGATCATAATATATACATTGTCATATTATGTACATAAGTAGAGCCAATGGCTCAGGTATAGTAAGGCCGAAGATGAGCTATGTTCCACGGCCTATTGGTCTCCTCCTCTGATGTACGTGAGTCTTTATGCTCTCGAATATCGATCAGATAGTATGACCCGTTGTGCAGATTCTTGCTGACCGCGAAAGGTCCCTCCCAAGGTGGGGATAACTTGTGCATATCAGTCTAGTCTTGGATGAGCCGAAGTACCAAATCTCCTTCTTGAAAGGTTCTGGTTCTGACTCGGCGGCTGTGATAATGACGAAGATCCTGTTGGTAAATCGCCGAGCGGGCAGCTGCTATGTCACGCTCTTCATCCAACAGGTCCAAACCATCTTGTCGTGCTGCCTCATTGTCCGCTTCAACATAAGCCGCTACACGAGGTGAATCATGACGGATATCACTGGGGAGAACCGCCTCCGCTCCGTAGACCATGAAGAACGTTGTGTATCCTGTTGATCTGTTGGGTGTGGTGTTAATGCTCCATAATACAGATGGTAATTCTTCAACCCAACAACCCGGCGTTCGTTGCAAAGGAGCCATAAGTCGGGGCTTGATGCCTCGCAAGATCTCTTGATTAGCCCTCTCTGCTTGACCATTGGACTGGGGGTGAGCCACTGATGAAACGTCAAGCCGGATGTGCTCACGTTGACAGAACTCCTTCATGGCACCCTTGGACAAATTGGTACCATTATCAGTGATGATGCTGTGTGGAAAGCCAAACTGGGAAATCACCTTTTTGATGAATTGAACCACCGTGGCCGCATCACACTTGCTAACGGGTTCTGCCTCCACCCACTTTGTAAACCTGTCAACCGCCACCAAAAGGTGGGTTTTCTTGTCCTTGGACCTTTTGAAAGGCCCAACCATATCCAGCCCCCAAGTTGCTAACGGCCAAGTGATTGGAATCATCCTCAATTCTTGAGCCGACACATGAGCACGTCTTGAGAACTTTTGGCAGCCGTCGCATCGTCTGACCAGATCTTCCACATCAGCATGAGCAGTCAACCAATAGAAGCCGTGACAAAATGCTTTCGCCACCAAAGATTTTGAACCGGCGTGGTGACCACAATCTCCTTCATGGATCTCACGTAAGATTTCACAGCCTTCCTCAGAGGACACACAACGTTGAAACACCCCTGATACACTGCAATGATGCAACTCGCCATTGACAATAGTCATGGACTTGGATCGCCGGATTATCTGCCGGGCCAGAATCTCATCCTCTGGTAACTCGCCCCGGTTCAAGTACGCAAGATAAGGAATCGTCCAATCTGGAATAACATGGAGAGCTGCCACCAATTGAGCCTCCGGATCAGGAATAGCCAAATCCTCTTCACCAGGGAGCTTGACCGACGGGTTATGCAGCACATCCAGGAAAACGTTAGGCGGGACCGGTTTGCGTTGAGAGCCCAACCGGCTTAAAGATTCCGCCGCTTCATTCTTCCGGCGGTCCACATGGTCCACCTGATAACCTTTGAAGTGACCTGCAACAACATCCACCTCACGACGATATGCTGCCATGAGTGGGTCCTTGGAGTCCCAAGTGCCAGAACCCTGCTGAGCCACCAGGTCCAAATCACAGAAGCACTTAACTCAGCTTAGAATCATCTCCTTAGCCATCCGGAGACCATGGAGTAAGGCTTCATACTCAGCTGCATTGTTAGTATAAGGGAACATTAAACGGAGAACGTAACAAAACTTATCACCTCGTGGGGAAGTTAATACGACTCCAGCCCCCGAGCCCTCCAATTGCCTGGACCCATCAAAATGGATAGTCCAATATGTGTGATCCGGCTTCTCTTCAGGTGCTTGCAGTTCTGTCCAATCATTGATGAAATCGACAAGTGCTTGTGACTTGACCACCGTCCGAGGTACGTATTTCAATCCGTGCGGCCCAAGCTCTATAGCCCACTTGGCAATCCGGCCAGTCGCTTCCTGGTTCTGGATTATATCTCCCAAGGGAGCAGAACTGACCACTGTGATGGGATGTCCCTGGAAGTATTGCTTAAGCTTCCGGCTTGCCATAAAAACTCCATACACTAGCTTCTGCCAATGCGGATACCTTTGCTTGGACTCAATAAGCACCTCGCTGATATAGTAAACCGGATGCTCCTTGCCTGCCTCCTTTCGCTCCACCACAATAGCCACACTGTCTGCACGAGCATTAGCGGCGACATATAGGAGCAATGGCTCCTTGTCAATCGGAGCGGCGAGCACAGGCGGATTGGCCAACTGCCGCTTTAAATCCTCAAACGCTTTATCAGCAGCAGAACTCCAGACGAATTGATTCATCTTCTTCAACATCGGATACAAAGGGATTGCCTTCTCCAATAGCTTTGCGTCTTTCTTCATTGAACCGACGTAGGAACTGTTTCACTGGTTTGTACTTAGGATCCACATTAAGAGTGTGCTCAGCGAGTTGCCTCGGTACACCTGGCATGTCAGAAGGTTTCCATGCAAAAATGTCCCGATTCCCACGGATGAACTCGATGAGCGCGCTTTCCTATTTCGGATCCAAGTTGGCACTGATACTGAACTGCTTGGATGAATCGCCAGGTACGAACTCAACAAGCTTAGTCTCAGCTGCCGATTAGAACTTCAGGGCCGGATCATGCTCCGTAGTCGGCTTCTTCAATGGAGTCATGTCTGCCGGATCAACATTGTCTTTGTAATATTTCAGCTCCTCCGTGGCACAAACCGACTCGGCATAAGCCGCTTCACCTTCTTCACACTCCAAAGAAAGTTTGCGGCTTCCGTGAACCGTTATCGTTCCCTTGTGACCCGACATCTTAAGTTGTAAATACACGTAACAAGGTCGTGCCATAAACTTGGCGTAAGCCGGCCGCCCAAACAGGGCGTGATATGGACTCTGGATTTTTACCACCTCAAAAGTCAGTGTCTCTGACCTGGAATCATGATCATCTCCAAAGGCTACTTCCAAAGCTATCTTGCCAACAGGATATGCTGACTTACCAGGCACCACACCATGGAACACCGTATTGGACGGTTTAAGATTTTTATCTGTTAATCCCATACGACAGAAGGTCTCATAATATAAGATATTAATGCTGCTTCCTCCATCCATGAGCACCTTGGTCAACTTATAACCTCCCACCTGAGGTGCCACCACCAACGCTAGCTAACTCGGATTATCAACCCGGGAAGGGTGATCCTCTCTACTCCATATGATTGGCTGTTCAGATCAGAGTAGATAACGGGGCACGGCCGGTTCAACAGAGTTTACTGCTCGCTTATGAAGCTTCTGATCTCGCTTGTCCAAGCTAGTGGTGAAGACATGATATTGCCCACTATTCAACTGCTTCGGGTGACTCTGGTAACCCGACTGCTGCTGCTGCTGCTGATTGTAACCACCTTGACTATTCTGATTACCTTGATTGTTATGTCCGCCCTGGTTACCATTAAACCCTGAACCGGAATTTCCTCCGCCGTAACCCGGCCCGGATCCTGAGCCACCACCAGATCCGTGGTCATACCGGAAAGCGTTAGAGTTCTTGAAATCCTGCATAATGTAACAATCCTTCCAAAGGTGATTGGCTGGCACCTCCTTCGTCCCATGTTTTGGACATGGCTGGTTTAACAGATAAGACAGGCGGTCCGGGTTAGGATTAGGCGCTCCACTGCGATTCGGCGTTTTACCTTTACGTCGCCGGCCCTTGTCCTGCGCATTGGTTTTAGCCACAAAGTCCATGCTGCCATCCGCTTTACGCTTGCCCCCGTTTCCATGACCTGCCGGGTTATGCTGTTGTCCTTTGGAGTTGTTGTTCTTCTTTCCCTTCCCTGCCTTGTCGTCATCAGACTCGGGATCCTTGGTACTATCAGAATCAGCATACTTCACCAACGCATCCATGAGGGTCCCTATATCATTGCAATGGCGCTTCATTCGTCCCAATTTCAACTTTAGAGGCCCAAACCGGCAGTTGCCTTCCAAGGTTATAACCGCGGTGTCAGCATTGATATGGTCTGACGAATGCAAAATTTGTGAGACCCGGCGCACCCAACGAGTCGTTGATTCTCCTTCTTCCTGAACACAGACGGCTAAGTCCACTATTTACATGGGTTGTTTACATTTATCCTTGAAGTTCTGGATAAATCGGGCTCGCAATTGGGCCCATGAACTGATAGAGTTGGCCGGTAAACTTTTTAACCAAGTACGGGCCGTTCCTTCGAGCATCATGGTGAAGTACTTTGCACATGCCGCATCATCCACATCCAGCATCTCCATGGCCATCTCATAGCTCTCTACCCATGTCTCTGGAGGCTGATCGGCAGTGTAATTTGGCACCTTGCGCGGGCCCTTGAAATCCTTGGGCAGGCGCACGTTGCGTAAAGCGGGGACAAGATAAGGCACCCGCAAAGAGCTAGAAGAAACGCCAGGCTCGACCGAGGTAGTTGGATGAACCGGCGTAAGCTGGCGAGCCTCGTACTGTGCTGCTAACTCGGCCTCCCTGCGTGCTCGGGCCTGGTCCACCACTTCCTGAGCATCACCAACACCACCCGCCGGGTTGTTACCACGGGGTACTTCACGGTTTCGCGCATTACTTGACACAGTCGGTTCATCCATATGCCTGCTATAGCTCCGGCTTGGACGAGGGGTGGAATGAATTCGGTCACAACTGTATGAGTATGCTTCCTGCTGGATCAAAGCCGTCCGAATAAGCTCCTTAACCCGGCGTGTTTCTACCGCCTGCGGCGAATCACCTTCAATTGGGATGGCCTCCAGCCGTGCAGCAGCAGCAACAAGGTTATCCATCGGGTTGGAATAATGACCTGGAGGTGTCGGGACCGCTTGAGGTCCAATAGTGTTTTGACGAGGCGGGTCCATCAAGCGAGGGTGAACCGGCGCGCCCGTCCCTGGTGCTTCCGCCCAGTTTACCACCGGCGGATTGCTGGTTCCTGCTCCTGTGGTGTTGAAGAGATCTCTGGCTTCGAAAAGCGGGGGCAAGCGAGACCGGTGCTTCCGCTTGAGGACCTCATGCGATGCATTCTGATCTAGCATAAGTCGGTAAGCTTGCACATCCAAGGCGGCCCGTTCTGCAGCCATCCTGGCATTCTCAGCTACTAGGTCGGCCTTGGCTTGAGTGATATGATCCCTTACTTTTGCAATTTCCGCATCGTGGGCGTTCTGATCCGCCGGATTAGCCTCTTCCATGAGCGTAGCCAACGCATCAAACAGATCAGATAAGACTTGAGCCGGCGGGTGCACAGGGCCTCCTACCCCGGCTGCCGTCGCCGTTCCTAATCCAGAGATCATTGCTACAGCGGTCGAAGAGTGGATCGCTGCTTGTGTCCCGGCCATGAATATTCCGACCCGGTTTGGCAGATCAGAGGGGTCCGGAATACTGTCGCCATCGGAACAGCCCCCAATCCGGCCATCTTGTAGTTGATACAAAGATTCGGTTTCTCCGATTGATGACTCGTCGCCGGAATAAACGACGGTCTCGCCAACAGATTCCGATCCATCCTCATAGCTTCCTCCATGGATGACTCCCACGAAGGCACGCTTCACGGCCAGTTTAACCAGGGCAGATCACGCACGCTGAGCCGTCTCGACGAGGTCGGTGCAGATGTCCGGCTCAGGTCCCGGTTCACCGATCTTGCCAATGAATATGTGTATGCCGCCAAAGGGGACCCGGTACCCGTACTCGATTGAGCCGGCCTCGGGGCCCCATCCTGCATCGTCGATGTAGAGCTTGTCGCGACGACTCTTGGTCATCCGGCCCACAGCGTAGCCCTTGAGTCCTTCGAAGTTGCCCTCCAAGAACTTGAAACCATTGTGCGATAGCCCCACGGTGGGCGCCAACTGTCGTGGTTTTGTCACGGCAGATGTCCTCATGAAAGGACTTAGTCGTGGAGCCATCGCGACGGGTTAGCTTGAAGGGGTTAAGCGGACACAGGGACGCAAGAGAGTTTATACTAGTTCGGCCCCTTCGATGAAGGTAAAAGCTTACGTCTAGTTCTGATGGAATTGATGGGGTTTCGATGAGGAGCAAACAAGCTTCGCCTAAGTCTCGAGTTGTTGTCTGTTTTTTGAACCGCCGCCGGATCATCCCCTTATATACATGGGTGACGCCCGCCGGTTTACAGAGTCCCAACACCGGCTCATAGACGTGTCCGTTTTGGTCTCTACTTATTCCTAACTTACAATACAAGTTTACATACCAATGCCGGTTTACGGCTACAGGCTTTAAACCGACTGTGGGCCTTGAGCCCTGTTCTTCTTTTATGGGATTCTACATACTTAACTACTAATGAAGTTAACCCGGCCTGTCCTGGCCGGTTTACACCCGGTAGTAATATCCCCAACACCTGGTGTTCGGCTGGCGAGCCGATCTGTCGTCTTTATCGCCTAGTGGCCTCCTTCCCTTGTGATCGACGTTGAGTTTGCCTGCCTGCGTAAGGACCCAACAGTTTCTATTGGTATGACTAGCTGGCCTATCAGGGTGACCATGAATCTGACAAGGTCGGTCCAATATCCTGTCAAGGGCGGATGGTCCATCTTGGTTTGCCTTTAGTGCTTCTTCCGTTAACCGGGCTTCGGATTATGAAAGCCGGCGTTCACCGTTGTGCTGCGGCTGTTGTGTTTAGTTTGTCGTGGCTTGTCGTTGTCGTCTCAAATTTCGGAAGTGCCCGGATCGCTGGCGTTGTTGCTTTTATGAGCGAGCCAGTTGTCTTCTCCCGCACAAAAGCGAGTCATTAGAGCAGTAAGGGCTGTCATGGACTTGGGTCTTTCCTGGCCGAGGTGACGCGCTAGCCATTCATCCTGGGCGACGTGTTTGAAGGGTGCGAGGGCTTCTGCGTCCGGACAGTCAACAATTTGGTTCTTTTTGACTAAGAACCTAGTCCAGAACTCCCTGACTGACTCGCCGGGCTGCTGGACAATGTGACTTAAGTCATCGGCATCTAGAGGCCGGACATATGTTCCTTGGAAGTTGTCTTGGAAGGCGTCTTCCAAGTCTTCCGAGCTACCAATAGAATTTTCTGGTAAACTTTAGCCAGTAGCGAGCTGGGCCCTTAAGCTTGAGAGGTATGTATTTGATGGCATGAAGGTCGTCTCCGTGAGCCATGTGAATATGGAGGAGGTAATCCTCAATCCATACCGCGGGATCTGTTGTTCCGTCGTATGATTCGTTGTTAATGGGTTTGAACCCATTTGGGAATTCATGCTCCATTACCTCGTCGGTGAAGCAGAGAGGGTGTGCGGCTCCTCTATGTTGGGCCACACTGTGAAGCACCTCCGGCGGACTCCGCTTACGGAGTTCGGACCGGGCGTGGTTGGCTCTGTAGTGTCCGAATGGGTGACCATCATAGTCGCTCGGGGTGTATCTCTGTGATCTGTACATCGATCTTGTGCGCCCTGCTCTATCTTCTGGGTCTCGGTTGATGTCGCGGGTGTTCCCTCGAGCTGTTTTACTCTTGATTTGACAGTCGAATGGGTTGGTATGTTGCTCTGTTTGGGCTGCTGCTTTGTCTGGACCAAACTGTGGCCGACCCGCTCCATTGTTTGATGGTGGTGTGGGCTCTAGCGCCCTGACATCGTATTGAGGGAGTCACCTTCCCTTTGGGTGGCTTTTGTCTGGGCTACTAAGGCCATATTCCTCGACGGCCAAGACCTCGGTCCATCTATCATTGAGCAAATCTTGGCTTGCTTGAAGTTGCAGCTACTTCTTCCTTAGGCTCCTTGCAGTGGCTATAAGCCGGCGTTTGAAACGCTCCTGCTCGAGAGGTTCCTTAGGCACGATAAAATCCACGTTGTCGAGGATCTCCTCTTCCTCGGAGGGTGGGAGATAACTGTTGTCCTCTGAGTCTCCATATGTGGCCTATTCATCAGGTCTATCTTGTTCCGCTTTCCTGTTCCTCCTGTTCGGATTCTACCTCAACAGGGTCTTCATTGTCCGGAGTGTTATCTTCTCTGGTGCTAGCAGTGTTTTCTCTTGGGCGATGTGGCTTGGAGCGGCGCCGTGGGCGCTGGTGTTCGGACTGTGTACCAGGGGGTTTATTCGCGACTGGATCCTCCATGTCATCGTCGAGAGCGTCGTCGGGTGTGTCTATCATACACATGTCATACCAGGGAGTGGCCATCCCGTGTCTAGCGGGTAGGAGGCTCTGGCCCTGCCCCTCGTTGTTGTCCATACCGGCAATGTCTTGGGAGAGGGGGTCAGGCATGTTGGTTGGGTCCTCGACGGTGGCTATAAAGTGGGTGGCGGGTGGGAAGCAAATTTCTCCATCATCCGCCGTAAGTTCGAAGCGAACATAGTTCGGCGACGAGCCATCTGCCAGGGATAGGTTTTTTAATGAGCTTAGTAGGTCGCCCATGGGCGAGTGTTGGAAGACATATGCGGTGCTGAACTCGAAGATTGATAACCGATCGAGTTTGGTATCCGTGGGCTCGCAGAGTTTGGAACTCGACACCGGAGAAGAGTCCGGGGTTCCGTTGACGCAGATGCCGTACGCAACGGAATCTGCGAGCGGGTCCAACGCCGCAGAATCAGTATTCCCCACGATGGGGTTGAGCTTCCCATCTTCAGGGGACTTGATCTGCTCTGGATCTAAGGCCAGAGTTGCTGCAGAAGCTCTTTCCTGGATGCGGCCCGACGACAGGTTTCAGCCATGTCCATCTGGGCCTAGGGGAGCGATTGCCGCGGTCTCGAATCCATCAAAGATCAAGTCTCCACGGATGTACACAATGTAGTTCAAGCTTTCGAATCTGAACTGATGGCCAGGGGCGTAGCTGTCAATCTACTCCGGATGGCCAAGCGAGTTGGCCCGCAGTACGAAGCCGCCGAACACGAAGATCTGTCCGAGGAGAAAGGTTTTTCCCTGGACAACATCATCATCGACGATTGAAGGGGCCATCAAACCTTTTGATGACGGCACAGTGGAACTCTCAATGAAAGCACCAATGTCAGTGTCAAAACCGGCGGATCTCGGGTAGGGGGTCCCGAACTGTGCGCCTAGGATCGATGGTAACAGGAGACGAGGGACACGATGTTTACCCAGGTTCAGGCCCTCTCTATAGAGGTAATACCCTACTTCCTGCTTGATCGATCTTGATGAATATGAGTATTACAAGAGTTGATCTACCACAAGATCGTAATGGCCAAACCCTAGAAGTCTAGCCTATGTATATATGGTAATGAATGTGTCCTTTCCGGACTAACCCCTCCGGTTTATATAGACACCGGGGGGATCTAGGGTTTACATGGAGTCAGTTACATAAGAAGGAATCTTCATAGTTGGTCGCCAAGCTTGCCTTCCACGCCAAGCAGAGTCCAATCCGGACACGGTGCAGTCTTCGACATTCATGTCTTCACAGCCCATCAGTCCGGCCCATGGATAACAGGCCGGACGTCTGAGGACCCCTTAGTCCAGGACTACCTCAACCACGATGAAAATGTTGAGTGGCTCTCATATGCATTATTGTTAATATAACAAAGATCCCAGTTTACCTTGTATTCTCCTATGGAATAAAATGTTTGCAGATTCCAGCTTAGTCCATGGCACTCTTGCACTATTCTTATTTTCTTATCGTTCGGTCGTGCAAGTGAAAGGCAATAATGACGACATTTGATGAACTGACCGTGGCAGAGAGAAACAGGTATGAACTTGACTTGTTCTATTTTTGTAAATATGTTTAAACTAGTATCCATGGTTCAACCCATTATGAATAAACATGTTTGCAATGACAATTAGAGATTATAGTTTCTCATGTCATGCATAAGTAGCTAGGAGTGAATAATGATTTATCTTGGGTGTCAACATTGCATTAGAATGATTGTGATATAGTATGATGATATGGTATCCTCCTCTGAATGTTCGAGTGGCTTGACTTGGCACATGTTCATACATGTAGTTGAATCAAAACCAACATAGCCTCTATGATATTTATGTTCAAGGTGTTCATATCCTACTCATGCTAGTGTCCAATGTTACTTATGCATAATGCACGTTCGCGACCGTTGTTGCTCTCTAGCTACCTATTTGCTAGCCTTCTCCTGTACTAAGTGGGAATTCTGCTTGTACATCAAAAACCTGAAACCCAAGTTATTCCAGATGAGTCCACCATACCTACCTATATGCGGTATTACCCTGCCGTCCTAAGTAAATTTTCATGTGCCATCTCTAAAAACTTCAAATAAATATCCTTTTTGTGTGCCTGGATCGTTCATGGAACGAAAGGAGGTAGTCGGTATCTTCCATGCTAAGCGGGCTATTCTCAGGATGAGTGTTTATTCACTCACCATCGCATGAGAAAAGGGCGGTAATAGGGATGCCCAGTCCCAAACTGCAAAAAGAATTGATGTTTCAAATAATCAAACAAAAACTCCTACAGAGTCATAACCTTTACTTTATCGCTTGGGAGCCGCCACTAGCGTGTTTAGCATGGGAGATATTGATAACTGATAGTCGTGAAGTAAACAAGAAGGGTGCATCTCTCAAAATTTCATTTACCTCTGTTTTAAAAACTTGAGCTTTGGCACCTCTGCAAATCACTGCTTCCCTCTACGAAGGTACTTTCTGTTTACTTTTATGTTGTGTCATCACCTTCTAAAATAAGCGCCAGAACTTGAGAGCACTGCTATCATGCTTATGCATTGTGTGTAGCTAATGTTGGGTGCATCATGACTGTATATTTTCTAACATGAATTAAAATGTTTAGTCACTGCTTGAACTTTGGAGGTGCTCTGCATTTATATTTTGCGATCTCAGAACGGGCTAGCGAGATACCACTATTGTCATATTATATCATGGTTGTTTTGATAACGTGTTGCCGTTTGAGATATCTTATTATTGCTCTCTAGCTGATTATGTCATTGTAACATCCCAAAATTCTAAAATTTGGAATGTTATAGTAAATAGATAGATTTGATTGATTGTTTGATTCATTGGGTGAAATTGAGTGAAATTCGAAACCTTTTGAAAGTTAAATGAGAGGGAATAAAAGGACTTTCCCAAAATTTAATCTTGCATTTGTGATCTCCATGAATTCAAATTCTTTCAGATACAAAACCCTAGAGAGAAGATGACATGACTTCTTCCGTTTAATTAAATGAAAAGGGTATTTGAAAATATTTTAATTTCATTCGAAAATATTTCCAATTCATAAACTTCAAGCAACTCAATGATTTTCATGAGAGAAGATAAAATGACTTCTTCAAGACATATGAAATATGAGTTGGGAGTTTCGAAGAATCAAATTTTAAAGTCCCTTTGAAATTATTTTTCAATTTGAAGTTATTTGGGTTTTATTCAAATTATTTTTCTCCAAAAATAAAATATATGGAAAATAGGGTAACATGATTCCCTACATCAGAAAATTGGAGAGAAATAATTGAATTAATTTTGGTATTTTAAAATGATTTTTATTGGGTTTTATTGTAGCAGTAGCACTATTTGAATTATTTGAATTTTTGTGGATTTTATTTGACTCTAGAAAAATGTTCCAATCGTAGAAAATCTTTTTCTAAAAATTTTGATATATTATATGCCTAGGTTCTATTTTATTTCATTTTGCTTTATTTTATTTTTCGTTGTGTTTAAAAAAAACTCCCTTCCGCCGAACTGGGCCGGCCCAACTCCTCAGCCAGGCCCAGCCCAGCTCGCTCGTCGCCCCCGTCCTCGAGCGGACTCCGCTAGGGAGTCTGGCCGGCGCACACCACCGCCGCCGTGGTGGACCCGGCCACCTCCGCCGCCGCCTTGCCCCTTCCTCCAAGAAGCCGCTCCCTCCACCTTTATATAGCGCGCCCGGGAACCCGGGATCTTGTTTTCGCCGCCGCCGCCGTTCCTACCTGCCGCACTCGCCGCAACCACCGCCGCCGGCGAGATTTGCTGCACGGCACGCCGCGTCGCTCGCTGCCCCGTGCCGCTGCACTTCGCCCGCACCACTTGCGCCGCCATCCCGCGCTCCGCACTTGCCGCGCGCTCGCCTCCGTGTCGCGCCGCTCGCCCGCCGGAGCCCCGCGCCGCCTCGCCGGAGCTCGCCGATCCGCCGCTGCCATCGGAAACCGCCGCCGCCGGTTTATTTCCCAAACCAGTACAAAACTGTTAACTCGACCGGTTTTTATTTAATAGGTTGGTTTTTACTTATTAGATCGGTTTATTATCTAGGTTAATTTAATTAGTAAAGGTTCGCTATGTTAGCTTCTGCAATGAACGAGTTCGTTCTTTAGTTCTCTGTAGCGAATGTTCGTTCGATAGGATTTTTCTCTTTATTTTAGTTTTCGGCCAGGGACCTATTCGTGATAAATTTTCTTCATAGATTAGTCCATGTACTTCAATCGGTCACAACTTTTTGCTCGTTTCTCCAAATCCAACGAAACTAACGCTCACTTCTTAAGGTGGCTACTTTAATACATATCTGGGTGGATTGGTTGCGGGCACCTGGGTATATACCAGTGTTGTCCATTTGGTTCGCCACCTAGGCTCAAAGGGATCATAAGATTATTCATGCTAGAAACTTTCGTGTGCAGCCACAAGCTATTATGGTATCTAGCATAGTTGAGTATGTTGCAGGACCTCTTCCAGTGGTAGGCTAGCAAATGTAGGGGATGTAGGTTGGTACTGTCTACCCGGGGTTAGAGTTAATGCTTCTAAAAGACTGTGTCTCGGTCATCCGTTTCTCAAACACCATGAAGTGCGAGGAATCCAACGGAGGAGATCGAGTCTTGTGGGGAAAAGTGCACAAACCTTTGCATAGTGTACAAACTAATCATGATTAGCCGTGTCCCCGGTTATGGACAACTTGAGTATCGTGTACTTGAATTATTGGATTGATCTCATCACTCTATATACTTAATTTGTTGGGTTGTTAACTTTTAAGTGGGATTGAGTTGGGGATATACCTTCTCAATGTTTTCAACAAACTTTGTAGTTAAATAAAATATATTCCTTTGCAGTAGGGAAAAATTGGCTTTTCGCAAAAACTTTACAACCATAGAGCCTCCACCAGCCATATATGCATGTAGTGATAGCCTTTATTCATCATTGCGCTATGGTGTGAATTTGCCAGTACATTCAATGTACTAACCCTTTGTGGCTGCAACGTCTCATGTTGCAGGAATCTTACGACAAGTAAGTGATATGTTAGGGTTACAATTTCTACACTCAAATTTGCCGTTGGTGTTGATGGGAATCCACAACCTTGTTGTTATTTCCGCTATTTGGATTGAGGTAATAGTACTTTTACGTTACTTTATACATGTGATTTACCTCTGTTATAAATCCTCAAGTATTGTGTGTGTCAGCATACCGATCTAGGGATGACACTTAAGCATAGAGACTTGACCGTCTAAGGTCAGGTCGCTACAAGATGGTACCAGAGCACATGTTGACTGTAGGACATGATCCTAGAAACTGGCAAGCCCATAGGAATGATTTTCTCTACAACTTTTTTTTCAAAAAAGATCTTTTACCTCTCTTCTTTTCCGAGCTTTATCAAAATATTCCCTTTTAGTGAGACTATACCCCTTTTCCCTTTTGACCACCCAAAGATTCGGCTGATGAGACCACTTCAAGGAGTACAAGATACTGGACAACTAAGACCACTTCGGAATAAAGAGGATTTTACTGGGTATTAGAACAAAGGAAACTACAACGGTCAGAGACTCCGAAGACTAGGAGAATTTGAAGGCTCTGAAGAATTTCCAGATTGATATGACCTAGGAAGGCTACCCTTATGGAACTTGGCAGACTATGGAAGCTGTCAATACCCGAGAACAAGGTGTATCAGAGAAAGACCGGAACATGGAGCATTGGAACTCAAAGTTTTGTCAAGAAAACCCTAAGGCAGGAGATATCAATTATGGAATGAAAGCTCAGGGTAGTAACATGGGCATAGACACGGCTAACCATGGTGTCATTGGCTGCTTATGCTATTGTCACCGTGCGGAGTTAAGCATGCAGATGCATGGAAGGATTGGATGGTAGAAGGCTGGTGGAGCATCTATGAGCAAAGGATGAAGTTTTAACCTTAGCTGGTGTATCGCCAGGATCTGGAGTATTACATCAGGAAGTTTAAGATGGACCCGCAGGAAGCCGTATTTGACAAGGAAGTATTTCATGAAGGACTTAGGACCCAGAAGCTGAAAGTAGCCAAGTTGGAGGAGGAAAACCTTGAGAAACCAGAGATTCGTCAAGAACTGTAGGACAGTAGGACCATGGTTCATGCCAAGGGTGTTGAAACCCAGAAGTTTGGAACGCAATTCCAAAAATATTAAAGGATGTCACGAGATACTTCGCGTCAACAGAGATGATCTGGCGAAAGAACTTGAGAAGGACAAGCATGATCGAAGAAGCCCATCGGAGACATGAACAAGACTTGAAGAGTTTGGCGACTTTGAAGATTTATTGACCTTTAGAAGACCAAACCCATGTTATATACCTATGTTAGATGCTACGATTGTGAGCTGTCATTTGATTGATGTTCTTCTGACAGCCACAAATAAAATATGCCTTTTCAAAAGTTTTGTTTTTATTGTGTGCATCCCTCTCGATCTCTCTTATCTCACCCCAAAACCCTTGGATCCCAAAAGATGACGAATGGAGATGGACGAGTATTTTCGAGATTCATGACACAACCGGAGGTAGCACACTAGATACGGAACATGGAAGATCGCCTGAAGGAGCACGATATTGAAGGAGAGTATATGGTTCCATACACCCTACGAAAGATCACACAAGGTGCTGCAAAATGGCGAGAGATGTCGGGGGTTGGGTGCGACATATGCCAAAGGATGGCTTATCATGGTGGGGGCGAGTAGAACGTCGCCGGTGCCTGGAAGCGGGATGAGGCGTAGACATGCACGCCGGCGAATCTTACCCAGCTTCGGGGCTCTCCGAGGAGATAATACCCCTACTGCTGCTCTGCGGGGTCTCCGCATGATCACTATGGTGATATGTGTACAAAGTTGTTCCTCGAGCTGTGTTCTGGAGGTAGGAGAGGGCAAGGCTAGCTCTCTCCCTTCTATGTTGCTGGTCTAGTGGTAAAAGGATTGAACCCTTTGCATGGGTGCCCCGGGGGGTTTATATATGCCTACCCCCCGGGGGTACAATGGTAATCTGACTGGGCGCGGGTCCCAGCCGTCTGTCTCTTAGGCCGCCGTCTTATCCGCCGACTCCTGGGGCCCGCCTCTGGTGGGCCCCGCCGACGGACCTGGCCACTGTAGCCGCGCCTTTGATGACGTTGGCTTGGTCGTGGGGGCGTGGCAACAGTGCCGCCGCCTGGCGGGCGATCACTGTCGCCACTCCCCGTCTTATCTGGTTAATGGCGTGTGGGGCCTGTGGGAGGAATGGGCCGACTCTCGGAGGCCGGCTCCCACGGGGTCCGTCTTCGGGTGCTCTAGCCGTCTTCGCCCCTCCCGCTGACTAGCGGGGCCCGCCGTCTCCAGGCCGTACATGCGGGCCAACATGGGAACAGTGCTCCGTCGTCAGGGCAGACGTCAGGGCCAGTATGGCGACAGTGCCGCGCCGGACGGAGCTCTCCTCCGGTACGGCGCACTGTAGCCATACCTGCCCCTGGTAATCAACGTAGGGGAGGGCCGTACTCCGGCCATCCCCGGTTTCGTCCTTCTTCTCGAAGGCAGAGAGTGGCGAAGTCACGGGTCGACTCCCCATAGTCGGCCTCCTTGGAGTCGCCGATTGGGAGTCGCAGCCGTCTTTGGGATTCGGCCGTGAGTGGGTATCAACAGAGGGTGGTGAAGTTGCGGGCCGACTCCCCAGAGTCGGCAGATCGTCTTGGGACTCTTTGAGGGGCGAAGCCTGCCCCGATGTCTTGAAAGGTTCTGGGTCCCGGGTTAGCCTACCCGTGGCCCATTACTCCGACAATAGTCCCCGAAGCTGGTGAGGCGCCGAGGGAGACCTGTCGAGGAGCCTCAACAGTTTCTTCCTCCGAGTGGATCATGGGGGAGGCGATCTTATCAAGGCCGCCTCCGACAAGCCGACTATGGGAAGCCGGACTCGTCGAAGGTCCTCTTGCTCTTCAAAGAGTTTGGGAGTCGTGGCGGGATTCAGGCGGCGTGCCTGATAAGCCACACGGCCGCCGCCCGTCGCGGACCCGCCGAGGGACGCCATGTGGCCGAGCCAATCTACCAGCCCACGCGCGTGACGGGACAGGCCCATGGGAGGGGCCCGCCATTACCGCGCCTCGGCCCTCGAACGGATCTATTGCGGCCGCGCGGGCGGTTGAGCTTCTCGGCGCAGTAAATGCGCGTGGTAACTTCCGTGGTAAATCGTGGGGGTCGTGGGGGCGTGGGCGCAGTTAATCCCACGACGCCCCCTCGGTTCTTCAGCCCGCAGGCCTATAAGTAGGCGGAGGGAACGGGGCGACAAAGCACGCGCGCCCGCTCCCCTCTGCTTCCTTTGCTTCTTTCCTCCTCCTTCTTTCTCCCACCGCTGCCGCGCCGGACTGCGACCTGCTTGCAGTGATGAGCTCTACCTCCGCCGCCGCGCCCGCCGCCGTGCGCTCCGGCGTATGGGATGGTTCCGAGATCGACGACGACATGATTGAATTCCTCCGCAAGACGCGCCGCATCCCCGGCGCGCACCTCGTGCAGGACCGCGCTCCGCCGCCGACGGAGGTGACGCCGGCGCCGAAGGAGGGCGAGCGGCTCGTGTTCTGCTCCCACCTCATTCGCGGCCTGGGGCTGCCGGCGAGTGGGTTCTTCCGCTCGTTCCTGGACTTTCATGGCCTCCAGCCGCACCACCTTACTCCAAACACGGTGGTGCTACTGGCGGCCTTCACTGCGTTGTGCGAGGGCTTCCTCGGCGTTCTCCCCACCATCGAGCTGTGGGGAGAGTTCTTTCATTCCAAGCTCGGCACGCATGTCGCCGGCGTGCCAGCTCAGTGCGATGCCTTCATCGCGCTGCGGAGGTCGACGGCCGACAACCCGTTCCCCGCCATCCAGCTGATCAAATCGGTGAAGATGTGGCAGCGCTCTTACTTCTATGTGAAGCACGTCGCCCCAGACGGCGACTGGGTTAACCTGCCGGCCTACATAGCCGGCGCGCCAGCTGGGAGGCAGCCCAGCTGGTCCTACCGCGCCAAGACGCTGACTCCGGCAGGAGCCGCCGCCGTAGCGCGACTTCGAGTGCTGACGCAGTCGGCCGGTTTGACTGGGGCCGACTTGCTGGCCGCCTTCGTGGCGCGCCGAGTCCTCCCACTCCAAGGCCGGCCTCATCTGATCTGTTAAATGAGTGGCCACCGGGACCCCAGTCGGACGTGCACCAAGGACATGCCTCACGCGGAGGTAGCCGACACGGTGAACTACATCGCGAACTGCGGCCTCTCGGAGGATTGGCAGTTCGGCTTGGAGCCGTACTCGCGCGCCAACCCCCCGCCGGTGGTAAGTGATTCTTCTTCTTCTTCTTCTTCTTCTTTAGCCGAATCTAACTTCTGATCTCTATTATTCTTATCTCTTGAACCAGAACCCTCTCCTCCAGCCCGCGGCCAGCGCCGCGGGGCCGCCCCACCAGTTCGCCCCCGATCGAGCGAAGAGCGATATCGACGACCCCGACCTGGGGGCGGCGACGATGGAGGCCGACGCCGAAGGGGGCGGCGAAGGAGAGGAAGGCAGCCTCAGGCCCTCAGCCACCTTCGCCGACTGGCCCGCCGGCGAAGATGGAGGAGTCGCCCCGCGCCATCAACCGAGGCAAGACGGCGCGAGGAAGCGCCGGGCCGGGCCGAGTTCCCTCGGAGGCCGGGAAAAGAAGTTTAAGGGGGCGGCCGCCGCGACCAAACGGGAAGAGGCGGTCACGAGGGCCCATCGCTTCCGTAAGGAAGTGAAGAAACCGCCGCTATCTTCTGGGTACGTGTCTCTGCTTCTTTGTCTTGTTTTATCCCTTGGTGGATTTTGTTTGAGTCCTTACGTGTCTTCCCTGTTCCAGCGCTCCCCTCACCCTTGGGAGTGTCGCCGCCGCCTCCATCAGGGGGTCGGTGGAGTCGTCCGCCACGACTCGGCGTATCGACCCCGCTGCCGACCTCCGGGAAGCGACGGAGCAGAACGCGCAGGAGAAGCGCGAAGAGGACGAAGCCGCCCGCCAGGAGAAGGCGGCCGCCTCCACCCAGGAGGGGCTGGAGGGAGCAGAAGCCGCCGCCGCGGCCAAAAAGCGGGCCGAAGAAGCCGCGCGCCGCCAGTCGGCGTTGCTCGTTGTCCCATTGCGCTCGGCGCCGCCTCCGGATCCTATGGAGCAGTCTGGGGAGGCCGGCGGGGAACATCCCGTCGTAGAGAGGGAGGGCGGCGATGCCCCCGGTCTAGACACGGTGGTTCCGCCACCACCGCCCCCACCACCGTCAGAAACCGCGAGGGATAAACAGCCAGCGGACCCGCCGGTGCCGCCGACCACGGACGAAGCCACGGCGAACCTGCTTCTTCAAGTCGCATCGCCGACACGCCGCCGTCTGGAGAAGGCGACCTCAGCGCCGCGCCCTCTGGAGACCGGAGCAGCCAGCTCGGCCGCGCCAGGCGTCGAGGTGATGAGCGCCGCGCCCGTCGGGTGGGTGCGAGGAGGCGGCACCGGCCCGCTGAACAAGGCGCTCCTGGACGTTCAGGCGAAGCTGCGAGCCGAGAGCGACGCCCTCCAGAACTGCACCAAGGCACATCTGGCGTCGCGTGCGGCCGTCCGGGTATGTTTCTTCTGTCTTTGTTTTTCTTGCTCTTCTTTGTGGGGGCGCGCCAGCGCACCCACTGGGTGTAGTCCCCGAGTTCCGAGCCGGCTGCTGAGCAGGCGGGTTGGAACTCTATTGGAGAGTTCCAGACACTTATTCTTTTTGAAATGCTTATCATAGGCCTACCACAACCTCCGAGTCACCGTCTTCAACCGCAATGTTGAAGAGCTGGGCAAGCGGACTGCCGACTTGTCGGAGAGCCGGAGTGAGTTTCCTTCTTCGCGGGGGCGCGCTGGCGCACCCGCGGGCTGTAGTCCCCGAGATTCGGGCCGACTGCTGCGCAGTCGGGCCGGATCTTCTTGGCGACCTTTTCGGATGACTTGTGTCCTTTTTCTTCTTTCTTCAGACGCCAACGCCGTTCTTCAGCAGCAGCTGGCCGAAGCCAACACCGCCTTGCGCGCCAAGGAGGTGGAGTGCGGCAAGCTCGTCACGGAGCGCGACCTGCTGGCCGCGCAGCTGGCGGAGCAGAAGGAGCTGCTCAAGAAGGCGCAGGAGGAGGCGAAGGAGAGGGAGACTGGACTCCAAGCCGAGTCCGAAGCCGAACGCTCCTCCTGGACCGACAAGGAGGCGATGCTGACCTTCGGCTTCCATGAAATTGAAGATATCGTTGATGGTAAGTTTTCTTTACTCGCTTCCTTTGGGCAGCCGACTGTGGGTCGGGCTGACTCTTTCCTTTTCTGACTTGCTTTTTTTTCGTCTTGATAGATTTCTTCCCAGGCCATGCGCAAACTGCTGTTCAAGCCATCGAGGCCGATCGCGAGGCGCGGAGGGCAGCCGGCGAGGAGGTTGCTGCCAACGCCCCCCGGACTCTTGATGAACAACTTTTGAGCATCGAGGCTCGCCTACGGCCGGCTCACCGGATGCTGCGCCGGCTTCAACGTGCCGGCGCCCAGGCAATTGCTGCCTTGTGGCCGGAGATGCCGATTCTGTGCACTCCCAGCCGGACTGCCGACTGGCTGGAGGTCACAGCCGGCCGCCTGGAGGCCTGGAAAGGCTCCTCGGCACGCGCCGGAGCGCGTTGTGCCTTGGAGTTCGTCAAGGCATGGTATCCGGACCTGAGCCTGGACCAGCTGGCCACGCTCCGGGCTGAGGCCCAGCCGGAGCTGGCAGCCATGAAGGATGACTTTGTCAAGCGCGCCGCGGCACTCGCCGAGTACGTCGACCCCAATGTCTTTGTTCCTGAGCTAGCTGACAACGGCGAGGAGGCGCCGCCGGAGTGGTTCGGGATGAACCCGAACTACGGCGAGGACTCGGCGGAGGTGATCGGCTCCAGTGTCGAGGAGGGAGGCGAGGTGGAGGTCGGAGACGAGATGGAGGCGCCAGAAGCCGGAGCGGGCGATCATCCTCAGCTCGACCGTGCCTCCAACAACGAGCCGCGCCCAACTGCGCCGACTGCTGCTGGAGGTGATCAAGCCGAGTCTGCCCAGCCGGCCGCCCCAACGTCCGACACCGCCATCTCCTCCGAGCCCCCGAACCCGTCTGCTGCTTCATAGGCCGCCGCCTTGTTTTGTTTATCTGCTTAGTAGTTTCTCGACGAACTTTGTTAATTCGCACAATTCCACCCGCTGGGTGTATTTTGAACTTCTGTTCAAAGATTCGGCCAATGGCCTCTGTGATGTAAATTTTTATCTGGGTTCTATCATTTCTTGCTTATTGCTCTTTTGGCTTTTTCCTTTTGCCGCCTTCCCCTAGATGTCGTCTTTGCCAGTCGGGCAGCCGCTCCGCGGACTGCCGCTGGATCAAATACTTGGCTACTTTGGGGAAGGCAAGTACTCAGCCATTCTAGAGTTTTGTTAGCAAGTCGGATAGAAAACAGTAAGCCGACTACTCGGAGTCGGTTTTGCGAGGAATTGCTGGAAAGCCGGCTCGAGCTATGTTTGTGCTTTGAGTCCTTAGCCATTTTTCGTGTGGGCACCCATTCTTCCTTACTCCTGCCCACCGGGTAGTCGCTCTGCGAGCTGCGGCTTCTAACAGGAGACGGCTTAAGCACCACACACTACTTGTCCGACTGCAGGAAGCGTTTTCATAGCGCGAGACGGCGAGTCCCCAGGCCGACTAGTCGAGCCCGGTGCCAAGCGGTATAACAAAGAGTAGCATACTCGGAAGCATAATACTTATTATACAGATGACAAAAGGGGCAGTCCCCGAGTCCGTCTCGGGGGGCACAGAGTCTTGGTACTTCAATACAAAAGGGTAGCGGGGTACATACTGCATCAGCTGTAAAATCTTCGAAGAAGATTCGCGTTCCATGGTCGCTCTGTCTCTTTGCCGGAGTCGTCCCTCTTCCGTGCTCGGGGCTTCTAAGCGTCGATCAAGTAGTAGGAGTCGTTGCCTAGCACCTTGCTGATGATGAAGGGGCCTTCCCAAGGTGCCGACAACTTGTGTTGGCCGGCTGTTCGCTGGATCAGCCGGAGCACAAGGTCGCCCTCTTGGAAGGATCTCGGCCTGACCTTCCTGTTGTAGTAGCGACATAGGCTCTGCTGGTAGATGCTGGACCGGCTGAGTGCTAACAGCCGGCCCTCTTCCAGTAGATCGACGCCGTCTTGTCGTGCTTCTTCTGCTTCCTCCGCAGTGTACATCGTGACTCGCGGGGAGTCGAACTCTATATCCGTTGGGATGATGGCTTCAACACCGTAGACGAGGAAGAAGGGTGTGAAGCCGGTCGACTTGTTTGGAGTCATGCACAGACTCCAGAGGACGGCTGGCAACTCTTCAAGCCAACAGCCGGCCGAACGCTCCAGTGGTTCGACCAACCGAGGCTTGATGCCGGACAGGATGAGGCCATTCGCCCGCTCCACCTGCCCGTTCGACTGCGGATGGGCAACGGACGCTAAGTCCAGTCGGATGCCCTGCGTCGCGCAGAAACGAGCCAAGGCGCCTTTGGCAAAGTTGGTGCCGTTGTCGGTATTGATGTTGTGCGGTATGCCATACCGAATTGTGATGTCTGAGATGAAAGTCACGGCAGTCGGACCATTCAATTTCTTGATGGGCTTCACTTCTATCCACTTGGTGAACTTGTCCACCGCGACAAGCAGATGAGTTAGGCCGCCTCGTGCCGTCTTGAAGGGTCCCACCATATCCAGGCCCCAAACTGCAAAGGGCCAGGCGATGGGGATAGTCTTGAGTGCTGAAGCCGGCTGATGCGGCTTGGATCGGAACTTCTGGCACCCCTTGCATTTCTGGACCAACTCTTTGGCCTCTTCGAGGGCAGTCGGCCAGAAGAAACCATGTCGGAAGGCTTTGGCGACGAGCGCTCTTGAGGCCGCATGGTGGCCGCACTCGCCTTGATGGATGTCTCTGAGAATTTCTTGGCCTTGCTCTGGCTCGACGCAGCGCTGGTAGACGCCAGTGACGCTGCGTCTGACCAGCTCTCTGTTGATTATGGTGTATGCTGCCGCTCGGCGTTGTATTTGCCGAGCCAAGGTTTCATCAGTTGGTAGCTCCTTGTTCACCAAGAATTTGAGGATGGGCTGGGCCCATGAGGGTGTTGTTATCTCTTCAACCGTCAGAACTGCAACTTGGACGAGGGCAGCTGGGCTGGGAGGCGGCGGGCTGGAGTCCGCGGCCGCTTCCTGGATCATTGAAGTCCCCGGGCCAACTGGTGCAGTCCCCGGGCCGAGTTCTGGGGTCTTTTCTCTGGTTGCCGCAGTCCCCGGGCCGAGTTCTGAAGTCCCCGAGCCGGCTTTGACTGCGGCGCTCTTGGAGTCATCTGCGAGGGTTTTTGCGCCGTCTGCTTGGGCTTTGGAGTCGATTCCGACTTCTTCTGGAGGAGCCGGCACAAAAATGGAGTCTGACTCTGGCGAAGGCTTGATGGATGGCTTGAGGAGGCGCTGAAGAGCGACGCCAGATGGTATTGCTTGGCGAGTGGAGCAGATTCGTGCCAAAGTATATGCTAGGTTGTTGTCGTTTCTTGGCACATGGAGGAACTCGCACCCCTCGAAATATCCGCTGAGTTGCTGCACGAGGAAGCGGTAGCTTGCCATGTTTGCGTCCTTGGCGTCCCAGTCGCCAGATGATTGTTGGACCACCAAGTCGGAGTCGCCATAACACAGGATCCGGCGAATGCCGAGTTCTTTGGCAAGCCGAAGCCCGTGAATGAGCGCCTCGTACTCAGCGATGTTGTTGGAGGCGGCGAAATGGATCTGCAGTGCATACTGGAGCTTGTCGCCTTTGGGAGAGGTGAGAACAACGCCAGCTCCCAAGCCGGTGTGCATCTTGGAGCCGTCAAAATGCATCCGCCAATGAGTGGAGTCGGGCGCCGGCGGCAGGTACTGGGTCTCGGCCCAGTCGACGAGGAAGTCGGCCAGTGCTTGCGACTTGATGGCGGTGCGGGGTTGATAGTAGATCGTGTAAGGCGCCAACTCTATGGCCCATTTGGCCACTCGGCCAGACGCATCTCGGCTTCCAATGATCTTGGCCAACGGGGCTGTGCAGACCATGGTGATTGGATGTTCTTGGAAGTAAGGCTTCGGCTTCTTGGCGGCGAAGTGCACGCCGTAACACATCTTCTGGTAGTGGGGGTAGTTCTGCTTGGAGGTCGACAGTACTTCACTCAGGTAGTATACCAGTCTCTGGACTGGCAGTGCCTTGCCTTCCTCCTTGCGCTCTACTACAATGACGGTGCTGACTACTCGGCTGGTGGCGGCGATGTACAGGATCATGGGCTCCTTGGGAGTCGGAGCCGCCAACACAGGGGGAGTAACCAACATCTTCTTCAGCTGCAGAAAGGCCTCATCCGCCTTGTGGTTCCACTCGAAAAAATTGGTCTTCTTCATGAGTTGGTACAACGGGAGAGCTTTCTCGCCCAGCCGACTGATGAAACGGCTGATGGATGCCAGGCAGCCAGTGAACTTCTACACATCCAACAGTCGGCTAGGTACCTCCATCCTCTCGATGGCCTTGATCTTCACAGGGTTGCACTCTATGCCGCGTTCGGAGACCAGGAAGCCGACTAGCTGGCCGGCTGGTACTCCGAAAACGCACTTCTCGGGGTTCAGCTTGATCCGGAATCGGCGCAGGTTCTCAAAGGTCTCTTTAAGGTCTTCCAGCAGAGTTCCGCGCTTTTCCGTCTTCACCACCACGTCGTCCACGTAAACATGGGCATTCCGGCCGAGTTGCTTGAGGAGGCACTTCTACATGCAACGCTGAAAGGTGGCGTCAGCGTTCCTCAAGCCGAACGTCATGGTTAGGTAGCAGAAGGCTCCAAACGGCGTGATGAAGGCGGTCTTTAATCTGTCTGCCGGATTCAGCTTGATCTGGTGATATCCTGAATAGGCATTTAAGAAGCTCAACAGCTCGCATCCGGCTGTGGAGTCTATCACCTGATTGATTCTCGGCAAAGCAAACGGGTCCTTGGGGCAGGCTTTGTTGAGGCTTGTGTAGTCAATACACCTTCGCCACTGCTTGTTCTTCTTCAGTACTAAAACTGGGTTTGCTATCCACTCTGGGAAAAATACTTCCATGATAAAGCCAACTGCAAGGAGCCGGGCTATCTCTTCACCAACAACTCTTCTCTTCTCTTCTGACAGGCGGCGCAAGGGCTGCCTGACGGGCTTCGCATCGGACCGGACATGTAACTTGTGCTCGGCGAATTCCGTCGGCACACCTGGCATGTCTTGGGGGACCATGCGAAGATGTCCCGATTCTCACGGAGGAAATCGACGAGCTCGCCTTCCTATTTGCTGTCAAGGTTTGCACCTATGACAGTGTACCTCTCCGGGTGCTCTGGGTCCAAGGGTATCTTCTTCGTTTCCTTCGCTGGCTTGAACGAGCCCTCAGCTTCCGACTCCTTGGGGTTGGGCGACATCTCAGGCTGCTTGCCGGCCATCGCCAAACCCGATCAAGAAGCCGCTTCTCCGGTGCAATAACCAGGGACTCGGCCAGCCGACTGCTCTCGGCCGCGCAAGCGGACGACTTCCTGTAGTCGCTGGTCACAGTCAGAAATCCCTTGGAACTCGGCATCTTCATCTTGAGGTAGGCGTAGTGGGGGACCGCCATGAACTTGGCCAAAGCAGGTCGGCCAAGCAGCGCATGGTACGGGCTTCTGAGGTCCACCACTTCAAACCAGACTGGCTCTCGACGGAAATGTTCCTTATCCCCGAAGAGGACGTCTATCAGAATCTTGCCGATTGGGGAGCAGGAAAGGCCAGGGACAATCCCATGGAACACGGTCCGGCTGCTCTGGACCAGTCTTTGCTTGATTCCCAGCTTCTCCATTGTATCCTTGTACAGGATGTTGATACTTATACCTCCATCTATCAGAATTCGCGAGAAGCGAGCTGCCCGCCTATCAGTGGCAAAGGTGGCCTCCAGGACCAGGGCATAGGACCCTGGATTCGGCATCACCTCTGGGTGATCAGCTCTGCTCCAACTGATAGGCTTCTCGGACCAGTGCATGAACTCTAGAGTGTCTGATGCTACTGCGTTGACTTCTTGCTGCTGCAGCCGCCTGCTGCGTCTGTCATCTGCCATACTGGTGAACACCACGTAGGCTCCATGCTCTTCCGGGTACTTGTCTTGTACTGCGCCGACTGGCCTAACTGCCGGCTGCTGGGGCGGAGGCGGAGGCGGCTGCCCAGCCGGTGGAGGAGGCGCCAGGCCGTCTCCTTTGGCAATCCGGGTAAGCCAGTGGCACTTTCTGGTGGTGTGGTTCGATGGCTTCGTGCCGCTGTGGAACTTGCAGGGACCATTTAGAGTTTGCTCGTAGGAGAAAACCGGCAACCAGTTGGACTTGCCGCCCTTCTGCCGCTTGGGTGGAGGTTGTTCCTCTGGCTGTTGATCTTCGACTGTCGCGACCTGCCGGCTACTTGAAGCCGGCTGCGGGGCCTTGCGCTTGTGATCGTTCTGCTGTTGCCGCCTACTGGCGTCTCCGGCCGGAGTTCTGGGAGCCTGAGGGGCCATTTTGCCGGTTGCGCTGACTTGGATCTCCGTCTTCATAGAAGAGTCGGCTGTGGCGTACTTGTCTGTTATGATCAGAAGCTCATCCAGGGTCTCTGGCTCGTCGCAGAGGAGCTTATGCTTGAGGAGGGTGCCTTCTCTGCACCCGGCGGTAAAGTACTCGATGGCCTGCACCTCGTGCACGCCCTCGCAGGAGTTTCGGAGCTCAGCCCAACGCGTGAGGTAGTCGCGAGTTGATTCGTTGGGGCCTTGCACGCACAAGGAGAGCTGGCGAGGCTTGGGAGGTCGCTTGTATGTGCTCGTAAAGTTGCGGATGAAAGCCTCGGTGAAGTCGGACCAGCCGTTGCTGCTGCGGGGTTTCAGGCTGTTCAGCCATGTCCGGGCTGTGCCCTGGAGCATGAGCGGAACATACTTCACGGCAACACGCTTGTTGCCGTTTGCTATGCTGACGGCTGTGGAGTAGTCAACTAGCCAGTCCTCCGGCTTCACGGAGCTGGTGTACTTGGGAGTGTCTCTAGGGAGAGTGAACCCTTTTGGGAAGGGCTCATCTCGAATGCGGGGGCCGAAACACGGCGGTCCCAGCTCGTCTTCTTCTTCCAACGCCAGGGATCGGTGAAGTCGGTCGATCCGGTGGCGGGCATCATTCTCTCCGAATCCCTCTCGGTGGCCGAGGCGGCCTCCAAGAGTCGGATGCTCGACAGGCGGCGGGGAGACTCGCCTTTCTCTGCGGGGAGGAGGAGGCACATAGTCGTCCCGCCGCTCTACTGCTCTCGGGCGGCCGTCTTGGTCGCGCTCGATGTTGAGGTGAGTCTGACTGCGGCTCGCAGCCGGCTCCTTGTCTTTTCTTCCGCGAACGCCGCCAGTCGGCGTCCGAGACGTCGCGCCTTGGTCTCGGCGGGGTGGCAGGTCGTCTTTCTGCTGCTGCGGCCCCTCGGTTCGGCAGCCGGCCGCGTTCTGCGCGCCAGCCGCGTCGAGGAGTTGCTGCACTCGCTCCATCATCAGTCGGCGCTCTTCGCCTTCGAGTCCGTTCAACTCGTCTGCTGCCGCCTGGGCAGCTCGAATGTTCTCGGCGGGCGTGGCGTATACGGGGCGATTGGCCCCGAACATGCTGGCGATGGCCGCGCCGCGTTGCCGGACCGCGCCTAGGCGGCTCGGCCCCTCGGCGCCGGCGAGACGCCCACAGCGCGATCCATCTCACGCTGGTAGGCCTCTGACAAGCGTCTCATGCTTGCCAACTTCTTTGCGCCTTCGACGAGCTAGAGGCGGCGTGCCTCCAGCGTCTCGGCGTTAGCGTCCTCTGGAATAGGCGCATCCAGGTCTTGTAGTGCCGCATCAAGCGGGTCGCGAGCTCCTCCGTCACAGCGCTCGCCATGGCCGATGACGAGCACTTCTGTGACGGTGCTCCCGCTGCCCTCCGCGCGAGGGAGAGGCTCGTCGTAGACCACCACGTTGGTGGGGAAGGCGTCGAGCGAAGCGGTGTCGGAGTCGACCAGCATCGGGTCGGTGGAGCCTACAGACTCCAGGTCAGCGGCAGGCTCGCCAGCAACATGGAGCTCGTCGAGGAGGCCCGCGAGAAGGCTCTCGGGGCTGCCGGTGCCTGCGTCGGATGCAGGCTCGTCGGAGAGGCTAACCTCGCCGATAAGATCGGCGAGGTAGCTGGCCGCGCAGGCGGTCTCAGCGTCGTGCAGCGTGTCGGCGCAAACTCCCTCTGGCGTGCCGGGCTGGCTGCGCTCGCCAGGGAGGAAAAGGTTTCCCGTCCAGAACAGATCTCCAGACGGCGGTGCACCTCGCCCCACGGTGGGCGCCAAATGTCGGGGGTTGGGTGCGACATATGCCAAAGGATGGCTTATCATGGTGGGGGCGAGTAGAACGTCGCCGATGCTTGGAAGCGGGATGAGGCGTAGACATGCACGCCGGCGAATCTTACCCAGCTTCGGGGCTCTCCGAGGAGATAATACCCCTACTGCTGCTCTGCGGGGTCTCCGCATGATCACTATGGTGATATGTGTACAAAGTTGCTCCTCGAGCTGTGTTCTGGAGGTAGGAGAGGGCAAGGCTAGCTCTCTCCCTTCTATGCTGCTGGTCTAGTGATAAAAGGATTGAACCCTTTGCATGGGTGCCCCCGGGGGTTTATATAGGCCTACCCCCCGGGGGTACAATGGTAATCTGACTGGGCGCGGGTCCCAGCCGTCTGTCTCTTAGGCCGCCGTCTTATCCGCCGACTCCTGGGGCCCGCCTCTGGTGGGCCCCGCCGACGGACCTGGCCACTGTAGCCGCGCCTTTGATGACGTTGGCTTGGTCGTGGGGGCGTGGCAACAGTGCCGCCGCCTGGCGGGCGATCACTGTCGCCACTCCCCGTCTTATCTGGTTAATGGCGTGTGGGGCCCGTGGGAGGAACGGGCCGACTCTCGGAGGCCGGCTCCCACGGGGTCCGTCTTTGGGTGCTCTCGCCATCTTCGCCCCTCCCGCTGACTAGCAGGGCCCGCCGTCTCCAGGCCGTACATGCGGGCCAACGTGGGAACAGTGCTCCGTCGTCAGGCCGGATGTCAGGGCCAGTATGACGACAGTGCCGCGCCGGACAGAGCTCTCCTCCGGTACGGCGCACTGTAGCCATACCTGCCCCTGGTAATCAACGTAGGGGAGGGCCGTACTCCGGCCATCCCCGGTCTCGTCCTTCTTCTCGAAGGCAGAGAGTGGCGAAGTCGCGGGCCGACTCCCCATAGTCGGCCTCCCTGGAGTCGCCGATTGGGAGTCGCAACCGTCTCTGGGATTCGGCCGTGAGTGGGTATCGACAGAGGGTGGTGAAGTCGCGGGCCGACTCCCCAAAGTCGGCAAATCGTCTTGGGACTCTTTGAGGGGCGAAGCCTGCCCCAATGTCTTGAAAGGTTCTGGGTCCCGGGTTAGCCTACCCGTGGCCCATTACTCCGACAAGAGTTACATGACGCCATACAAGGATGAAATGGAACCAATGCTTGGGATGAATTCAAGACGATTCTACTGAGGTCCCGTCTTACCCGAAAGCCATGTGAACCTAAAGAGAAGAAGCCTTGTGCATGTAAGATTTGTGGAGAAATGGGACACACCCATAAAGAACACAAGGATGAATGCCCTAATTGTGAAGGAAGTCACCCAACTAAAGAATGCCCAACTAGGCAGATTACTTGATTCTTATGTGAAGGGACTACCCACTACCCTGCTCAGTGTCACATTTACCCCATGGTACAAAGAACCATCCAGCAGAAGAAAGAAGCAATGAAAGGATCCCTTATGGAAATTTTAGAAGAACATGTGATGAAGGAAGAGGTGGAGGACACACCCGAAGAAGACCCAGTTAAACCTTGCACCAAGTCATGCTATTCATGTGGAGAAAAAGGACACATTTCTCAGAATTGCCTGAAGGGAGAACTAGTAGAATTCCCGACAGAGGAAGTAAAGTATGACCCACAGGAAATAGAAGCCCTGATTGGAACAGAAAAGTCCAGGAAGAGAAGTAGATTGGATACCAGGAAGGACCTGAGTCATATCACCTGTTTCAAGTGCAAGGAGTCAGGCATGCTACCTCTTGAGCACTGCGTTGGTTTTCCCTTGAAGAGGAAAGGGTGATGCAGCAAAGTAGCGTAAGTATTTCCCTCAGTTTTTGAGAACCAATGTATCAATCCAGTAGGAGGCTACGCGCGAGTCCCTTGCACCTACACAAAACAAATAAATCCTCGCAACCAACGGGATAAGGGGTTGTCAATCCCTACACGGTCACTTACAAGAGTGAGATCTGATAGATATGATAAGATAATATTTTTGGTATTTTTTATGATAAAGATGCAAAGTAAAATAAAAGGCAATGAAAATAGCTAAGTGTTGGAAGGTTAATATGATGGAAGATAGACCCGGGGGCCATAGGTTTCACTAGTGGCTTCTCTCAAGAGCATAAGTATTTTACGGTGGGTGAACAAATTACTATTGAGCAGTTGACAGAATTGAGCATAGTTATGAGAATATCTAGGTATGATCATGTATATAGGCATCACGTCCGAAACAAGTAGACTGACTCCTGCCTGCATCTATTACTATTACTCCACACACCGACCGCTATCCAACATGCATCTAGAATATTAAGTTCATAAGAACAGAGTAACGCTTTAAGCAAGATGACATGATGTAGAGGGATAAATTCATGCAATATGATAAAAATCCCATCTTGTTATCCTCGATGGCAACAATAAAATACGTGCCTTGCTGCCCCTACTGTCACTGGGAAAGGACACCGCAAAATTGAACCCAAAGCTAAGCACTTCTCCCACTGCAAGAAATATCAATCTAGTAGGCCAAACCAAACTGATAATTCGAAGAGACTTGCAAAGATAACCAATCATACATAAAAGAATTCAGAAGATTCAAATATTATTCATAGATAAACTTGATCATAAACCCACAATTCATCGGTCTCAACAAACACACCGCAAAAGAAGATTACATCGAATAGATCTCCACGAGAGAGGGGGAGAACATTGTATTGAGATCCAAAAAGAGAGAAGAAGCCATCTAGCTAATAACTATGGACCCGAAGGTCTGAGGTAAACTACTCACACATCATCAGAGAGGCTATGGTGTTGATGTAGAAGCCCTCCGTGATCGATGCCCCCTCCGGCGGAGCTCCAGAACAGGCCCCAAGATGGGATCTCGTGGGTACAGAAGGTTGCAGCGGTGGAATTAGGTTTTTGGCTCCTATTCTGATTGTTTGCGGGTACGTAGGTCTATATAGGAGGAAGGAGTACGTCGGTGGAGCAACATGGGGCCCACGAGGGTGGAGGGCACGCCTGGGGGGTAGGCGCGCCCCCCTACCTCGTGGCTTCCTCCTTTGTTTCTTGATGTAGGGTCCAAGTCCTCTAGATCATGTTCGTTCCGAAAATCACATTCCCGAAGGTTTCATTCCGTTTGGACTCCGTTTGATATTCTTTTTCTGCGAAACTCTGAAATAGGCAAAAAACAGCAATTCTAGGCTGGGCCTCCGGTTAATAGGTTAGTCCCAAAAATAATATAAAAGTGAATAATAAAGCCCAATAATGTCCAAAACAGAAGATAATATAGCATGGAGCAATCAAAAATTATAGATACGTTGGAGAGGTATCAGGACACTACCTCAGCAGTTGCCCAAAAAGGAAGCCGAGGACCCAAGGAGGCTATATGATCACAAGGAAACCTCGAGACTTGTCAGAAGTAATATGTTTTCATTGTAATGAAGCAGGGCACTTTGCCAGAGATTGTCCCAAGGAGAAGGAGACTTGTGATAATAAGTTGTGTGTGTGAGAAATATAGTAGTAGTAGTGGGAGCAATTCTTTTATTATTGAGGTGTTGAGTTGAAGCATATAATGGAAATGCAGGAGATTGTAGTAATTTGAGAATCAATAAAGTTAGCATCGTTGGTACTGATTTAGATTTTATGAGTTGTTACTCTATGAAGGAAGATTTTGACCATTTTCGAGGATATGAGAAATATGGTCTATGGATGAATTTGTGCATTTCAAGGGTGGTAGTACCCTGTGAGGAGATTTGACCCCTGGAAAAGATAAGGATATTCCACGGAGTGGTTTTCGGACAAAATAAGTATGAGTTTTGTCTCGATATATGGGATACCCCAAGAATATGAAGGGATGAAGTGATTTTGGATATAAAGGAGGTAGAATGTTGGTAACATGGAGCAATTGTGACTCCATGATTTGTATGAGTAACCACGTTGAGTTTGGTACAAATAGAAAGAAGGGAGACAGTACAAATGGATGGATTTTAAGTATGCTAGGAAGCAGGATGTTGGAATAATGATCAGTTACCCCGAGGATGAGTTCAAGGATTACAAGTGATGAGATGGGCCATAACCCACAGGCCCCAGGACCTGCCAAGAAGCAAGCACATTCTTGCTGAAGGAAAAACCCTGGAAGAGATTACGACCTTACCCACCGACGATTTTATAGGAGTAACGCAAAACCTGAGATTTGTGAAGTAACGATAGTGTAGCGACCCGACCTCAAACGGTCAAGTCTCTGTGCTTCCGTGTCATCCCTGGATCGGTAATGCTGACGAACATAGTACTCGAAGGATTTATAACAGAGTAGCAATCACACACTTATTACATCGAATGTCTCAAAAGAGAACTTATTACAATAAATATGGCTTAAGGCCATCTAATACGATAACAGCGGAAGACTTAGAAGATAAAGTGAGTCCATCAACTCCAACGGCATAGCTGAGCTGCACGGCAACGACCTAACAAACCTCACTCCTCGTCTGAAAAGTCTGCAACATAATACGTTGCACCCCGAAAACGAGTCAGCACATGGAATATGCTGGCAATATAACACAGTAGAGCAAGAATAGAATAATGCTATCACTACATGCATATTTGGCTGGTGGAAAGCTCTATGGTTATAGTTTTCGCGAAAAGCCAATTTTTTCCTACAACAAAGGAATAGATTTTAATTTAACTATCATGGTGGTTGAAACATCATTGAGAAGGTTTCTCCAACTCAATCCCAATTAAAGTAGTTATCAGCCCAACAATATTAATTTAGAGTGACGAGATACTTAGGATACTCAGTACTATATACTCAAGATTGTCCATAACCGGGGACACGGCTAACCATGATTAGATTATACACTCTGCAGAGGTTTGCACACTTTTCCCCGCAAGACTTGATCGCCTCCGTTGGATTTCTCGCACTACATGATGTTTGAGAAACGGATGACCGAGACACAGTCTTTCAGAAACATTAACTCTCTACTCTGGGCAGACCATACCAAACCTACAACCCTCTACCTGCTGATCCACCTCTTCAAGAGCTTCACGTAACTTACTCAACTATGCTAGAGCCCATAATAGCTTGTGGCTGCATACAGAAGTTTCTAGATGAAAATATCTTAGTTCCCTTTGAGCCTGGGTGGCGGTCCATAGGAAAATCACACGGAACCCCGGGATTTCCAAAAAAGACAGGCAACACTGGATTCTCTAGGTGCCTTGATCCACCCAGATGTGTATTTAAGTTGCCACCTTAAGTTGAACCATTAATTAACAATCTCACATCTGTCATGGATTTCACTCACCCAAACCACGTCTACGAGCATAGCATAGCAATATAAGCAATACGTAGAAGTAACTCCCAAGGGTTTGGATATAACGGGGCAATAGGTTCTAACTCATCAACTACTTCCCATCCCACAAGTTAATGACATCCTAATCATGCAATGTTTGAGGATTGAACTAATGCATAAAAACTGGGTATGGAAAGAGTATGATCAATGTGTTACTTGCCTTGCTGACGATCCGCGAAACCTAGGGACTCATAGTAGCACGCTTCGCACTCCGGGAATTATATCGCAAACAAACAATAGCATACATAAGCAATCAAGCAAAGATGCACGGGCAAAACTCAAATAAGAAGAATTGACCAGAAAGTTCAATTTAAGAACGCCGGTTTGCGAAAAGAATCAAATCAAACGAAGCAACGAAACTCAAACGGCGAAAGAAACAAGATCCTTTTACTAATCTGAACTAAAGTCAAATTTTACTGTACCAAAATCTTGTTCAGGTTGATTAAACAGAAAGAGGGTTTCGAGATGAAGATCTAGGCGCTTGATTCGTCTGATTCTGATAAACGAGCGAAAAGATGAACTGAAACGAAAATCGGATCAGAAATCGCAATCGAAAATAATCACGGAAAAATCCGGGAAAAGGAAAACTGACGAACAGGCTAACGAACGAACGTTCATTGTCTGTAACTATCGAGTGAAAACCGTTTGTTAAAATGAACGTATGGAAGAACGTCCGCTAAGTAGCTAAACCGAGAAAAACCGGCGAACCGATATAAAAAACAAACTAGGGTTTCTTAAAAAACCCGGATCGGTTTTCTTAAAAGACCTGGCGGTGGCAACGGCGGCGTTACCTCCGGTGAGGCTCCGGCGAGGTGGGGCTGCGGCGGCGGGGCGGCGGCGGCTACGGCGGGGCGGCGCGATGTCTACTACACAACCTTCTTCTTGTAGACGTTGTTGGGCCTCCAAGTGCAGAGGTTTGTAGGACAGTAGCAAATTTCCCTCAAGTGGATGACCTAAGGTATATCAATCCGTGGGAGGCGTAGGATGAAGATGGTCTCTCTCAAGCAACCCTGCAACCAAATAACAAAGAGTCTCTTGTGTCCCCAACACACCCAATACAATGGTAAATTGTATAGGTTCACTAGTTCAGCGAAGAGATGGTGATACAAGTGCAATATGGATGGTAGATATAGGTTTTTGTAATCTGAAAATATAAAAACTGCAAGGTAACTAATGATGAAAGTGAGCGTAAACGCTATTGCAATGGTAGGAAACAAGGCATAGGGTTCATACTTTCACTAGTGCAAGTTCTCTCAACAATAATAACATAGTTGGATCGTATAACTATCCCTCAACATGCAACAAAGAGTCACTCCAAAGACACTAATAGCGGAGAACAAATAAAGAGATTATGGTAGGGTACAAAACCACCTCAAAGTTATTCTTTCCAATCAATCCATTGGGCTATTCCTATAAGTGTCACAAACAGCCCTAGAGTTCGTACTAGAATAACACCTTAAGACACAAATCAACCAAAACCCTAATGTCACCTAGATACTCCAATGTCACCTCAAGTATCCGTGGGTATGATTATACGATATACATCACACAATCTCAGATTCATCTATTCAAACCAACACAAAGTACTTCAAAGAGTGCCCAAAAGTTTCTACCGGAGAATCAAGACGAAAACGTGTGCCAACCCCTATCCATAGGTTCATGGGCGGAACCCGCAAGTTGATCACCAAAACATACAACAAGTGAATCATGTGATATCCCATTGTCACCACGGATATGTTGGGGAACATTGCAGAAAATAAAAAATTTCTACGCTTCACCAAGATCAATCTATGGAGTCATCTAGCAAGGAGAGAGAGGAGTGCATCTACATACCCTTGTAGATCACGAGCGGAAGCGTTCAAGAGAACGGGGTTGAGGGAGTCATACTCGTCGTGATCCAAATCACCGATGACCAAGCGCCGAACGGACGGCACCTCCGCGTTCAACACACGTACGGTTGGGGAAGACGTCTCCTCCTTCTTGATCCAGCAAGGGGAGGGAGAGGTTGACGGAGATCAAGCAGCACGACGGCATGGTGGTGGAAGTAGCGGGATCCCGGCAGGGCTTCACCAAGTGCAAGCGGGGAGGAGAGGTGTTACGGAGGGAGAGGGAGGCGCCAGGAGAAAGGTGTGGCTGCCCTCCCTCCCCCCACTATATATAGGGGTCCTAGGGGGGCGCCGGCCCTAGGAGATCCAATCTCCAAGGGGGGGCGGCGGCGAAGGGGGTGGCTTGCCCCCCAAGCCAAGTGGGGCGCCCCCACACCTAGGGTTTCCAACCCTAGGCGCAGGGGAGGCCCAAGGGGGCACACCAGCCCACCAGGGGCTGGTTCCCCTTCCCGCTTCAGCCCATGGGGCCCTCCGGGATAGGTGGCCCCACCCGGTGGACCCCCGGGACCCTTCTGGTGGTCCCGGTACAATACCGATGACCCCCAAAACTTTCTCGATAGCCGAAGCAGGACTTCCCATATATAAATCTTTACCTCTGGACCATTCCGGAACTCCTCGTGACGTCCCGGATCTCATCCGGGACTCTGAACAACTTTCGGGTTACCGCATACTCATATCTCTACAACCCTAGCATCATCGAACCTTAAGTGTGTAGACCCTACGGGTTCGAGAGACACGCAGACATGACCGAGACGACTCTCCGGTCAATAACCAACAACGGGATCTGGATACCCATGTTGGCTCCCACATGCTCCTCGATGATCTCATCGGATGAACCACGATGTTGAGGATTCAAGTAATCCCGTATACAATTCCCTTTGTCAATCGGTACATTACTTACCCGAGATTCGATCGTTGGTATCCCAATACCTCGTTCAATATCGTTACCGGCAAGTCACTTTACTCGTACCGTAATGCATGATCCCATGACCAAACACTTGGTCACATTGAGCTCATTATGATGATGCATTACCGAGTGGGCCTAGAGATACCTCTCCGTCATACGGAGTGACAACTCCCAGTCTCGATTCGTGCCAACCCAACAGACACTTTCGGAGATACCCGTAGTGCACCTTTATAGCCACCCAGTTACGTTGTGATGTTTGGCACACCCAAAGTACTCCTACGGTATCCGGGAGTTGCACAATCTCATGGTCTAAGGAAAAGATACTTGACATTGGAAAAGCTCTAGCAGACGAACTACACGATCTTGTGCTAAGCTTAGGATTAGGTCTTGTCCATCACATCATTCTCCTAATGATGTGATCCCGTTATCATTGACATCTAATGTCCATAGTCAGGAAACCATGACTATCTGTTGATCAACGAGCTAGTCAACTAGAGGCTCACTAGGGACATGTTGTGGTCTACGTATTCACACATGTATTACGATTTCTGGATAACACAATTATAGCATGAACAATAGACAATTATCATGAACAAGGAAATATAATAATAATCATTTTATTATTGCCTCTAGGGCATATTTCCAATAGTCTCCCACTTTCACTAGAGTCAATAATCTAGTTACATTGTGATGAATCGAACACCCATAGAGTTCCGGTGTTGATCTTGTTTTGCTCGCGGAAGAGGTTTAGTCAACGGATCTGCGACATTCAGATCCGTATGTACTTTGCAAATATCTATGTCTCCATCTTGAACATTTTCACGAATGGAGTTGAAGCGACGCTTGATGTGCCTGGTCTTCTTGTGAAACCTGGGCTCCTTGGCAAGTGCAATAGCTCCAGTGTTGTCACAGAAGAGAGTGATCGGCCCCGACGCATTGGGTATGACTCCTAGGTCGGTGATGAACTACTTCATCCAGATTGCTTCATGCGCTGCCTCCGAGGCTGCCATGTACTCCGCTTCACATGTAGATCCCGCCACGACGCTTTGCTTGCAACTGCACCAGCTTACTGCCCCACCATTCAAAATAAACACGTATCCGGTTTGTGACTTGGAGTCATCCAGATCTGTGTCGAAGCTAGCGTCGACGTAACCCTTTACGATGAGCTCTTCGTCACCTCCATATAAGAGAAACATGTCCTTAGTCCTTTTCAGGTACTTCAGGATATTCTTAACCGCTGTCCAGTGTTCCATGCCGGGATTACTTTGGTACCTTCCTACCAAACTTACGGCAAGGTTTACATCAGGTCTGGTACACGGCATGGCATACATGATAGACCCTATGGCTGAGGCATAGGGGACGGCGCTCATCTTTTCTCCATCTTCTACCGTGGTCGGACATTGAGCTGAGCTCAATTTCACACCTTGCAACACAGGCAAGAACCCCTTCTTGGACTGATCCATATTGAACTTCTTCAATATCTTATCAAGGTATGTGCTTTGTGAAAGACCTATGAGGCGTCTCGATCTATCTCTATAGATCTTGATGCCTAATATGTAAGTAGCTTCTCCAAGGTCCTTCATTGAAAAACACTTATTCAAATAGGCCTTAATGCTATCCAAAAGTTCTATATCATTTCCCATCAAAAGTATGTCAACCACATATAATATGAGAAATGCTACAGAGCTCCCACTCACTTTCTTGTAAACGCAGGCTTCTCCATAAATCTGCATAAACCCAAATGCTTTGATCATTTTATTAAAGCGAATGTTCCAACTCCGAGATGCTTGCACCAGCCCATAAATTGAGCGCTGGAGCTTGCATACCTTGTTAGCATTCTTAGGATCGACAAAACCTTCCGGCTGCATCATATACAATTCTTCCTTAAGAAAGCCGTTAAGGAACGCCGTTTTGACGTCCATTTGCCATATCTCATAATCATAGTATGTGGCAATTGCTAACATCATTCAGACGGACTTCAGCTTCGCTACGGGTGAGAAGGTCTCATCATAGTCAACCCCTTGAACTTGTCGATAACACTTAGCGACAAGTCGAGCCTTATAGATGGTAACATTACCATCCGCGTCCGTCTTCTTCTTAAAGATCCATTTATTCTCTATCGCTCGCCGATCATCGGGAAAGTCCGTCAAAGTCCATACTTTGTTTTCATACATGGATCCTATCTCGGATTGCATGGCTTCAAGCCATTTGTTGGAATCTGGGCCCACCATTGCTTCTTCATAGTTCGAAGGTTCACCGTTGTCTAACAACATGATTTCCAGGACAGGGTTGCCATACCACTCTGGTGTGGAACGTGTCCTTGTGGACCTTCAAAGTTCTATAGCAACTTGATCCGAAGTACCTTGATCATTATCATTAACTTCCTCTCTAGTCGGTGCAGGCACCACAGGAACATCTTCCTGAGCTGCGCTACTTTCTGGTTCAAGAGGCAGTACTTCATCGAGTTCTACTTTCCTCCCACTTACTTCTCTCGAGAGAAACTCTTTCTCCAGAAAAGACCCGTTCTTGGCAACAAAGATCTTGCCTTCGGATCTAAGGTAGAAGGTATACCCAATGGTTTCCTTAGGGTATCCTATGAAGACGCATTTTTCCGACTTGGGTTCGAGCTTTTCAGGTTGAAGTTTCTTGACATAAGCATCGCATCCCCAAACTTTTAGAAACGACAGCTTAGGTTTCTTCCCAAACCATAATTCATACGGTGTCGTCTCAATAGATTTAGACGGTGCCCTATTTAAAGTGAATGTAGCTGTCTCTAGAGCGTATCCCCAAAATGATAGCGGTAAATCAGTGAGTGACATCATAGATCGCACCATATCCAATAGAGTGTGATTACGACATTCGGACACACCGTTACGCTGAGGTGTTCCAGGAGGCGTGAGTTGTGAAACGATTCCACATTTCCTTAAGTGCGTACCAAATTCGTGATTTAAATATTCTCCCCCACGATCTGATCGTAAGAATTTTATCTTTCGGTCACGTTGATTCTCTACCTCATTCTGAAATTCCTTGAACTTTTCAAAGGTCTCAGACTTGTGTTTCATCAAATAGACATACCCATATCTACTTAATTCATCAGTGAGAGTGAGAACATAACGATAGCCACCGCGAGCCTCAACGCTCATTGGACCGCACACATCAGTATGTATAATTTCCAATAAGTTGGTTGCTCGCTCCATTGTTCCGGAGAACGGAGTCTTGGTCATTTTACCCATGAGGCATGGTTCGCACGTGTCAAATGATTCGAAATCAAGAGACTCCAAAAGTCCATCTGTATGGAGCTTCTTCATGCATTTGACACCTATGTGACCAAGGCGGCAGTGCCACAAGTATGTGGGACTATCATTATCAACCTTACATCTTTTGGTATTCACACTATGAATATGTGTAACATCACGTTCGAGATTCATTAAGAATAAACCATTCACCAGCGGGGCATGACCATAAAACATATCTCTCATATAAATAGAACAACCATTATTCTCGGATTTAAATGAGTAGCCATCTCACATTAAACGAGATCCAGATACAATGTTCATGCTCAAAGCTGGCACTAAATAACAATTATTGAGGTTTAAAACTAATCCCGTAGGTAAATGTAGAGGTAGCGTGCCGACGGCGATCACATCGACCTTGGAACCATTCTCGACGCACATCGTCACCTCGTCCTTTGCCAGTATCCGCTTATTCCGCAGCTCCTGTTTTGAGTTACAAATATGAGCAACCGCACCGGTATCAAATACCCAGGAGCTACTACGAGTACTGGTAATGTACACATCAATTACATGTATATCACATATACCTTTAGTGTTGCCGGCCTTCTTGTCCACTAAATATTTGGGGAAGCTCCGCTTCCAGTGTCCCTTTCCCTTGCAATAAAAGCACTCAGTCTCAGGTTTGGGTCCATTCTTTGGCTTCTTCCCGGCAACTGGCTTACTGGGCGCGGCAACTCCCTTGCCGTCCTTCTTGAAGTTCTTCTTACCCTTGCCTTTCTTGAAACTAGTGGTTTTATTGACCATCAACACTTGATGTTCCTTTTTGATTTCCACCTCCCCTGATTTCAGCATTGAATATACCTCAGGAATGGTCTTTTCCATCCCTTGCATATTCAAGTTCATCACAAAGCTCTTGTAGCTCGATGGAAGCGACTGAAGGATTCTGTCAACGACCGCGTCATCCGGGAGATTAACTCCCAGCTGAGTCAAGCGGTTGTGCAACCCAGACATTTTGAGTATGTGCTCACTGACAGAACTATTTTCCTCCATCTTACAACTGTAGAACTTGTCGGAGACTTCATATCTCTCGACCCGGGCATGAGATTGGAAAACCATTTTCATCTCTTCGAACATCTCATATGCTCCGTGTTGCTCGAAACGCTTTTGGAGCCCCGGTTCTAAGCTGTAAAGCATGCCACACTGAACGAGGGAGTAATCATCAGCACGCTGCTGCGAAGCGTTCATAACGTCTTGGTTCTCTGGGATGGGTTCTTCACTTAGCGGTGCTTCTAGGACATATTGTTTCCTGGCAGTTATGAGGATGATCCTCAGGTTCTGGACCCAGTCCGTATAGTTGCTGCCATCATCTTTCAGATTGGTTTTCTCTAGGAACGCGTTAAAGTTGAGGTTGACATTAGCATGGGCCATTTGATCTACAAGAAATATTACAAAGATTTTAGACTAAGTTCATGATAATTAAGTTCATCTAATCAAATTATTTAATGAACTCCCACTCGTATTAGACATCCCTCTAGTCATCTAAGTGATACATGATCCGACTCAACTAGACCGTGTCCGATCATCACGCGAGACGGACTAGTCATCATCGGTGAACATCTCCATGTTGATCGTATCTTCCATACGACTCATGTTCGACCTTTCGGTCTCTTGTGTTCCGAGGCCATGCCTGTACATGCTAGGCTCGTCAAGTCAACCTAAGTGTTTTGCATGTGTAAATCTGGCTTACACCCGTTGTATGTGAATGTTAGAATCTATCACACCCGATCATCATGTGGTGCTTCGAGACAACGAACTTTCGCAACGGTGCACAGTTAGGGGGAACACTTTCTTGAAATTATTATGAGGGATCATGTTATTTACTACCGTCGTACTAAGCAAATAAGATGCAAAACATGATAAACATCACATGCAATCAAATAGTGACATGATATGGCCAATATCATTTGCTCCTTTTGATCTCCATCTTCGGGGCGCCATGATCATCGTCATCACCGGCATGACACCATGATCTCCATCATCGTGTCTTCATGAAGTTGTCTCATCATGTATTACTTCTACTAATATGGCTAATTGTTTAGCAATAAAGTAAAGTAATTACATGACGTTTATGTTGACACGCAGGTCATAAATAAATTAAGACAACTCCTATGGCTCCTGCCGGTTGTCATACTCATCGACATGCAAGTCGTGATTCCTATTACAAGAACATGATCAATCCCATACATCACATATATCATTCATCACATCTTTTGGCCATATCACATCACACGGCACATGCTGCAAAAACAAGTTAGACGTCCTCTAATTGTTGTTGCATGTTTTTACGTGGCTGCAATAGGGTTCTAGCAAGAACGTTTGTTACCTACGTTAAAAACCACAACGTGATATGCCAATTTCTATTTACCCTTCATAAGGACCCTTTTCATCGAATCTGATCCGACTAAAGTGGGAGAGACAGACACCCGCTAGCCACCTTATGCAACTAGTGCATGTCAACCTGTCTCACGTAAGTGTACGTGTAAGGTCGGTCTGGGCCGCTTCATCCCACGATGCTGCCGAATCAAGATAAGACTAGTAATGGCAAGTAAATTGACAAAATCGACGCCCACAACATCTTGTGTTCTACTCGTGCATAGAAACTACGCATAGACCTAGCTCATGATGCCACTGTTGGGGAACGTTGCAGAAAATAAAAAATTTCTACACTTCACCAAGATCAATCTATGGAGTCATCTAGCAACGAGAGAGAGGAGTGCATCTACATACCCTTGTAGATCGCGAGCGGAAGCGTTTAAGAGAACGGGGTTGAGGGATTCGTACTCGTCGTGATCCAAATCACCGATGACCAAGCGCCGAACGGACGGCACCTCCATGTTCAACACACGTACGGTTGGGGAAGATGTCTCCTCCTTCTTGATCCAGCAAGGGGAGGGAGAGTTTGACGGAGATCCAGCAGCACGACGGCGCGGTGGTGGAAGTAGTGGGATCCCGGCAGGGCTTCGCCAAGCGCAAGCAGGGAGGAGAGGTGTTACGGAGGGAGAGGGAGGCGCCAGGAGCAAGGTGTGGCTGCCCTCCCTCCCCCCCCCACTATATATAGGGGCCCTAGGGGGGCTCCGGCCCTAGGAGATCCAATATACAAGGGGGGCGACAAAGGGGGTGGCTTGCCCCCCAAGCCAAGTGGGGCGCCCCCCCACCCCTAGGGTTTCCAACCCTAGGCACAGGGGAGTCCCAAGGAAGGCGCACCACCCCACTAGGGGCTGGTTCCCCTTCCCACTTTAGCCCATGGGGCCCTCCGGGATAGGTGGCCCCACCCGGTGGACCCCCGGGACCCTTCTGGTGGTCCCGGTACAATACCGATAACCCCCAAAACTTTCCCGATAGCCGAAACAGGACTTCCCATATATAAATCTTTACCTCCGGACCATTCCGGAACTCCTCGTGATGTCCGGGATCTCATCCGGGACTCCGAACAACTTTCGGGTTACCGCATACTCATATCTCTACAACCCTAGCATCATCGAACCTTAAGTGTGTAGACCCTACGGGTTCGGGAGACACGCAGACATGACCGAGACGACTCTCCGGTCAATAACCAACAACGGGATCTGGATACCCATGTTGGCTCCCACATGCTCCTCGATGATCTCATCGGATGAACCACGATGTTGAGGATTCAAGTAATCCCGTATACAATTCCCTTTGTCAATCGGTACATTACTTGCCCGAGATTCGATCGTTGGTATCCCAATACCTCGTTCAATCTCGTTACCGGCAAGTCACTTTACTCGTACCATAATGCATGATCCCATGACCAAACACTTGATCACATTGAGCTCATTATGATGATGCATTACCGAGTGGGCCCAAAGATACCTCTCCGTCATACAGAGTGACAAATCCCAGTCTCGATTCGTGCCAACCCAACAGACACTTTTGGAGATACCCGTAGTGCACCTTTATAGCCACCCAGTTATGTTGTGACGTTTGGCACACCCAAAGTACTCCTACGGTATCCGGGAGTTGCACAATCTCATGGTCTAAGGAAATGATACTTGACATTGGAAAAGCTCTAGCAGACGAACTACACGATCTTGTGCTAAGCTTAGGATTGGGTCTTATCCATCACATCATTCTCCTAATGATGTGATCCCATTATCATTGACATCTAATGTCCATAGTCAGGAAACCATGACCATCTGTTGATCAACGAGCTAGTCAACTAGAGGCTCACTAGGGACATGTTGTGGTCTATGTATTCACACATTTATTACGATTTCCGGATAACACAATTATAGCATGAACAATAGACAATTATCATGAACAAGGAAATATAATAATAATCATTTTATTATTGCCTCCAGGGCATATTTCCAACAGGATACGCACGGCAAGACATACATCAAGTGTTCTCAAGTCATTAAAGACTCAATCCAATAAGATAACTTCAAAGGGAAAACTCAATCCATTACAAGAGAGTATAGGGGGAAGAAGCAACATAAGATCCAACTATAATAGCAAAGCTCGTGATACATCAAGATCGTGCCAAATCAAGAACACGAGAGAGAGAGAGAGAGAGAGAGATCAAACACATAGCTACTGGTACATACCCTCAGCCCCGAGGGTGAACTACTCCCTCCTCGTCATGGAGAGCATCGGGATGATGAAGATGGCCATCGGTGAGGGTTCCCCCCTCCGGCAGGGTGCCGGAACAGGGTCCCGATTGGGTTTTGGTGGCTACAGAGGCTTGCGGCGGCAGAACTCCCGATCTATTCTGTCCCCCGATCGTTTTAGGGTATATGGGTATATATATATAGGAGGAAGAAGTACATCGGTGGAGCAACAGGGGCCCACGAGGCAGGGGGCGCGCCCCCACCCTTGTGGCCACCTTCCTTCTTTCTTGACATGGGGTCCAAGTCTCCTGGATCATGTTCGGTGAGAAAATCATGTTCCCGAAGGTTTCATTCCGTTTGGACTCCGTTTGATATTCCGTTTCTTCGAAACACTGAAATAGGCAAAAAAACAGCAATTCTGGGCTGGGCCTCCGGTTAATAGGTTAGTCCCAAAAGTAATATAAAAGTGGAAAATAAAGCCCAATATGGTCCAAAATAGTAGATAGTATAGCATGGAGCAATCAAAAATTATAGATACGTTGGAGACGGATCAGGCATCCCCAAGCTTAATTCCTGCTCGTCCTCGAGTAGGTAAATGATAAAAAAGAATTTTTGATGTGGAATGCTAATTGGCATAATTTCAATGTAATTCTTCTTAATTGTGGTATGAATATTCAGATCCGAAACATTCAAGATAAAGGTTCATATTGACATAAAAGTAATAATACTTCAAGCATACTAACTAAGCAATCATGTCTTCTGAAAATAACATGGCCAAAGAAAGTTATCCCTACAAAATCATATAGTCTGGCTATGCTCTATCTTCACCACACAAAGTATTTAAATCATAGACAACCCCGATGACAAGCCAAGCAATTGTTTCATACTTTTGACATTCTCAAACTTTTTCAATCTTCACGCAGTACATGAGCGTGAGCCATGGACATAGCACTAAATGTGGAATAGAATGGTGGTTGTGGAGAAGACAAAAAGAGGGGAAGATAGTCTCACATCAACTAGGCGTATTAATGGGCTATGGATATGCCCATCAATAGATATCAATGTGAGTGAGTAGGGATTGCCATGCAACGGATGCACTAGAGCTATAAGTATATGAAAGCTCAATAAAAGAAACTAAGTGGGTGTGCATCCAACTCGCTTGCTCACGAAGACCTAGGGAATTTTCAGGAATCCCATCATTGGAATATACAAGCCAAGTTCTATAATGAAAAATTCCCACTAGTATATGAAAGTGACAAAATGAGAGACTCTCTATCATGAAGATCATGGTGCTACTTTGAAGCACAATTGTGGTAAGAGGATAGTAACATTATCCCTTCTCTCTTTTTCTCTCATTTTTTATTTGGGCCTTTTCTCTTTTTTTATGGCCTTTTTTTATTTTTCGTCCGGAGTCTCATCCCGACTTGTGGGGGAACCATAGTCTCCATCATCCTTTCCTCACTTGGTACAATGCTCTAAAAATGATGATCATCACACTTTTATTTTTCTTACAACTCAACAATTACAACTCGATACTTAGAACAAAATATGACTCTATATGAATGCCTCCGGCGGTGTACCGGATATGCAATGAATCAGGAGTGACATGTATGAAAGAATTATGAAAGGTGGCTTTTCCACAAATACGATGTCAACTACATGATCATGCTAGAAATATGACAATGATGGAGCGTGTCATAATAACCAGAACGGTGGAAACTTGCATGACAATATATCTCAGAATGGCTATGGAAATGCCATGATAGGTAGGTATGGTGGCTGTTTTGAGGAAGGTATATGGTGGGTGTATGATACTGGCGAAAGGTGCGCGGTATTAGAGAGGCTAGCAATGATGGAAGGAAGGAAAGTGTGTATAATCCATGGACTCTACATTAGTCATAAAGAACTCATATACTTATTGCAAAAATCTAGAAGTTATCAAAGCAAAGTATTACGCGCATGCTCCTAGGGGGATAGATTGGTAGGAAAAGACCATCGCTCGTCCCTGACCGCCACTCATAAGGAAGACAATCAATAAATAAATCATGCTCCGACTTCATCACATAACGTTTCACCATACGTGCATGCTACGGGAATCAAAAACTTTGACACAAGTATCTCTCAAATTCACAACTAATCACTAGCATGACTCTAGTATTACCATCCTCATGTCTCAAAACAATCATAAGGAATCAAACTTCTCGTAGTATTCAATGCACTTTATATGAAAGTTTTTACTTATCTTGAATACCTAGCATATTAGGATTATTTAAGAAAATTACCATGCTATTTAAGACTCTCAAAATAATGTAAGGGAAGCATGATAGTTCATCTATTTCTTCAAAATAAATCCACCGCCGTGCTCTAAAAGATATAAGTGAAGCACTAGAGCAAAAAACAAACTACTCCAGAAGATATGAGTGAAGATCAATGAGTAGTTGTATAATTATGTAACTATGTGAAGACTCTCTAACATTTAAGAATTTCAGATCTTGGTACTTTATTCAAACAGCAAGCAAAGCAAAATAAAATGACATGATGCCCCAAGCAAAACACATATCATGTGGTGAACAAAAATATAGCTCCAAGTAAAGTTACCGATGAACGAAGACGAAAGAGGGGATGCCTTCCGGGGCATCCACAAGCTTAGATGCTTGGTGGTCCTTGAATATTACCTTGGGGTTCCTTGGGAATCCCCAAGCTTAGGCTCTTGCCACTCCTTATTCCATAGTCCATCGAATCTTTACCCAAAACTTGAAAACTTCACAACACAAAACTTAACAGAAAACTCGTGAGCTCCGTTAGTGAAAGAAAACAAAACACCACTTCATGGTACTGTAATTAACTCATTCTTTATTTATATTGGTGTTAAACCTACTGTATTCCAATTTCTCTATGGTTTATAAACTATTTTACTAGCCATAGATTCATCAAAATAAGCAAGCAACACAATGAAAATAGAATCTGTCAAAAAACAGAACAGTCTGTAGTAATCTGTATCAAACGTATACTTCTGGAACTCCAAAAATTCTAAAATAAATTTGTGGACATGAGGAATTTGTCTAGTAATCATCTGCAAAAAAATCAACTAAATAGCACTCCCCAGTAAAAATTTGAAGCAAGTCTCGTGAGCGCTAAAGTTTCTGTTTTTTACAGCAATGATCATAAAGACTTCACCCAAGTCTTCCCAAAGGTTCTACTTGGCACAAACACTAATTAAAACATAAAACCACATATAAACATAAGCTAGATGGATTATTTATTCCTAAACAGAACCAAAAATCAAGAAACTAAAATAAAATGGGGTTGCCTCCCAACAAGCACTATCGTTTAATGCCCCTAGCTAGGCATGATGATTTCAATGATGCTCACATAAAAGATAAGAATTGAAACATAAAGAGAGCATCATGAAGAATATCACTAGCACATTTAAGTCTAAGCCACTTCCTATGCATAGGTGTTTTGTGAGCAAACAACTTATGAGAACAATAATCAACTAGCATAGGAAGGCAAAACAAGCATAACTTCAAAACTTTAAGCACATAGAGAGGAAACTTGATATTATTGCAATTCCTAGAAGCATATATTCCTTCCTCATAATAATTTTCAGTAGCATCATGAATAAATTTAACAATATAACCATCACATAAAGCATTCCTTTCTTGATCTACAAGCATATAATTTTTACTACTCTCCACATAAACAAATTTCTTCTCATGAATAATAGTGGGAGCAAACTCAACAAAATGACTATCATGTGATTGAAAATTAAGATCAAGATGACAAGTTTCATGGTTATCATTATTCTTTATAGCGTACATGTCATCACAATAATCATCATAGATAGGAGGCATGCTTTCATCATAATAAATTTGCTCATCAAAGCTCGGGGGACAAAAAATATCATCTTCATCAAACATAGCTTCCCCAAGCTTGTGGCTTTGCATATCATTAGCATCATGGATATTCAAGGAATTCATACTAACAACTTTGCAATCATGCTCACCATTCAAACATTTAGTGCCAAACATTCTAATGCATTCTTCTTCTAGCACCTGAGCATAGTTTTCCTTTCCATCATACTCACGAAAGATATTAAAAAGATGAAGCATATGTGGCACCCTCAATTCCATTTTTTTGTAGTTTTCTTTTATAGACTAAACTAGTGATAAAACAAGAAACTAAAAGATTCGACTGCAAGATCTAAAGATATACCTTCAAGCACTCACCTCCCCGGCAACGGTGCCAGAAAAGAGCTTAGATGACGGGGTGTGAGTGCCGCTTACCTAGCCTCCCCGGCAACGGCGCCAGAAAAGATCTTGATGTCTACTACACAACCTTCTTCTTGTAGACGTTGTTGGGCCTCCAAGTGCAGAGGTTTGTAGGACAGTAGCAAATTTCCCTCAAGTGGATGACCTAAGGTATATCAATCTGTGGGAGGCGTAGGATGAAGATGGTCTCTCTCAAGCAACCCTGCAACCAAATAACAAAGAGTCTCTTGTGTCCCCAACACACCCAATACAATGGTAAATTGTATAGGTGCACTAGTTCAGCGAAGAGATGGTGATACAAGTGCAATATGGATGGTAGATATAGGTTTTTGTAATTTGAAAATATAAAAACAGCAAGGTAACTAATGATGAAAGTGAGCGTAAACGCTATTGCAATGGTAGGAAACAAGGCATAGGGTTCATACTTTCACTAGTGCAAGTTCTCTCAACAATAATAACATAGTTGGATCGTATAACTATCCCTCAACATGCAACAAAGAGTCACTCCAAAGACACTAATAGCGGAGAACAAATAAAGAGATTATGGTAGGGTACAAAACCACCTCAAAGTTATTCTTTCCAATCAATCCATTGGGCTATTCCTATAAGTGTCACAAACAGCCCTAGAGTTCGTACTAGAATAACACATTAAGACACAAATCAACCAAAACCCTAATGTCACCTAGATACTCCAATGTCACCTCAAGTATCCGTGGGTATGATTATACGATATGCATAACACAATCTCAGATTCATCTATTCAAACCAACACAAAGTACTTCAAAGAGTGCCCAAAAGTTTATATCGGAGAATCAAGACGAAAACGTGTGCCAACCCCTATGCATAGGTTCATGGGCGGAACCCGCAAGTTGATCACCAAAACATACATCAAGTGAATCACGTGATATCCCATTGTCACCACAGATACGCACGGAAAGACATACATCAAGTGTTCTCAAGTCATTAAAGACTCAATCCGATAAGATTACTTCAAAGGAAAAACTCAATCCATTACAAAAGAGTATAGGGGGAAGAAGCAACATAAGATCCAACTATAATAGCAAAGCTCGCGATACATCAAGATCGTGCCAAATCAAGAACACGAGAGAGAGAGAGAGAGAGAGAGATCAAACACATAGCTACTGGTACATACCCTCAACCCCGAGGGTGAACTACTCCCTCCTTGTCATGGAGAGCGCCGAGATGATGAAGATGGCCACCGGTGAGGGTTCTCCCCTCCGGCAGGGTGCCGAAACAGGGTCCCGATTGGGTTTTGGTGGCTACAGAGGCTTGCGGCGGCGGAACTCCCGATCTATTTTGTTCCCTGATCGTTTTAGGTTATATTGGTATATATATAGGAGGAAGAAGTACGTCGGTGGAGCAACGGGGGGCCCATGAGGCAGCGGCGCGCCCTAGGGGGGTGGGCGCGCCCCCCACCCTCGTGGCCACCTCCCTTCTTTCTTGACGTGGGGTCCAAGTCTCCTGGATCATGTTTGGTGAGAAAATCACGCTCCCGGAGGTTTCATTCCGTTTGGACTCCGTTTGATATTCCGTTTCTTCAAAACACTGAAATAGGCAAAAAAACAGCAATTCTGGGCTGGGCCTCCGGTTAATAGGTTAGTCCCAAAAGTAATATAAAAGTGTAAAATAAAGCCCAATATGGACCAAAACAGTAGATAATATAGCATGGAGCAATAAAAAATTATAGATACGTTGGAGACGTATCATGGCGCTGCGGTCGGGGCGGCTGCGGCGGCGTGGTTGGGTGGTGGTGGCGGCGGGGTTGGGGGTATTTAAGGAGGGGGCGGCTTGGAGGAGGGGGCAAGGCGGCGGGGAGGAGGAGTCCCAGTCGGACTCCTGGTCCGAGGCGGCGGCAGCGCGGTCTCTAGGAGGGAGACGGCGGCGCGGGGGAGCGGGCCACTCGGCTGGGCTTCGGCCCAGTCGGGCGCTGGAAAGTTTTTTTAATAATTCCGCCAAACCGAAAATAAATCCTAGAAAATAAAATAAAAATCTAAAAATGCCAAAACAAATTTTAACCGTCTAAATAAAATATTTAGGACGAGATGAACATTTTCTTGGCCCTAAAATGCAATTTTGAAAAACGTGCAATTTTTTTAATGCAAATAAAATTGCGATAAAATCCGAATAAAATCAAATATTTGATTTTAATATTTTTCCTCCAACATTTCAATTATTTTGGAGAAGTCATATTATCTCCTCTCATATATTTTAATATGAAATATTTTCGGAGAGAAAAATAATTAAAATCAATGATCCTCGTTTCAATATTTGATAAAATTCAAATATGAAAACCGGGAAATCTCCAACTCTCTCCGAGGGTCCTTGAGTTGCTTAGGATTTCGAGGATCACGAAACGAAATGCAATAAAATATGATATGCATGAATGATCTACGTATAACATTCCAAATTGAAAATTTGGGATGTTACAAACCTACCCCCCTTAAGATGAATCTCGCCCTCGAGATTCGGATTGCCTAGAAAATAGGTGTGGGTGGTCTTTGTGAAGATCATCCTCTCGTTCCCAGGTGGCTTCATCCTCGGTATGGTGACTCCACTGAACTTTGCAAAACTTGATAACCTTGCTGCGGGTGACTCGACTGGCAAATTCAAGAATCTTGACTGGTTTCTCCTCATAAGTCAAATCACTGTCCAACTGAATCGCCTCCAAGGGTATTGTATCTCTTAATATTATATCGACCATCTCGGCATGACACTTCTTCAACTATGAAACGTGAAACACATCATGAACTCCTGACAGTCCTTCAGGTAACTCCAACTTGTAGGCAACTTCTCCCATACGTTCCAAAACACGATACGGTCCTACAAATCTCGGGGCTAACTTTCCCTTAACTCCAAAAAGTTTCACTCCTTTCAAGGGTGATACTCGCATATATGCGATGTCTCCAATTTCATAGGTTACCTCCTTGCGTCTCTAATCTGCATAACTCTTCTGCCTGGACTGAGCTACCTTCAGTCTATCTCGGATTAACTTAACTTTCTCTTCAGACTCCTTGATCAAGTCTGGTCCAAACAACTGTCGGTCTCCAACTTCATCCCACATCAGCGGTGTTCTGCACCTTCGTCCATACAGGGCTTCGAACGGTGCCATCTTCAAACTGGCTTGGTAACTATTGTTGTATGAGAACTCTACGTAAGGCAAATTGTCATCCCAACTAGATCCATAATCTAGCGCACAGGCTCTTAACATGTCCTCTAGAATCTGGTTGACTCTCTCGGTTTGTCCATCCGTCTGCGGGTGAAATGTTGTACTGAACTCCAATCTCTTTCCCAAAGTCTGGTGCGGCTGATGCCAAAACTTTGAGGTAAACGGTGTTCCTCTATCTGATACGATGGTCCTCGGAACTCCATGCAGACATACGATACTGGTCATATATATATATATATATATATATATATATATATATATATATATATATATATATATATATATATATATATATATATATATATATATATATATCTTGGCCAACTTCGCACTTGTATAAGTTGTTTTCACTGGGATAAAGTGAGCCACTTTGGTCAAGCGATCAACTACTACCCATATAGAACCATATCCTGATTTGGTTCTGGGAAATCCGGTGATAAAATCCATGCCAAGTTTATCCCACTTCCATTCGGGTATCAGCATAGGCTATAACAATCCTGCTGGCTTTTGATGCTCTGCCTTCACTCTCTGACATACATCACATACGGCTACATACTCAGCAATATCCTTCTTGATACCAGTCCACCAGAAACGCTCCTTCAAATCCAAATACATTTTGGTGTTTCCGGGGTGTATCGAGTATGGTGAGTCATGAACCTCCTGAAGTATTAACTTCCTGATCTCTGTGTTATTGGGCACATAAGCACGGTCCTCAAACCATAAGTTATCGTGCTCATCCTCACGAAAACCTTTGGCCTTTCCTTTGCTCATTCTCTCTTTTATCTCGGTGATCTCTTTGTCATCCTTCTGAGCTTCTCAAATCTTTCCTAACAATGTAGACTGAACCTCCATTGTTGCAACAGAACCTCTAGGAAAAATCTCCAATCGAAATTCCCTGAGATCCTCTGCTAACTCCTTTGGTAATACCCACTAGGGTATTACCACAACTCTTCCGGCTCAAAGCGTCTGCTACGACATTGGCCTTGCATGGGTGATAGTGCGGCTTCATATCATAATCCTTTATAAGCTCCAACCATCTTCTCTGCCTAAGGTTCAACTCCTTCTGTGTGAAGATGTACTTCAAACTCTTATGATCCGTGTACACATCACAACAGTTTCCAATAAGGTAATGTCTCCAAGTCTTGAGCGCATGTAGTACGACTGCTAACTCCAAATCATGCGTCGCATAATTCAATTCGTGCGGTTTTAGTTGTCGTGAGGCATACGAAACAACTCTTCCGTCCTGCATAAGCACACTTCCAAGTCCTAAGCGAGAGGCGTCGCAATACACTTGGAAATCCTTGAGTATATCTGGCAGTGTCAGCACTGGGGCTGTAGTCAAACGTTTCTTTAACTCCTGAAAAATTGCCTCGCAATCTTCCGTCCATTTAAACTTGGTATCCTTCTTCAATAACTCTGTCATTGGCTTCGCAATCTTGGAAAAATTCTCAATGAATCTCCGATAGTATCCTGCGAGTCCTAGAAAACTGCGGATCTCGCTAACTGAAGTTGGTGCCAACCATTCAGTGACTGACTGAACCTTGGTGGGATCTACTGCTATACCTTCTCCCGATATAACATGTCCAAGGAATCCGACTTCCTTCAACCAAAACTCGCATTTGCTGAACTTGGCATACAACTGGTGCTCCCTGAGTTTCTCGAGAACTAAATGCAAATGCTCCTTGTGATCCGCCTCATTCTTCGAGTATACCATTATATCATCAATAAACACCACAACAAACTTGTCCAAATATTCCATGAACAACTTGTTCGTCATGCTCATGAAATAGGCAGGGGCATTAGTCAGTACAAATGACATGACTGTATATTCATACAACCCATAGCGCGTGGTGAATGTTGTCTTTGGTATATCCTTCTCTCAAATCTTCAACTGGTGGTTATGACCTCCATGGTTATGAACAAGTCCTCCCGAGTTCGGGGTTAGGTGGGGCTTCTGCTGAGCTCCTGAGTTATACCTCCCTTGACCATACTTCCTCTTACGGCTCTCAATCTGTTGCTGCTTCCCTTCAATCATAAGAGCCTTATCTACCAACTCCTGGTAGTTGTTGAATGTTGCCACCATCAAGTGCATACTCATCTCATCATTCAACCCTTCCATAAACTTCTCCTGCTTCGCGGCATCTGTGGCCACATCATCAGGGGCATAGCGAGATAACTTGCTAAACTCATCCACATACTGAGCCACAGTATCGTTCCCCTGGTGTAAGTTGCGAAACTCACGCTTCTTCATATTCATAGCTCCAGTTGAGATATGGGCTGTACGGAAATCTTGTTGAAACTGATCCCAAGTGACGTTGGCTATGGGGAAAGTGGCCGTGTAATTCTCCCACCATGAGGCTGTTAGTCCATCTAATTGATGTGCGGCAAAACGCACCTTCTCAGCGTATGTGCAACCTGCGGTGGTCAACCCCCTTCCAATACGGCGTAGCCAATCATCAGCAACTATAGGCTCGGTGCTACTGGAAAACACCGGCGGATGTAACCTTAGAAAGCGAGCTAAGTTGTCAACTGGAGGCGGGTTGTTATTGTTGTTGTTGTTGTTACCTTGGTTCTGGACTAGCAATTGCATCAAGGCATTCTGCAGCTAGATCAACTGAGTGAGCTCTAGCAGAAAGGCAAATCCGGTGTCACGTCTCGAAGGCATCTGGTGGGTTTAGAGGGAAGAGATCAGAATAGAATAGGGGTCTAATGAGAAATCACTACCCATATGCACATGAGACAAACACAAACATTTCACTCAATCAATCAAGCAAGGGCATACAAGCGGTCTAGAACTATCGCAAAAGTGCTCAACTACTATTATATACATGGGGGAATACTACTAATTATTTGGTGGTCATCTAGAAATTTTGATCAGTGGAAGACTCCATGATGTCTGCTCCAGCTTCGTCTTCAAGTCATCATCACTGGGGTCGGAGTCGGTGTCATCGATGATGATGTAGTTTTCCGGGCAAGTGGAATCATCGTCCTCTCCTCCCGGCGCTGGGTCTCCCATGAATACTCCGATCTTCTTTATCAGGTCATCATTCTTCTCCAATAGTGTCGCGATTTCCTCCTCATATCCATCGCGTGTAAACTTGAGTTCTTCTTCCAGCTCGATGATCCTAGTCTTCGCCTTCTTCAAATCTATCATGTCTGCGCACATCTGATTCTCCTGGCGTCAAATGTGTTGGTTCAACTCCTGGATGAAAGCTGCAATGGATTTGTCCTTCTTGGTGCTGATCATCTCCCATTGCTCGTCTTGGCGCCCACATATCGGATAGATAGTGTCCTTAAGATCCTTATAGACTTCTCCAATGCGTCCCATGGTAATGTGGGCTGCCATGCTCTTGCCTAGACTCCAGGTGGGTGCTTCAAAAGAAAATTCTATGGGCTTAGTGGTTGGCGAGAACGTCCTTCCTGGAACTTGTACTTGAATCATCCAACACTCCTCTTCTGGCAAGGTGGCGTTGTACGTCCCGGTGAAGCTTGGTATTCCAATGTTCAAGTACCTAGTGACTTCCTTCAAGTGGCGTCCAAAGGGTGTGTCTTCATCCGGCTGTGCAAAATTGTTCTTCAACTCCGCCATCCTAAGGAGTAGAAAATGGAGAAAAGTCAGAAATGAGTAGAGAAGAGTGACCTATGGTTTATCTTAGTGGTCGTGTCCTACACTCAGCGCGTGCTCTGATACCATCTTGTAGCGACCTGGCCTGAAACAGTCAAGTCTCTGTGCTTCCGTGTCATCCCTGGATCGGTAATGCTGACACACACAGTACTCAAAGGATTTATAACAGAGTAGCAATCACACACTTATTACATCGAATGTCTCAAAAGAGAACTTATTACAATAAATATGGCTTAAGGCCATCTAATACGATAACATCCGAAGACTTGGAAGATAAAGTGAGTCCATCAACTCCAACGGCATAGTTGAGCTGCACGGCAACGATCTAACGAACCTTACTCCTCGTTTGAAAAGTCTGCAACATAATATGCTGCAGCCCAAAAATGGGTCAGCACATGGAATATGTTGGCAATATAACACAGTAGAGCAAGAACAGAATATGCTATCACTACATGCATATTTGGCTGGTGGAAAGCTCTATGTTTATAGTTTTTGCGAAAAGCCAATTTTTTCCTACAACAAAGGAATAGATTTTAATTTAACTAACATGGTGGTTGAAGCATCATTGAGAAGGTTTCTCCAACTCAATCCCAATTAAAGTAGTTATCAGCCCAACAATATTAATTTAGAGTGATGAGATACTTAGGATACTCCAAGTACTAGATACTCAAGATTGTCCATAACCAGGGACACGGCTAACCATGATTAGATTATACAATCTACAAAGGTTTGCGCACTTTTCCCCACAAGACTCGATCGCCTCCATTGGATTTCTCGCACTACATGATGTTTGAGAAACGGATGACCGAGACAGAGTCTTTCAGAAACATTAACTCTCTACTCAGGGCAGACCATACCAAACCTACAACCATCTACCTGCTGATCCACCTCTTCAAGAGCTTCACGTAACTTACTCAACTATGCCAGAGCCCATAATAGCTTGTGACTGCACACGGAAGTTTCTAGCATGAAAATATCTCAGTTCCCTTTGAGCCTGGGTGGCGGTCCATAGGAAAATCACACGGAACCCCGGGATTTCCAAAAAATATAGGCAACAATGGATTCTCCAGGTGCCTCAATCCACCCAGATGTGTATTTAAGTTGCCACCTTAAGTTGAACCTTTAATTAACAATCTCACATCTGTCATGGATTTCACTCACCCAAACCACGTCTACGAGCATAGCATAGCAATATAAGCAATACGTAGAAGTAACTCCCAAGGGTTTGGATATAATGGGGCAATAGGTTCTACCTCATGAACTACTTCCCATCCCACATGTTAAAGACATCCTAATCATGCAATGTTTAAGTATTGAACTAATCCATAAAAACTGGGTATCAAAAGAGTATGATCAATTTGTTACTTGCCTTGCAGACGATCCGCGAAACCTAGGGACTCGTAGTAGCACACTTCGCATTCCGGGAATTCTATCGCAAACAAACAATAGCATACATAAGCAATCAAGCAAAGATGCACGGGCAAAACTCAAATAAGAAGAATTGACCGGAAAGTTCAACTTAAGAACTCCGGTTCGCGAAAAGAATCAAATCAAACGGAACAACGAAACTCAAATGGCGAAAGAAACAAGATCCGTTTACTAATCTGAACTAAAGTCAAATTTTACTCTACCAAAATCTTGTTCAAGTTGATTAAACAGAAAGAGGGTTTCGAGACGAAGATCTAGGCGCTTGAATCTCCTGATTCCGATAAACGAGCGAAAAGATAAACTGAAACGAAAATTGGATCAGAAATCGCGATAGAAAATAATCGCGGAAACATCCGGGAAAAAGAAAACTGAGGAACAGGCTAACGAACGAACGTTCGTTGTCTGTAACTATCGAGTGAAAACCGTTGGTTAAAACGAACGTACGAACGAACGTCCGCTTAGTAGCTAAACCAAGAAAAACCGGCGAACCGATCTAAAAACGAACTAGGGTTTCTTAAAAAAACGGATCGGTTTTCTTTAAAAAAACCGGCGGCGGCAACGGCGGCGTTACCTCCGGCAAGGCTCCGGCGAGGCGGGGCTGCGGCGGCGGGGTTGGGTGGTGGTGGCGGCGGGGTTGGGGAGTATTTAAGGAGGGGGCGGCGGCTTGGAGGAGGGGGCAAGGCGGCGGGGAGAAGGAGTCCCGGTCGGGGAGCGGGCCGCTCGGCTGGGCTTCGGCCCAGTCAGGCGCTGGAAAGTTTTTTTTAAGTAATTCCACCAAACCGAGAATAAATCCTAGAAAATAAAATAAAAATCTAAAAATTCCAAAACAAATTTTCACCGTCTAAATAGAATATTTGGGACGATATGAACATTTTCTTGGCCCTAAAATGCAATTTTGAAAAACGTGCAATTTTTCTAATGCAAATAAAATTGCGATAAAATCCTAATAAAATCAAATGTTTGATTTTAATATTTTTCCTCCAATATTTCAATTATTTTGGAGAAGTCATATTATCTCCTCTCATATATTTTAATAGGAAATATTTTCGGAGAGAAAAATAATTAAAGTCAATGATCCTCATTTCAATATTTGATAAAATTCAAATATGAAAACCGGGAAATCCCCAACTCTCTTCGAGGTTCCTTGAGTTGCTTAGGATTTCGAGGATCACGAAATGAAATGCAATAAAATATGATATGCATGAATGATCTATGTATAACATTCCAAATTGAAAATTTGGGATGTTACAGATAGATGTTTATTTGGCTTGCAGAATCAATGGATTTATCCGAACAAAGTTCGTCGACAAGAGAAATTCCGCACTGCTTGTGAGGATGACCGAGTGTTAGAAAGCGAGATTCGCTAAACCATGTACAAGGTAATGATTTGGGTGCGGGATGGATTGATCACCATACCGACTTACTCTTATTATTCGCCTTGCAATATGGTATGGAAAATCTGAGTGACCCACCTATAGTAGAGCGACGGCGATATTAAACCTTTTTGAACCTTAGAATGGTATAAGTATTTTCCCTTTTACAAGGTAGCGGTTGCCCATTGTAGGACATACGGTGAGGTTCAACCCAGACCCATTTCCTGCATGAGAAACCATAAATTGTTGGCCACCATGAGATATCGATAGTTGTTTAGTATTGACGCAGACCCGTCAGCGAAGAACCGTACCAAGACGAAAGGACATAGAAGAATTGAGGAAAAGGTTATGCCACTACCGAAAGAGCCCAGAGAAAGAATTGTCCTAAAAATCTGAGAAGATAGACACTGTCAACAATAAGGATGGAGTATATGAGTATTGATGGAATCGTAACAATGTTTCTAAGGGTGGTAGCACCCCAGACCCCTGAGACGGTTGATAGATTTTGAGAAGACCCCGACACTAACCTATTTCTTTCTAGCCTCTCCGAATCTCGAGGACGAGATTCACTTTAAGGGTGGTAGGTTTGTAACATCCCAAAATTCTAAATTTTGGAATGTTATAGTAAATAGATAGATTTGATTGATTGTTTGATTGATTGATTGATTGGGTGAAATTGAGTGAAATTCGAAACATTTTGAAAGTTAAATGAGAGGGAACAAAGGGACTTTCCCAAACTTTCATCTTGCATTTGTGATCTCCATGAATTCAAATTCTTTCAAATACAAAACCCTAGAGAGAATATGACATGACTTATTCTGTTTAATTAAATGAAAAGGGTATTTGAAAATATTTGAATTTCATTCAAAAATATTTCCAATTCATAAACTTCAAGCAACTCAATGATTTTCATGAGAGAAGATAAAATGACTTCTTCAAAACATATGAAATATGAGTTGGGAGTTTTGAAGAATCAAATTTTATAGTCCCTTTGAAATTACTTTTCTATTTGGAGTTATTCGGGTTTTATTCAAATTATTTTTCTCCAAAAATAAAATATATGGAAAATAGGGTAACATGATTCCCTACATCAGAAAATTGGAGAGAAATAAATTTGAATTAAGTTTGGTATTTTAAAATGATTTTTATTGGGTATTATTGTAGCAGTAGCACTGTTTGAATTATTTCAATTTGTGTGGATTTTATTTCACTATAGAAAAATGTTCAAGTCATAGAAAATCCTTTTCTGGAAATTTTGATATATTATATGCCTAGGTTCTATTTTATTTTATTTTATTTTGCTTTATTTTATTTTTCGTTGTGTTTAAAAAAACTCCCTTCCGCCGAACTGGGCCGGCCCAGCTCCTCAGCCAGGCCCAGCCCAGCTCGCTCGTCGCCCCTGTCCTCGAGTGGACTCCGCTCGAGAGTTTGGCTGGCGCACGCCACCGCCGCCGTGGTGGACCCGGCCACCTCCGCCGCCGCCTTGCCCCCTCCTCCAAGAAGCCGCCTCCCTCCGCCTTTACATAGCGCGCCCGGGATATCGTTTTCGCCACCGCCGCCGCTCCTCGACCTGCCGCAACCGCCACCGCCAGCGAGATCTGCTGCACAGCACGCCGCGCCGCTTGCCGCCCCGCCCCGCTGCACTTCACCCGCGCCACTTGCGCCGCCATCCCGCGCTCCGCCCTTGCCGCGCGCTCGCCTGCCGGAGCACCGCGCCGCCTCGCCGGAGCTCACCGATCCGCCGCTGCCACCGGAAACCGTCGCCGCCGATTTATTTCCCGAACCGGTACAAAACCGTTAACTCAACCGGTTTTTATTTATTAGGTTGGTTTTTACTTATTAGATCGGTTTATTATCTAGGTTAATTTAATTAGTAAACGTTTGCTATGTTAGCTTCTGTACTGAACGAGTTCATTCTTTAGTTCTCTGTAGCGAACGTTCGTTCGATAGGATTTTTCTTTTTATTTTAGTTTTCGGCTAGGGACCTATTCGTGATAAATTTTCTTCACAGATTAGTCCATGTACTTCAATCGGTCACAACTTTTTGGTCACTTGTCCAAATCCAACGAAACCAACGCTCACTTCTTCGTTATGATCCCCTCTATCCAGTTAATCAACTTGAACATGTTTTTGAAAGTTTTAAAATTTGAATTCAACCAGTTTTGTATTTGAACTTCGTTTGATCGTAACTTGAGTTTTATAACTCCGATTTAGTTCATTCTTTTTGCAAATTAAAGCTGTTGACCTAAGCTTTCTGATAAGGCCAAATTCACATAATTTTGGTACTGTTAGAAATTATTTTATGTTGCAAGAGTTATTTGCTTGGTGTTGATGCTTTCCGAATTGTCTTCTTCGTTCTTTCCAATCTTTTGAGTGATTGCTTATGTGTGGTTACCATTGTTTGCCTACGATAGATTGAACGGAGTGTGACGAGTAGAACTATCAGGAGTTATGAGTGCGAATCATCTTCATCAACAGTATAGGCAAGTTCACACTTTGATCATTCCCCTTTCATACCCAGTTTTTATGCATTAGTTTCACCCTCAAACATTGCATGGTTAGGAATTGATAACATGTGGGTATTGGGAAGTAGTTGATGAGGTAGGAACCTATGGCCCTGCATTCAAACCTTGGGAGTTACTATTACGTTATGCTTATATTGCCATGCTATGCTCGTAGACGTGGATTGGGTTTGAGTGTATTCCATGATAGATGTGAGGTTGTTTACTTAATGGTTCAACTTAAGGTGGCTACTTTAATACACATATGGGTGGATTGGTTGCGGGCACCTGGGGATATACCAGTGCTGTCCATTTGGTTCGCCACCCAGGCTCAAAGGGATCATAAGATTATTCATGCTAGAAACTTCTGTGTGCAGCCACAAGCTATTATGGGCTCTACCATAGTTGAGTACGTTGCATGACCTCTTCCAGTGGTAGGCTAGCAGATGTAGGGGATGTAGGTTGGTACTGTCTACCCGGGGTTAGAGTTAATGCTTCTGAAAGACTGTGTCTCGGTCATCCGTTTCTCAAACACCATGAAGTGCGAGAAATCCAACGGAGGAGATCGAGTCTTGTGGGGAAAAGTGCGCAAAGCTCTGCAGAGTGTACAAACTAATCATGATTAGCCGTGTCCCCGATTATGGACAACTTGAGTATCTGGTACTTGAATTATTGGATCGATCTCATCACTCTATATACTTAATTTGTTGGGTTCTTAACTTTTAATTGGGATTGAGTTGGGGATATACCTTCTCAATGTTTTCAACAAACTTTATAGTTAAATAAAATATATTCCTTTGCAGTAGGGAAAATTGGCTTTTCGCAAAAACTTTATAACCATAGAGCCTCCACCAGCCATATATGCATGTAGTGATAGCCTTTATTCATCATTGCTCTATGGTGTGAATTTGCCAGTACATTCAATGTACTGACCCTTTGTGGCTGCAACGTCTCATGTTCCAGGAATCTTACGACGAGTAAGTGATACGTTAGGGTTACATTTCTACACTCAACTTTGCCGTTGGTGTTCATGGGAATCCACAAACTTGTTGTTATTTCCGCTATTTGGATTCAGGTAATAGTATTTACGTTACTTTATACATGTGATTTACCTCTGTTATAAATCCTCAAGTACTGTGTGTGTCAGCATACCGATCTAGGGATGACACTTAAGCACAGAGACTTGACCGTCTGAGGTCGGGTCGCTACAGTCATTGATATGAGTTAATATAATTTTTAAGAGTTATTGTCGGAACGGTTAGTTATATTATTAGCTAAAAACCTGGGTGTTGTTTAAGCTTATTTATGCAAACAAGAACAAAAGAGTTCGTAAAAGTTTTTCTTTTTCACTTTCAGTTTATCAACTGAATTGCTTGAGGACAAGCAAAGGTTTAAGCTTGGGGGAGTTGATACGTCTCCAATGTATCTACTTTTCCTCTTGTTTTAAACTCTAATTTGCATGATTTGAATGAAACTAACCCCGCACTGACGCTATTTTTAGCAGAACTACCATGGTGTTGTTTTTTGTGTAGAAATAAAAGTTCTCGGAACGGAACGGAACTTTGCGAGGATTTTTTATACAATAAAAGAGAATTTCTGGAGCCAAGAACCACCGGACGGGGGCACCTGGGTGGGCAGAACCCACCAGGGCACCCCCCTCCAGGCGCGCCCAGGAGGGTTTTCCCCACCTGGTGGCCCCGCAGACCCTGAAACCGGTGCTATAAAATCACATATTTCCAGAAAAAACCAGAGAGAAAGAATTATCGCGTTCCACGAGATGGAGCCGCCATCACCTCCTGTTCTTCATCGGGAGGCCAGATCTAGAGTCCGTTTGGGGCTCCAGAGAGGGGGATCTTCGTTCTTCGTCATCACCAACCCTTCTCCATCGCCAATTCCATGATGCTCCTCACCGGGAGTGAGTAATTCCTTCGTAGGTGATACGTCCATTTTGCATCATGTTTACCTACTGTTATTTGTGATGTTTTTATCCATAATAATACTTTTTGGAATAATTCTAATGCCTTTTATCCATAATATGCAAGGTAGACACAAAGAGGGAGAATTCCAGCAGCTGGAAATCTGGACTTGGAAAAGCTATGCCAGGCCACCTATTCTGCACAACTCCAAATGAGCTGAAACTTCATGGGGAATTTTTATGGAATATATGAGAAATATTGGAGCCAATAAGTACCAGAGGGGGCCCACCAGGTGGGCACAACCCACCTGGGCGCGCCAGGGAGCCCAGGCGCGCCCTGGTGGGTTGTGCTCTCCTCGGCCCACCTCCGGTGCCCATCTTCTGGTATATAAGTCATTTTGACCTAGAAAAAATAAGGAGAGGACTTTTGGGATGGTTCCCCGCCGTCTCCAGGCGGAACTTGGGAAGCAGCACTTTTGCCCTCCGGCGGAGTGATTCCGCCGAGGGAACTTCCCTCCAGGAGGGGGAAATCATCGTCATCATCATCACCAACAACTCTCCCATCTTGGGGAGGGAAATCTCCATCAACATCTTCAACAAAACTATCTCCTCTCAAACCCTAGTTCATCTCTTGTGTTCAATCTTTGTACCGGAACTATAGATTGGTACTTGTGGGTGACTAGTAGTGTTGATTACATCTTGTAGTTGATTACTATATGGTTTATTTGGTGGAAGATTATATGTTCAGATCCAATATGCTATTTAATACCCCTCTGATCGTGAGCATGATTATCATTTGTGAGTAGTTACTTTTGTTCTTGAGGCCACGGGAGAAATCATGTTGCAAGTAATCATGTGAACTTGATATGTCTTCGATATTTTGATAGTATGTATGTTGTGTTTCCCTTAGTGTTGTCATGTGAACGTCGACTACAAGACACTTCACCATATTTGGGCCTAAGGGAATGCATTGTGGAGTAGTTATTAAATGATGGGTTGCGAGAGTGACAGAAGCTTAAACCCTAGTTTATGCGTTATTCCATAAGGGACCGATTGGATCTAGAAGTTTAATGCTATGGTTATAATTTATTCTTAATACTTTTCTCGTAGTTGCGGATGCTTGCGAGGGGGTTAATCATAAGTAGGAGGTTTGTTTAAGTAAGAATAGCACCTAAGCACCGGTTCACCCACATATCAAATTATCAAAGTAGCGAACACGAATTGAATCAACATGATGAAAGTGGCTAGATGAAATTCCCATGTACCCTCAAGAACGCTTTGCTTATTATAAGAGACCGTTTTGTCCTGTCCTTTGCCTCAAAAGGATTGGTCTACCTTGCGCACTTTTGTTACCATTACTGTTACTTGCACGTTTCAAATTATCTTGCTATCAAACTACTCTGCTACTTACAATTTTAGCACTTGGAGACATTACCTTGCTGAAACCCACTTGTCATTTTCTTCTGCTCCTCATTGGGTTCGACACTCTTACTTATCAAAAAGGCTACAATTGATCCCATATACTTGTGGGTCATCAGTAGGCTCGCTGGTCGGTGAGGAGTTGGATGAGATTCATCATGTAATCTAGTTAGTTTTGTTAGGGCTGATCCCTAATATCCACTATGTTCTGAGATTGATGTTGCTATGACTTTGCCATGCTTAATGCTTGTCACTTTGGGCCCAGGTGCCATGATTTCAGATCTGAACCGTTTATGTTATCACCATTATATCCATGTTCTAGATTCGATCTTGCAAGTTATAGTCACCTACTACGTGTTATGATCCGGCAACCCCGGAGTGACAATAGTCGGGACCACTCCCGGTGATGACCGTAGTTTGAGGAGTTCATGTATTCACCGTGTGTTAATGCTTTGTTCTGGTTCTCTATTAAAAGGAGGCCTTAATATCCCTTAGTTTCCAATAAGACCCCGCTACCATGGGAGGGTAGGACAAAAGATGTTATGCAAGTTCTTTCCATAAGCACGTATGACTATTTACGGAATACATGCCTACATTATATTTTTGAACTGGAGCTAGTGCCGTATCGCCCTAGGTTATGACTATCTCATGATGAATATCATCCAACAAATTACCGACCCAATGCCTACGAATTTATCTCATATTGTCTCGGCTAAGTTACTACCGTTGCTGTTACTATTGCACTTGTTACAAAACTATTGCTATCACTGTTACCGTTACTATTACTGTTGTCACTATTATCAAAACTATCGTACTACTTTACAACTGATCACTTTGTTGAAGATAATTAATCTCCAGGTGTAGCTGAATTGACAACTCAGCTGCTAATACTTACAAATATTCTTTGGCTCCCCTTGTGTCGAATCTATAAATTTGGGTTGGATACTCTACCCCCGAGAACTATTGCGATCCCATATACTTGTTGGTTATCAAAGCCCGTCATCGAAATATACAAGCCAAGTTCTAGAAAGTAAAATTCCCACTATTATATGGAAGTGACAACATAGGAGACTCTCTTTATGAAAAACATGGTGTTACTTTGAAGCACAAGTGTGGAGAAGGATAGTAACATTGCCCCTTCTCTCTTTTTCTCTCATTTTTTTGTTGGGAATCATCGTCCCCATCATCCTTTCCTCACTGGGACAATGTTCTGTAATGATGATCATCACACTTTTATTTACTTAAAACTCGATACTAGAACAATATGACTCTATATGAATGCCTCTGGCAGTGTAAGAGGATGTGCAATGATGCTAGTGAAACATGTATAATAATGATAAACGGTGGTTGAGTGATACGTCAATTCTGCATCATGTTTTCCTACTGTTATTTATAATGTTTTTTATCATTATAACACTTTGTGATGCAATTCTAATCCCTTTTCTCTCTTAATTTGCAAGATTTACATGACGAGGGAGATTGCCGGCAGCTGGAATTCTGGACCTGCAAAGGCTATGTCAGAGATACCTATTCTGCACAACTCCAATTGACCTAAAATTTTACGAAGAATTTTTATGGAATGTATAAAAAATATTGGAGCAAAGAAGTACCAGAGGGGACCCACCAGTTTCCCACATAGCAACAGGGCACGACCACCCCTCGGCTGCGCCATGATGCCTTGTGGGGCCCTGGCAGGCCTCCGCCCCCATCTTCTGCTATATGAATTGTTTTTACGGAACTTGGGCTTTCGGGACGAAGCATCACCGTCTCGAGGCGGAACCTAGGCAGGAGCACTTTAGCTTGGCGGAGCGATTTCGCCGGTGGCACTTCCCTCCGGGAGGGGGAAATCAAAGCCATCGACATCACCAAAAACCTTCTCATCATGGAGGATCAATCTTCATCAGCATCTTCACCAGCACCATCTCATCTCAAACCCTAGTTCATCTCTTGTATTCAATCTTGGTCCCAAAACCTTAGATTGGTAGCCGTGGGTTGCTACTAGTTGGTTTATTTGGTGGAAGATTATATGTTCTGATCCTTGATGATATTCAATACCCCTCTGATCTTGAACATGATTTGTGAGTAGTTACTTTTGTTCTTCAGGACATGGTAGAAGTCTTGTTATAAGTAATCATGTGAATTTGGTATTCGTTCGATATTTTGATAATATGTATGTTGTTGCTTTCTTTAGTGTTGTCATGTGAACGTCGACTACATGACACTTCACCATACCTGGACCTAAGGGAAGACATTATGGATTAATAAGTAGATGATCGGTTGCTAGGGTGACAGAAGGTTAAACCCTAGTTTATACCTTATCCCGTAAGGGGCTGATTTGGATACATATATTTCATGCTATGGTTAGATTTATCTTAATTTTTCTTTCATAGTCGTGGATGCTTGCGACAGGGAGTAATCATAAGTGTGAGGCTTGTTCAAGTAAGAACAACACCCAAGCACCGATCCACCCACATATCAAATTACCAAAGTAGCAAACGCGAATCAAATAAACATGATGAAAATAGCTAGATGATAATTCCCATGTGTCCTCGAGAACACTTTGCTTAATAAGAGACCGTTCCAGCTTTTCCTTTACTTAAAAAGGATTGTACCACCTTGCTGCACATTTGTTACAATTGATACTTGTTGCTCGTTACAAATTACCTTGCTATCAATCTATCTGTTACCGATAATTTCAGTGCTTGTAGAAAATATACCTTGCTGAAAACCGATTGTCATTTCCTTCTGCTCCTCATTGGGTTCGACACACTTACTTATTGAAAGGACTACTATTGATCCCCTATACTTGTGGGTCATCAAGACTCTTTTGTGGCGCCGTTGTCGGGGAGTGAAGCGCCTTTGCTGAGTGGAATTTAGTAAGGAAACATTTATATTATGTGCTGAAATTTATTGTCACTTGTCACTATGGAAAGTAATCCTTAGAGGGGTTTGTTCGGAGTATCTTCACCTTGACCAGAAGTAATAAGAGTTGCCACTCTACCTACTGAACCTACTGAAAATATTTATTATGAGATTCCTTTGGGTATTTTAGAGAAACTGCTAGCTAATTGATACGTCTCCAACGTATCTATAATTTTTTATTGTTCCATGCTGTTATATTATCAATCTTGGATGTTCTATACTCATTTTCTATTCATTTTATATCATTTTTGGTACTAACCTATTGACATAGTGCCAAGTGCCAGTTATTGTTTTCTGCATGTTTTCTACATCACAAGAAATCAATATCAGATGGAGTCCAAATTCAACGAAACTCCACGACGACTTTTTATGGACCAGAAGGAACGTAATGGGCCCTGGCTGCGCCTGGGGATGCCCCGAGGGGGGCACAACCCACCAGGGCATGCCAGGAGGCCCAGGCGCGCCCTGGTGGGTTGTGCCCACCTCGGGTGCCCCCCGGACCGCCTCTTTGCTCTATAAATACACCAATATTCCAGAAACCCTAGAGGCGTCGACGAAATATTCATCCAGACACCGCAAAGTCCAGAACAACCAGATCCAATCTAGACACCATCTCGTATGGGGTTCACCACCTCCATTGGTGCCTCTCTGATGATGCGTGAGTAGTTCTTTGTAGACCTTCAGGTTCGTAGTTAGTTGCAAGATGGCTTTCTCTCTCTCTCTCTCGCTGGATTCTCAATACAATGGTCTCTTGGAGATCCATATGATGTAACTCTTTTGTGGTGTGTTTGTTGGGATCGATGAACTTTGAGTTTATGACCAAATCAATCTTCTTATATCCGTGAAAGTTATTTTAGTTTCTTTTATCTCTTATATGCATGATTGCTTATAGCCTCGTATTTCTTCTCCGATATTTGGGTTTTGTTTAGCCAACTTGATCTATTTATCTTGCAATGGGAAGAGGTGCTTTGTAGTGGGTTCGATCTTACGGTGCTTGATCCCAGTGACAGAAGGGGAACCGACACGTATGTATTGTTGCTACTAAGGATAAAATGATGAGGTCTATCTCTACATAGATAGATCTTGTCTACATCATGTCATCGTTCTTATTGCATTACTCCATTTTTCCATGAACTTAATACACTAGATGCATGCTGGATAGCGGTCGATGTGTGGAGTAATAGTAGTAGATGCAGGCAGGAGTCGGTCTACTAATCTTGTATGTGATGCCTATATAATGATCATTGCTTGGATATCGTCATGATTATTCGAAGTTCTGTCAATTTCCCAACAGTAATTTGTTCACCCACTGTTTGCTATTTTTCTCGAGAGAAGCCACTAGTGAAACCTATGGCCCCCGGGTCTTCTTTCTCATATATTTGCCTTTGCGATCTACTTTTCTCTTGAACTTATTTTCAGATCTATTAAACCAAAAATACAAAAATACCTTGCTGCGTTTTATTTCTATTTATTTTATTTGTGATCTATCTTTCAATCTACTACAAATCTATCTCACGTCCGTTTGCCTATCTTGATGCGCCGTACCCCGGAAGGGATTGACAACCCGTTTAACACGTCGGGTTGCGAGGATTTGTTATCTGTGTGCAAGGGCTTTTTACGTTGTGTTGCTTGGTTCTCCTACTGGTTCGATAACCTTGGTTTCATATTTGAGGGAAATACCTACCGTCGCTGTGCTGCATCATCCCTTCCTCTTTGGGGAAATACCGACGTAGCTTCAAGCGACATCAAAAGGAATTCTTGGCGTCGTTGCCGGGGAGGATCTTCAACATATACCAGGTTCCTAATCACAAATCTCATCTCCTTGCAATTTACATTATTCGCCATTTGCCTCTCGTTTTCCTCTCCCCCACTTCACAAAATTTTTCCATTCTATTCATCTCTCTTTTCCGTTCGCTGTTTTCTCGTCAAATCTATTCTTTGCTTGCAATCATGAGTGATTTCAGTATGGCACCAACAAATGATGGACTAACTCCTAAGATAGGACGTACGGGCAATCTGGATGCTAAAACTTTTATCTTGGGGCAAGGGAACGTTATGGGAAAAGAATGTATCCAAGAATTTTTCAATTGTGTTGGAAATCTAAGTCTTTATGATGCTCCTATACTTAAAACTACTAGATCTTATGCGGATGCTATTTTAGTGCTAGTTCTGAAACTTGAAAGTAAATTTATTCGTAGCCATCCTACTTTGCAAAGATTTTTTTTAGCTTCCCGACATAAAGAATCCTAGGGCTAAAAATTTGTCCACTCTCGTTCTTATGAATGAGTTTGACTACATAAGACGGGAAGCTAGGGAAATCTTTGATTTTTAAGGTATGAATCATGAAAAGCCTGTGATAGATGAAATTCTTTACAATAGTGACTATGGTTTGAGACATTTGCTTGGGGACAATAAAATCTTTGATGAGAATCTTAAAAAGGAAGTTCCCATTTTAAATATAATCCAACAAGTTTTCAATAATGTTAATCAACATTACTCTTGGATTGTTGCGGGAAATCAAAGGGGCTATGATGAAAACCAACTGAGGAATGCTAAAGTTTCTATGGATAATATGTTTTATGTTGTGTTTACAAAACCCCATGATGAAAATACCTCTAGCAAAATTAAGGACAAGGATGACAAAACTTAGATCCTTGATTTATGCCTAGCTAAGGGCGTAAAACTATAGGGCTTGTTGGGAGGCAACCCAATGAATAAATTTATTTATTCTTTTTGCTTTATTTTCTTGAGTGTACACAATTATGCTACTGTTATGATTGATTTTTTTTGTTTTAATTAGTGTTTGTGCCAAGTAGAACTAATAGGAACTTCATGGGTGATAGTTGTTTGATCTTGCTGAAAAAGACAGAAACTTTGCGCTCACGAAAAAAGTTCTCATTTTTATCAGAAAGAGCTTTTGCCTTGATTCTTTTTGCAGAAGATTAATATACAAATTACCCAGGCTATCCTAGTTTTTTTGAATTTTTGGAGTTCCAAAAGTTTTTGAAGAAGTCAGATTGCTACAGACTGTTCTGTTTTGACAGATTCTGTTTCCTTTGTGTTGTGTGCTTATTTGGATGGCTCTATAGTTTTATTTGATGGGTTTTTGCCATAGAAAAGTTGGAATACAGTAGATATAATGCAAAAACAAAATATGAATTGGTTTGATACAATACTTATAGTAGTGGTTTGCTTTCTTATACTAACGGATCTCACGAAGGTTTTGTTGAGTTTTGTGTGACTGAAGTTTTCAAGTTTTGGGTTATCTTACGATGGATGAAGGAAGGATAGAAGAGGCTAAGCTTAGGGATGCCCCGACATCCCAAGCTATTATCCAAAAATGAGCAACCAACTAAGCTTGGGGATGCCCCCGAGTGGCATCCCCGCTTTCTTCCAATGACTATCGGTATTTTACTCAAAACTATATTTTTATTCGTCACATGATATGTGTTTTGCTTGGAGCGCCTTGTATGATATGAGTCTTTGCTTGTTTTATTTTGTGTTTTAAGTCATCAATCCTTGCTGGACGCACCTATTTGAGAGAAACGAAATTATGTCATGACTTGTTAAAATGGCTCTCTATGCTTCACAATTATGAGCTATGGACTTGCTCTAGTGCTTCACTTATATATTTTTTTAGTACGGTGTGCTTAGTATTTTTGAAGAAATGCTCTCTTTCTTCACTTAGATTTATTTGAGAGTTAGTAAAATTTTCAAGAAATTCTCTCTTGCTTCACTTAAATTTTTGGAGAGAAAGAAAAAGAATTATGCTCATGATCTTCACTTATATTTGTTTGACCTTATGAAAAGCAACACATGAAAATTAGTCCCAAAGTAATAGATATCCAAGAAGGATATAATAAAAACTTTCATGAAGATCATTGGACAAAATAAACTTGATTCTTATTAGTAGTTTTGAGATATGATGATGTGATAGGTGAGTTATGTTGATGAGTAATTATGCTTTAGTAAGAATGTTAGTGTTAAGGTTTGTGATTCCCTATGCAAGTACGAAAGTCAATACTCATGCAATGAAATTATATCCTACTTGTGGTGCATTATTCGGTGTTAATTATGCTTAATGCTTGCTTATGAGATTATTCGTTTCTTAGTTGGTCGCTTCTCCATCTTTTGCTAGCCTTCATTTTGCACTAAGTATGGTCTCTACTTGTGCATCCAAAATCCTTTAAACCAGTTTTGCTACATGAGTCCACTATATCTACCTATATGCGGTATTATTTTGCTGTTCTAAGCAAATTTGCATGTGCCATCTCTAATTTTCAAAATAAACTCCTCTTTTGTGTGTTTGTTTCGCTCGCGGAGCGGTAAGGGGTGGCTAATATTTCCCATGCTAGATGTGTTATTCTCATGATGAGTGTTTATTCACTTGTCATTGCACGAGAGTAAGGCAAAGGTTTTAGGGATGCCCAGTCCCGAAATGCAAAAATGAATTTACTTTATGTTGTCAAATAATAAATTCCTTGGAAAGTGTTGGTATGGAGGGCAACCGTGGATACGGCTAGCCATGGAAAGTGAAAGTATGGTGGAAAAAGGAATAAACTTTTTTCTGTTTGGGAACCGCCTATGATATATCTAGCATGGAAAGTAAGTCGTTTTCGTTGGTGGGATGGATACACCTCCCAAAATATTTTTCTCTCTAAGTTTTTTTCTTTGAGCTCTGGCACCTCTACAAATCCCTACTTCCCTCTGCGAAGGGCCTTTCTTTTACTTTATGCAATTTTTATTTTTGAGTCTCCATCTTCTCTTATAAAAGCACCAACTAGGAGGCAATATGGTCGTACTTAAGTATTGGGTGTAGCTAATATTCGAGTGTGTTTCATGAATGGGTCGATGGTTGAGCATGATGGGCTAGGGTAACTTATTTTAGCGTTGATATTTTGAAAGACATGGTTGCTTGTTGATATGCTTGAGTATCTAAATTATTATGTCAAAACTAGACTATTTCTTTGAATCACATAAAAGTCCAAATGTCCATGCTATAAAGAAAAGAATATGATATGACATGACAAGCAGCATTCCACATAAAAAATTCTGTTTTTATCACTTACCTACTCAAGGACGAGTAGGAGTTAAGCTTGGGGATGCTGATACGTCACCAACGTATCTATAATTTTTTTATTGTTCCATGCTGTTATATTATCAACCTTGGATGTTTTATAATCATTCTCTAGTCATTTTATATCATTTTTTGGTACTAACCTATTGACATAGTGCCAAGTGCCAGTTGCTGTTTTCTGCATGTTTTTTACATCGCGGGAAATCAATATCAGATGGAGTCCAAATGCAACGAAACTCCACGATGATTTTTTATGGACTAGAAGGAACATAATGGGCCCTGGCTGCGCCTGGGGGTGCCCCGAGGGGGCACAACCCACCAGGGCGCGCCAGGAGGCCCAGGCGTGCCCTGGTGGGTTGTGCCCACCTCGGGTGCCCCCCGGACCGCCTCTTTGCTCTATAAATACCCCAATATTCCAAAAACCTAGAGGCATCGACGAAATATTCATCCAGCCGCCGCAGAGTCCAGAACCACCAGATCCAATCTAGACACCATCTCGGATGGGGTTCACCACCTCCATTGGTGCCTCTCCGATGATGCGTGAGTAGTTCTTTGTAGAACTTTGGGTCCGTAGCTAGATGGCTTTCTCTCTCTCGGTGGATTCTCAATACAATGGTCTCTTGGAGATCCATATGATGTAACTCTTTTGCGGTGTGTTTGTTGGAATCGATGAACTTTGAGTTTATGATCAGATCTATCTTTTTATATCCATGAAAGTTATTTGAGTTTCTTTGATCTCTTATATGCATGATTGCTTATAGCCTCATCTTTCTTCTTCAATATTTGGGTTTTGTTTGGCCAACTTGATCTATTTATCTTGCAATGGGAAGAGGTGCTTTGTAGTTGGTTCGATCTTACGGTGCTTGATCCCAGTGACAGAAGGGGAACTGACACATATGTATCGTTGCTACTAAGGATAAAACAATGGGGTCTATCTCTACATAGATAGATCTTGTCTACATCATGTCATCGGTCCTATTGCATTACTCCGTTTTTCCATGAACTTAATACACTAGATGCATACTGGATAGCGGTCGATGTGTGGAATAATACTAGTAGATGCAGTCATGAGTCGGTATACTAATCTTGGATGTGATGTCTATATAATGATCATTGCCTGGATATCGTCATGATTATTCAAAGTTCTGTCAATTGCCCAACAGTAATTTGTTCACCCACCGTTTGCTATTTTTCTCGAGAGAAGCCAATAGTGAAACCTACGGCCCCCGGGTCTTCTTTCTCATATATTTGCCTTTGCGATCTACTTTTCTCTTGCATTTATTTTCAGATCTATTAAACCAAAAATACAAAAATTCCTTGCTGCGTTTTATTTCTATTTATTTTATTTGCGATCTATCTTTCAATCTACTACAAATTTATCTCATGTCCGTTTGCCTATCTTGAGGCGCCGTACCCCGAAAGGGATTGACAACTCCTTTAACACGTCGGGTTACGAGGATTTGTTATCTATGTGCAGGGGATGTTTACATTGTGTTGCTTGGTTCTCCTACTGGTTCGATAACCTTGGTTTCATATTTGAGGGAAATACCTACCGCTATTGTGCTGCATCATCCCTTCCTCTTTGGGGAAATACCGACGTAGCTTCAAGCGACATCACTAATCCTTACGAAGGAGATGGAACAGTACACCCTGATATGCACTTAATCTATGTGAAAGAAATTTGTGGATTGTGTAAGCTTGCAGGTTTATCCGAGGATGGAGTTAAGAAGAAGGCATTCCCTTTATCTTTGGAGGAAAAGTCATTGACATGGTATAGGCTATCGGATGACACTGGAGTATGGGATTGGAACGGTTGAAATTGGAATATCATTGGTCAATGCATCTAGTTCATTGTGATCGAAACTATATATATAATTTTTGGCCTCGTGAAGGAGAAAGTATCACTCAAGTTTGGGGAAGTCTTAAATACATGATGTACAGATGCCCCAATCATGAGCTCTCAAGATAAATTATTCTACAAAACATTTATGCTCGACTTTCTCATAATGATTAATCCATACTTGATTCTTCTTCTACTGGTTCGTTTATGAAGAAAACTATTGAATTCAAATGGGGTCTTCTGAAAAGAATTAAACGCAATTTTAAAGATTAGGAACTCGACAAAGGTAAAGAGTCATGTATAAAACTTAAGTTTGATTGTATTAAATCCTTTGTGGAAACTGATGCTTTTCATAAATTTAGTACTAAATATGGACTTGACTTTAAGATAGTAGCTTCTTTTTTTGAATCATTTGCTACTCATGTTGGTCTCCTTAAAGATAAGCGGTTTAAATATCACCCCCTATTGAAGAAAAGATTAAGGAACAAGTTTTTATTATATCCCCTTTGAATACCTATCATATTGGGACCAATTTCATAACATGTGCGCATTGCCATTACTATTTATTAGACTCTCAAAAAGATATAAGTGAAGCATGAGAGTGCAACTATTTCTTTAAAATATAACCACTGTCGTGCTCTACAAGATATAAGTGAAGCACTAGAGCAACTGCCTAGCTCACAAGATATAAGTGAAGCACATAGAGTATTCCAAGAAATCGTGAATAGATGTGTGTCCCTCTCAAAAGGTGTGTGCAGCAAACAATGATTGTGCCAAACCAAAAAGCAAACAAATCAAAGACTACAATAATACAAGACGCTTCAAGCAAAACTCATATTATGTGATGGATAAAATTATAGCTTCAAGTAATATACCGATGGATAGTAGACGAAAGTGGGGATGACATCCGAGGCAACTCAAGCTTAGATGCTTGGTTCTCCTTGAATATTACCTTGGGGTGTCTTGGGCATCCCCAAGCTTAGGGTCTTGCCACTCCTTATTCCTTCATCCATCGTGATCTCACCCAAAACTTGAAAACTTCAGCACACAAAACTCAACAAAAACCTCGTGAGATCCGTTAGTATAATAAGCAAATCATAAACTTTAGGTACTGTTATGAACACATTCATATATTATTATTGCATAATACCTATTGTTCTAACTTATCCATGACTTATACCCCCCGATATAATTCATAGCATCATTAAAACTAGCAAACTATGCAATGAAAATAGAACCTGTCTACGACAGAATAGTGTGTAATGATCGTAATAATGACTATACTTCTGTCACTTCAAAAAATATGAAAAATTACGACAACGTGGGAATTTGTATATCAATCATTTGTAAATAAATAAGAATTTTATCATGTTTCAGTGAATTATGAAAATTCTCGTAGTGGGCGCAAAAATTTCTGTTTTTTCATAGAATCAGGTCAACTATCAACCAAATCATCCCAAAGGCTTTACATGGCACAAACACTAAGTAAAACATAAAAACACAATCATAACAGTAGCATAATTGTGTGAATACTCAAAAACAAAAAACAAAACAATAGAAATAAGATAACTTTGGGTTGCCTCCCAACAAGCGCTACTGTTTTACGCCCCTAGCTAGGCGTAATGCATAGTTTCAAGTATTTTCATCTTTCAAGTCCAACTCCTAAATTACACATCCATGCTTCCTAGGAGGTTTAGCATACATATTTTTAATAATCACACTCCTAGAAACAAGTTAAGAAATTCATTTCAATAATGGGTTCCTTACCAAATCAGCGAAATTGGGGTGCACACTAATCATTTTAAAATCCTCTCCATTACTAGTATGAGTGCGCGTTTCTCATAACATGAGTGGAATCAAATGCACCTATCCATAACGGATAAATGGAGGAGCTCAAACAATCTTGGGGATCCATAGAATGCAACAAGATATGATATGATCCTAAGCATCATTCTCGAAAAAATATGGCCCTAAGCATAAAATACAATTATCATGCATTCAAAAGACCTAATGAACATTTTTGGACAAGATATAAATGAAATATCCAATAAGATCATCATGCTAATCATGGGTCCAAAATATATCAAAAACTCATGTGTGCAATGATATACGCAACACAAACAAGCACCAACTGCTCAACATCTTACCAAATCCACCAAAAAATAATAAAAAAGACAATCCAGAGGACCTGTAGGAGAAGAAAGATATCAAAGAGGGATATGCATTTTCTCATGTGTATAAGTTTCTTATGTGGCCAATAATTATCAAACATGAGATCTAGTTTCGAAGGTCTCGTCTCAAAGGTTTTTTATGTGAAAAAGGATATCCCAATCAGAACGAGAGTTTGAGCTGCAAAACATTTTGAAGTTTCCAAATTGATACATGCATGCATGTGCATGTGGGGAGAAGATTGAAGGGGCCATTTATTTATGCCCAGTAATATATGTAAACAACATGGTAACGTATATCACGGATGTGATAACTTACATAACCCAGACGTGATAACTTTTTACCCCAAAAAAGTCGTTGAAACATACCAATATGAGACCTAGTTTGGAAGGGCTCTTTGTGACAATTTTTTATATGAAAACAATTTTCCTATCGAACTGACAGTTTGAGCTAGAAAATATTTTGAATTTAAAATTAGATGAAATCTCTGTCGTCCTTAGCACTTTCCTCTTATATGTATGCATCCAATGTAACTATGTTTTTTTAAAAGTGGGGCAAAAGATTTGCCCCTTTTCATTAATTAAGGGAGGAAGAAGTTTGACAAGGTTCCAAGACAAAGAAAGAAAAAAACAGCCCCCCACGAGGGGGTGCACAACATACAATTGCTACTCTCCCGACAGAATGTGCCCCAAAAATATCACACCCGTGGCCGCCCAAAGTCTTGCTGCCCCTGTATGGTGCGAAGGAGGATGATTGGGGGTGCGTACTTGCTGCAGAAAACCCGTGCGTTCCTTTCATCCCAAATTGTCTTGCATACTAGCATAGTGAGGGAATGCATTGCGCTTTCATGGGTCCTTTTAGTGAAGACCATGTCAAACCACCAATCTTTGATGCTCCTGTAGTTTGTCCAAGCTGAGACATCCAGGCTGACTAGTTGAAGCCAATCCTTCACCAATACCCACAATCTCGGTGTGTAGCTACAGTTGAAAAATAGATGGTCGACAGTTTCCCGCTCCCTCCTACAAAGAGGGCAAGGGCCACAGTTTGGCCATCCCCTCGTGGCCAAACGGTCAGCCGTCCAAATCGCTCAATGAAGATTGCAACACAATGACAATTGTATTGCGACATATAAAAATTTGGTTATAACTGTTGCAACTGTGCTAACCTAGAAATATCTTAGTTCACCATAAGAATACCTAGACAAATTATAATTCTCAAATGATAAGTGTCACGTGTGTGGCATAAAGCACTTTGTTCCTGACGTTTTCTATAACTAAAGTTGCCATCCAAAAAGGGAAGAAACAACCCAAAAGAAAACTGAAACTTACCACCTCGAAAGAAAGTTGACATGCTTGACAACTAAAATTATCGTTCTCACGTCACCATAAAAACGTTCGGAGCTGACTTGTGTTTGTGCCACACATGTGAATCTCATCAGGATCCTTATAATTTGCTAGCTAGATATTTGGAGGAAGAAGCCACATGGCAGTTGTAGGGTCAACCACGTAGTATCCCACAGACACGATCTTCTGCCTTTCTTCACCGCTGTACAGCGCACGGCCACCATTGTCGTCCATGCATGTCGCGCCGCCGCCGAGATGGTCATCTATGAAGACGAAGCGATAGTTGAGGTGGTAGATTTAGTTGAGGTGGTAGATGTGGTTTGCCACGAACCAACCTGTGGTTGAGTTGGTTAGGTGGACAGTGGTATCCCCAACCCACCAGTGTTCAAATCCTGGTGCTCGCATTATTCCTGAATTTATTTCAGGATTTCCGCCAATGCGCTTTCAGTGGGAGGAGATGTTCCCGTCGACGACGAGGCGCCTACGGTGACTTCGTAAATCTCAAGATGATATGCCGGCTCAGTCTTTCGGAGGTGCTCATAAGGGTAGGATGTGCGTGTGTGCGTTCATAGGGGTGAGTGTATGCGCGTGTATACGAGCGCTTGTGTCTGTACTGATGCTTAAAAAAAAGATGTGGTTTGCCTGCACCCTGCCGCGCCCGGCCACCGATACGCGGGCCACCTTACATGAAGTCATCGGCCCCACAAACAAAGCGTAATCGCCCAAGCTCGTCACCTCCAGCCATTTGTAGATACCGTCGGTGCTGGTGCTGACGAGCTCGAACACCCCGAAGGATGGCTCGTGGTTGCGTGACCACCGGGCCTTCACCGCCATGGCCGGCCTCCCACGCAGCTCAAAGAGGTAGCTCACGTACGCCACCGGGTCATCCATAAAGCCGGCGCCATCGCGCTTTTCGATGGCCAACCGGTGCGCTGCGGTGACCACCGGCGTACCGTCGCTGTCCACATCGATTTCATACCTGATTACTCCCTCCGTGCCATAGGCGGTAAGACCGTAGAGCTCGCCGTTGCAAAAGGCAATGTTCGACACGCGCTCCGCGTGGCTGCATGGTGCCATCGCCCACCCTCCATCCGGGCAACCAACCCTGCAAAGCGCGACACACAAACGTTTGGTGATGGCGGCAAGAATGCACCCGGTTGACGTAGGGGCCTCTGAGAAAACGAGTTTCCGGATGCGCAACGGACGGTTGATACCCGTGCACACGAGCCGCCTCTGCTTATCGGAGAGCGTCAACTCGAGGCGAGAGAAGAGGCTCAGCACCGCGAGCAGGCGGCGGCCCTCTTCGAACGCGGCGACCCAGCCGCCGTCGTGGGAGCCGACGAGCCGCCTGTCGATGGCCACGCTCGGGAGCGACATGCGCATGACTCCATCATCCTCGGGAGAGTACAGGAGGCGCTCCGTCCCCATGTCGTCGTCCCGCGGCGGGAAGAGAAGCCACGGGAGAGCGCCCGCGGGGGCCTGGTGCCGCCGTAATGTCACCACGGCGCGCCAGGACCTGCAGACGGCGGCGAGGCGGACGCGGTCGAGCGCGGTGGGGACCCTACCGTAGACCGCGCCGAGAAGATCCCCGGGTAGATCGGACCACTGACCCGCCTCCACCTCCACGATCTGCCGGCTGTAGTCTCCGGGAGGCACCTGCGGGATGCTGGCTTTTGCAGCCCCAGGATCATCGTCCACGGTCACGCACGGCAGAATAGATCGCGCGACACGCGACAGCAAGGCAGCGAGGCGTCGCTTGGCACCTCGTCGTGTGATGGCTTTCGTGCGCATGCCAGCTTCTCCGCTACAAAAAGAAAACATGTGAATTTCGGCTGCTTCGTAGTATCCCTTTAGTTTACACATTGCGTGCCTTTATATAGAGCTAGCGCCGACGCCATTGGCTCCAATACGTGGCCTGCTCGCATTGGCCAATCGTGATTTGGGAAAACAATTGCACCAGCCGTCCTATGCGCGAGCCAGGGCCGTCATATCTGCGCGATCGAGATCCCTCTGAAAAAAAATCCTCCCACACCGCACCCGCCCCTCGCCGCACCGCACCGTAGCAGCCTGCACCTCGTCTGCGCCCCCGCCCCTCGCCGCAGGCTGCACCTCGCCACACCCCCGCCCCTCGCCACACCGCACCGCGGGCCGCCCCCCGCCGGCCGTTGACCTCGCAGCACCCATCCCCTGCCCCCCCTCCCACGCGGATGGCAGCTAGCCACCTCCGGCGTCAGCCGCAATTTGGCGATGAAGCCGTCGCAACTCCGTCGCTGCCGGCCATCGACACATGCAACACTCGCTGCAGTTGCAGCTAATCTGTGAACGCTGCCGGAACTCGCCGCCGCGCTTGAAGCACCATGGCCTCGTGAATGGATGTGGCAAAACACATCGCCAGTGGTAGCAAAAAACGAGGCTGTTGCAACAAAAATGTGGTCCTTGTCGTGGCCGGTCACCCCTCAGTCATAAAAAAGCACCATGGCCGCATGAATGGATGTAGCAAAACACATAGACGGTAGTAGCAAAAAATTGACACGGTTGTAGCTTTTCTCTCAATGATTGAAGCTTTTCTCCTCTACGGTGGAAGCTTTTCTATAAACGATTGAAACTTTTTTCGTTTTGAGCAGCGCCTGGGTGAAATCTTCCTCTATTGTTCGGTTGAAGCTTTTTTCATCTAAGGGTGTAGCATTTTCTGTAGACGGTTGTAGCTTTCCTCGATGGCACTCAACGCTTGCAACTTTCTGTATATCCGATGTAGCAAAACTCGACGCCGGTTGTAGCTGAGTGGTGTGCCAGTTGTAGCAAAATGTGATACAGGTTGTAGCATGTAACAAAAAGCACCACGTCTCTAGTATTTGCTCGGAACAACGCCGCCGTCCTCGCAGCTCGCGGTAACCATGCTTGCCGTCCCATGATGGGATCTCTCCCGGGCACCGGTTGCAGCAGGCCACGACGTGGTTCCAGCTTCCGCCTAGGCCGGTTGCAACACGTCTCGATGTGGGCACGTCTTCTTCGGTGACTGGTCGCCGCTTGTAGCACGGCCTCGTCGGAGCGTGCAGCACGACGCCGGAGGGCAACATGGTGTGGGGTGGCAAAGGCCAGGCCGTCGCCCCAGGCGGGCGGCTGTCCACCCTGGCCGTTGTGGGCATAGTCCCAGCCTACCCGAACTCTACACCGACGACATCACCTGCCAGTAACCGGGGTAGCTGGTGTGTGGTGGGGGGCCATTACAGGTCAGTGCTTGTGGTTGGGGAGGAAGCCTAGATACAAGAGGAAGGAAAGCAAAAAGGTGAGCGGCTGAAAAATAATTGCGGGAGGATAAGGGATGTGAGGTGGGCCTACTAGCAGCAACAGCTAGGGAGTGTGCGGGTGCGACCGGCCGAAGCTTCGCCTGGTGCCCCAGCATGAAACGTTTTCCTTTACAATAATAATGATTTTTGTTTGGTGAACTTGTACACGCTCCATATTCCTCTTTGGTATCCAAAAGTTTTTTTTAACACACTACAGATGCAAGCAGTCATCGATGAAAATGTCTCCTCCCACTGAAAACGCATCGCCGAAAATCCTGAAATAAATCTAAGAATAATGTGAGCACCAGGACTTGAATCCTGATGGGCTGGGGATACCTCTGTCCCTCTAATCATCCAACAACAGATTGGTTCACCGGTATCCAAAACTTTGAATATACCGTCCCATCCTCTCCTCCACCTCCTCCTCTTCAGCCGCTCCATCCTCCCCCGTCATTCCTCTCCTCCACCCGCTTGCGCTACGCACCGGCGCCTGCGATGTGTCGCCATGGACGGCTCGCCTCGAGCAGCAAGGAGCATCGGCGCCTGATGAAGCTATGTACCTGGGGTAGGGGCACGGACCTGTCCTAAGAGCCTGCCCAAGGACATCTTTAGAAGAAGTCACCTTTCAATCGACTTGAAGGTACCCACTCGACGAGTTCAAGACACTCGACCAAGAAGCTACCACTCGACCACGAAGCCAACCACTCGACTGCCAGGAGATCTAAAGTCACTCCACAGGCAAACGGTCGGTCATTAAGTAGTCTTTATGGTCATCATATCACTTTATTAGAGGCGTTACCTGTAACGCTCGACCTTAATGTACCTTAAACCCTGCATTACTGAGGGCAGGAGAGGGCTGGCGAACTCTATATAAGCCACCCCCCTCCTCAGTATCAAAGGTTCGCATCCATGTCATTCTCACACTTATAATCCAGTCGACCGCCTCCGGGCACCGAAACGTAGGGCTTTTACTTCCTCTGAGAAGGGCCTGAACTCGTACATCTTTGTGTGCTTACAACTTCTACATAGCTAAGATCTAGCCTCTCCATACTAACCCCCCTACACTACTGTCAAACTTAGAACCACGACAGTTGGCGCCCACCGTGGGGCAGGAATCTTAGCGCTTGGTTGTAGGAGTTGCGATTTTTCCGATCTCCTTGATCATGGTTTCGTGCGGAGTTTTGGTGGAGGGCCGCGAGATCCGTCTCGGCGCACTCACGTTCCTCGCTGACGACTCCGCTTGGCTTCAGGAGGCTCCACTCGACATCGACGCGCTCCCCGTCCGCGGGGCGACGCACTTCCGCGCATGCGTTCGTGGCGTCCTCCTGCGGCAGCCGTCGACCCAGTATCGGTCAGCTCCCGTTTCACCTCCCCACCTTGTCTCTCGTCGACGCAAGCGCTCCGGCCGGTCGAGACTTCAGAGGTGGGTGAGGCATGCGGTGGCCCGCCAGACGGCCACCCCTCAAGTCGCGGCAATCGAGCCCGACAAATCTCTCTACGGCCTGTTCGATCTGTCGACTGGCTCCGTAGAGACCGCATCCGAATGTGACAGCAGTGACCCTGCAGCGGAGGTTCTGGCGATTGATGGGACTCGCAGCCCTCCAGGTTTTTCCCGTACCGACGGAGGCGCGGGTGGGGACGACTCGGCACATCTCCACGAGGAGTATCTCCCCGAGCCTCTCACGTCGCAACAGCGGGAGGAGCTTCGCCGCCGAAACATGGATGCACTCCACACTCCTATCGTTGGAGAAACCCCCGAGGCCCGAGCCTTGGAGGACGCGTGTTTGGCTAACTTGGCCGAGCGCACTCGACTGGAGAATCTCCAGCGAGCACTCGACGAGAGAGCGCGTCAGCGGGCTCCCGAGTCCAGTCGACGTCAGCTCTTCCCGCCTACGCAGGTATATCGAACTCCCGTTCAGAATTTGGCAGCCGCGGCCCGAATAGTAGAATCGATTCATCCCTCCCAGTCAGAGGCTGGCAGGGGTTTGTTGCAGATCAGAGCGTTACTCCGAGCAGCAGGTAACTAGAATTCTATTGTTTCTCAGTCGCGGAATAGGATCCACAGTCAGTCTGTTGCAGCGGATACAGTACAGTCGGCTCATAGCCCAAGATCGCCCCCGAGGCGTGAGGGACGTGGAGACCGGCACGATCAGTACAGGAGAAATGAGCAGTATGATCACCGACTCGATCGCGATTATCAGCATCGAGTGCCAACCCCTCCCCCGAGGAGTGGGTCATATGCGCCTCGACGGCAGGAGGACAGACGCCCTCACAGTGTTGGGCGGAGGATTCCAGTCGACCCCAGGGGACCAGGCTTTGATGCGAGATCCATCCTCGTTCAAAGTTTGGTCGACAGGAACAGGGCTCACAGAGAAGGCCATGACAGAGATGCGCCTACCAGCAGCAGAGTACACGTTTCAGGGCCAGAGTGTTTCAGTCGAGCCATCAGGGCCGCAGTGATTCCTCCCAACTTCAGATTGGCGACTGGAGTCAGCAAGTTCACTGGTGAGTCTAAGCCTGGCACTTGGCTCGAAGATTACCGAGTGGCTGTCCAGATTGGTGGCGGCAATGATGAGGTGGCTATGAAGCATTTGCCTCTCTTGTTAGAGGGCTCGGCCAGAGCGTGGCTAAATCAGCTAGCACCCAGTAGCATCTACACTTGGGAGGACCTCTCCCGAGTGTTTGTCACGACTTTCGAAGGAACATGCAAACGACCGGCAGGCCTTACAGAACTGCGGTCTTGCATGCAGAAGCCGAGTGAAATACTGAGAGATTACATCCAGAGGTGGATCACTCTGCATCACACAGTTGAGAATGTACCAGATCATCAAGCAGTTTATGCCTTTAAAGAAGGCGTCAAGAACAGAGAGTTGAACCTGAAGTTCGGTCGGACCGGAGAAATGTCTCTGAATCGGATGATGGAAATTGCCACCAAATACGCTAATGGTGAAGATGAAGATCGACTCCGGAGTGGCAAGCAGAAAGCAGTCGCCCAGGAAACCGGAGGCAATTCCAGTCGGAAGCAGAAGCGGAAGGCCGAGCCAGCCGCTCCTGGGGAGGCCCTGGCCGTAACCCAGAGAAAATTCAAGGGGAAACCTAAGGGGCCCTGGAACCCCAAGAAAGTAAAAGATCAGGACGGAAACGATGTTTTGGATCTGCCGTGTCACATTCACACCAAGAAAGATGAAGAGGGTAAACTCATTTACCCCAAGCATACCACTCGACAGTGTCGGCTCCTGATTCAGCAGTTCCAGGGCAAGCAGTCCAAGTACAAGGAAAAAGAGTCAGACAAAGTTGAGGATAAGGAAGATAGTGACGACGGGTACCCCCAAGTCAATTCCACCTTGATGATTTTTGCTGATGTCGAGAGCAAAAGTCGACTGAAAGTCATTAACCGTGAAGTAAATATGGTTGCCTCGGCAACACCCAGCTACCTGAAGTGGTCTCAGACTGCCATCACGTTCGATCAGTCAGATCACCCCATGCACATTGCCACCCCCGGGAGGCAAGCGCTGGTGGTCGACCCAGTCGTCGAAGGCACTCGACTGACCACAGTCTTGATGGATGGTGGCAGCGGCCTGAACATTCTGTACGCAGAAACGTGAAAGGGATGGGCATTCCGATGTCCAGGCTCAGTACCAGTAACATGAGCTTCCATGGAGTCATTCCCGGGAAGAAAGCCGAGTCACTCGGCCAGATTGCTCTTGTTGTGGTTTTCGGTGATTCGAAGAATTACCGCAAGGAAAAGTTGACATTCGAGGTTGTGGACTTCCAAAGTGCTTATCATGCTATTTTGGGCAGACCAGCTTATGCACGCTTCATGGCTCGACCATGTTACGTGTACCTCAAATTGAAGATGCCTGGCCCTAGAGGTGTGATCACTGTTATGGGCAACCGGAAGAAAGAAGAAGAGTGTTTTCAGAAGGGTTCAAAGATTGCTGACGCCCAAATGGCAGTAGTCGAGTTGCAGGAGTATCAGAAGACTGCAGATCCGAGTGAATTGCTTCGAGCCAAGAAGCCTGCTTCAGAGTCAGCATTTCAGTCATCCGGCGAGACGAAGCCAGTTCACATTCACCCGTCTGATCCCAGTGCAGCTCCGACTCACATCTCAACGACGCTCGACTCCAAATAGGAAGAAGCGCTCATCCAGTTCCTCCGTGAGAATTGGGACATCTTCGCATGGAAGCCCTCTGACATGCCTGGAGTTCCCAGGGGACTGGCTGAGCACCGTCTACGAGTCGACCCGAAATTTAAGCCTGTGAAAGAACATCTTCGACGGTCCGCCATCCAGAAGAGGAATGCCATTGGCGAGAAGGTGGCTCGGCTACTAGCAGCGGAGTTCATCAGAGAGATTTACCACTCCGAGTGGCTCGCCAATGTTGTCATGGTCCCCAAGAAGGACAAGTCGCTTCGCATGTGCATCGGCTTCAAGCATATCAATCGGGCCTGCCCGAAAGATCATTTCTCCCTCCCCCGCATCGACCAGATAGTCGACTCGACCGCGGGGTGTGAGCGTTTGTCTTTCCTAGACGCCTATTCAGGGTACCATCAGATCCGTCTGTATGGACCCGACGAGATCAAAACAGCTTTCATTACTCCATTCGGATGCTTCTGCTATGTCACCATGCCCTTCGGCCTCAAGAATGCGGGAGCCACGTTCATGAGGATGATTTAGAGGTGTTTACTCACTCAGATCAGTCGGAACGTGGAAGCATACATGGATGAAATTGTGGTCAAGTCACAGAAAGGTTTCGACCTACTGTCTGACCTTGCCGAAACCTTTGCCAACCTCAGGAGGTATGATATCAAGCTCAATCCGTCAAAGTGTACATTCGGAGTTCCAGGTGGAAAGTTACTCGGTTTTCTCGCTTCCGAATGAGGAATCGACGCCAACCCTGAAAAAGTTGGCACCATACTCCGGATGAAGCGCCCTGAGCGTGTGCACGATGTCCAAAAGCTTACAGGTTGCTTGGCCGCTTTAAGTCGATTCATTTCTCGTCTCGGTGAAAAGGTGTTGCCTCTTTACCGGCTGATGAAGAAATCTGACAAGTTCGAGTGGACTCCAGAAGCTGATGCAGCGTTTGCAGACCTCAAAGCTCTGCTCTCCACCCAGCCGGTGCTTGCTGCCCCAATCAGTAAAGAGCCTCTGCTGCTTTACATTGCGGCCACGGGACAAGTTGTCAGTATAGTACTTACGGTCGAGCGGGAAGAAGAGGGAAAGACCTTCAGAGTTCAACGCCCAGTATATTATGTGTCTGAAGTTTTGACCCCCTCAAAGCAAAGATATCCTCATTACCAGAAACTTGTGTATGGGATTTACATGACCACGAAGAAGGTTGCACACTACTTCTCTGATCATTCCATTACAGTCGTCAGCGATGCTCCACTGTCAGAGATTTTGCACAACAGAGATGCAACTGGTCGAGTGGAGAAGTGGGCGATTGAACTCCTTCCCTTAGATATCAAGTTCGAAGCAAAGAAGGCTATCAAGTCCCAAGCAATTGCAGATTTCGTCGCCGAGTGGATTGAACAGCAACTTCCGACTCAAGTTCACTCGAAGCACTGGACCATGTTCTTCGATGGATCTAAGATGCTGAATGGTTCCGGTGCTGGGGTAGTACTGGTCTCCCCCCCCGAGGAGATAAGCTCAGCTACGTTCTCCAGATTCACTTCGATTCCTCCAACAATGAAGAAGAATATGAAGCACTTTTGTATGGGTTGCGCATGGCCATTTCACTCGCCATCCGTCGCCTCATGGTCTATGGCGACTCAGATTTGGTGGTTAATCAGGTGATGAAGGAGTGGGACGTCAGAAGCCCAGCTATGACTGGCTACTGCAACGCAGTAAGAAAGCCGGAAAAGAAGTTCGAGGGGTTAGAGCTTCATCACATCCCCCGACTGAAAAATCAAGCAGCTGATGATTTGGCAAAGATAGGCTCCAAGAGAGAAGCCATTCCTAGCAATGTGTTCTTGGAGCACATCCACTCGCCATCGGTCCAGGAAGATCCTTTTACAGAGGAACCCCCGCAGCTGAAATGTGCCACAGATCCGACTGAAGTCAAAATTCCTGTTGTGGTCGACCTAATCATGGAAGTGTTGGCAATCACTCCTGACTAGACGGTACCGTACATTGCTTACATCTTGAGGAAAGAACTCCCATAAGACGAGGAAGAGGCTTGACAGATCGTCCGTTGATCCAAAGCCTTCACGGTCATAAAGGGACAGTTATACAGAGAAAGCGCGACTGGAATCGGTCAGAAGTGCATAACGCCAGAGGAAGGTCAGATAATCCTTGACGATATCCACTCGGGGACCTGTGGCCACCATGCGTCCTCTCGGACCATTGTGGCTAAAGCATACCGAGCAGGTTTTTACTGTCCTAGAGCAAATGAAATGGCGAAAGAGATAGTAGACAAGTGTGAAGGCTGCCAGTTCTACTCCAACATGTCGCACAAGCCAGCATCAGCCCTCAAGACCATTCCACTTGTCTGGCCCTTCGTTGTTTGGGGACTGGACATGGTTGGACCACTGAGAACAGGCAGGAGCGGATTCACACATGTGCTTGTAGCAGTCGACAAGTTTACCAAGTGGATTGAAGCTAAACCTATCAAAAATCTGGACGCTAGCACTGCTATCAGTTTCATCAGGGAGCTAATATTCAGATATGGAGTCCCACATAGCATCATCACGGACAACGGGTCAAACTTTGATTCAGACAGGTTCAGAGCATTTTGTGCCTCTCAAGGCACACGAGTCGACTATGCCTCGGTCGCGCATCCCCAGTCGAATGGACAAGCTGAAAGGGCAAATGGTCTAATTCTCAAAGGACTAAAGCCTCGACTGATGCGTGATCTCAAGCACGCAGCATGCGCTTGGGTCGACGAGCTTCCGTCAGTTCTGTGGGGATTGACGACCACCCCGAACCGGTCGACTGGAAGAACTCCGTTCTTTCTGGTTTACGGAGCCGAAGCAGTCCTGCCGAGCGATCTACTTCACAATGCACCCCGAGTCGAGCTTTACACCGAGGATGAAGCAGAGCAAGCCCGGCAGGACGCAGTCGACCTCCTAGAGGAGGAGAGAGAAATGGCTATGATCAGGTCTACCATCTATCAGCAAGACTTGCGTCGGTTCCACGCCAGAAACGTGAAGAGTCGAGCCATCCAAGAAGGAGATTTGGTCCTCCGAGTGGATCAACAGAAACCACACAAACTTGCTCCTACTTGGGAAGGCCCCTTCATCGTCACTAGAGTCCTCCACAACGGAGCATATCACCTTTACAATGTCGATCGCCGGATCGACGAGCCTCGAGCTTGGAATGCGGAACTACTCCGCCCATTTTACACTTGAGTTCTCACTCGAACGAGATGTAATAAGAAAAACTTCTGTAGTTTATTTTTATCAAAGACAAGAGTGTCCCAGTTCTTTCTGTAATTGTTGTCACTTTTGTTTGTGTACAAAATCCCCCAGTGGGTAGCTTAGCTATGAATCCGTTTCGCCTAAGTTTTTCAAATAAAAATCCTACCGAGTGGTGAGCCAGACTCCCACTCGGGGGCTTAGCTGCAGCCCAGTGCTTGCCTAAGTATATAAAAATCCTATCGAGTGGAGAGCAAACCTCCCACTCGGGGGCTTAGCTGCAGCCCAGTGCTCGCCTAAGTGTTTAAAATCCTACCGAGTGGAGAGCAAACCTCCCACTCGGGGGCTTAGCTGCAGTCCATTGCTCGCCTAAGTGTTTAAAATCCTACCGAGTGGAGAGCAAACCTCCCACTCGGAGGCTTAGCTGCAGTCCAAGCACTCGCCTAAGAATATAAAAATCCTACCGAGTGGTGAGCCAGACTCCCACTCGGGGGCTTAGCTGCAGCCCAGTGCTCGCCTAAGTGTTTAAAATCCTACCGAGTGGAGAGCAAACCTCCCACTCGGAGGCTTAGCTGCAGTCCAAGCACTCGCCTAAGAATATAAAAATCCTACCGAGTGGAGAGCAAACCCCCCACTCGGGGGCTTAGCTGCAGCCCAGTGCTCGCCTAAGTGTTTAAAACTCCTACCAAGGGGAGAGAAAACCTCCCACTCGGGGGCTTAGCTGCAGCCCAGTGCTCGCCTAAGTACGGGTCACGTCCCGACCCGCAAAGACGGCACGATGCGAATCGACCGTTACCTTTTCCTTCGACGCTGCACCACAAATACAAAGTTATTTCGAGCGAAGATCAAGTTCCACTCGACGGATAATTTACGAAGATATTCAACGGTAAATCAAGTTCGGATAAGACCCAAAGGTCCCAGACCTCAGATCAAAGTACTCGAGCCCTCGGCTCGACAGAGTTTAACGATTACAGAATCCACTCGGCATTATGAGGCAAATTTAAAGTGAAGCATAAAAGTTTTTTACTCCTCCGGCGGAGGACTGGAAGGGGCAACGAACTCATCCAAGTCGATCCCGTCTGCAATACGAGTGGCAGCAGCGATGAAAGTCTCCATGAAGTCTTGAAAGCTGAGCTTCCTGGTATTGGCAACCTGAATGGCAGCCAACTTCTCCTCTCACACCTCCTTACAGTGGACGAGAACCAGAGACAGGGCGACATCAGCGCCACACCTCGCAGAGGACTTCTTCCATTCTGTCACTCGACCAGGGACGTCGTTCAGTCGAGTCATCAGGGACTCGAGATCATTCGTAAGCGTCGCCCTGGGCCAGAGGGACGTGTCGATCCGCAACACTGCAACCTTCAGTTGAGCCAGATAGTCCACCACGCTGGCAATACGGGATTCCAGGCGGAGCACATTCATAGCGGCCTCGTCCTTCACGAGTGAATTGGCGGGGTCCAAGCTTGGCTCCAGTCGATTGGTCTCCTCTTCAAAGTTCTGGCAGAATTCTACAAATAACAATTCAAGTATAAGGCAGTCAATCTACACGAGTTTGGTTACTGCAAGCCAGTCGGGTGAAGATTGGTACCTTCAAGCACGATGAACAACTTCTTGGCAAGTCCCCCGAGATAAACCTCAAGATCGTTCTTCTTCCCCGCCAGTTCACCTGCCTTGTCATTCAGAGCAATCTTGTCGTTCTTCAGTCGGCTGACCTCCTTATTAGCTGCGTCAAGAGCAGCTTTCAGTCTGGAGTTCTCCTGTTCAAGAGTAGAGACTGAAGCCAGCTTTTCTTTAGCAAGCTTTGTTTTGTTCAAGGCCTACTTCTGCGCTTCGGCAAGATCTTGATCCTTCTTCTTCAGAGCTTCCTCCAGTTGATCTGCAGCACGTCGAGTACGATTAACATCAAGGATTGGCAAAAAGGGAAAAGTCACTCGTCAAGAATGGTAGACCTCACCAGCCATACCTTTTGCCTCTTCTCGAGCCTTCTGCAAGTTCTCTTAAGCAAGTTTTAAGTCGAGGTTGAGCTGGATCTGTTGGTCCTTCAACTCAGTGAAGCGAGCCGCAAGTTCACAGGATTTCTGCGAAGAAACCAGTCGACAAACGTCAAAGATAGGTTGCTTCCGAGTAACCAAGAGACAATAGTAGCGTTTCTAAGACTACAGCCGAATCAAAACATTCGACAGCAGTCTCGGGGACTACACCCAATGGGTGCACTCAGCGTGCCCCCACTGGTTTGACCAAAAAAAAGAAGAAAAAAGTCGACTGCCCGCAGTCGACCGCATGCAGTTCCATTCGACATGGCCCGACCAGACCGAGTGAAGAAGTACAAATACAGCAACGCAATATAAAGACTACAGTCGACTGCCAGTAGTCCACCGTAGTCTCGGGGACTACACCCAGTGGGTGCACTTAGCGTGCCCCCACTCAACCAAAGGTTGACAGACACACCCAGTGGGTGTACAGATATAAAGATCTTCGAAAAAGAGATTCTTTGAACAGCATATTGCAACAAACCAAGTATCGAGTCGACTGACCTGGACGTTGCTCTGAAGAGCCGAACTCGCGTCATACGCCGCTTGGCTGGCGTCCCGAACCACTTTCACTTGCTCCATCATGATACCCGCCTGGCGTATAGCCTGTTTTGCGGCACCCACTTGGTCCTCTGGAACAGGGTATGTAGCAAAAAGCGAAGACGGATTTGCAGTCGACGCCGAAGGCCGCACGCTCGTCAGAGGTTCAGCAAAAGTCACGGAAGTCCGAGTGGTATCACCACCGTCCCGAACTACAGCCTCAGACACCGGAGCAGATTGGGGGGTCTTGCCAGTCGATGCCCTCCGGTTCCTTCTTACTCTCAGCGGCTCGTCGTCTTCATCGTCTGGTAGGTTGATAACATGAGGGGGAGCTGCAAGAAAAGTCAATCGACCAGAGTTACAAGAAACATTCAGTCGACCGAAGACAGAACATCAGTAATTGTACCTGGATTGGAAGTAACAGCATCTTCCATCTCTTGATCTCCGCCCTTGGCAGAGATCTCAGAAGTAGCAGCACTACAAATTTCGGAAGTCAGTCAGTTGGCTCAATGAATCGACCAAGGATCCGTCCATAGTCGACAAAGGAAAACAAGTACTATTATTACCCAGAAATAGTGGGGACAGTCATATTTATCTTGGGCAGAGCCTTGGGCGGCTTGGATGGCGTCGCGCGTGGGTGCTTGGGAGCCTTCTCAGTCGGCGTAGGGGAAGAGGTCCGAGGGCGTTTCGACGACTGCCCAACAGGAGCAGTCGCCTTACCACGTTCCCTCGCGGGATCGTGCGTAAGCTTGGATCGCCTCTCCAAGCGGGGGGGGGGGGGTTCAACTTCCTCCTCCTCCTCTTCGCTGGAGTCGACGTCGTCGTCTCCTTCCCCTTCGCCATCGGATTCCCACTCGCCATGTTCGTCTCCGCTTTCACCTCCGCTCGCCTCCCCTTCCTCAGTCGGCTCCTGTGCCCCGTTGGGCGTCGGGTACATCTCAGTAGTTTTCTGGGAAACAACAGACAAAACAAAAGTCAGTCGACCAATTCAAAGAAGACCAATGAAGAAAGCAAGATCTCAGTCAGGTGCATAAGGACAAACCTGGTCCACGTCGTATGTGTTGTCGAGTGGAGGAACCCTCCTGGCTCCTCGGGGATTGTCTTTGTTTCCTGTGATGCTCGACAGCCATCCTTCTAGCATCTCATCAGTGACCTCCTCCGGGTGGATCCGAGTGGTGTCTTCAAGACCCGAATACAGCCACATCGGATGATCGCGAGCCTGGAGCGGCTGGATGCGCCTCCTAAGGAAGACCTCCAGCAAGTCCATGCCAGTCACGCCGTCGCAGACAAGCTGAACCACTCGACCAACCAGCACTTTGACTTGGGCCTTTTCTTCCGGCATCACTTTCAGAGAAGCAGGCTTTGGGGCTCGTTCCAGAGAGAAAGGGGGAAGTCCAGTCGACTGACCCGGAGTCGCCTGGTCTTTGCAGTAAAACCAGGTCGCCTGCCAACCACGGACTGACTCAGGGAAAGTGATGGATGGAAAGGAGCTTTTTCCCCTCGTCTGCATCGCCAGGCCCCCACATAGCTGGATCACCTGCGTCCTGTCGTCACTCGACTTGGCCTTTTTGACCGATTGAGAACGGCAAGTGAAGATGTGCTTAAAGAGTCCCCAATGGGGGCGGAAACCCAAGAAACCCTCACACAAGGAAATGAAAGCAGCCAGATACACGATGGAATTGGGAGTGAAATGGTGGAGCTGCGCTCCAAAGAAGTTCAGAAAACTCTGGAAAAAAGGATGAGGCGGCAGAGAAAACCCACGATCGATGTGGGTGGCGAGGAGGACACGCTCACCATCAAGAGACTGGGGCTCGACTTCCTTCCCCGGGAGACGCACAGCTTCGTGCGGAATGACCCCTCCCTCAACCATATCATCGAGATCTTCCTGCCAAATCACCGTCGGCATCCAGTCTCCCTGGATCCAGCCTCGGGGCAGAGCAGTCCTTGAGAAAGAACCGCCCCGAGCGGACTTCTTCCCTTTCCCCTGGGCCGCCGCCTTCTTCGCGCGCTCTAGAGCGGACGTCTTGTCCTTCCCCATCGTCGCCGGCAAATCTCGAACGGGCCTGCGGCGCTAAGGTGGAAGCGGAGACGGCGGAGGTCCTTGCGAAGGGAGAAAGGGAAGAAAGAGCACACTGTTCGGAAATCCCGAGCCGGTGGCTTATAAGAGGTCGCTTCCGAGCGGCTGACCGGTAGGCCCAAGCTATCCCGTCAAATCCCGCAGCAGACGCGCGCACAGTACGTGGCGAAAAAGATGGCGCGGAAATCGAGGAGCTTCCATCTTATCGCGTCCGATTACCGCGGCCGCTCCCGTCCCGCGCGCTTCCCGAAGTTCAAATCCTGCGAAATCCGCGGGTTGCAGAACAAATCGTCGGGCAGAAGATCCCTTTCACACCATCATTCGGAATGTCACAGACAAGGGAATTCACTCGACGAAAGGCCTAGAATGGATCAAGGCGACTGAAAAAGGTTGGTGACGTCATCCGTGACGATTTATCCAAAACAAGGCGCTCATGTAGCGCAAAGAACCAGTCGGAAAGATCTCCAACCCTTTCCCCACTCTAACCTCGATCCATTCGGGGCTAATGATGGAGCTATGTACCTGGGGTAGGGGCACGGACCTGTCCTAAGAGCCCTGCCCAAGGACATCCTTAGAAGAAGTCACCTTTCAATCGACTTGAAGGTACCCACTCGACAAGTTCAAGACACTCGACCAAGAAGCTACCACTCGACTGCTAGGAGATCTAAAGTCACTCCACAGGCAAACGGTCGGTCATTAAGTAGTCTTTATGGTCATCATATCACTTTATTAGGGGCGTTACCTGTAACGCTCGACCTTAATGTACCTTAAACCCTGCATTACTGAGGGCAGGAGAGGGCTGGCGAACTCTATATAAGCCACCCCCCCCCCTCCTCAGTATCAAAGGTTCGCATCCCTGTCATTCTCACACTTATAATCCAGTCGACCGCCTCCGGGCACCGAGACGTAGGGCTTTTACTTACTCTGAGAAGGGCATGAACTTGTACATCTTTGTGTGCTTACAGCTTCTACATAGCTAAGATCTAGCCTCTCCATACTAACCCCCCTACACTACTGTCAGACTTAGAACCACGACAGCGCCTGCGTTGCGTCGCCATGCCACCCCGAGCAGCAACCAACAGGCATCGGCGTGAGGCCGGGAGGTCCTCTCCTCTCCAGATCCTAGTGACGATGAGGTCCAGCAGATGCAGACCAACCAGCGGTTGTCATCGCCATCGCACTCCGCCTCCTTTCTGGTGACGGAGCTGCTCCTTCCCAACACGCATCCAGATGGGGTTCATCATCGTCGCCCCAGCCACCCCCTATGTGGTCGGTGGAAAAATGCAAAAGCAAAAGCTTAAACGGGATGATTTGATGCATATTTAATCCCTTTTTGGCCATGAATTTCTGCATGGCAGTATAGATCATGTTGTTATATTCTTTTGTCTTTTTTATATGCTCTTTCAGAAGTCACTCGAGAACGTTTATAATGCGCAACCAAGAATTGAATATCACCATCTTACATTTTGTAGTGCTTTTTTTCTTGAGTAAATTCTTAAATAGTTGTAGTTGCACACATAATAGTTTTTAGTTGTATGATTTAAGAAGTTGCACAACACGATGATACTAAATTGGCTAGACGATGTTTTCGTTTAAATTGATCTATTTTTACTAATCATATTTTTAGTTGGCATCCGCAGTAGTTATAGTTGCACACATAATAGTTCTCAATTGGATACGACCATTAAGTTGCACAACACGACAATACAAGTATGAAGAGAAATTATAATATGCAAAAATGTTAAACTGCAGTGGATCAAACCCGCGACCAACGGTTACTTGCTGTCTATATTGGATAGCCACTTTTTTTAGACAAATTGGATAGCCACTTTAAAAGGGGCTTAAATGGACTGCACCGCTGCTGTTACCGCAGCCCATTTATCCCACTATAGTTTTCTAATTGCTAAATACTTTTATAATCATTGTTCAAGAAATCGGTAACTGGTAGTTGCTCGGGTTGCTTGCTAGTAGTTATTGATCGATGAATTGGCCTATTAAATGGATTAATCGGTCAACCATTAATCGGTAGATTAAATAGGTATTGCCAATATATCTCTAGTTTTTTATGTATTATACCATACTCTCATGCTCTCAACTATGTAACATACCAAAATATGCTACTGTTTGGTCGAACCCTAGCTATTGAAGAGCGAGAGGGGGATGGGAGGGGTTATAGGGGAAAAAATTGGGCTTTGTTTGCCAACAAGTTAATGGGTCAATAACAATTAATCGGTCTAACTGGCCAATTAATCGGCTGACAAGTTAACATGATGAATAGGTGCTATTCGATTCGGTTACCCTATGAGTAGCGATTAACTGGCCCATTAACTGACTAATCGGACGAATTCTTGAACAGTGATTATAATTCATATTCATTATTTGAATTTTAATTTTGAAAATTATACATAAATAATTTTCAGAATTAAGTGAACATTATTTTAAATAATACTATTTCCCTTATAGTGAATACATGAATATTTCCTAATACAAGAACCTTTTTTTGAATGCATTAACAATATTTTTACAATTCATGAATATTATTATAATTAGTACTTATTCAAATATCCAATTCTGAGCCTGGGCTCATCTGCACCCGCTCAAGAAAAAAATCACAAAAAATTCAAAAAAATCCAAAAAAATTGTGAAAAGTAGATAATTTGGTGCGTGAGGTGCGCTCCAAATTTCAGAGCATTTGGACATTTGAGTAGCTCTTAGCAAAAAAAATTGGGTCAAAACAGTATATTAACAGTACACTATTTAACAGACCCCAATTTTTTCTTTTTTGCCGAGAGCTACTCAGATGTCCAAATGATTTGAAATTTGGAGCGGATATCATGCAACAAATTATCTACCATGCCAAAAAAATTGATTTTTTTTTATTTTTATAGTTTTTATTTTGATTTTTTTTATTAAGCGCAGGTGCAGATGATCCTGGGAGCCAAAACGCCTCACTCGTACTTATTATTTTACTTATGTAAATATTTTTTAAATAATCATGTATATTTCTTTAATTAAATGAACATTCTTTTAAATAAGAACATTGTTTAGAATTATATCAACATTATTTCAAATAAAAATATTGTTTATAATTACATGAAAATTATTTCAGATGAGTTATTTCATTTCAATTTATATTATTTATAATTTAAATATTTCTACGTAATACTAAGGAACGGAAAAAACTAACATGTTGAAAATAGGCCACGGTTACAGCAGGCCATTTAGACTTAAGTGCGTGCTCGGCTACAGGTCGATCATTAGGTCTAGCCATCCAAATTGAACATCATCAAATGTACTAAGAAAATTTAACATCAAATGGTACTTGGTCTGTTTGCTAGCTCGATCGGCCAGAGTCGTCGCCAGATTTTGCATATTAATTTCCTCCCTGTTATGGATCCTGGCGGGTAGGGCCCAATGGTGGCGTTTCATTTATTTAAGAAAAGAAAATCAAGGGGCTTTCTCTTTTTTTTGTTGGGAAAAAGGAGTTTTATTCCATGTTAATAGGCTTATAGTCTGTTAATACAAGATGACTAATAAAAGGCGGAGCATGATGTAACCAACACGCGATACTATGCTCCGTCCGAGCATAATTAGCTAAACAGTGAGAAACCATATTTTGTGATCTTGCTATCTTCATTGTAGTAAACTCCCGTTCTTCCATCAAAGCCTTAATTTCCTTCATCAAATTACCATAGGTAGATCTGGCTAGTGAATCATCACATAGCGCTAATAGAGCATCCATTGAATCAGATTGCACGACGATAGGCAGGTAGACCACTGCAAAGCAAGAGTCATACCCTTCAATATTGCCTGTAGCTCAGCTTCGAGGGCATCATTGCAGAAAAATAGAACGTGACAAGATGCGAACGTGACACCTCCTTGACTATCTCGAAGTACCATTCCAGCCCCCGTTGTTCTCTCATCCGGTGAAAAAGATCCGTCCACCGATAGGGCAAGACTGCCCATGGGAGGTGATTCCCAAGGAAGAACAGGGAGCCGGGCCGCGTCGCTGCAATCCTGTATGAAAGAGTTGACCGGTGTCTTCCCTTTAATGACTTGCTCAACTGATAGATGACGAACATCACGTACTGAGTTCAAATATGAACATAGAAAATTCTTAAGACACCTCCGTAGGTGGGATATTCTTTCCATGTGTCAGATCATTACGGAGGCTCCAAATTCTCCATAGTAGCATAATAATCATCTCTCTGGTGATAGTTGGGTGAGAGCTAAGTAGATGCAGCAACCACTCATCTCCCGTGTTGATGACTTCTTCCTTCGCCGGGATTGGCCACACAGTTTTCATAGTATCCCAAAGAATGGATGCGTTATCACAAGTTATCATTGCATGGTATATATCTTCAACATCTGTACCACAAACTGGACACGTAGCTATTTTAGCAATGTGACGGTCTCTTTTTTTCGAGTTTGTGTCAAGAGAACCAGTAGCGACTTTTCATGCGTGGATACGCATTCTGTGGGGAACATCCGCCTGCCAGATGAGCTTCCACACCGAACGCACGCCATCTGGGTTCGAGCTTGAAGCACCACCCGAGAACTTCTGTCCATGCTCCTCCATTGCCAGCTTGTATGCACTCCGTACTGTGAAGCAACCCTTCAGCTCCGGTTGCCACGCCACGAAATCTTCTTGCTGCCGAGCTGAAGTTTTAATACTGCGAATATTTGCAACGTCGACCGGCCAGAAGTGTTGTTGTAATAGTCCAACATTCCATGATCTATCCTCATTCAGTAGCTGTGAGACACGGTTGAGTCTACATTGGCGCTTAGGTGTAATTGGCCGGAAGGTTGGCCCCCTTGGAATCCAGGGATCGCGCCACGTCCGGATCATCGAACCGTCTCCCACACGCCAAATCAACCCTTTCTTCAAAAGTTCAAGACCATGCGCCACCCTTTCCAAACCCCAGAAGAATTCCCAGAAAAAACCATATCAACTAAACTTCCATTAGGATAGTATCGAGCTTTCAACAGTCGTGCACAAAGACTGTTCGGTTGAACGACTAGCCTCCATGCTTGTTTGGTCAACAAAGCTTGGTTGAAAGCTCTCATATCCCTGAAACCAAGTCCACCTTTCACCTTTGGTAGAACGAGCTTGTCCCAAGCCACCCAAGCCATCTTTCTTCTTCCTCTCTCAACACCCCACCAATATTGCCTCATAAGCTTGGTTAGATCATCGCATACCGAGAATGGCAATTTAAATACACTCATGACATAGGTAGGAATTGCCCGGGCCACGGCTTTTATAAGAATTTCTTTACTAGAGGACGCCATATACCTCTCGCTCCAGTCGACCAATCGCTTACTCAACCTAGCCTGCACGGTTTGAAATCTTCCTTTATGCATTCTGCCTTCGGGGACCGGTAGGCCAAGATACTTTGGATCAAATATTTCCTGTGTGACCTCCAAAATATTCTTCACTTCTTGGGACACAACTCTAAAACAATTATCAAAAAACAGGATGGAGCACTTGGACGGATTGATAAGTTGTCCCGTCGCCACCTCGTAAGTGTTCAAAACATCCTTGATAATATTTGCTTGAGGTCCACTTGCTTGGAAAAATAACAATGAATCATCCGCAAACAGGAGATGAGAAATAGGAGGTGCATTCCGACATGTAATAACGGAAAGTAGGCCCCTTTCCATCACCGCCTTATTCAACTAGGCCGAGAGTGCATCAGCAACAAATAAGAATAAGAAGGGGGATAATGGATCACCTTGTCGGAGGCCTCGTGTCTGAGAAAATTGTTCCAAGAGTTTGCCATTGAATTTCACTGAATACTTAACTGAAGTAACACACTCCACAATTAATGAGACCCAGGTCGGACAGAAACCCCACTTGAGAAGGGCCTTCTCCAAAAACTCTCAGTCCACACGGTCATATGCCTTTGAAAGATCCAACTTATACGCACAGAACAGGTCATTGTTGTTTCTTATAGCATTATCAGATATGAGCCTACCTGTAATAAAAGCACTCTGATTTTCTCAAATCAACTCATCCAAGAGAGGTCTGAGCCGATTGACCATGCACTTTGACACAATTCTATAAATGACATTGCACAGGCTAATTGGACGAAAATCCTTCAAGTCCTCTGGGTGGGGTACCTTAGGAATCAAAACAATAGCAGTGTCATTCACACCTTGAGGTATCTTACCAGTTTCAAAGAAGGATAAAACTGCCGCAATAATCTCCGTCTTCAAACATGAACAATTGCGTTGATAGAACCGTCCGGGGAAACCATCAGGACCTGGTGCTTTCAGGGGACCAATCTGAAATAGGGCATCTGAAACCTCCTTTTCAGAGAACTTTTCACAGAGAGTCGCGTTCATCACATCCGTTACTCTCGGCATGATGTCATTTAGTACACTGTCAGGGATCACCGTGGGATCCTTTGTATAAACTTCCTTGAAATAGGAAGCCACCATCCTCTCCATATCATTTGGGACAGAGCACCAGGAGCCATCTGTTTTACGTACTCTATGAATACGGTTCTTACGTGCTCTCCAAACAGCTCTGCGATGAAAGTATTTCGTATTGCGGTCACCCTCCTGTAGCCAAGTGATACGAGATCACTGAAGCCACATCATCTCTTCTCTATACAGTAACTCATACAGCTCATACATCTTTGCTCGTATGCGATCACTGCTTGCATCAACCAACTGTAATTCCTCGATTTCTCGACGCAACTTTTCTATCTCTTTCAAAACGTTTCGAAACTTCTCTTTGCTCCAAATCTTCAGGTCCGACATGACGCCACTTAAAGAAGAGACAACCGAATCAAGGGGCTTTCTCGTGAGGAAAAAAATAGGGGGGTTCTCATAAAAACTCAGGTTACATGCCCTTCGTCCCTGCCTCCCCGTCACCGACGGGTGGACCCTGCGCCATGCTAGCACGTCACATCAGCACCCTATATACATATACAACCGTGGTTAGCACCGTAGATGTGCACCCACGCCAAGTTCTGTCACCGATTCAATATATGCCGCAAGTTTTAGCACCAAACTGATCTTTCTCGCCAAGTTCAAACACTTGTGGTGTAATTTACTCTTTCTAATACTTTTCTGTTTACATGATACTTTTTCTATCAATTAGAGAGAACAAGTTATTACCCTTTATAAATTAGGGGACCAAAATTTTCTATTTTAGAGTGGCTGCTTGCTAGACTTGTCCAAGGTAAATAGCACAATGTACTCCCTCCGTAAAAAAATATGAAAAGTGTTTAGATCACTTTCTTTTGCGGGTAGCGTTTAGATCACTTGCTCGTATACTTCTTTATAGAGGGAGATGTTCTATTAAAGAAGTCATTTATCTTCACTTAAGAACAACCAGGCTTGGCCAAATGAAGATATAAGCAAATAGCTGCGCGCTCCACAAAAGCAACCTGGACCCTTTCCTTTCGTACGAACAGAAGCTTGGATCAACGAAAACCCATAGGGATAAAAAAAATAGAAGGGAAAGATTCCCAACTTTCTATCCACTCTCAGCCAGATCATGCTCCTGGTGAATCCGGCGCACTTACACACACTGGCTAACAGCACCCCATTTCAACAATCCTTGCAGCTTACGGACAGAAGATTGGATGGCAGGAAGGATTATCTTGAATGCCACTGAGAATGATGTGGCGCCATTTGTGCACGCCGCGTCAGTGATCTTTTCGTTGATCCACATCCTTAGCCAAGACAAAGTAAGTCCGCCGAAGAAGGCAAAGGGAGGAGCGTACGCTTGATTCGTTTTCGTGCTTCAGCTCAAGATACAATTGGATTCGTTTCAGTGCTCTACAAGAAAATGATTTCATGGAAGCAATGCCCGAATGTAATCCTAAAAGGATTGATTTGGTGATATTTAAATGTCTCAGTTTACAGGTAAAGCTATGTAAGACTGCCCGATCCTTCGAGTAATATAGCAAGCGGGTGGGATTTTCCTGTCATTCTCGGACAAAAAAAAAATCCTGAATGTTGCTTTCCTTTGGACAATATTGGTGAGGATGCTCTCTTCACCTCTTTCTGGAGCTTCTGGAGTCTCAAAGTTGTTTTTTGTTGGAAGACATCTCGTTAATTTCACAAACACGCACACATTGATTAATTACTTGGGCCTATGTTGGTTATTTTGACCTGACAAATTAACAGGATTCTGAAAATTGATAAGTTGCATATACGTACCTGAATCCCGGGACATGGCTAAAAACGTTGAATATACTGGAGAAGGCAAGAAACTGGACCTCCTGCGCAAGATGGACTCCATCTGCCTCTCCAGTGGCGGAGGCAGGGGGGTGGCCAGCCAGGGCCCGGGCCCTCCCCAATATCCTAATTTCCTTTGTATTATGCATATGAACAGTGATTTTTTTTTACTGTTGCCTGCAGCCGGCCCTCCCCAACATCAGATTATACGCATTCCTGCCTCCGCCACTGTGCCTCTCTATGGTTACTCCCGAAGACCCGAACACCACCCGCGAGATCTCGTCTGCTGTAAACTCCTCGAACTGGTTGTTCATCTCAATCTCCACGTTGCAACCATAAAGAATGCTTGAAAATGTTTTCAGGAGCGTTTGAGACCGGCTTTTGGAATCTTCTGAAGCAACTGTTCCGTCATATTTTCTATTGTTTGATCTGCACAAGATCTGTACTTGGAGCATTTCCTAGGACTGTACAACTAGCCTCTAACCGCTTCTTGGCTCGAACGCTGTGGTTGCTTGGCTCGACCGCGACCTCAGGGCATCCACGCAAGACATCGCTGCTGCCACGTCGAGGAGATGGGCATGCTGCCGGAGGACGTCTGTGTGGTCAAGCATTTTCCGGAGGCCCACCTAGTGCGCTTCTTCCACCAGCACCACTGTGCCGACGCGTCCGGGCGTCGTGACCTGAAGTTCCGCGACACCAGGCTGCAGATGCGTCCATGGAGGCTCGAAGCACACTCGGAGAACGTGGACCTTGTCCACCACGTCCGCCTTTGCCTGGACGGGCTCCCGCTGCAGGCGTGGGATCGTCGCGCAGGCCATCGGGCCAGGGTGCTCCATCGACTACATCGAGACCGCGTCTAAGCTCAAGACAGACACTGAAGTCCTGGGAGTGTGGGCGTGGACGGCATCGCCGGCAAACGTGCCACGCGTGAACTAGGTGACCCTGCCGGTGCGCGCGGGGGGTCAGCCGATCGTCGGACGTGGCGGCCTAGAGCGGAGGGTGATTATTCACCTTTCCATCCACGAAGACCCCACGCAAGGGCCAAAGATCGTCTCCAAGGGGTACAACTTCTAGAAGGGCGTCATCGACGGCGAGCGACAGGCTCGCGACCCACGGGAGCGCCTCACGCGCCCTATCGAGCACCACAGGCGTGACCGCGATGACAACCCTGGTCGCGGCCGTGACGACAGGGAGCGCCGCGGACGTGACAACTCACGAAGCCGCGAGGGCTGGGGCGACCGCATCAGACGTAGCCTCTCTCGCCAGCCAAGGGATGCATCGCGCGACAACCGCCGCGATGAGGGGCGCGATGGCCGCCGTGATGGTGGAGGCCGTCGTCGCTCTGCCATGCCAGCCGTCGATGCTCCGCCTGTTGGGGAACGTAGTAATTTCAAAAAAATTCCTACGCACATGCAAGATCATGGTGATGCATAGCAACGAGAGGGGAGAGTGTTGTCTACGTACCCTCGTAGACCGAAGCGGAAGCGTTGACGCAACGTAGAGGAAGTAGTCGTACGTCTTCCCGATCCGACCGATCCAAGCACCGTTACTCCGGCACCTCCGAGTTCTTAGCACACGTCCAGCTCGATGACGCTCCCCGGGCTTCGATCCAGCAAAGCTTCGGGGATGAGTTCCGTCAGCACGACGGCGTGATGATAATGATGATGTTCTACCGACACAGGGCTTCGCCTAAGCACTGCAACGATATGACCGAGGTGGAATATGATGGAGGGGGGCACCGCACACAGCTAAGGAACGATCACGAAGATCAACTTGTGTCTCCTAGGGTGCCCCCCTGCCCCCGTATATAAAGGAGGGAGGGGGAGGTGCGGCCGGCCCCCATGGGGTGCGCCTGGAGGAGTCCTACTCCCACCGGGAGTAGGACTCCCCCCTCTCTTGCCTTGTTGGAGAAGGAAAGGGGGAGGGAGAAGAGGAAAGGGGGGCGCCCCCCCCCCCTTCCTTGTCCTATTCAGACTAGGGGGGAGGGGCGCGCGGCCTGCCCTGGCCGGCCCCTCTCTTCTCCCTTATGGCCCATGAAGGCCCATTAACCCCCCGGGGGTTTCCGGTAACCCCTCGGTACTCCGATAAAATGCCGATTTCACCCAGAACGATTCCGATGTCCAAATATAAGCTTCCAATATATCGATCTTTATGTCTCGACCATTTCGAGACTCCTCGTCATGTCCGTGATCACATCTGGGACTCCGAACTACCTTTGGTACATCAAAATGTATAAACTCATAATAAATGTCATCGTAATGTTAAGCGTGCGGACCCTACGGTTCGAGAACAATGTAGACATGACCGAGACACGTCTCTGGTCAATAACCAATAGCGGGACCTAGATTCCCATATTGGCTCCTACATATTCTACGAAGATCTTTATCGGTCAGACCGCATAACAACATACGTTGTTCCCTTTGTCATCGGTATGTTACTTGCCCGAGATTCGATCGTCGGTATCCAATACCTAGTTCAATCTCGTTGCCGGCAAGTCTCTTTACTTGTTCCGTAATACATCATCTCACAACTAACATATTAGTTGTAATGCTTGCAAGGCTTATGTGATGTGCATTACCGAGAGGGCCCAGAGATACCTCTCCGACTATCGGAGTGACAAATCCTAATCTCGAAATACGCCAACCCAACAAGTACCTTTGGAGACACTTGTAGAGCACCTTTATAATCACCCAGTTACGTTGTGACGTTTGGTAGCACACAAAGTGTTCCTCCGGTAAACGGGAGTTGCATAATCTCATAGTCATAGGAACATGTATAAGTCATGAAGAAAGCAATAGCAACATACTAAACGATCGGGTGCTAAGCTAATGGAATGGGTCATGTCAATCAGATCATTCAACTAATGATGTGACCTCGTTAATCAAATAATAACTCTTTGTTCATGGTTAGGAAACATAACCATCTTTGATTAACGAGCTAGTCAAGTAGAGGCATACCGGTGACACTCTATTTGTTTATATATTCACACATGTATTATGTTTCCGGCTAATACAATTCTAGCATGAATAATAAACATTTATCATGATATATGAGGAAATAAATAATAACTTTATTATTGCCTCTAGGGCATATTTCCTTCAGTCTCCCACTTGCACTAGAGTCAATAATCTAGATTACACAGTAATGATTCTAACACCCATGGAGTTTTGGTGTTGATCATGTTTTGCTCGTGGAAGAGGCTTAGTCAACGGGTCTGCTACATTCAGATCCGTATGTATCTTGCAAATCTCTATGTCTCCCACCTGGACTAGATCCCGGATGGAATTGAAGCATCTCTTGATGTGCTTGGTTCTCTTATGAAATCTGGATTCCTTTGCCAAGGCAATTGCACCAGTATTGTCACAAAAGATTTTCATTGGACCCGATGCACTAGGTATGACACCTAGATCGGATATGAACTCCTTCATCCAGACTCCTTCATTTGCCGCTTCCGAAGCAGCTATGTACTCCGCTTCACATGTAGATCCCACCACGACGCTTTGTTTAGAACTGCACCAATTGACAGCTCCACCGTTTAATGTAAACACGTATCCGGTTTGCGATTTAGAATCGTCCGGATCAGTGTCAAAGCTTGCATCAACGTAACCGTTTACGATGAGCTCTTTGTCACCTCCATATATGAGAAACATATCCTAAGTTATTTTCAGGTACTTCAGGATGTTCTTGACCGCTGTCCAGTGATCCACTCCTGGATTACTTTGGTACCTCCCTGCTAAACTTATAGCAAGACACACATCAGGTCTGGTACACAGCATTACATACATGATAGAGCCTATGGCTGAAGCATAGGGAACATCTTTCATTTTCTCTCTATCTTCTGCAGTGGTCGGGCATTGAGTCTTACTCAACTTCACACCTTGTAGTACAGGCAAGAATCCTTTCTTTGCTTGATCCATTTTGAACTTTTTCAAAACTTTGTCAAGGTATGTGCTTTGTGAAAGTCCAATTATGTGTCTTGATCTATCTCTATAGATCTTGATGCCCAATATGTAGGCAACTTCACCGAGGTCTTTCATTGAAAAATTCTTATTCAAGTATCCCTTTATGCTATCCAGAAATTCTATATCATTTCCGATTAGTAATATGTCATCCACATATAATATCAGAAATGCTACAGAGCTCCCACTCACATTCTTGTAAATACAGGTTTCTCCAAAAGTCTGTACAAACCCAAATGCTTTGATCACACCATCAAAGCGTTTATTCCAACTCCGAGAGGCTTGCACCAGTCTATAAATGGATCGCTGGAGCTTGCACACTTTGTTAGCTCCCTTTGGATCGATAAAACCTTTTGGTTGCATCATATACAACTCTTCTTTTAGAAATCCATTCAGGAATGCAGTTTTTACATCCATCTGCCAAATTTCATAATCATAAAATGCGGCAATTGCTAACATGATTCGGACAGACTTAAGCATCGCTACGGGTGAGAAGGTCTCAGCGTAGTCAATCCCTTGAACTTGTCGAAAACCTTTTGCGACAAGTCGAGCTTTGTAGACAGTAACATTACCGTCAGCGTCAGTCTTCTTCTTGAAGATCCATTTATTCTCAATTGCTTGCCGACCATCGGGCAAGTCAACCAAAGTCCACACTTTGTTCTCATACATGGATCCCATCTCAGATTTCATGGCTTCAAGCCATTTTGCGGAATCTGGGCTCACCATCGCTTCTTCATAGTTCGTAGGCTCACCATGATCTAATAGCATGATTTCCAGAATAGGATTGCCGTACCACTCTGGTGCGGATCTTACTCTGGTTGATCTACGAGGTTCTGTAGTAACTTGATCTGAAGTTGCATGATCATCATCATTAACTTCCTCACCAATTGGTTTAGACGTCACAGAAACCGGTTCCTGTGATGTGCTATTTTCCAATAAGGGAGCAGGTACAGTTACCTCATCAAGTTCTACTTTCCTCCCACTCACTTCTTTCGAGAGAAACTCCTTCTCTAGAAAGTTTCCAAATTTAGCAACAAAAGTCTTGCCTTCGGATTTGTGATAGAAGGTGTATCCAATAGTTTCCTTTGGATATCCTATGAAGACACATTTCTCCGATTTGGGTTCGAGCTTATCAGGTTGAAGCTTTTTGACATAATCATCGCAGCCCCAAACTTTTAGAAACGACAACTTTGGTTTCTTGCCAAACCATAGTTCATAAGGCGTCGTCTCAACGGATTTTGATGGTGCCCTATTTAACGTGAATGCGGCCGTTTCTAAAGCATAACCCCAAAATGATAGCGGTAAATCTATAAGAGACATCATAGATCGCCATTACGTTGTGGTGTTCTGGGTGGCGTGAGTTGTGAAACTATTCCGCATTGTTTCAAATGTAGACCAAACTCGTAACTCAAATATTCTCCTCCATGATCAGATCGTAGAAACTTTATTTTCTTGTTACGATAATTTTCAACTTCGCTCTAAAATTCTTTGAACTTTTCAAATGTTTCAGACTTGTGTTTCATTAAGTAGATATACCCATATCTGCTTAAATCATCTGTGAAGGTGAGAAAATAACGATATCCGCCACGAGCTTCAATATTCATCGGACCACATACATCTGTATGTATGATTTCCAACAAATCTGTTGCTCTCTCCATAGTACCGGAGAACGGTGTTTTAGTCATCTTGCCCATGAGGCACGGTTCGCAAGTACCAATTGATTCATAATCAAGTGGTTCCAAAAGTCCATCAGTATGGAGTTTCTTCATGCGCTTTACACCGATATGACCTAAACGTCAGTGCCACAAATAAGTTGCACTATCATTATCAACTCTGCATCTTTTGGCTTCAATATTATGAATATGTGTGTCACTACTATCAAGATTCAATAAGAATAGACCATTCTTGAAGGGTGCATGACCATAAAAGATATTACTCATATAAATAGAACAACCATTATTATCGGATTTAAATGAATAACCGTCTCGCATTAAACAAGATCCAGATATAATGTTCATGCTCAACGCTGGCACCAAATAACAATTATTTAGGTCTAAAACTAATCCCGAAGGTAGATGTAGAGGTAGCGTGCCGACCGCGATCACATCGACTTTGGAACCATTTCCCACGCGCATCGTCACCTCGTCCTTAGCCAATCTTCGCTTAATCAGTAGTCCCTGTTTCGAGTTGCAAATATTAGCAACAGAACCAGTATCAAATACCCAGGTACTACTGCGAGTATTAGTAAGGTACACATCAATAACATGTATATCATATATACCTTTGTTCACCTTGCCATCCTTCTTATCCGCCAAATACTTGGGGCAGTTACGCTTCCAGTGACCAGTCTGCTTGCAGTAGAAGCACTTAGTTTCAGGCTTAGGTCCAGACTTGGGTTTCTTCTCTTGAGCAGCAACTTGCTTGCTGTTCTTCTTGAAGTTCCCCTTCTTTTTCCCTTTGCCCTTTTTCTTGAAACTAGTGGTCTTGTTGACCATCAACACTTGATGCTCCTTCTTGATTTCTACCTCCGCAGCCTTTAGCATTGCGAAGAGCTCGCGAATCGTTTTATCCATCCCTTGCATATTATAGTTCATCACGAAGCCTTTGTAGCTTGGTGGAAGTGATTGGAGAATTCTGTCAATGACGCAATCATCCGGAAGATTAACTCCCAGTTGAATCAAGTGATTACAATACCCAGACATTTTGAGTATATGCTCACTGACAGAACTATTCTCCTCCATCTTGCAGCTATAAAACTTATTGGAGACTTCATATCTCTCAATCCGGGCATTCTGTTGGAATATTAACTTCAACTCTTGGAACATCTCATATGCCCCATGACGTTCAAAACGTTGTTGAAGTCCCGCTTCTAAGCCGTAAAGCATGGCACATTGAACTATCGAGTAGTCATCAGCTTTGCTCTGCCGGACGTTCTTAACGTCGTCTGTTGCATCAGCAGCAGGCCTGGCACCCAGCGGTGCTTCCAGGACGTAACTCTTCTGTGCAGCAATGAGGATAATCCTCAAGTTACGAACGCAGTCCGTGTAATTGCTACCATCATCTTTCAACTTTGCCTTCTCAAGGAACGCATTAAAATTCAACGGAACAACAGCACGGGCCATCTATCTACAATCAACATAAACAAGCAAGATACTATCAGGGACTAAGTTCATGATAAATTTAAGTTCAATTAATCATATTACTTAAGAACTCCCACTTAGATAGACATCCCTCTAATCTTCTAAGTGATCACGTGATCCACATCAACTAAACCATGTCCGATCATCACGTGAGATGGAGTAGTTTCAATGGTGAACATCACTATGTTGATCATATCTACTATATGATTCACGCTCGACCTTTCGGTCTCCGTATTCCGAGGCCATGTCTGTATATGCTTGGCTCGTCAAGTATAACCTGAGTATTCCGCGTGTGCAACTGTTTTGCACCCGTTGTATTTGAACGTAGAGCCTATCACACCCGATCATCACGTGGTGTCTCAGCACGAAAAACTTTCGCAACGGTGCATACTCAGGGAGAACACTTCTTGATAATTAAGTGAGAGATCATCTTATAATGCTACCGTCAATCAAAGCAATATAAGATGCATAAAAAGATAAACATCACATGCAATCGATATAAGTGATATGATATGGCCATCATCATCTTGTGCTTGTGATCTCCATCTTCGAAGCACCGTCATGATCACCATCGTCACCGGCGCAACACCTTGATCTCCATCGTAGCATCGTTGTCGTCTCGCCAATCTTATGCTTCTATGACTATCGCTACCGCTTAGTGATAAAGTAAAGCATTACAGGGCGATTGCATTGCATACAATAAAGCGACAACCATATGGCTCCTGCGAGTTGCTGATAACTCAGTTACAAAACATGATCATCTCATACAATAAAATTTAGCATCATGCCTTGACCATATCACATCACAACATGCCTTGCAAAAACAAGTTAGACGTCCTCTACTTTGTTTGTTGCAAGTTTTACGTGGCTGCTACGGGCTTAAGCAAGAACCAGACTCACCTACGCATCAAAACCACAACGATAGTTTGTCAAGTTGATGCCGTTTTAACCTTCGCAAGGACCGGGCGTAGCCACACTCGGTTCAACTAAAGTTGGAGAAACTGACACCCACCAGCCACCTGTGTGCAAAGCACGGCGGTAGAACTAGTCTCGCGTAAACGTACGCGTAATGTCGGTCCGGGCCGCTTCATCCAACAACACCGCCGAACCAAAGTATGACATGCTGGTAGGCAGTATGACTTATATCGCCCACAACTCATTTGTGTTCTACTCGTGCATATAACATCAAACCATAAAAACCTAGGCTCGGATGCCACTGTTGGGGAACAAAGTAATTTCAAAAAAATTCCTACGCACACGCAAGATCATGGTGATGCATAGCAACGAGAGGGGAGAGTGTTGTCTACGTACCCTCGTAGACCGAAGCGGAAGCGTTGATGCAACATAGAGGAAGTAGTCGTACGTCTTCCCGATCCGACCGATCCAAGCACCGTTACTCCGGCACCTCCGAGTTCTTAGCACACGTCCAGCTCGATGACGCTCCCCGGGATCCGATCCAGCAAAGCTTCGGGGATGAGTTCCGTCAGCACGACGGCGTGATGACGATGATGATGTTCTACCGACGCAGGGCTTCGCCTAAGCACTGCAACGATATGACCGAGGTGGAATATGGTGGAGGGGGGCACCGCACACAGCTAAGGAACAATCACGAAGATCAATTTGTGTGTCCTAGGGTGCCCCCCTGCCCCCGTATATAAAGGAGGGAGGGGGAGGTGCGGCCGGCCCCCATGGGGTGCGCCTGGAGGAGTCCTACTCCCACCGGGAGTAGGACTCCCCCCTATCTTGCCTTGTTGGAGAAGGAAAGGGGGAGGGAGAAGAGGAAAGGGGGGCGCCGCCCCCCCTTCCTTGTCCTATTCAGACTAGGGGGGAGGGGCGCGCGGCCTGCCCTGGCCGGCCCCTCTCTTCTCCCTTATGGCCCATGAAGGCCCATTAACCCCCCGGGGGTTTCCAGTAACCCCTCGGTACTCCGATAAAATGCCGATTTCACCCGGAACGATTCCGATGTCCAAATATAGGCTTCCAATATATCGATCTTTATGTCTCGACCATTTCGAGACTCCTCGTCATGTCCGTGATCACATCCGGGACTCCGAACTACCTTCGGTACATCAAAATGTATAAACTCATAATAAATGTCAACGTAACATTAAGCGTGCGGACCCTACGGTTCGAGAACAATGTAGACATGACCGAGACACGTCTCCGGTCAATAACCAATAGCGGGACCTGGATGCCCATATTGGCTCCTACATATTCTACGAAGATCTTTATCGGTCAGACCGCATAACAACATACGTTGTTCCCTTTGTCATCGGTATGTTACTTGCCCGAGATTCGATCGTCGGTATCCAATACCTAGTTCAATCTCGTTGCCGGCAAGTCTCTTTACTCGTTCCGTAATACATCATCTCACAACTAACATATTAGTTGTAATGCTTGCAAGGCTTATGTGATGTGCATTACCGAGAGGGCCCAGAGATACCTCTCCGACTATCGGAGTGACAAATCCTAATCTCGAAATACGCCAACCCAACAAGTACCTTTGGAGACACCTGTAGAGCACCTTTATAATCACCCAGTTACGTTGTGACGTTTGGTAGCACACAAAGTGTTCCTCCGGTAAACGGGAGTTGCATAATCTCATAGTCATAGGAACATGTATAAGTCATGAAGAAAGCAATAGCAACATACTAAACGATCGGGTGCTAAGCTCATGGAATGGGTCATGTCAATCAGATCATTCAACTAATGATGTGACCTCGTTAATCAAATAACAACTCTTTGTTCATGGTTAGGAAACATAACCATCTTTGATTAACGAGCTAGTCAAGTAGAGGCATACCAGTGACACTCTATTTGTTTATATATTCACACATGTATTATGTTTCCGGCTAATACAATTCTAGCATGAATAATAAACATTTATCATGATATATGAGGAAATAAATAATAACTTTATTATTGCCTCTAGGGCATATTTCCTTCACCGCCCTCCATGGTGCTTCTGGGCTCCAGCTCTGGGAGTGGAGACGCTGCACGCGGCCTGGAGTTGCTCCCGGTGCAGGCCCCTCCTCTGCCTGCTCCTGGGCGTGGCCGCAGCCCGGCACGCCAGCTTTCGCCATGCTTGGCGCGGCGTCGTTCCCAGGAGGCCCGCACGTCGCCTGCCTCCCCTCCGATGTCGCCAACTACAGTGCTACCACCACCGCCTCGGTCCAAAAGAAGTGATGATCGCCCATCCCCGCTCTCGCAGGCGCGGCCAAGCCAAGTGTTGCTCCGCCTCTGTGCACCGGACTCCCTTCAGGCGCCGCTGCTCTCGCCCGCCAAGCCGCCTGGCTTCGAGGCCTCCCCGACGCCTCCACTTGTTTCCAGCGGCCCTTTGCGGCGCACGCCCTCGCCGGTGCTGCTGCGAAGGAAGGCTGCAGGAGGTGGTGCCGTGGGCTTGCAGTGCGTAACACCCCTCTTTGAAGACTGTCAGGAGGCTGTCCTGCCGACCCCTGCTCCAGGTTTGCCGAAGGCGCCGACGGCTCATCGGAAGACCATGGCTGGAATCAACATAGCCAAGACCGGCGGTGGGTTCTCCATCAGCAAGCCTACGGCTGGTGCTCGCCCCAAGTCAGCCCCGGCAGCCAGGGCTGCGGAACTCCTCGTGTGCCACAGCTTGGGCATTGTCAAAGACGGGGAAGACGTCAGTGCCGCTGTGTTGGATGCTTTCACGGACCGCTTCAAGGACCAGCTGTCGCCGGGCATGATCGTGGCCATGCGTGGGCTGTTCAAGCTTGATGACAGCAGCGCAGTGGATGTCGAGGAGGCCCTCATAGCACATGGTGGGGGAGGTGCTCTTGACCTGGTGCAGAACGGCGACGACGCCGTGCCGCAGCTGGAGGCAAGCTGAGCTTTCGCTGGTTCTGCTCAAATTGGGTTCCCAGTTTCCTATGTTAGCAAAGATCCATGTCCCTGTACGTGTTTCCTCCATGTGTAAGGGTACTAGCTATTCTGCAAGCATGCTAGTTGTAGTCGGCCTATGGCCATGTAATCTTTGGGTTGTCTCCGTTAGCGTATTCGGAGGGCCAGGCTCTGTTGGTATGCCTTGCATGGCATGTGGTTTGCTTCCTGGTTGTATCAGTGATGCTCTGAACTTTGCTAGTTCTTCTACATCTGCATCTATCAAATGGCCAAGCTCCAGGGTGTTTCCAGTTATATAATGCTAGAGCAACCGATTAATTTCTGAGCTGGAATGTGAGGGGACTGAACTGCCCAAATCGACGCTCCACTGTCAACGCCACGATCGCCTCTTCGTCTTGCCATGTTGTTTGCCTACAAGAAACCAAGCTCAACAACGTCGATCAGTTCACGGCCGCCTTTTTAGGCGGGCAGAGATTGCGCAGTTTCGCGCAAAGACCGGATATTGGCACTAGGGGAGGCATTTTGCTGCTCTAGGATGATCTTCTTGTTGACGTGTCCGACATATCCCTCAATACATATTGCCTTTCCGCCATGGTTAGTGTGCGCAGAACCGATGTGCTATTCAAAATCACTTCCGTCTATGGTCCCACGGACAACTCCTGCAAAGACGCTTTCTTTGCCGAGCTTCTGAGTCAGAAGCCGCCCCCAGGGATGGCTTGGCTTGCTTCCGTAGATTTCAACCAAATTTATCGTGCGAGAGACAAGAACAAGAGAAATGTTAATTGCAGCAGGATAAATCGCTTTAGGGCAGCGCTCTAAAGTTGTGAGCTCAAGGAAATCCACCTTCAAAACCACAGATTCACATGGAGCAACGAGAGGGTAAACCCAACCCTTAGCAAGCTGGACTCCTTCTTCTGCAATGCAGAATGGGATACTACCTTCAACTCCCATATCCTGAATGCACTCTCCTTCTCACTCTCCGACCACCGCCCGCTCTTGCTTGCCGATGACAAGGGACCGCGAAGGCCTCGGGTCTTCAAATTCGAAAACTTCTGGGTATCCATGCCCGGATTCATTGAGGTGGTTCAAAGGGTGTGGAGCGAAAGAGTTGATCACACTGAGCCATACCAAATTCTGTACCACAAGCTCAAAAAGACGGCGCTTCGACTTTCCGAGTGGAGTAGGGGCCTCTTCTCAAAGGCAAAAATCCACCTCCAAGCCGCCCTTTTGGTGATTCTCCGCCTTGATATTGCCCAGGAGGGTAGACTCCTGTCCGCTGACGAGCGTGAGCTACGTGCTAGGCTCAAGAGGCGAGTCATTGCCTTGTCCGTGCTTGAAAGATCTCACAAGAAGCAATGCGCCAGAATCGCCAACCTTAGGGAGGGGGATGCGAATACTAAATTCTTCCACCGCCGTGTTAATGCTAGAAGGCGTAAAAATCACATCCACAGAATCAAGAACGAGCATGGATGGGTCACCGAGCATGTGGCTAAGGAGAAAGTAATCCATGATCATTTTTCCAACGTCATGAAGAGAGGCCCCATAAGCAGCAAGGATTTCAACTGGGATGAGCTAAATTTGGAACCCCTTGACCTCCAGGGCCTTGACTCTGCTATGACTGAGGGTGAGGTCCTCGAAGCGATCAAAGACATGCCAAGTGACAAGGCCCCGGGACTGGATGGGTTCACGGGCCTTTTTTTCAAGAGGTGTTGGAACATTGTCAAGGCCAACCTCATGCGGGTCATCAACCATTTTGACTCCCTCCACACTTCAAACCTCCAGTGGCTCAATTCCGCCAACGTGGTGCTACTGCCTAAGAAAGAAGGGGCAGAGGTAATCGCCGACTATAGGCCCATTAGCCTCATCCACGCGATCGTGAAAATTATTGCGAAGGTGCTCTCCTTAAGGCTTGCCCCCACATGACAAAGCTCGTTTCCAACGCCCAGAGCGCCTTCATCAAAACAAGAAGCATCCATGACAACTTCATGTATGTCTGTAATCTCGCTCGGCGCCTACATAAGAGCAAGACCCCTTCACTTATCTTCAAGCTTGACATCCGCAAGGCTTTCGACACCGGGAAGTGGGAGTACTTGCTTGACCTTCTCCAACGGCGAGGATTCCCAAGCAAATTTAGGGACTAGATTGCAGCCCTCCTTTGCTCCTCCTCCTCGAGGATCATCCTCAATGGTATTTCCGGCGAGCCAATTAAACATGGACAGGGCCTTCGGCAAGGGGACCCCATATCCCCACTGCTTTTCGTCATCGCCATTGATCCTCTCCAAAGAATTCTTGATGTGGCTACGAGAAGAGGGCTCCTCCATAAAATAAGGGGTAGGGGAGCCATGATGAGGACCTCCCTCTATGCGGACGATGCGGCTGTCTTCTTGGCTCCAATCAAAAGGGACGTTGACAACCTTGCAGACATTTTGAGGGGCTTCGGTGTGGTCACGGGGCTGTGCACTAACTTCCACAAGAGCTCTTTTGTGCCCATCCGCTGCAATTACCTCGATCTGGGCTGCCTGATCCAGAGGCTACCGGCTGTTAGGACTTCCTTCCCTCTGCGCTACTTGGGGCTTCCTCTCTCAGTTTGGCAACTAAAGTTGGTGGATCTTCAGTTTCTAGTGGACAAGGCTGCAAGCAAGCTAACAACTTATGAGGGCAAAAACATCACCACCATCGGAAGAACGACTCTTGTCAAGTCCATGATCACCTCCCAAGTGGTCTACCCCGCCACACCGCTAGTTATTCTGCCAACCATCTTGCTCAAAGTCAACAAACTTCAGAGAGCTTTCCTTTGGTCCGGTTCGGACAAGACGACGAGAGCGAAATGCAAGGTGAACTGGGAGATTGTTTGCCGGCCACCTCAATATGGGGGACTTGGGGTCCTTAACACCAACAAGTTTACACGTGCCCTCCGGTTGCGATGGCCATGGTATGAATGGAAGGAGCCCACCAAGATGTGGGTGGGGATGGGAAACCAATGCGACGAGGAGGACCTAAATTTTTTCTATCCATCCACCACTATCACCATTGGCAAAGGTGCGAAGACCCCCTTTTGGGACTCACCTTGGCTCCTTGGGAGCAAGCCAAAAGACATTGCCCCGCTCATTCACGAAGCTTCAAAGAGAAAGAATTGGGAGGTGCGGGAGGCCCTCTCACACAATGCATGGATCCACAAGATCAAACCCCCCACCAACATCTCCGCAGAGCACATCACGCAGTTCTTCACTCTTTGGGCGCTTTTGCATGAGGTCCAACTTGATGAACTCACCGAGGATGACATTGTATGGAAGCATACGGCTAGTGGGACCTACTCGGCGGCATCTGCTTACAAGGCGCAATTCTTAGGGATGGTTTTTACACCTTTGGATAAAATGGTTTGGAAGGCTTGCCCCCCCCCCAAATGGGAGATTGTTTGCCGGCCACTTCAATATGGGGGACTTGGGGTCCTTAACACCAACAAGTTTACACGTGCCCTCCGGTTGCGATGGCCATGGTATGAATGGAAGGCGCCCACCAAGATGTGGGTGGGGATGGGAAACCCATGCGACGAGGAGGACCTAAATTTTTTCTATGCATCCAGCACTATCACCATTGGCAACGGTGCGAAGACCCCCTTTTGGGACTCACCTTGGCTCCTTGGACGCAAGCCAAAAGATATTGCCCCGCTCATTCACGAAGCGTCAAAGAGAAAGAATTGGAAGGTGCGGGAGGCCCTCTCACACAATGCATGGATCCACAAGATCAAACCCCCCACCAACATCTCCGCGGAGCACATCACGCAGTTCTTCACTCTTTGGGCACTTTTGCATGAGGTCCAACTTGATGAACTCACCGAGGATGACATTGTATAGAAGCATACGGCTAGTGGGACCTACTCGGTGGCATCTGCTTACAAGGCGCAATTCTTAGGGATGGTTCTTACACCTTTGGATAAAATGGTTTGGAAGGCTTGCCCCCCCCCCCCCAAAAAAAATCAAGTTCTTCGCTTGGCTGGCGTTGCCAGACGGAATTTGGACCGCCGATAGATTGGCCAAACGCGGGTGGCCCAACTGTGATCTCTACACTCTTTGCAAGGGAGTGCAGGAATGTGGGTCTCATCTCTTCTTCAAATGCCGCTACACATGAAGGCTTTGGTCCTTGATCATTGACAAATACCACATTCACGGTCTTGACACCAACGGTTGGCCCCTCTTCGACTCGGTTGAGGCTTGGTGGGCAAGTACTTGCGACAATGGCATGCCAAACCGCCAAGCCAAGGCGTCCCTCACCATGCTTATTACATGGACCGTCTGGAATGAGCGAAACGCAAGGGTCTTGAAGCACAAGAGCGCCCCTCCACCTACATTGCTTGACTCCATCGATACTGAGGCCAACCTTTGGGTCATCGTCGGTGCAAAAAAAATTAGGGTCTCTTATTTTGCGAGAGTGAACTCATGCCGTGTATTAAGTGACTTGTAACAAACTCTTTTCTCTCTTAATTAATGGATGAGGCAAAGCTTTTGCCTCCGTTTCAAAAAAAACTAGCCTCTAACTCGACCTGTGCCAAAATCTTCATACAAGATTCTACACCTGGTATCGATGCTTTGAACATAAAAGACAGTGAAAGAACTAGCAACAGCATTAGTTAGGAAAATAGATTGATTTATTAGTTAGAAAGATTTGTGATAAACAATGGAGGATGAATATGCAACGACGGCAACAACTTATTGCCAGGAAAGATGAGTTGCTGAAGCAAGGTTCCGAGCAGTAGTAAAAAGCACTAGATCATGGATGGCGCGCGTTGCCGCGCTCGTCTACTTTTATAATAGAATTATATAATTTTTTTCATAAATAAAGTGTCAAAAGATCTGTATATTTTTTGTTGAAATATAAATGGTGCAAATAGTGGAAAAATATTGCAGTACCCAGCCATTGAACCATAAGTAGAACCAGAGAAGTAATAATAAGAATTGGTGAAGCGATACCTGGCATATCATGCATGGACATTTGGATAGTACAATGCATATATAAATTAAGTAATAATACCCTGGTATGACATGCCATAATAGGGTAGCGATATGTGCAGACCTAGTTAAAACAAACTATACAACTCTAGTTCATAATTTGTTTGCATTGTCTTCTATTCTGAAAGAGCCGCGAGAAAGATCTTGTCCATGGAGCATATGCTAACTATTTTCAGCTAGCAAATTATAACCTTGTCCACGTCCGAGCATTTCCGTGCCAGTCAAAGTTAAGATGGATGAAACAAAAAGCAAGATATAAACACGATATGCATGAAAGCACATAACTTCAATGGTATGACGTGGAACTGCACATACCAACACTGCTTGGACCACCTGACATCGGTGTGTATGCAATAAGTCTGGTGCGCACAGTGTTAGGTCTTGCAAACTACTCATGGTTAAGCGCCGAAGACCATACAAAGAAGACAAGGCAGTGACAACGGGAAAAACAAACTGTCAAACATTTACATTTTTAGATTAACAATCATATACTTAGAAAGCAGGAAATGATCTTTGCCACCAATTATTGCTTACCGTTAACAAAGCCATAGTAACACCAATCCTTCAAAAGTGTTTATGGCATTAACCTATGCTTTGATGACAACACTGCCGGCACCAGTTGTCACAGGTATATTGTTGCTTAGTTTAAACATATCATCTGTCAAATCAGCAGAGAGTAGTCATTGAAAGTTCGATAGCAGCATCGAACGGCTTTGAAATCCCATCAAGCCTATTTCTAGCCCGAGTAGGTTAGCCTCTTTTAACCAAAATATTGCACAATTTTTCTCCGACCAACTATGTGATATAGCAAATAGCCACAAAAAGAGGCCAGACAACAGCAAGGCATTCTTGTAGCCCCCATGATAATGATTATTATGTTCTTTGTGATGATTTTGCATTCACAGTATGTGGTGCTGCTTGAGCGGCTTCATTCAATTTCCTGAAGTGGTTGGATGCCTATTGGTGCTTACTTCAAGTAAAATAAGGCATCGTAAGAAATGTACAAGTAGCCAATAAGAGAAAAATAATTTATGTCCATTCTGATAACTCCGGACAATACCAATTTGATTTACAGACCAAAAACAACAAATTTCAAAATTATATTACATCAGTGTGAGCTTCAGGAAAATTACAGTTAAATGAAGATCCTGGAAGATTAGAGTGGCTATTCTCAAACAGAAGTTCCTTGAATATTGACTCTTATTCTACTGCAAATATTCTTCTAGAATTGAAGCCCTCCACAAACTTGAAATTCATCAACCCTTTGAAAGCAAAGAAGACACATAATACAGTTTCACAAAACCAAGATAAGTTGGTCTTGGTCTCTAAATAAAAAGAAATTAAAAATACAAAAAAATGAACAGAATTCTAGTTTAATTTTGAGTGTACCATGATCGCAGTTAACAACATTAGGTTGATACAACAACTACTTATAGACTGGAAATGACCCATCTTGTTGTTCTTGTTGACAGTACTGTCATCAGCCGAAACTTATCCTGAATAACGTCCCAGTTTGCCATCTTTAAGCATGTTGTCCCCATCTTATCCACTTTCTTTAGAGAAAAAAAGTGGCACAGTTCACCAGTTCATGAATAGGACCGTAAGTGAAGCAAGATACTATCACTGCAAGCACATAATATTATCGGATACATTATCCTGTATACTGCACCACCATGTGATCATGTAAATGAGGATAGCTCGTTTCGCCTGATACAATAAATCAAAATCAAGTTATAACTGAACGTGTAATAAATCAAGAAAAACATGAAGAATTTGTAGAAAAGTGTCAGCTTGACATGAACATCGAGTGGAATCAAACACCTAATATTCGAATTGAACATGGTGTACCACAGACCAAGCGAACCTAAAGTCCTAAACCAACATGTAAAATTTGGGGATGAAGGTGGCAACACAACCTGGGCATGGAGAGAAAGCAAGGCAGCAACAACGCCGCAGTTCCATGTGGTGACGCTCGCGGTGGAAAGGCTGCCACGCTTGCTTGGAGAGCAGCGCCATGGCACCGCGGAGCAAAGATCGTGTGTTGCCCCGGCTTGCGTTCTTATTGGGGTGAGGACAGAAGGCGGACTGGAACCTCTAGGCCATCGGCGCCACCGCTATCATCCATGTGGCGCAGACCACGGAGCCACGAGATAGAGGGCAGCCGGAGGAGGCATGGTGGAGATGGAGTTGAGCCAAAGCGGCGAAGATAGTGGCGGCGGGTGTGGGCTTGCGGCTGTGACGCACCTAGTTTTGCATGTACAGATCATGAAGCCACGTGACCTGGAAAGGAGGAGAGCTTCAGGCAATATAGTATAAGTGGATGAAGTGCAAACGGCGAAGAGTAGCGTACCTTCATTGTTCGCAGCCATCAAGTGGTACATATTAGCCGCCATTGATGGCATCCATGAACTGACGCTTTACTGCTTCCTTTCAATGATAGCGATCAATTCAATCGCCCATGACGCGCCATTGAACAGCCGCGGCGCCCGTTCGCATCTCCCCACCGAAGCTCCAGATGCGCATTGTCGAGCGAGAAGCTCCGCATCGGCTGGCGGGGCCCCCGTCTTATGGTTGGATATTTTTTTTCTCGCCCAATGTGGCCACCACGCTAGGGCTCGTGCTGTCGTGCAAACGAAACAAAGGTAGGTATGGTTGAAGCCCATCAGGCCCAATTTTACACCAAGTGCTCGAAATTGTCATGGGAGTAGCGGCCCAACACGGAAATCGCTCAGTTGCAGCGAATGGCGCGAGCGGACATGGGATTAAGTGCAATCAAACGGCCAAAAGTGACTAAATCTGAAGATCCAACGGCTGCTAATGCTAATAGGCTAAGAGGGCTCGAAAGATGCTCAGTTTTAATATCTTTAAATATGAGACATTGTATTCTGCGAAATTTGTTCCAGGATGGTCACTCTGTCGTTTGACATGGTTGCAAGTCATGCTCCATCCGATACAATGTAAATGAGGCAACAGGTATCAGAACTATTTAGTACTTAAAATGTCAAGGGGGATACTAAGGTTTCCATAGCTATTAATCTTGCTTCAGGACCACCTTACTCCCAACATTAATTTTTATGCAAGGTAAGTAGGTAGCTCAGATTGGATAAGAGGAACATAGTTTACCTGCTATTTGGCAAAAAATAGCACTCCAGGAAATGCAAGAATCACATTCTGTAGATCAGAGAAGAAACTGGTTGGCAAATCATCAATTTCTTTTCTCTTTGAGAAGGCGCAAATCATCAATTTCACTAATCTGAGTAGCATTTCCTGAAGTATCATCCTTTTCAATGACATATGCCTTGATTAGTAGGTAAAAAGAACATAAAAAGCATAAATCTGACGAAATATCCAACCATGGAAATGTGGCAACACATTTAATCAATTGAATCATATCAGATGATAAAGTAGCAGCTTAACAATTGAATCATATCAAATATAGTGAAGTATATTTTTTTGAAGACTAGTACACCTGAATACGTCAAAACAGATAAGAGATACAGTGATGAACTGCTGATGTTCAGGTGGCTATAGTTTGGCATTTGAATGCTAGAAACTTAGAAAGACTAGTGATGTAGTCTTGCATTACTCTTCAACAGTAAAGACTGGTTCCATATGCAAAGAACAACATGATCCATTTCTAGTGATTACGAGCACACTTTGTTTTACCCCTGACACTTCACAAAAATGTCAGAAATAACCCCATCCTTAAAAAGATATACTCAGTACAGGTGCATTTCCAATAGGAAATCATGTCATGAACATGAAGTTGATCACCAACTGTTGTTCAATCACCAAAAGTCACCGCAAGAACAGTTTCCATCCTTAAAATGGTGGAAACGGTTTGCATCACGCATAACAATCTCTCTCTCAGCTATCTTTGAAATAAATTTTGTTACCGTGTGGCAGTCAACACAAATTCGAAGATTTTTCATCACACGAACTGTTGTTCCAGGAGGTGTATTTAAAATACCAAATACCATAGCAAGTTTTTCACTGTGACCACATAACACACCGCTCTTCTGCTCTTCTTCAAGATCCTGGAAAACATCCTCTGTATTGGGAACATAACCTTGACGTGCCATCTGCTCTGAGAAAACATTAAGTGCGCCAATAATCCTTTCATACCAAGGATGAGACTTATCATGAGCTACAAAAACATGCCGTTTGTTCTTCAATTCAATCCAACTGCAAGCTGGTTCCTTCTTCATGCCCTTCTTTCTCATAGATAGCCGCAGGTGTGCTGCTTCATTCCATCTCCCGGAACAGGAATACGTATTTGATAAAATTACATGAGATCCCATGCTCCTAGGTTCAAGCTCAAAGATTTTCTTGGCAACTTTTTCAGCTAACACGGTATTTTTGTTGACCTTGCAAGCCCTTAACAACGTGGACCAGACACTTGCGGTTGGTTTTATTTGCATCTTAGAGATGAAATTGTAGGCTTCTTCCAACTCCCCTGCACGGCCAAGAATATCTGCAAGTGCTCCATAATGCTCAAGAGAGGGAACAATGCCGTAATGGTCCGACATTCTGTTGAAATACTTCCGGCCCTCGTCCACCAATCCAGCATGACTGCACGCAGTTAAAACGGCTATAAACGTGATATGATTAGGCTTCACATTTCCCAACTCCATCCTGTCAAACAACAACAGAGCCTCTCTTGCTGGACCATGTAAAGCATGTCCCATGATCATCGCAGTCCAGGATACAGTATCAGGTGACTGCATTCGATCAAAGATGTGACGAGCTATGCTCACGTTTCCACATTTGCAGTACATGTCAATCAGGGAGCTAGATATGAACATATTACCGTCAAACCCTCCAAAGATGACGTACGCATGCAGCTGCTTGCCGAGAAGCAGCGAAGCAACATTTCCACAGGCAGGTAAGAGGCTCGAGAAAGTACGAGGCAGAGGTCTAACTCCAGAATGCAGCATCCGGCGAAATATTCGAAGAGCCTCCTCCACAGACCCATTCTGTGCACACCCCGCAAGCATTGAGTTCCACAGGATAGCATCGCGGCACGGGAGACTGTCGAACACCTTGACCGAGTAATCCGTTCGAGTGCAGTTCGCGTACATATCGATCAAGCTGCTGCCAACGAACACATCATCAACAAAACCGTTCCTGGTTGCAAAGCCATGGACTTCCATTCCCCTCCTGACGTCGGAGCACTTGGCGAAGATCGGCAGCACACTCGACAAGGTAAACGAGTTTGGCTTGCACCCATCTATCCACATCTCCCTGAGCACTACCAGAGCCTCTTGGTGCCTCCCCTTCTCCGCATACCCGAACACCAGCGTGTTCCAGGACACGGGGTCCTTCTCGGTCATTTCGTCGAACACCTTCCGCATGCTCTCCAACAACTCCCCTGCCGCGTCTTCCGTCCCGGGGGAGCAGCACGGCGCTGCAGGGAGCTTGCAGTAGAGGTTGAGGAGCGCGTTGGCGGTGAAGCGGTCGGCGAAGGCGCCGGAGCGGAGCGCGAGCGCGTGGAGGGACGCGCCGAGGGCGGGGAGGCCGAGGGCGGAGCAGCACTTGAGCGCGGCCGGCAGGGAGGCCGGGACGGCGGAGCGGGGCGCGGCGGCGGCGCGCATCCGGAGGAAGAGGGCGATGGCGTGGTGGAAGTCCCCCTGGGTCGCCGCCGCGCGGACCTGGTGCGCCCATGACGGCGGGAATGGCGCGGTGGTGGCCACCGCCACCGCCGCCAGGGGCCGCGGCTGCATGTGCAGCCGTGAGAAGAGAGGCGGGGGCGGCGAACTGCTCGGGCTGGGTCGGCGAGCGGTGGCGCCCGCGCCCTCGGCCTCGGCCTCGGGGTGCAGTGATGTGTGCGGCGCAGGAGTGATGGTGCGCTCTGGTTTCAATGGAGCAGACACGGAACGGGTCTCTCCTCCTTGTACGCCGGGAATGCAACGTTGGCTGGGGCGTCCTCGCGACGAGGCCGGTTGCCGGCTCGTCACGCTCGTGATAGAACGGCGGCAGGGTGAAACCACGGCCTGCACGGCACAACGGATGCACTGCCCGTACGTGTTGGGAGCGTCCATACTACCCCACTGAAAGTTTCAACCCTAAACTCGATGCTGGTCTAAATTGCCCCCTCAAAATTACAAAACCATCGCAAACTAATCTGTGGTTGGATACTTAGGTGGACAGCCCATTATGGTTCAAATTCTGATGCTCGTTTTATTTCTGGATTTATTTTAAGATTTTCGGCGATGTGCACTTAAGGAGAGGAGACGTTCCTGTCGACTACGAGGCGCCTATGGTGGTTTTGTCAATCTCAAGATGATATGTCAGCTCAGTCTCTCGGAGGTGCACATAGGGGCAGGGGGGTGCGCGTATATATGAGTCTCTGCGTATATACTTTCTTCAACTCTGGTTTCTCCTCAGTGCAGCCAGGTCGGCAAAATTACCATCTCACACATTGACTCAGTTGACTAGAGGCAACTGCGTTATCTCTCGCCTGTTACCCCTTCCTTTCTTGTGCCCCCTTGCTATTTTTCTTTCTCTTTCCTGGTAGACTTCACCATCCAACATCTTCGCTGCCAACCACCACCGCCACCGCCAGTCGTCACCCCCTCCCCCTATCTCATCCTTTTCTCAAACCACACAGAACCCTATGCACAGATGACCGAGAAAGGAGGGCAGTGGTAGTGGTCACCTCAATGGTAGTCACCCAGTCCACGGCTATCAACAACAATGAGGCAAACTATTGTATGTGGTATGGAGCAATGACACACACAAGAGTAGGAGGTGCAAGAGTAGGAGGAAGCTGAGGAGATGCGAAACGGGGGAGGAGAGGGGGGGTGGCAAAGCGAGAGGTTTTATGCATGGAAGGGAAAGAGCGGAAGCACATACCACCCCGCTTTACTTATTTTGGGATGGTTCTCATTTATATAAGAAATGGCCGATAGTACTAGTAGATTCTTATACCTGAGTTTGAGCAGGAAGCAATGTTGTGTCATTCTAGTCTTTATGAATGATACTTTATTTAAAATGTTCATAAATTCACTCAATCATGTGATGAATGTCAAAGACTAGGCGAGAAATTCTGCTAAATTATTCATTAGTTATTGAACCATTTGATGTATTGGATTTTGATTATGTGATATATTTACCTTCATCCTATAGAATACTCATATTCTAGCTATTGTTGATTATCTCACTAAATGGTTAGACGATATTCCAACTAAATATTTTATCATAATAGTTACTCCTTTTCAATTTATTAGGCTCGTCTTACAAATCACATCAACTAAAAAGAATTTAACAAAGTGCCAAAAGCATATTAATGCTACATGCATGAGCAAAGTGCAATGCTTAATTCCACTTTGAGAATCAAAGTTTGGCATAATTTAGTGTAGGCATAGCGAAATTTGCCTGTCCCCAAGACAAGAAGCCTTACAATTAGGAAATTTCTGTTTTTTAGATGGACCTAACAAACTGGAAGGAAGGGAGTACTCAAGTTTGAATCTTTTAGACATTTAATGACTGATGGTGGTACTCATTTGTTGCATAGTGCATTAAAAACAGTTCTATAGTGCCATCACCTTAGCATTCTCAAACTATTAGTCGTGTAGAATGAATTATTAGGAAAAATAGGTTGATATTGCAAAAAGACTACTAATCAGTTAACGAAGGATTTGCAAATATACTCACTACAACAGAGATGAGATAATACAACATTTTTCCCGTAGCAATACACCCCAAATGGCACTGTTACAATAATAAGATGATGCTTTGGTTTATTCCATAGCAATTGGTTATCACACCAAAAAATACTACTATGGTGATAGACTATTGCAACTGAAAAATGTTTTGTTGTGGTAGCAACAAAATGATTGTGGTGGGAGATTAAAAATTGTTGTGATAGGCATCCCAACAATTTTTTTGTTATGATAATATCTTGACACGATGACTGTGCATACACATGCATGATTACATAAAGAAATAAGTACAACATACTATGCGACATGCATTACCAAAAGCTGCATAGTATGTTCAGAAACCAAAGCATCGGTGCATTAAATAATTTAAAAGCGAATATATCCGAAAATACATACGTAGATATATTTTAGGTCTGAAAAGGGTACATTTTGTAGTTTCTAGAGACAAAGACCCAACCAAATGAAATACTTTGTTTCCACTACCATTCTTCATTCCATGTTAATATATTAAACTTCAGGACAGCAAAGCTCCCATTGATCTTCGCTCCAGTCATATATTTCCACCCTGCAAGGCACTGAGCAAATCAATTAGTTAGATAGTATAAAGGCTAAGGTGAAGCAACTAATTTGATTCAGTTCTACATCTATTAGTCTACACAATTTATAAGGAAAAAAAGATGGGCACTATAATTTTTATGGGAATCGAAACATGATATCAAGTCAGGCTAATGTTCGGCACTCACAAAGGAGAAATAGCAACTTTACATCTCTACAATATACTGCTGTGCACAGGTGCTGGTTGATGGCGGGGTACTGAACAGCTTAACATGGCTACATTGAAGTGGAATAAGTTTGGAAGTAATGATTCATAGAGTATAGTTATTAATTCATTTATAGAAATTGACTGTTTAACCTTCGACATGATGTTTTTTTTTGCGGAATTTCAACATGATGTTTAACTCATCATGGTTTAACTATCGTGCACAGCAGCAAAACAGGGAGCATCTAGGGATAAAAAAACTGATAAGCCAGAATTTCCTCTTCAAGACTATTGTATGGTAAACTGTAAAGGTGTAAACTGTTCAAGAACATCTTGGAATTCAAATGGAGAAAAGAATCATTAATGCTGGGGCACGAAGCATCATAGCAAAAGGAAATGGTTACATAGCACGAAAAAATGAATTAGATTTTTTTGACACCTGAATTATTGCGAACCAATGTAGACGATGGTAAGATCAACTTACCTGTTGTGGTCGCAATAGTTGAAGCTAAAGGCGTCAACAGTGGTCCTTTTCATAGTAGGAACTTGCTCTAATTATGTAGACCTGCATTACATAACAGAGGTTGCATAGTTAGTCATAGTTACATCAACATACCTGGATCATCCCTATCATTATGTCTTATTGATCCCTTTTCGTTCATTTGCAATTCTTGTTTCGTGATGTAGGAACTCAGTCAACATGACATCATTGTTTGGCTGCACAAAAACATTGAACTTAAACACTTGAACATTCATGTGGATAACACCATTAACTCACCAAGCAAAATTTTAGAAGCTATAGAATCATAATTCTCAATTATGATGCAACGAGTTGCACAGAAAATCCATAAGAAATGACTTGTTAACTCTGGCCACATGTGGTTTTAAAGGATATCCCGAGTTCCCAACAGGGCTCTAGAAAAACTTTAAGAGTCTCACCTTGAACTTTGTTTTCTGAACTTGCTGGAACACCAAGCAATCACCGTCAGCTAGGTTGTGGCCGCAAACATTTTCCACCCAGTGCCGATGGAACCACTTAGCGCATGGTAAGGCAAATGAAACTCAACATCTTGTTCATCCACCAGATAAATCATCTCATTACACCACGGGAGATACCACTCTTTGAATAGCTGAGGTATGCGCTGCAAGATATTCGACCAAGTCAAATTACCGTCCAGTAAGCCACTACCATACAGATGGGATGGAAACAATGCATTGTCAATGGTAGCCATCTTGCTTTACCAGGCAGCTAGCTGTGGCAGTTTTATAGCAAATGGGCTTGACGAAGGAAGGGTGGTCGGAGCACAGCTGGCTCTTGAGCTCTTCAGCCTTGGTGAGGGCGTAGGCGCTCGCTTCGTCGGTGGCGTACACATCATCGGGTGGCAATTGCCTTCTTTGGACATATGCCCCTCCCCTGAAAGACAACCAAGTAATGGAGTAGTAAGTAGTACTACTTCCTATTCCTATGCATAAAAATTCGATGGAAAGAACAGTTTGGGTGAGGCATGGGTGTACCTGATTTTCCTGTCGCGGTAATCGGGTTGCTCGGGCAGACCGGCGACCCTGCCGGACCGCCGAGTCGGGGCGTCGCGACACCGCCTCGGCAGCTTGGTCTGCGGCACCAAGAAAGTCGGACGGGGTAAGGAACCAGACAGCGAAGCGGAGAAAGGCGAGACCTTTTGTCAGGAAGGAGGCATGGGCTTGAACTGACCGGCTTCGGCTTGACGGCGGCCTCGCGGACGGCGACGGAGAGGCGGTGCAGGCGCAGCTCCTCCAGCTTCCGCTTGTTCTCCTCCACCTGCCTCCTGCGCTGCTCCTCGTACGAGTTGGGTTCAGCCATCGCGCTCGCTCCGGCTGCCGACGTTGGGGGAGCGAGGTGGGGTGGGGAATTGGTGGGGAAACGGGGCGATTTGGGGGAGGGCGGCGCCGTTCAAATTTAAACAAAGAAGGAAGAGAAGGTCGTTGTGAAATTTATGCCGCGGAACTGTGGCAGGCCGAGCTTGGGCCGTCTCCTTCCCTTGCCCAAAACTACAAGAGGAAGGTAAACCTTTAGACCCGGCGCACCGGCCGAAACATTGCGCCGGTCGCCTCCCACCACACACGCATCTTGTGGGGCCAACCACCTCTTTCCCTCTTTCCTGCCTCATCTCTTTCAAGACCGAGCATGTGAGTCTATCGTCGCCTTCACATCTCATTTTTCTTCTTCATCGCTCTGCCATGGCATCCCTCGATCTCGCGTGCCCTGCGGCCTCATCCCCACATCCGACTACGCGTGAGCACCCATACAGGGGGCGTGCACGAGCTCGCTGATTTCCCGTGCTGTGTGGCGGGGCTGCGTGGCGACGACGAGCCTGATGCTCGTCCTGCGGGGGCGACGGCGCCCCCCGATTCCATGGTCGCGACAAGCCGGGCAGGCCGCACAACGGTCAATCGACGACGGGGACGCATTGCAGGCTGCTACGAGGCTATGGCACCGCACACTACTACGAGCGGCAGCTCACCGGCAGTGGAGCGGCCGGTCCGCGGCGGAGGCTGTTGTGTCCAACACGACAAATGCTGGGACCGGCGGCTACGCGAGGGGGCGTGCTGCAACCGATGAGGTGCAGCGCTGTAACCGGCGGAGGATTTGCTTCAACCGGCGAGGGTTGGTGGTGGTCGGCGATGGTTGTGTCCGCCATGATTTTTTTTACTGCATCCATTTTTTTGCTGGAACCACTTTTAATTTTTGCTCGAACCAGCTTTCGGTGTTGCTGCAAATTGAGAGGATGGAGGTGTCGTCGCCGTATGATTTTTGCGACATCAAATTTTGGCTGGAACCACTTCTTATTTTTGCTGGATCCAGCATTTGACTTTGCTACAACCGACGAGGATGGCCCTGGGATGGCGGTGGACGGCATGATTTTTTGCTGCACTGACATTTCAATTTTGCTGGAAACCTTTTCAATTTTTGCTGAAACTGTGTCAAAATTTTGTTGGAACCATGTTCAGTTTTTTGCTGGATCATAACATTGTTTTTTTGCTGGAAGCACATAATATTTTGCTGGAATCAAGTTTTTTTTGTTTCAAACTCGCGACGCCTGCTCTTTGTGTTTTTTTCCTGGACCACCTCTCTGTTTTTGCTGGAACCAGCGTCGTAGGGTGCTGGGACCGGTGAACTCATGGTGGTGGATCGCGATGTCACACGACGGTCGACTACTACGACCTGCTGCAACAGTGAACTTGATGATGCTCGACTGCGACGTTGTTTTTGCTGGAACGAACCCGTCGACGATGAGGCGGCGAGCGGGACTCCGGCGGCTGCGCAAGCGGGGTCAGCGATGCGATGGATTTCGGCGATCTGAGCCGCATCCTTTCCTTTTTTTCCTTTTTTATCTCGTGCGGGTTCGGATGCGGATGTGGGGGACAAAGCACTCTTGATCTGATGGTTCGCAGCTAGCGGAGCGAACGCACGGGATGCGATAGGCCAAAATTTCCGGCCGGTGCGCCAGCGCCTATCACTGAAAGTATAGTTTTTCCCCTCAAATCCTACTTGATGGATCAATATCCCCCTAAACTCTAAAATTGGATTATTTCCCCCATAAACTCTGTGAAACCGGATAAATGTGGCCCTAAGTGGTTTTGGAGATGATTAAAGGTGGTTTTGCTTGTAATGGTGCTGACTTGGCACGTTGACTTGGCAAAAGTAGCGTCGTCCACTCGAGCTTGAGCTCGGCGGCCATGGCCATGGCCGAGCTCGGCCGTGCATGCTGTCGGTGTCAAAACCAGCGGATATCGGGTAGGGGGTCCCGAAATGTGCGTCTAAGGTTGATGGTCACAGGAGACAGGGAACACGATGTTTACCCAAGTTTGGGCCCTCTCTATGGAGGTAACACCCTACTTCCTGCTTGATTGATCTTGATGAATATGAGTATTACAAGAGTTGACCTACCACGAGATCGTAATGGCTAAACCCTAAGATTATAGCCTGTCTGACTATGATTATGAGGAGATATCTGTCTACGGACCTAGCCCTCTGGTTTATATAGACACCGGAGGGATCTAGGGTTACATTAGGTTGGTTGCAGAGAAAGGAATCTTCATATTTGGTCGCCAAGCTTGCCTTTCACGCCAAGGAGAGTCCCATCCGGACACGGGTAGAGTATTCGGTCGTTGTATCTTCACAACCCATTAGTCCGGCCCATGTCTAATAGGTCGGACGCCCGAGGACCCCTTAGTCCAGGACTCCCTCAGTAGCCCCCGAACCATACTTCAATGACGAGGTGTCCGGCGCGCAGATAGTCTTCGACATTGCAAGGCGGGTTCCTCCTCTGATGACTTCAAAGTGATATATTTGGCTTTCCATTTAATGTTGTACCCCTCGGCTTCCACGCCTTCCTGCCTTCAGCTTCCACGTGTCGAGTGAATTCGAGAGGTCGGGGTATTCTTGCACATACCACCCTGACCATACAAGAGAGGTGCCTATTTAACGAGAATAGATCTCAGATCCATTCCACACCCCGCGGAAAAATCCTCGGAGCTTGCTAAGCAGAACCACCCCAACATGGCTAACGTTCCCAGCTCTTCCTCTCATCCCCACGGCTCCGAAAAGGGCAATTGGGAGAGATGCTCCATATCTCACAGTCAGCTATCGAAGTTGCAAAAAAAGGGCTTTCTTCCTCCCGCGGATCTAGTCCTCGTCCGAGCAGGGCTGACGTCCTTCAATGGCAGGGTTCAGGCGGAGAACTTCCCTAATCCGTCCAGGGGGGAACGAGTATGCCTCGTCCCCTTTTTGCTAAGAGGCATCGGATTTCCAATCCATTCCTTCCTCCAAGGGCTTCTGGAGTATTACGGCCTTCAACTGCATAGTTTCACTCCCGCCTCCATCCTGCATATCGCGGGTTATGTTGCTCTATGTGAGCTATTCCTAGGCTGCGAGGCCCATATTTATTTATGAAGAAAATTGTTCTGCCTCGTCCCTCGTAATCAAGGGGGGTCAATATTTGAAGTGGGAGGAACCGAAGTGTGGCGTATCGTCGGGACCGGATACCTGTCCAGCACGCCGAAGAAGGCTTCCGAAGAGTGGCCTTCCGAATGGTTCTATATTGACGACGTCGCCCTTCCTGACCTAGTCTGAATGGGCCTCCCCAAATTTTCAAGCGCTCCATTGAAGAAACGCCACATCTGGCGTCCTTGGAGCCTTGAGGAGGAGGATAGTGCAGAAGTCAGTCAGTTGATGGGCAAGATTAAGATGCTCGCCCAGTCCTGATTGTCAATAATCGAGGTAATGGCGATCTCCATAGTGCGGGGGGTCCAACCACTCCAATACAGAGGGCTTCCCATGTGGCACTATAATGGGGAAGACGACGCCTCACGCTGCAGTCGAAAGGGTCCGAAAACTCCCGCCGCTTTGGTCAAAATATTGGCCAAACTGTATAAGGGGGAGAAGGAGGAGTTTACTCGTCTCCAATGTCGAGATGGATTTTCCATGTATAATCCTCCTAGCTGGGTACGTTCCAATCCCACCATTTTACTCCTCTCCCTGAATCATTTTCGATGGACAGTAACCTATCCACTTGCTACAGGAATGGCAGAAGGCTATCGAGGGGATCCGTAGCCCCGCTCCCCAACCAGAGGGTCACAACCGGGACCTTGACCCCGGATACGAAGAAGATCCGGACATATTTGTGGAGCTCGAGGATGGAGTATTCTATCAGATAAGTTACGATGGTACGGAAGTACCCATCATCGCCGATTACCCCGTCCTCCTCCCTACTTCGCATGTAAGTAATTTAAAAGACACCTTCTTCGAAAGAGTTTCCTTGCTATGCCTCACCCACCACACTATTTTGTGTTCCAAAGGGGAGGCGCTCATCGCCACAACATGCACCAGAAGCGTCTTCGAGGAGAGCAGCGCCTGCGCCGAGCACATCTTCGAAGAGGAAGGCAAATGATAATATGACAGAACCCTTGTCAAAGAGGTAAGGCTTTCTTTTCAAGAATACATCCTCTGATCGCCACATAAAATCGTGATGCCATTCGCCGCATTCTATCAGGAGAAGTGTCCGTTGGACTATGTCCGGGGACCCTGTCGAACGTGCCTCCACTAGTAAGGTTCGGGACCCTGCCCTAAGGACGGGGGTTGACACGGGAGTGGCGCCGAACTGTCCTTCCACAGAGGATTCGGACAATATGTCCATCACGAACTATGAAGTGGAGAGCTCCATGAATCATCGTCGTCGGAGGGCAGCTCTTCGTGACCCCGACTTTTCAAAGGAGGCATTTGATGCATTGGGCTCGGCCAATGCGTACATCCGAGCTACTCGGGATGGGCTTGCCAGAGCCACAGACCAACATCTAAAAGATATGCGGGTAAGTGTAGATGTAATAATCATAAACCAGTAGTCCCCGAGACTTAAAGCAGTTGATACAACTGATTTAATGATCAATGTATAATCAGGTGCTTACGGAAAAGAACAACCTGTTGTCTCAAGAGCTAGAACAATGTCAGACACAGCTAACTGCTGTTACCGCCGAACTGGAAAAATCCAAGAAGGCGTCAACTGGTAAGGTTTCCCTCCATCGAGAAAACATAATTATACACCAGCTATGTTAACGCTGTTGCTCACCTCTTAATAGGATCAGCAGATCAACTGCAAGAGCAACTGCAAGCCGCTCAAAGGGGAGAATGAGAAGCCAAGAAACTACTAGCCGTGGGCGAACGTGTGCTGACACAAGTTGTGGAGAAGAAAAACAAGCTCCAGGATTCCAATACCCAACTGGGCGAGGAACTGAAAGATGTGCGGGCCCAGCTGGCTGACTCCGTAAAGGAGAATAAAAGGCTGCGAGGCGGCATATTCAGTATGTGGTCGAACTTACCTTCGAATAATTCGGAGATAAAAGGGGACTGACAAAGTTATGTCTGCACATATGCTGATCGGTCGTCCCGAAGAGGAGATGTCTGGATTCTCGGGCGATCTGCTACAAGAGCTGTCGCAAGTGCTTGAGCAAGCTCGGCAGGCGATGCGAAGTGTTGCCAAGGCCTTGTGGCCATTCGCCTCCCCTCCAGGAAAGATGGAGGAGCTTATACAACTATTCAAGGGGGCGCGGCGGCGCTTTCGATTGTGGAAGATATCGGCTTGCCGGGAAGGCGCACGAGAAGCACGGGCCATGATGAAAACACGGTACACCAAGCTTGATCTGAATCATATGGCTCGGGTCAGACCTCTAGGGTCAGATGGCAAAGAAGTTCCCGTTAACTTGGTATATGACCAAGTAGAAGTAGCCACCAAGTATTCCCAGCAGGATTGTAAGTTAGACAACCTGCTGGACGGTATAGAGGAGGAAATTTTTGAGTCCAAGTGACTATGTACTTTCCTTCACATATGTAACTCTAGCTGGATTGTAAAACGATTGTCATGGCAGACCTTTTCGCTTCGACCTCAGGACCCGAAGGTGCGGAGTGTTTCCGAATACCTGAGCGGTAAAATAGACCGGGGTATGCGTGGAAACCAGGTGTAGGGGTAATAGTTGCTTGAACAGATAAGTTGTACCTGGCTAGTTATGTTATATTACATTATGATTGTAAGAAACATCTTCCAGAGAGAATAGTTCCGTTAAGGGTTCCTTTCCCTGGGTGTGCATGCGTTTTAATGCATGTCCGAACTATGATTGTAAAATCGCAGTATATGTAACATCTGGGGGTTCACCATGGGGTGAATGCAAAAAACATCTTTAATCCACCGATCGAATATTCCCTTAAGAACGCTAGATTTCGGCTTCACCCAGTCTGAGGTACACATCTGGATGACCCGGCAGTAACAATCGCAGAGGTGATCCCTTTATGCCCTAGCCGAACTAACGGGAACGTAGGGCATAAGCACAGGAGGCAGGCAACCCAGCTTGGCCAAAACTTAAGTCATATTGATGCATATAATGGCGAAGAAAAGGTACATATGGGAAAAACGCATATGTGGTGAGCTTGATGCTCAGAAAATAAAAATAAGCTTCTATCCGGGAAGCCCCAAGGTATAATGGGCGTACATGTTTGAGGTGTACGTCACAGGTGCACGGTTGAGCCGCACGAAGAGCTTTAAAGCTAAAAAGGGAAAAAAGGCGAAAAGAGAGGAAAAAGGTATTGGAGACAATAGGTAGAAGGAAACGAACAAAGAGTTCGGCACTAGGCATAGAGTCTGGCCGCATTCCAGGGGTTCGGCTCTAGGCGATTGTCAGATGCATCATGCAGGCGGTACGCTCCCCCAGTGAGAACTTCGTCAATGATGAAGGGCCCCTCCCACTTTGGCTTGAGTTTCTCCTTTTTCTTCTCCGGGAGGCATAGAACAAGTTCACCAACGTTGTAAGTCTTGGCCCGTACTTCTCTGCTTTGATATCTGTGGGCCTGTTGTTGATAAAATGCGGAACAGGCTTTTGCAACGTCGCTCTCCTCCTCCAAGGCATCTAAGTTGTCCTGTCGATCGAGCTCGGCCTCTCTCTCTTCGTACATGCGCACTCGAGGTGAGTCATGAATAATATCGCAGGGTAACACAGCCTTTGCACCGTACACCATGAAGAAAGGTGTATATCCGGTAGTGCAATTGGGCATGGTCCGCAACTCCCAGAATACGGAGTCGAGCTCCTCAACCCAGTGCTTGTCTGATTCTTTCAAAGACCGCACTAGTCTGGGTTTGATGCCGCTCATAATAAGACCATTGGCTCTTTCGACCTGGCTGTTTGTTTGTGGATGATAGACGGAGGCGTAATCGAGCGTAATGCCTAGATTAGCACACTAGGCTTTCACCTCATCGGCTGTAAAATTAGAGCCGTTGTCGGTGATCATGCTGTGTGGGACACTGTAACGATGTACAACGCCGGATATAAAGTCTATTACTGGTCCAGCTTCGGCCGTTTTAACTAGTTTGGACTCTATCCACTTAGTGAACTTATCTACCATGACTAGCAGATATTTTTTCTTATGGCTACCTCCTTTAAGGGGTCCAACCATGTCAAGCCCCCAGACCGCGAAGGGCCAAGTGATGGGGATTGTTTGTAGAGCAGTGGGTGGCATATGGCTTAGGTTGGCGAAAAGCTGGCATCCGACGCAATGTTGGACAAGGTCCTGTGCATCTGATCGGGTCGTCGGCCAGTAGAACCCTGTACGGAAGGCCTTGCTTAGGGCCCGAGCTGCGTCGTGGTGACCATCGACACCGGCATGAATTTCAGCCAAGAGCTGTCGCCCCTCTTCCTCGGAGATACATCTTTGAAGTACTCCGGTAGCGCTTTTCTTGTAGAGTTCTCCTTCGTGGACCTTATAGGATTTCGAACGTCGAACAATGTAGCAAGCCTCGTTCTAATCCTCAGGGAGCTCTCGCCTATTGAGGTAGGCCAAGAAGGGTTTAGTCCATGGGGCAATGACTGCCATAATAAGATGGGCCGACGGTGTTATTTCGGTGGCTGGGCCTCCGGTGATATCGGTATGTTCGGAATCTGGGGTCATGTTCGGATTCAGACTGACGTTGCCGCTCTCCCCTTGCGACACCATGGATGGCTTGAAAAGTCTTTCCAGAAAGATGTTATGTGGGACGGGGTCGCGCTTGGAGCCGATGCGAGCAAGGACATCCGCCGCTTGATTACTTTCTTGAGCCACATGGTGAAATTCGAGCCCCTCGAACCGAGCCGACATTTTTAGGATGGAGTTATGATAAGCTTCCATCTTCGAATCTTTGGCATCAACATCTCCATTTACTTGAGATATTGTGAGGTTTGAGTCCCCACGCACTTCCAGGTGTTGTATGCCCATGGAGACAGCCATCCGGAGACCATGCAATAAAGCCTCGTATTCGGCTGCATTGTTGGAGTTTGTGTATAATATTTGGAGTACGCACTGAACTATATCTCTAGTGGGGGATGTTAAGACAACGCCCGCCCCTAAGCCTGCCAGCATTTTGGAACCATCGAAATACATAACCGAGTTGGAACTTGTGCTGTACTCTTTAGGAAGTTTGGCCTCTGTCCATTCGGCAACAAAGTCCGCCAGTACTTGCGATTTAATGGCTCGACGCGGTTTGTATGTGATGTCGAATGGAATGAGCTCAATGGCCCATTTGGCAATCCGGCCTGTAGCATAACGGTTGTTTATTATGTCATTGAGTGGTACTTCAGAAGCCACCGTGATCGAACATTCTTGGAAGTAGTGTCGTAGCTTCCGGGATGCCATGAAGACCGCGTATGCTATCTTTTGGTAATGAGGGTACCGGGATTTGCATGGTGTGAGGACAGTGGATACATGGTATACCGGCTTCTGAAGCGGGAATTTGTGTCCGTCCTGCTCTCGCTCAACGACGAGCACGACGCTCACCACCTACTGTGTTGCCGATATGTATAATAACATGGGTTCACCGATGTTCGCGCGACCAGGATTGGGTTGCTCCCAAGAAGGGCCTTTATTTCTTCCAGTCCAACCGTTGCCGCATCCGTCCGCTCGAAGTGATCGGTGCGCCGGAGGAGGCGATACAGTGGCAATGCCTTTTCTCCCAATCTGGATATAAAGCGGCTTAAAGCTGCCACGCATCCGGCGAGTTTTTGGACCTGTTTAAGGTCCGTTGGCGTAGCCAATTGTGACAAAGCTCGGATTTTGGCTGGATTTGCTTCAATTCCTCTATTGGAAACGATGAAGCCCAGCAGTTTTCCAGCAGGGACGCCGAAAACACACTTTTCCGGATTGAGCTTGATGTCATATGTATGGAGGTTATCGAATGTGAGACGTACATCGTCTTTTAGTGAATTGACGTGCCTAGTTTTAATGACGATGTCATCCACATATGCTTCAATTGTCTTGCCGATCTGTTTCTCCAGGCATGTTTGAATCATGCGTTGGTAGGTGGCCCCGGCATTTTTGAGCCCGAAGGGCATGGTGTTGAAGTAGAATGGCCCATATGGGGTAATGAATGCCGTTGCGGCTTGATTGGGCTCCTTCATTTTGATTTGATGGTATCCGGAATATGCGTCAAGGAAGCACAGTGAGCCGTGTCCTGCGGTAGCATCAATGATCTAGTCGATGCGAGGGAGGGGGAAGGGATCCTTAGGGCATGCCTTATTGTGGTCTTTGAAATCGACGCACAGGCGCCAGGATTTATCCTTTTTTGGCACCATCACCAGGTTCGCTAGCCAGTCCGGGTGTTTTATTTCTCTAATGAATCCGGCCTCGATTAGCTTGGCTAGCTCCTCTCCCATAGCTTGATGTTTGGGTTTGGAAAAGCGTCGTAGTGTTTGCTTGACCGGTTTATACCCCTTCAATATATTGAGGCTGTGTTCGGCCAACCTGCGTGGGATTCCTGGCATATCAGAAGGGTGCCAGGCGAATATGTCACAGTTCTCGCGCAGAAACTCTCGTAGCGTGGTGTCGACCGTTGGGTCTAGTTGTGCTCCGATAGATGTTGTCTTCTTGGGGTCCGTTGGGTGGACTTGGAATTTTACTATTTCTTCTGCTGGTTTGAAGGAGGTTCATTTGGGCCGTTTGTCCAGGATTACATCGTCCCTATCCATCATGGAGCGTAATGAGGTTAAGTCTTCGGCCGCGAGGGCTTCAGATAATGCCTCGAGGGCCAGGGATGCGGTTTTATTTTTGGCGCGGAGTGCTATGTCTGGATCACTGGCGAGAGTGATTATGCCATTGGGCCCGGGCATCTTGAGCTTCATATACCCATAGTGAGGTATAGCTTGGAAGTGTGTAAATGCATCTCGCCCCAATAGGGCGTGATATCCACTGTTGAAGGGGGCCACTTGGAAGGTTAATTCTTCGGTCCGATAGTTCTCCGGTGTGCCGAATACCACGTCCAGTGTGATTTTTCCCGTGCATCGCGCCTCCTGTCTAGGAATAATTCCTCGGAAGGTCGTGCTACTTTGCTTGATGCGGCTCCTGTCTATTTCCATTTTACTGAGTGTATCCTCGTAAATGAGGTTTAGGCCACTGCCACCGTCCATAAGAACATTGGTGAGTCGAAAGCCATCCACGATCGGACTGAGGACCAAGGCAGCTGGTGCCCGGACTGTCCTGAATTTTGGTTCGTCATCGGCATTGAAAGTTATGGCCGTGTCGTTCCAAGGGTTTGTTGCTGCGATTTGGCAGACTTCGGCGAGGTCGCGGAGTGCCCTTTTGCGCTTATTGTTTGAAGCGAAAGTCTCGAAGACCGTCAATACTCTGAGGTCGTCGTCTTCTGGGGAATATTGCTCTGGGTTGTTTTTGGTGAGGATATCCTCGCTGCTCTTGGCCACCTGCCGGAGTATCCAACATGCTCTAAGGCTGTGGGTTGATATAGTATCCGGTGTTGCGTGTAATTTGCATGGTCCATCGAGCCATCCCCCCAGAACAGTTCCGTGTCCCGTAACGGGCTTATGTTTCTTTACCATTGGGCCGGGCATCCCACGAGGGTGCGTCTTTTCACCTGAGCGAGGGGTTGGGTGGAAACCGATGGTTCCCAGCGAGCTGCCTGAGTTTTCCAGGTGCTTTCCATTCCGCAGTACTTGTATACTATGGTTACCAGGTCTGTGAAGCGTGATATGCGACGACGGTTGATGGCGTTGAGGATTCCTTCATCCGTGCAATTGTTGCGGAACGCTGAGATCACGTCTCCGTCCTGGCAATCTTTAATCTTATCTTTGACAAGGAGGAATCTGGCCCAGAAGTGGTGGACCGTTTCCTGAGACTGCTATCGTATGCCCATGAGAGCGCTTATATCTGGGTGGGTGGGTCGTTTGAAATTCGAACCCTGACCCAATTTTGGATCTGGAGTTTGAAGAACTTCCGAACTTAATGGATCGGGCTCTGGGATGTCAACTGATTTTTTGGGCTTTCGTCCGATTCTATGTTCGGAGGACAAGACATGTCTTTCTGCAGGAAGGTGTCCGGCTCTTCAAGCTCGGAGATCCGAACATAGTTTGTCCTCAATATAGAGGAAGATTTTTCGTCTTGCTCCTCTACTACCTCTATTTGATGGGTGATCGGTGGAGTTTTAATTTCTCTTTGGTCGGGTTTAAGCCGAATCCGATCATAGTCCGTGGCGAACCCTAGGGCGGCGATGCGATCTAGGAGTTTGTTTAAAGACGACAGCTTCGCCGGATCCATCTGCTTGGAGTATTTGGTGTCAACATGGAGGGGATTTTCGATGACCCGAGAAGTCATCGTCGGCTCAACGGCCGAACGGGCGGTCATGGTAAAGCCGCCCAGCCAGAGGTTTTGGCCTGGGGCCAGTGCTCCTCCGGAGGTGACATTGTCCTTGAGAACAGGCGGGCCATCGATCCTATCTTTTGACGTCACAGCGGAACTCTCAATGAAAGCACCAATGTCGGTGTCAAAACCGGCGGATCTCGGGTAGGGGGTCCCGAACTGTGCATCTAAGGTCGATGGTAATAGGAGAGAGGGGACACGATGTTTACCCAGGTTCGGGCCCTCTCTATGGAGGTAATACCCTACTTCCTGCTTGATTGATCTTGATGAATATGAGTATTACAAGAGTTGATCTACCACAAGATCGTAATGGCTAAACCCTAAGAGTATAGCCTGTCTGACTATGATTATGAGGAGATATCTGTCTACGGACCTAGCCCTCTGGATTATATAGACACCGGAGGGATATAAGGTTACATTAGGTTGGTTACAGAGAGAGGAATCTTCATATTTGGTCACCAAGCTTGCCTTCCACGCCAAGGAGAGTCCCATCCGGACACGGGTAGAGTCTTCGGTCATTGTATCTTCACAGCCCATCAGTCTGGCCCATGTCTAATAGGTCGGACGCCCGAGGACCCCTTAGTCCAGGACTCCCTCACACGCGCCTAACAAACAGCCCCCGGCCACAGCCCGTCAGCCTCGTTCTTGCTCGTGCCCTCCCCTGGATGGCCCTGTCTCTATTGCGCGAGCCTCGTCATGGACGTCATATGTGAAGCATGCAGAGGTTGGGCCATGGAAATCTTCAGATGGAGGTGAGCTCCCGTTGGTGTTGGGGAACGTAGTAATTTCATAAAAATTCCTACGCACATGCAAGATCATGGTGATGCATAGCAACGAGAGGGGAGAGTGTTGTCCATGTACCCTCGTAGACCGAAAGCGGAAGCGTTATAACAACGCAATTGATGTAGTCGTACGTCTTCACGGCCCGACCGACCAAGCACCGAAACTACGGCACCTCCGAGTTCTAGCACACGTTCAGCTCGATGACGATCCCCGGACTCCGATCCAGCAAAGTGTCGGGGATGAGTTCTGTCAGCACAACGGCGTGGTGACGATCTTGATGTTCTACCGTCGCAGGGCTTCGCCTAAGCACCGCTACAATATTATCGAGGATTATGGTGGAGGGGGGCACTGCACACGGATAAGAGATCTCAAGGATCAATTGTTGTGTCTAGAGGTGCCCCCTGCCCCCGTATATAAAGGAGCAAGGGGGGAGGCCGGCCGGCCCTTGCAGGGCGCGCCAGGAGGAGGAGTCCTCCTCCTAGTAGGAGTAGGACTCCCCTCTTTCCTACTCCTACTAGGAGGGGGAAAGGAAGGGGGAGAGGGAGAAGGAAAGCGGGCGCCGCCCCCCTCTCCTAGTCCAATTCGGACCAGAGGGGGAGGGGGCGCGCGGCCCACCCTGGCCGCCCCTCTCTCTCCACTAAGGCCCATAAGGCCCATTACTTATCCCGGGGGGTTCCGGTAACCCTCCGGCACTGCGGTTTTCTCCGAAATCACCCAGAACACTTCCGGTGTCCGAATATAGTCATCCAATATATCAATCTTTATGTCTCGACCATTTCGAGACTCCTCGTCATGTCCGTGATCACATCCGGGACTCCGAACAACCTTCGGTACATCAAAACATATAAACTCATGATGTAACTGTCATCGTAACGTTAAGCGTGCGGACCCTACGGGTTCGAGAACAATGTAGACATGACCGAGACACGTCTCCGGTCAATAACCAATAGCGGAGCCTGGATGCTCATATTGGTTCCTACATATTCTACGAAGATCTTTATCGGTCAGACCGCATAACAACATACGTTGTTCCCTTTGTCATCGGTATGTTACTTGCCCGAGACTCGATCGTCGGTATCTCAATACCTAGTTCAATCTCGTTACTGGCAAGTCTCTTTACTCGTTCCGTAATACATCATCTCGCAACTAACTCATTAGTTGCATTTCTTGCAAGGCTTATGTGATGTGCATTACCGAGAGGGCCCAGAGATACCTCTCCAACAATCGGAGTGACAAATCCTAATCTCGAAATACGCCAACCCAACATGTACCTTTGGAGACACCTGTAGAGCTCCTTTATAATCACCCAGTTACGTTGTGACGTTTGGTAGCACACAAAGTGTTCCTCCGGCAAACGGGAGTTGCATAATCTCATAGTCATAGGAACATGTATAAGTCATGAAGAAAGCAATAGCAACATACTAAACGATCGGGTGCTAAGCTAAAGGAAAGGGTCACGTCAATCACATCATTCTCCTAATGATGTGATCCCGTTTAATCAAATGACAACACATGTCTATGGTTAGGAAACATAACCATCTTTGATTAACAAGCTAGTTAAGTAGAGGCATACTAGTGACAATATGTTTGTCTATGTATTCACACAAGTATTATGTTTCCGGTTAATACAATTCTAGCATGAATAATAAACATTTATCATGATATAAGGAAATAAATAATAACTTTATTATTGCCTCTAGGGCATATTTACTTCGGTCTCCCACTTGCACTAGAGTCAATAATCTAGATTACACAGTAATGATTCTAACACCCATGGAGCCTTGGTGCTGATCATGTTTTGCTCGTGGAAGAGGCTTAGTCAACGGGTCTGCTACATTCAGATCCGTATGTATCTTGCAAATCTCTATGTCTCCTACCTGGACTAGATCCCGGTTGGAATTGAAGCGTCTCTTGATGTGCTTGGTTCTCTTGTGAAATCTGGATTCCTTTGCCAAGGCAATTGCACCAGTATTGTTACAAAAGATTTTCATTGGACCCGATGCACTAGGTATGACACCTAGATCGGATATGAACTCCTTCATCCAGACTCCTTCGTTTGCTGCTTCCGAAGCAGCTATGTACTCCGCTTCACATGTAGATCCCGCCACGACGCTTTGTTTAGAACTGCACCAACTGACAGCTCCACCGTTTAATGTAAACACATATCCGGTTTGCGATTTAGAATCGTCCGGATCAGTGTCAAAGCTTGCATCAACGTAGCCATTTACGATGAGCTCTTTGTCACCTCCATATACGAGAAACATATCCTTAGTCCTTTTCAGGTATTTCAGGATGTTCTTGACCGCTATCCAGTGATCCATTCCTGGATTACTTTGGTACCTCCCTGCTAGACTTATAGCAAGGCACACATCAGGTCTGGTACACAACATTGCATACATGATAGAGCCTATGGCTGAAGCATAGGGAACTTCTTTCATCTTTTCTCTATCTTCTGCAGTGGTCGGGCATTGAGTCTTACTCAACTTCACACCTTGTAACACAGGCAAGAATCCTTTCTTTGCCTGATACATTTTGAACTTCTTCAAAACTTTGTCAAGGTATGTGCTTTGTGAAAGTCCAATTAAGCGTCTTGATCTATCTCTATAGATCTTAATGCCCAATATGTAAACAGCTTCACCGAGGTCTTTCATTGAAAAACTCTTATTCAAGTATCCTTTTATGCTATCCAGAAATTCTATATCATTTCCAGTCAGTAATATGTCATCTACATATAATATCAGAAATGCTACAGAGCTCCCACTCACTTTCTTGTAAATACAGGCTTCTCCAAAAGTCTGTATAAAACCAAATGCTTTGATCACACTATCAAAGCGTTTATTCCAACTCCGAGAGGCTTGCACCAGTCCATAAATGGATCGCTGGAGCTTGCACACTTTGTTAGCTCCCTTTGGATCGACAAAACCTTCCGGTTGCATCATATACAACTCTTCTTCCAGAAATCCATTCAGGAATGCAGTTTTAACATCCATCTGCCAAATTTCATAATCATAAAATGCGGCAATTGCTAACATGATTCGGACAGACTTTAGCATCACTACGGGTGAGAAGGTCTCATCGTAGTCAATCCCTTGAACTTGTCGAAAACCTTTTGCGACAAGTCAAGCTTTGTAGACAGTAACATTACCGTCAGCGTCCGTCTTCTTCTTGAAGATCCATTTATTCTGAATTGCTTGCCGATCATTGGGCAATCCACACTTTGTTCTCATACATGGATCCCATCTCAGATTTCATGGCTTCAGGCCATTTTGCGGAATCTGGGCTCACCATCGCTTCTTCATAGTTCGTAGGTTCACCATGATCTAGTAGCATGACTTCCAGAACAGGATTACCGTACCACTTTGGTGCGGATCTTACTCTGGTTGATCTACGAGGTTTAGTAACAACTTGATCTGAAGTTTCATGATCATCATCATTAACTTCCTCACTAATTGGTGTAGGTGTCACAAAAACTGGTTTCTGTGATGAACTACTTTCTAATAAGGGAGCAGGTACAATTACCTCATCAAGTTCTACTTTCCTCCCACTCACTTCTTTCGAGGGAAACTCCTTCTCTAGAAAGTTTCCGAATTTAGCAACAAAAGTCTTGCCTTCGGATCTGTGATAGAAGGTGTATCCAATAGTCTCCTTTGGATATCCTGTGAAGACACATTTCTCCGATTTGGGTTCGGGCTTATCAGGTTGAAGTTTTTTCACATAAGCATCGCAGCCCCATACTTTGAGAAATGACAACTTTGGTTTCTTGCCAAACCATAGTTCATAAGGCGTTGTCTCAACGGATTTCGATGTTACCCTATTTAACGTGAATGCAGCTGTCTCTAAAGCATAACCCCAAAAGGATAGCGGTAAATCTGTAAGAGACATCATAGATCACACCATATCAAGTAAAGTACGATTACGACGTTCGGACACACCATTACGTTGTGGTGTTCCAGGTGGCGTGAGTTGTGAAACTATTCCGCATTGTTTCAAATGTACACCAAACTCGTAACTCAATTATTCTCCTCCACGATCAGATCGTAGAAACTTTATTTTCTTGTTACGATGATTTTCAACTTCACTCTGAAATTCTTTGAACTTTTCAAATGTTTCAGACTTATGTTTCATTAAGTAGATATACCTATATCTGCTTAAGTCATCTGTGAAGGTGAGAAAATAACAATATCCGCCACGAGCCTCAACATTCATCAGACCACATACATCTGTATGTATGATTTCCAACAAATCTGTTGCTCTCTCCATAGTACTGGAGAACGGCGTTTTAGTCATCTTGCCCATGAGGCACGGTTCGCAAGTACCAAGTGATTCATAATCAAGTGGTTCCAAAAGTCCATCAGTATGGAGTTTCTTCATGCGCTTTACACCGATATGACCTAAACGGCAGTGCCACAAATAAGTTGCACTATCATTATCAACTCTGCATCTTTTGGCTTCAACATTATGAATATGTGTATCACTACTATCAAGATTCAACAAAAATAGACCATTCTTCAAGGGTGCATGACCATAAAAGATATTACTCATATAAATAGAACAACCATTATTCTCTGATTTAAATGAATAACCGTCTCGCATCAAACAAGATCCAGATATAATGGTCATGCTCAACGCTGGCACCAAATAACAATTATTTAGGTCTAAAACTAATCCTGAAGGTAGACGTAGAGGTAGCGTGCCGACTGTGATCACATCGACTTTGGAACCATTTCCTACGCGCATCGTCACCTCGTCCTTTGCCAATCTTCGCTTAATCCGTAGTCCCTGTTTTGAGTTGCAAGTATTAGCAACATAACCAGTATCAAATACCCAGGTGCTACTGCGAGCATTAGTAAGGTACACATCAATAACATGTATATCACATATACCTTTGTTCACCTTGCCATCCTTCTTATCCGCCAAATACTTGGGGCAGTTCCGCTTCCAGTGACCAGTCTGCTTGCAGTAGAAGCACTCACTTTCAGGCTTAGGTCCAGATTTGGGTTTCTTCTCCTGAGCAGCAACTTGCTTGCTGTTCTTCTTGAAGTTCCCCTTCTTCTTCCCTTTGCCCTTTTTCTTGAAACTAGTGGTCTTGTTGACCATCAACACTTGATGCTCCTTCTTGATTTCTACCTCCCCAGCTTTTAGCATTGCGAAGAGCTCAGGAATCGTCTTATCCATCCCTTGCATGTTATAGTTCATCACAAAGCTCTTGTAGCTGGCAGTGATTGGAGAATTCTGTCAATAACGCAATCATCCGGAAGATTAACTCCCAGTTGAATCAAGTGATTATTATACCCTGACATTTTGAGTATATGCTCACTGACAGAACTGTTCTCCTCCATCTTGCAGCTATAGAACTTATTGGAGACTTCATATCTCTCAATCTGGGCATTTGCTTGAAATATTAACTTCAACTCCTGGAACATCTCATATGCTCCATGACGTTCAAAACGTCGTTGAAGTCCCCGTTCTAAGCCGTAAAGCATGGCACATCGAACTATCGAGTAGTCATCAGCTTTGCTCTGCCAGACGTTCTTAACATCGTTAGTTGCATCAGCAGTAGGCCTGGCACCCAGCGGTGCTTCCAGGACATAATTCTTCTGTGCAGCAATGAGGATAATCCTCAAGTTACGGACCCATTCCGTGTAATTGCTACAATAATCTTTCAACTTTGCTTTCTCAAGGAACACATTAAAATTCAACGAAACAACAACACGGGCCATCTATCTACAATCAAACATAAACAAGCAAGATACTATCAGGTACTAAGTTCATGATAAATTTAAGTTCAATTAATCATATTACTAAAGAACTCCCACTTAGATAGACATCCCTCTAATCCTCTAAGTGATCACGTGATCCAAATCAACTAAACCATGTCCGATCATGATGTGAGATGGAGTAGTTTCAATGGTGAACATCACTATGTTGATCATATCTACTATATGATTCACGCTCGACCTTTTGGTCTCCATGTTTCGAGGCCATATCTGTTATATGCTAGGCTCGTCAAGTTTAACCTGAGTATTCCGCGTGTGCAACTATTTTGCACCCGTTGTATTTGAACGTAGAGCCTATCACACCCGATCATCATGTGGTGTCTCAGCATGAAGAACTTTCGCAACGGTGCATACTTAGAGAGAACACTTTTACTATGATAATTTAGTGAGGGATCATCTGATAATGCTACCGTCAATCAAAGCAAGATAACATGCATAAAAGATAAACATCACATGCAATCAATATAAGTGATATGATATGGCCATCATCATCTTGTGCTTGTGATCTCCATCTTCAAAGCACCGTCATGATCACCATCGTCACCGGCGCGACACCTTGATCTCCATCGTAGCATCGTTGTCGTCTCACCAATCTTATGCTTCTACAACTATTGCTACCTCTTAGTGATAAAGTAAAGCATTACAGGGCGTTTGCATTGCATACAATAAAGCGACAACCATATGGCTCCTGCCAGGTGCCGATAACTCGGTTACAAAACATGATCATCTCATACAATAAAATTTAGCATCATGTCTTGACCATTTCACATCACAACATGCCCTGCAAAAACAAGTTAGACGTCCTCTACTTTGTTGTTGCAAGTTTTACGTGGCTGCTACGGGCTTAGCAAGAATCAATCTTACCCACGCATCAAAACCACAACGATAGTTTGTCAAGTTGGTGCCGTTTTAGCCTTTGCAAGGACCGGGCGTAGCCACACTCGGTTCAACTAAAGTTGGAGAAACTGACACCCGCCAGCCACCTGTGTGCAAAGCACGTCGGTAGAACCAGTCTCGCGTAAGCGTACGTGTAATGTCGGTCCGGGCCGCTTCATCCAACAATACCGCCGAACCAAAGTATGACATGATGGTAAGCAGTATGACTTATATCTCCCACAACTCATTTGTGTTCTACTCGTGCATATAACATCAACACATAAAATTTGGCTCGGATGCCACTGTTGGGGAACGTAGTAATTTCAAAAAAATTCCTACGCACACGCAAGATCATGGTGATGCATAGCAATGAGAGGGGAGAGTGTTGTCCACGTACCCTCGTAGACCGAAAGCGGAAGCGTTATAACAACGCGGTTGATGTAGTCGTACGTCTTCACGGCCCGACCGATCAAGCACCGAAACTACGGCACCTCCGAGTTCTAGCACACGTTCAGCTCGATGACGATCCCCGGACTCTGATCTAACAAAGTGTCGGGGATGAGTTCCGTCAGCATGACGGCGTGGTGACGATCTTGATGTTCTACCGTCGCAGGGCTTCGCCTAAGCACCACTACAATATTATCGAGGATTATGGTGGAGGGGGGCACCGCACACGGCTAAGAGATCTCAAGGATCAATTGTTGCGTCTAGAGGTGCCCCCTGCCCCCGTATATAAAGGAGCAAGGGGGAGGCCAGCCGGCCCTTGCAGGGCGCGCCAGGAGGAGTCCTCCTCCTCCTAGTAGGAGCAGGACTCCCCTCTTTCCTACTCCTACTAGGAGGGGGAAAGGAAGGGGGAGAGGGAGAAGGAAAGGGGGGAGCTGCCCCCCCTCTCCTAGTACAATTCGGTCCAGAGGGGAAGGGGGCGCGCGGCCCACCCTGGACGCCCCTCTCTCTCTCCACTAAGGCCCATAAGGCCCATTACTTCTCCCGGGGGGTTCCGGTAACCCTTCGGCACTCCGGTTTTCTCCGAAATCACCCAGAACACTTCCGGTGTCCGAATATAGTCGTCCAATATATCAATCTTTATGTCTCGACCATTTCGAGACTCCTCGTCATGTCCGTGATCACATCCGGGACTCCGAACAACCTTCGGTACATCAAAACATATAAACTCATAATGAAACTATCATCGTAACGTTAAGCGTGCGGACCCTACGGGTTCGAGAACAATGTAGACATGACCGAGACACGTCTCCGGTCAATAACCAATAGCGGAACCTGGATGCCCATATTGGCTCCTACATATTCTACGAAGATCTTTATCGGTTAGACCGCATAACAACATACGTTGTTCCCTTTGTCATCGGTATGTTACTTGCCCGAGATTCGATCGTCGGTATCTCAATACCTAGTTCAATCTCGTTACCGGCAAGTCTCTTTACTTGTTCCATAATACATCATCTCTCAACTAACTCATTAGTTGCATTCCTTGGAAGGCTTAAGTGATGTTCATTACCGAGAGGGCCCAGAGATACCTCTCCGACAATCGGAGTGACAAATCCTAATCTTGAAATACGCCAACCCAACATGTACCTTCGGACACACATGTAGAGCTCCTTTATAATCACCCAGTTACGTTGTGACGTTTGGTAGCACACAAAGTGTTCCTCCGGCAAACGGGAGTTGCATAATCTCATAGTCATAGGAACATGTATAAGTCATGAAGAAAGCAATAGCAACATACTAAACGATCGGGTGCTAAGCTAAAGGAATGGGTCACGTCAATCACATCATTCTCCTAATGATGTGATCCCGTTTAATCAAATGACAACACATGTATATGGTGAAGAAACATAACCATCTTTGATTAACGAGCTAGTTAAGTAGAGGCATACTAGTGACAATATGTTTGTCTATGTATTCACACAAGTATTATGTTTCCGGTTAATACAATTCTAGCATGAATAATAAACATTTATCATGATATAAGGAAATAAATAATAACTTTATTATTGCCTCTAGGGCATATTTCCTTCAGTTGGTTGATGGCTTCTAGTGCCCCCATGTCACAAGAATAGAACAAACAAGAAAAGTAAAAACATCCATTGATTGTAACATGAGGTTGAGTCCATGGCGTGATTAACTGAGGCCCGAGAGCTTAGCACATGATGCACCAGAGACTCCTCATCGGAGTGCAACTCTAGGACGGAGACCGGGCTGAGTTGCCACGACGAGTTCACCTCCATGTCCGTGTTCCACCTCGCTCTCTGCCACTCACACTCGTCGTCGTCCCCAAACTCCATGGTACGGGTATCACATTGGCCGATGTCGCCAGCGGAACTCGCGGCCGCCGCCGATGTTGACATCGGTGAAGCAGCGACCGCCAAGATTTTCCTAGCACAAAGCACTCCTCGATCATGGCCTTGCCGCATAGCACCTTTCTCAACACAGATATCAGGCCACCAATGCCATCGCCACTGCCGACGGCGGCGCACCTCCTCTTCTTTAACCCGTGGTTGCATAGCCCGAGAAACCGCTTACACGCGGCCACAAGGCAGTAAGCTCCTCCTCCCTCGTCAACGCTGCCGCTGCCTCCACGGCCACGCCACAGACTTCTGGTCTTCGCAGCACTGATGGTCTGCCCATTGCACTGCAAGGAGATGGCTCCGTCCATCGTAGGACCACACCCATTCACTTGACCCGCGCATGCGGTGCAGAACGCCCGGCCAGGAAGGTAGCGCTCACCGGAACACTGCCGGTGTGGTGGTGGTGCCGTCTAAGGGAGGGCATGCGCGTGAGCGAGGCTGCAGGGCCGCGGCCATGGGGGATTACACGTTGGCATTGGGGTGGCTGGGCTGGCGCATGGACGACCGAGCTCGGCCATGGCCATGGCTGCTGAGCTCAAGCTGAGTGAGCGACGCCTATCAAGTTAGCATGATTACAAGCAAAACCACCTTCAATCCTCCCCAAACCACCCCAGGGCCACATTTATGTAGCGACCCGACCCGAATGGATCAAGTCCCTATGCTTAAGTGTCATCCCTGGATCGGTATGCTGACACACACAATACTCGAGGATTTATAACAGAGGTAAATCACATGTATAAAGTAACGTAAATACTATTACCTCAATCCATATAGCGGAAGTAACATCAAAGTTGTGGATTCCCATCAACACCAACAACAAAGTTGAGTGTAGACATCGTAACCCTAACGTATCACTTACTCGTCGTAAGAATTCCTGCAACATGAGACATTGCAGCCATTTAGGTCAGTACATTGAATGTACTGGAAATTTCACACTGTAGAGCAATGTTAAATAATAGCTATCACTACATGCATTATTTGGATGATGGAGGCTCTAAGTTCAACATTTGCATAAAGCTAATTTTTTCCTACAACAAAGGGATATATTTTATTTAACTACAAAGTTGGTTGAAAAGTATTGAGAAGGTTCCTCCAACTCAATCCCAAAATAATAATCATAACCCAACAAATTAATTAAGTAAAGTGATGAGATCAAAACAATAATTCAAATACCAGATACTCAGGATGTCCATAACCGGGGACACGGCTAATCATGATTAGTTTGTACACTCTGCATAGGTTTGCGCACTTTTCCCCACAAGACTCGATCTCCTCCGTTGAATTTCTCGCACTACATGTTGTTTGAGAAACGGATAATTGAGACACAGTCTTTCCGAAGCATTAACTCTTTACTCTGGTTAGACAGTACCACCTACTTTCCCCCTACATCTGCTAGCCTACCGCTGAAAGAGGTCACACAACATACTCAACTATGCCAGAGCCCATAATGGCTTGTGGCCGCACACGGAAGTTTCTAGCATGAATAATCTTATGATCCCTTTGAGCCTGGATGGCATTCCATAGGGTGATCACACGGGTACTCTAGGATCCCCTTGGGCAAGAACTGGGTTCTCCAAGTGCCCGGGCAAACCACTGGATTCTCCAGGGTGCCCCAACCAATCCACCCAGATGTATATTAAAGTAGCCACCTTAAGTTAAACCTTAGTTAAATATAACTCTCAGAACTTGCATGGAATCTCACATACCAAACCACGTCCATGAGCATAGCAATGCAGTATAAGCATAACGTAAAAACCCAAGGTTGAATGAAGGGCAATAGGTTCCTACCTCATCAACTACTTCCCAATACCCACATGTAAATCAAATCCTAACCATGCAATGTTTGAGGGTGAAACTAATGCAAGTAAAACTGGGTATGAAAAGGGTATGATCAAAGTGTGAACTTGCCTCGTACTGTTGATGAAGATGATTCACACTCATAACTCCTGATAGTTCTACTCGTCACACTCCGTTCAATCTATCGTGAGCAAGCAATTGCATACATAAGCACTCATGCAAAAGAATCGAAGAAAAGATCTCGAAAAACTTTGAAAACAAGCAATTAACTCTTGCAATATAAATAATTTCTATCAGTACCAAAATTGGGTGAATTTGGTCTTATCAGAAAGTTTAGGTCAAGAGCTTCAATTTGCAAAAAGAATCAACTGAATCGGAGTTATAAAACTCGAGTTATGAACAAAAGAAGTTTGAATTCAAATCTGTTTGAAAACAAAATTTTAAACTTTCAAAAAATATGTTCAATTAAGATTATCTGGATAGACGAGATCATAACGAAGAAGTGGGTGTTGATTTCGTTGGATTTGGATAAACGAGCAAAAGGTTGTGATCGTTTGAAGACCAGGGACTAAACTGTAAATAAAATATCTACAAAGAGGTCCCTAACTAAAACAGAAAACCTAACGAATGAGCGTTCGCTACAGAACTATATGAAACGAACACGTTCGCTAAACACACCTAAACAGGGAACATTCGCTAAATAAGTAAACCTAAACAAAACCGGTTTTATATAAACAAAACCGATCTAGGGTTTTTGAAAAGAAAACCTAAGAAAAAAACCAAAAGAAAAACCAGCAGCTTTTACTGGCAGTTTCCGGTGATGGTTGGCTCCGGCGAGGCGGGGTGGTGGCGACGGCGGCAGAGCAGAGCGGCTGCATCGGGCGTCGGGCGAGGGAGCGCGGCAGCGGAGGACGGCGGTGCGGGCAAAGCGGCGGGCGGCGGTGGTACGACGGCGATGTGAGATGCAGCGGCGCGGCGGCGGCGTGCAGCGCGGGGCAGCAGCGGCGAAATGCGGGAGAGAGAGAGGGGGGGGGGTGCTGGGCGGCGTTTATAAAGGGGCCTTGGCCTCGGGAGGCGTGGGCAAGGGGCAAGGCGGCGACGGGTGTCCGAGGCGGCCACGACGCTGTGACGTGCTGGAGGCGGAGACCTGCCCGGGGTCGGGGACGGCGTGGTTGGGCCGGTTGGGTTTCGGCCCAGCTAGGTGGTCCGGAAAAAAAATTAACACATTTTTTACATACATTAAAATAAAATAAACAAAATAAAATAAAAAATACTATAGGCATATAATATATCAAAATTTCTAGAAAAAGATTCTCTATCACATGAACATTTTTCTTGTGTCAAATAAAATCCACAAAAATTTAAATAAATCAAAGAGGGCTAGTGGTGCAATAAAACCTAGTAAAAATCATTTTAAAAATACCAAAATGATTTCAAATTTATTTCTCTCCAATTTTCTAATGTAGGGAATCATTTTACCCTAATTTCCATATATTTTATTTTTGGAGAAAAATAATTTGAATAAAACCCAAATAACTCCAAATCAAAAATAATTTCAAAAGGACTTTAAATTTGATTCTTTTAAACTTCCAACTCATATTTCATATGTTTTGAAGTAGTCATTTTATCTTCTCTCATGAAAATCATTGAGTTTCTTAAAGTTTCTGAATTGGAAAATATTTCCAAATAAAATTCAAATCTTTTCAAAACCCTTTTCATTTATTTAAATGGAAGAAGTCATGTCATCTTCTCTCCAGGGTTTTGTGATGAAAAGAATTTGAATTCATGGAGATCATAAATGCAAAAATCAAAGTTTGGGAAAGTCATTTCATTCCCTCTCATTTAACTTTCAAAAAGTTTCAAGTTTCACTCAGTTTCACACAAGTAACCACACCACAATCAACAATCACTCAAAACTATTTATTTAATATAACATTCCAAAATTTAGAATTTTGGGATGTTACAAACCTACCACCCTTAAAATGAATCTCGTCCTCGAGATTCGAAGAGGCTAGCAAGAAATAGGTTAGGGTCGGGGGTATTCTCAAAATCCATCGATCGTCACAGGGTTCTGGGTGCTACCGCCCTTAGAATCATGGTTACGGTTCCATCAAAACTCATATACTCCGTCCTTATTCTTGACAGTGTCAGTCTTCTCAATTCTCGGGAAAATTCCTACTCCGGCTCTTCCGGTAGTGGCATAACCTTTACCGCAATTCTTCTATCCTTTCATCTTGGTAAGGTTCTTCTGTGACTGGGTCTTCTTAGCTGACAGGTCTGGCGCCAATACTAAACAACTATCGATATCTCATGGTGGTCATCAAACAATTTGACTGGGTCCCTGCAGAAAACGGGCCCGGGCTTTATCCTCGCAGTATTACCTACGGTTGGCAATAGTTGTATTGTACAAGGGAAAATTGTTATACCATTCTAAGGTTTAAACAAGGTTTTAATCGTCGTCTCTCTACTATAGGTAAGTCACTCAAATTTACCATCCCATATAGCAGAGGCGAATAATAAGAGTAAGTCGGTATGGTGATCAATCCATCACGCACCCAAATCATTACCTTGTACATGGTTTAGTGAATCTCGCATTCTAACACTTGGTCATCCTCACAAGCATTACAGAATTTCTCTTGTCGACGAACTGAGTTCGGATAAATCCATGGATTCTGCAAGCCAAACGAACATCTATCGTTTCTTCACATCTCTCAGGTTTTGCGTAAACTCCTATAAGATCGCCGGTTGACAAAGTCGTACTTCTTCTAGGTTTTTTCCTTCAGCAAGAGTGTGCTTGCTTCTTGGCAGGTCCTGGGGCTTGTGGGTTATGGCCCATCTCATCACTTATAAACCTTGAACTCATCATCGGGGCAACTGGTCGTTATTCCAACATCCAGCTTCCTAGCATTCTTAATTCCATCCAATTATACTGTCTCCCTTCCTTCTATTGGTACCAAACTAAGACATGATTACTCTGACTCATCATGGAGTTACAATTGCTCCATATTACCAACATTATACCTCCTTTACGTCCAATAATACTTCATCCCTTCATATTCTTGGGGTATCCCACATATCGAGATAAAACTCGTACTTATTTTGTCCAAAGTCTACTCCGTGGAATATCATTATCTTTTCCAGGGGTCAAGTGTCCTCACAGGGTGCCACCACCCTTAAAATGCACAAATCTTCCATAGACCATATTTCTCATATCCTCGAAAATGGTCAAAATCTTTCTTCATAGAGTAACTACTCATAAAATCCAAATTAGTACCAACGATGCTAACTCTTTTGATTCTCAAATCACTACAATCTTCTGCATTTCTCGTTACATGCCTCAACTCAACACCTGAATACAAAAAGAAATGTTCCCACTACTACTACTATATTCCCCACAGACTCAACTATTTAACACGGATATCCTTATTGGGACAATCTCTAGCAAAGTGCCCTACTTCATTACAACAGAAACATATTACTTCTGACAAGTCTCAAGGTTTCCTTATGATTTCAAAGCCTCCCTAGGTCCTCGGCTTCCTTTTTGGGCAACCGCTGAAGTAGTGCCCTGACTCCTTACACTTGAAATAGGTGATATGACTCAGGTCCTTCCTGGAATCCAATCTATTTCTCTTCCTGGACTTTTTCGTTCCAATCAGGGGTTCTATTTCCTGTGGGCCATACTCTACTTCCTCTGTCGGGAATTCTACTAGATCCCCATTCAAACAATTCTGGGAGATGTGTCCTTCTTCTCCACATGAATAGCACGACTTGGTGCTGGGTTTAATTGGGTCTTCTTTGGGTGTGTCCTCCACCTCTTCCTTCGTCACTAGTTCTTATAAAATTTCCATGAGGGCTCCTTTCATTTCTTCTTTCTTCTGCTGGATGGTTCTTTGAACCATGGAGTAAATGTGACACTGAGCAGGGTAGTGGGTAGTCCCTTCACACGAGAAACAAGTAACCTGCCTAGTTGGGCATTCTTCCGATGAGTGACTTTCTTCACAATGAGGGCATTCATCCCTGTGTTCTTTATGGTTGTGTCCTATTTCTCCATAGAGCTTGCATGCACAAGGTTTCTTCATATCATTTCCATAAGGCTTCAACTTCTGGGACACAAGCCGAGACTTTGGCAGGGTCAACTTAAATTCTTTCCAAGTGGTTACTCCTTGCCATCCATTGACGGTTTGGTACATCCTCCACCAAGTAGCAGCTCCTCTTTCAAAGCACTAAAGAGCATGCCGGGTCATATCCTCTCCGGCTATAGGTTATTCTTCATGTGATCTTCCATGTTCTGAATCCATCGGTCCATCTCCAATTGAGTCATCGGTCCAGAGAATATGAGTTCATCTCCATTCATCCTCTATTGGTTCCAAGGGTTTTGGGGTGAGATAAGACAGATAGAGAGGGATACACACAATACAAACAATAGTTTTGAAGAGATAGATTTTATTTGTGGCTGTCGGAAAAACATCAAACAAATGACAGCTCACAATCGTCGCATCTAACGTGGGTATATAACATGGGTTTGGTCTTCTAAAGGTTATTAAATCTTCAAAGTCGTCAAACTCTTCAAGCCTTGTTCATGACTCCGATGGCTTCTTCCGATCTTGATTGTCCTTCTCAAGTTCTTTTGCCAGGTCATGTCTGTTGACGCGAAGTCTCTTGTGACGTCCTTCAATTTTTCTGGAGATGTGTTCCAAACTTCTGGGTTTCAACATCCTTGGCATGAACCATGGTCCTACTGTCCTTCAGTTCCTGTTGAATCTTCGGTATCTCGAGGTTTTGCTCCTCCAGCTTGGCTACTTTCAGCTTCTGGGTCCTGAGTTCTTCACGAAATGCTTCCTTGTCAAATACGGCTTCCTGCAGGTCCATCTTAAAATTCTTGATGTAACACTCCAAATCCTGGTGATACACCGGCTAAGGTTAAAACTGCATCTTTTGCTGATAGATGCTCCATCAACCTTCTACCATCCAATCCTTCCGAAGAAATGCATGCTTAACTCAGCTCGGTGACAAAAGCATGAGCGGGCGATAACATCATGGATAACCGTGCTTATGCCCATGTCTTTGCCATGAGCTATCATTCCATAGTTGATATCTCCTGCCTTAGGGTTTTCTTGACAAAAACTTTGGGTTTTAACGCTCCATGTTCTGGTCTTTCTCCGACACACCTTGATCTCGGGTATTGACAACTTCAACAGTTTGACAAGTTCCATAAGGGTAGCTTTCCTAGGTCATTCCAATATAGGAATGCTTCAGATCCTTCAAATTCTCCTAGTCTTTGGAGTCCTCAACCGTTGTAGTTTCCATTTTTTTTTGAATATTTACTGTGAGGCAAAGCCCCACAACCCTTTATTAAATTGTAAAACTGTACAAAGGAACAGAAAAAAATGTACAAAAGCTAGACTAGATTACAAAGCTATAAAGCTAAATTACAACAACCTACCTGGACTAATTAAACTAAAGTATTAATCCAAGCTTTAAGCTTAATGCTGCTATCCTTCTTGAGCCTATGAGATAGAAGTGAGATATCATGTACAAAATTAGACCTCCAATCAGCAAAAGTAGCTCTTTCCCCTCTAAAAGTTCTGCCATTCCTGAGGATCCAGATGTTCCAGGCAGCTGTCAGCATTACTTCAAAGAAAAAGGGATGCCTAAAACTTGATCTAGCATACTGAATGCATTGCACCATATCTGACCCTCCTGACCAATCAGTGGAGAGATAGTTCCAAACTCTCCGACTGAAATTGCAGTTAAAGAACAAATGCATCGTGTCCTCAAAGGAAAGTTCCTGACAAATGACGCAAAGATTGTCATCCAGAGGGGATCTCCAGTGTCTTCGGATTAGCATATCCTTGGTGTTAAGCCTGTCAAAAAAGAGCAACCAGCCAAAGACTTTAATCTTCATGGTGCACCTGCTTGCCCACAACCATTTACATGGCTGAATTGTGGGCAAATGGGAATGCATCAAGGTGTAAAAACTCTTGGCAGAGTAGGCACCAGACTTTCCTGACCAAACCCAAACATCTGGTATGCTGGTGTCCCTTTCCAAGGCCATTAACCAATCCTCAAGCACATGCAATTCCTGAGCAGCCTCATGAGACAATGGCAAGAAAAACATTGAGAATATATCCCATTGTAGTTTCCATTACTATAATGCACGGTAAAATCCTCTTCATTCCAAAGTGGTCTTAGTTGTCCGATATCTTGTCCTTCTCGGAGTAGTCTCATCAACTGAATCTTCGCGTGGTCAAAAAGGGGGAAAGGGTATTGTCCAACTAAAAGGGAATATTTGATAAATCTTAGAAAAGAAGAGAGGTGAAAGATCTTTTGAAAATAAAGTTTTAGAGAAAATCTTTCCTATGGGCTTGCTAGTTTCTCGGGGTCATGTCCTACACTCAACATGTGTTTAGGGCTAAAATGATCCGTTTTTAGAGTTTGGGGGGATATTGATCCATCATGGAGGATTTTAGGGGGAAAACTATACTTTACAAATTATTATTTGGGCTGGCCCCAAGCTGCTTAGAGAGTTTTCGGCCCTGGATGGACGCTGCAGGCTGCCTTGTCAAAAAACACTCAACATCAACTTCTTTTTTATACTATTTTGGTTTGAATATTTGCATTTCCTGCTAATTTTTTCAGCATCATTGGGATATTTGTGGAGTGGATGTGAATAGGGCGGTACTTCGTATTGTTGAAGGTATAGAATCTGCGGAAAGCATAAATGATACTATCCTGGTTTTCATTCCTAAGGTACATGATCCATGAAATTTATGTCAATTTCTTCCTATCATTTGATGCAATGTGTTATATAAAATTGCGTCCAAGGTGATAGCTAAACGTTTGAAAGAGATTTTACCTATGATTATTTCAGAAGAGTAGTCTGTTTTTTTCCTGGTCGATTAATTACAGATAATATTATACCAGCTTATGAATGTTTGCATTTTATGAAGAGGACTAAGTCAAAGGCTCATAGATCTTGTGCATTGAAATTGGACATGATGAAGGCCTATGACAGAGTAGAGTGATCCTATCTTCAGGCAATTATGGAAAAGTAGGGTTTTGCACAATAATGGATTTCCACATTCATGAGCAATTTAAGTTCGGTTTCTTTTCCAGTTATGTTCAATGGAAAAAGATTGGAGAATTTTAAGCCATCAAGAGGTATCCGATAGGTAGATCCTCTTTCACCCTATCTATTTTTGGTAGCAACAGAGGGCCTTTCGTGCCTGTTAAGATCTAACAATCAGTCGTCTCGGCTGACTAGTATCAAAGTGGCTTCGTCGGCACCGCCGGTGAACCACCTCCTCTTTGCAGACGATAGCCTACTGTTTTCCAAAGCAAGTAGAGAAGGGGCGGAAGATGTTTCAAACTTGTTAGAGACTTATTGCAGTGCAACAGGACAGACAATAAACAAGGGCAAGTCCTCCATATTTTTTAGTAAGGGTTGTCCGGAGAGCATTAGGGGGAGGTGAAGCAGTGTCTTGATGTGCAAAATGAATCTCTGAATGAAAAGTATATGGGCATGCCTGCTGATGTTGGGAGATCAAAGAATGGTACTTTTAAATATTTGAATGACAGAGTGTGGAATAAAATTCAAGGGTGGCTTGAGAAACTTTTGTCCATGGGAGTGAAGGAAGTCTTGATTAAATCAGTGGTGCAGGCTATTCCTGTTTATTCTGTGGGATGCTTCAAACTTCCTTGTGGACTTTGTAAACATATTAGCTCTCTCATCGGGAAATTTTGGTGGGGGAGTAAAGAACGGAAAAAGAAAGGTAGCTTGTGTGTCTTTGATACGTCTTCAATGTATCTATAATTTTTGATTGTTCCATGCTATTATATTATCTGCTTTGGATGTTTTATATGCATTAATATGCTATTTTTTTATGATTTTTGGGACTAACCTATTAACCTAGAGCCCAGTGCCAGTTCCTGTTTTTTCCTTGTTTTAGAGTTTTGTAGAAAAGGAATACCAAATGGAGTCCAAATGGAATAAAACTTTCGCGATGATTTTTCTTGGACCAGAAGACACGCTGGAGACTTGGAGTGCAAGTCAGAAGAGCCACGAGGCGGCCACAAGGGTGGAGGGTGTGCCCCCCAACCTTGTGGGCCCCTTGGTGACCCCCTGACCTAGATCTTCCTCCTATATACTCAAATACCCCCAAAACTTCCAGGGAAGTCACAAAACCACTTTCCCCCCACCACAACCTTATGTACTCATGAGACCCCATCTAGAGGCCTTTTCCGGCGTCCTGTCGGAGGGGGATTTGATCACGGAGGGCTTCTACATCAACACCGTTGCCTCTCCGATGAAGCATGAGTAGTTTACCACAGACCTATGGGTCCATAGCTAGTAGCCAGATGGCTTCTTATTCTTCTCTCTCTCTCTGATTCTCAATACAAAGTTCTCCTTGATGTTCTTGGAGATCTATTCGATGTAATACTCTTTTGCGGTGTGTTTGCCGAGATACGTTGAATTGTGGATTTATGATCAGCTTATCTATGAATATTATTTGAATCTTCTCTGAATTCTTATATGCATGATTTGATATCTTTGCAAGTCTCTTCGAACTATCGATTTGGTTTGGCCAACTAGATTTTTTTTCTTGCAATGGGAGAAGTGCTTAGCTTTGGGTTCAATCTTGTGGTGTCCTTTCCCAGTGACAGTAGGGGCAGCAAGGCACGTATTGTATTGTTGCCATCGAGGATAAAAAGATGGGGTTTTCATCATATTGCTTGAGTTAATTCCTCTACATCATGTCATCTTGCTTAATGTGTTACTCCATTCTTTATGAACTTAATACTCTAGATGCATGCTGGATAGCGGTCGATGTGTGGAGTAATAGTAGTATATGCGGAATCGTTTTGGTCTACTTGACACGGACGTGATGCCTATACTCATGATCATTGCCTTAGATATCGTCATAACTTTGCGCTTTTCTACCAATTGCTCGGCAGTAATTTGTTCACCCACCATAATAATTTCTATCTTGAGAGAAGCCTCTAGTGAAACCTATGGCCCCCGGGTCTATTTTACATCATATTAGTTTCCCGTCAACTTGCCAATTTCTGTCGCCGTTCCTATTTACTTTACTTTACAATCTATTACTTTACGAAATTGCCCTACTCATGGTTTGAATATATGGATGGTTATACAAAATATTATGTCGGATTGAATTTTGCTTCTAGAAATCTTTTAGATTCGGCCGCGGGAGGCACTTTTATGAAAATTACTCTAGGAGAAGCTACTAAACTCCTAGATAATAGTGTGGTTAATTATTCTCAATGGCATACCGAAAGATCTTCCACTAGTAAAAAAGTACATGCAATTGAAGAGATTAATGTTTTGAGTGGAAAGATGGATGAACTTATGAAATTGTTTGCTAATAAGATTGCTCCTATTGATCCTAATGACATGCCTTTGTCTACTTTGATTGAAAACAATAATGAATCTATGGATGTGAATTTTGTTGGTATGAACAATTTTGGTAATAACGCGTATAGAGGTAATATTAATCCTAGGCCGTTTCCTAGTAATTCCTATAATAATTATGGTAATTCCTACAACAATTCTTATGGAAATTATAATAAGATGCCCTCTGATTTTGATAATAGTGTTAAAGAATTTATAAGTTCACAAAAGAATTTCAATGCTTTGATTGAAGAAAAATTGCTTAAGATTGATGATTTGGTTAGGAACATGGATAGAATTTCTCTTGATGTTGATTCTTTGAAACTTAGTTCTATTCCATCCAAGCATGACATCAATGAGTCTCTCAAAGCCATGAGAATTTCCATTGATGAGTGCAAAGAAAGAACCGCTAAGATGAGCGCTAAAAAGATTGGTTTATAAAAATGTGTTCTTCTAGTTTCCGTGAAAATAATGATGAAGATCTTAAAGTGATTGATGTGACTCCTATTGAATCTTTGTTTTCCAATGTAAATCTTGATAACTATGGGACTGGAGATTAGTCAACTTTAGTTAGAAGGGGCCGCAATGATTTGGAGTTTTTACATCTTGATGCCAAAATTGAGTACGAATCTAACAATATTGATTGGGCGTTGTTCAATGTTGATACTTTTTTTCTGTAAGTTTGATCAAAGTAGAGATACTTTGACTACACATAAAACTTATATGTAAACTAGAAAGGATTGGAGGGAGTATATTGTACGTTCAAGAGCGAAACGAACATTGAATACCCTTTATATATGATTTGTGGATGCTATCACTGGTTCAAAATTTTGAATCCGCCTTAGGTATCACACATGCACCCACTCGTTCTCTCTCGAATTCATCTCGGGGTCCAGAGATCGATTGAAAGAGGACTAGGGTGGGTATAATACGTTCATTTCGCTTATGAACGTACAATATACTCTCTCTGATCCCCACAGACCCCCCCCACCGGTCATTTCTATCATAGAAACAAAGCAAACCTTTATCTCCTTGCACGACACGCAATTGATCTCTCAACATCAATCGATCTCGTCAAGATGTGTCGGGGCATGAACCGAATGGGATGTCAAAACTAAGACAGGAAGCGACACGTAGTGGAGGCAAAGTGAAACTTTAAACAAACCATTTGTTTCTATGCATGTCGGACAAATTACAACATTGGAAATAGAAGCATTGTCTAAGCCCACATGCGAATGATACTCGGCGGAATGTTCAAATGAGGCATGCGGGAGCGACACGCTCATCGTCGCTTTACAAAGTAGGTTTCAGTGTGCCGAGGGTGGCGTTAGCACTGTGGCACGACCAGCAGATCAACACCCGGCTCGTCAAGGATGCATGGGGCACCGAAGTGCGCGCGCGCCGCAACGCGTACGCGGAGTGGTGTAGCGCGGCCAACTGCATCCCCAGGACCTGAGACCAAGCCGGGTCGTCTTGCTTTTTCAATGACATGTGGGGTCGCATGTGAGCAAAGGGCATCTCCAACGTTGCCACGACCGCAGCTGACTACCCTGGCACACCAATAAACCTCGTCCCTCGCGTTGTCGCGCGGTGCGTTCCGAGCCGGTGCCAGCTGCCCGCATTCATGTCGTCCATCCGTATGCCGTCGTTAAGAGGCTCGGTGCCCGAGGAACCAACTCTGGCGACTTTAATGACGCACCCGGATGCTTGGCCTCACCAGAATGCGCTACTTAAAGCTGCAACGCCCAGCTAACCTCCACACCATAGCGCATCGTCCGGCTACCTGGCACCACATCCGCCATGACCGCCAGCGCGAACGCTCTGCGGGAGAGCTTGTCTTTGGGGATGAAGCTCGAGGTCGCCACCCTCACTCAAGTCGCTACTCACGACGCAATAGCGGCGTAGCCGGGCGCGGATGCAACCGCGCAAGCGGTGGCCATGCTGGCGGCCGACAACAGGAGCACAGTCAGCCATGCGTCATACTTGTCGCCGTCCAATGTTCGGCACCGCCGTGGTCGGGGACTCCTCCGAGGATGAGTAGGGCATGGGAGGCGGCAGGCCATGGTGTGCCAACTGGTCGATCCGTTTCCCGTGTTCTACTCTTCCTCGCCGGAGACCGCACCTTCAATTCACGGGTCTTGAACCCCGCCCCCGTACATGGAGATCGCAGATGGAGGACGTCGGTCGCCGCTGTAGAATAGGTTTAGGGTCGGGTTTCTTTTATTTTTCTATCCTATAAAAGTTCTAAATGTAATGAAAATCTGCCGTGTTCGCATTAATCTCGGCCGGTGTATATGAACTTTCACAATAATATAGTATATTGTAGGAGTACTAGCAAGATGCCCGTGCGTTGAACGGAACATCAAGATCTTGCGGGAGAAAAGGATGAACAAGGGAAGGCCTTATCTGCAAATGTGGAGAGGAATGTGGGTAAATTGTCATAGTTTCCTTCCTATTCGTTAGATATAGATCGGACGACCTATGTTGCAGGATGGCAGGCACACCATCATCACCAACTCCGCTTTTTATTGAACCGAGACAAAGCTAACATGCGAAGTAAATAAACACATAGTCTACATACACAATTTATCTTAGGCACTCCAATAGTACGTCCACTACACATTCACGCATTTCACATATTTCTACATCTACAGGAACCTACAAAAGGGTTAACGTAAATTGCCTCTCTCTCTCCTCCCTGATTTTCATGGTGGTGGGCCCCTTCCTCCCCCCAATCTACAATCAACAGTTCACACGTTTCACATTATGTTAATTACGTAACTGGGATTACGTAGGTGTAGCATTACTCGTCCTAAAAAACTCAACTAAGCCAACCTCCCAGCATATCCCGCGGGAAAATACCCGTCCGCGCCGTTTTAGTTGAGATTACCGGATTACTAGTAGTAGTATAGATGGATCGCGCGAAGCACCAAGTTTTTTTTTGTTTAGGGGGCGAAGCACCTAGTTTAAAAGGAAAAAAGGCGGTACACTCATAGCACCCCTGTTGCAGTCACATTGCACCCCACACACGTTCGTTCCTGCACACGGCTCACGAAAACGGAACACGCTTTGGCTTGCCTCTTCACTAACACATGGGACCACACTTGGAGAAACCGACTATGCGCCAAACTCCCCCCGCCCACCGCGCAAAATCCCCCCCCCCCAATCCCAAATTCAATCGCCCTTCGGCCAACTAGCCAATAATATTCCACAAACCCCCTCCCCCCGTCCCCCTCCACTCCATTTGCTCCGCCAAAGCCGCCCTCCCCGCCGCGCCGATACGTTGGCGCCGTGGTTCATCGAGGGTACGCACGGTGATCCTCTCGCTCCCACAGTACGCTCTCGTAGAGTGTCGTCCTCTAGCTGCGCCGCCACCGCTGGCGAGGTTCTTGTGGAGGCACACGGCGGTCAGCGCCGCCACTACTAGTGACGTTTGTGTGGAGACGCACGGGGGTCAGCTTCTCCCACGGTATGCGCATTCTAGACTGAGGCCCCGTGCATGTCGGTGTAGCACTGAATGCTAGCTGATAGACGCTGTTAATCTCACTGTTTGCCGAAGTAGTTTACAGTCAATATGCTCTGCTTGAGAAGCTTCCTTGCCCTGTTCTGCACTCAATCTGCTTAGCTGATATGGCATGCCAAGCCTGATTAGTTGCTAAAATATCCTGCCATATATTTATTGTGACGTAGATTGCCATGGTCTAGTAGCCAATCTGTTAGGTGAAATAGGTGTACACCATTTTATACTCGATCTTTGTTGCTGCGATGGCCTTTGATAGTTCGATGGCTGTGTGGTCGGCCTCATTGACTGCTGAAACTGCCTGCCATAATTTAGCACTCAAATCTGTTTGCTGAATTAGCTGTACATATATCTCGTTACTTAGATCTGCTCGTCCAAATATCTTGCCATAGCTTTAGACATCGACCTAGGTATTTATTTCGGACTTCATAAAAAAGCATATATGTTTTTCTTGTAATATCTAGTAGAAGAACTAATTTGCATGTCTAACAGATGGACAAGACTTGGATAACTTCTGCTCGAAGATTCTCCGCTGCATATGTCGAGGGGGTTGAAGACTTCATGAACTTTATCAGAGCTGAGTACGGTGGTCCGAAATCAGATGTGCTCTGCCCATGCAGCAGTTGTATGAATTCAGTTACAAGACCCCAGTCAACTGTGTAAAATCATCTACACTTGTATGGGATGTCGGTCACATATACTAGGTGGGTTCATTATGGTGAAGCTGTGAACGTCAATGATACTGACTACGTGGAAGCAGCAGATCACCATCTTGATCTGCCTGATGCTCAGGTGGAAGAGGAGGAGGTGGTGGTGGCGGAGCCAGTGAGTTTGACCAACATTGAAACAATGATACGAAATGCTCATGCATTTCATGAATTTTCACCTGCAGAAGAAAAACGATGGGCCCGCATGTTGGAACAATGCAACGTGGCTGTCACCCCAGGAAATAAGCTGTCAGTATTCTTAGCTATGGCCACCTTTCTTCAAGTGAAGACATCTGAGCGGATGGCCAACAAATCATTCGATGCAATGTTGGTTGCTTTCCGCAAATCTTTCCCAGATGCGTCTGAGCTGCCACACACCTACAGTAAAATGAAGAATTTCCTTCGTGCAGTTGGAATTGGATATGATATTATCCATGTTTGTAAGAATATTGTGTTCTGTTCCGGAAGGATTATGCCAACTTAAGTGAATGCCTGAAATGCAAATCATCAAGATGGAAAGGTGGCGATGCTGTGAAGAGGATTCCTCATAATGTTCTGAGACATTTTCTAATTACACCAAGATTGCAGAGGTTGTTTCATGATGCTGAAACAAGAGAGGATGTACTGTGGCATTCTAGGAACCAGGAGTACATAGATTAGAATGTAATGAGCCATACATCTCATGGTAGTGAGTGGCAAAGCTTCAATCAAAAACACAAAAAGTTTGCTGCTGACCCGAGAAACATTAGACTTGGCTTAGCTTCAGATGGATTTAACCCATTTGGCCACCAGAGCGCCACATATAGCATGTGGCCAGTGCTTTTTATCCCTTACAACATGCCTCCAAATGTCTGCACCAAAGAATCAAACTACATGATGGCCTTGCTCATCCCAGGTCCAAAAAGTCCTGGAAAGGATTTTGATTTATTCATGGAGCCTCTTGTGGAGGAACTTCAACAGCTATGGAGGGGTGTTCTCACTCGAGACCTATATAGCAGCCCACCAGCTGATTTCTTTCTGCGTGATGTTATAATTTGGTGCATCCGTGATTATCCGGCTTTGGGCACTATGTCAGGGCGAACGACACATGGTTACAATGCATGTGTTCGTTGAGACAGGAATCCGTTGTCATACCCAATACTTAGCAAGATCTGTTACATTGGACACCGCCGTTTCCTTGCCAAGGACAAGCCGCGTTGAGGGAGTCCTGGATTAGGGGGTCTCCGGACAGCCGGATTATATCCTTTGGCCGGACTGCTGGACTATGAAGATACAAGATTGAAGACTTCGTCTCATGTCCGGATGGGACTCTACTTGGCGTGGAAGGCAAGCTAGGCAATACAGGTATGTATATTTCCTCCTTTGTAACAGACCTTGTGTAACCCTAGCCCCCTCCGGTGTCTATATAAACCGGAGGGTTTTAGTTCGTAGGACCAGAGACAATCATACCATAGGCTAGCTTCTAGGGTTTAGCCTCTCTGATCTCGTGGTAGATCTACTCTTGTACTACCCATATCATCAATATTAATCAAGCAGGACGTAGGGTTTTACCTCCATCAAGAGGGCCCGAACCTGGGTAAAACATCATGTTCCCTGCCTCCTGTTACCATCCGCCTTAGACGCACAGTTCGGCACCCCCTACCGAGATCCGCCGGTTTTGACACCGACATTGGTGCTTTCATTGAGAGTTCCTCTGTGCCGTCGCCAGAAGGAAGGATGTCTCGTCTCGTCTTTAAAGACGGTACTACTGTCGGGGGAGCTTTGGCTGTCGGCCAAACTCTCCGGCTAGGCGGTTTCATCATGACCGCCTGTTCGGCACCCGCGCCGACGATGACTTCTCGGGTCATCGAAAACAGCCTCCACGTCAGATCGACACTCGCCGAACAGATGGATCCAATGGAGCTCGCCTCCTTAAACGAGCTCTTGGATCGCATCACCGCCTTGGGAGTCGCTATGGACTATGATTGGATTGGGCTTAAACCCGATCAAAGGGAGATTAACTCTCCACTGGTCACCCATCATATCGCAGTGGTGGAGGAAGAATGCGGCGACCTTTCCTCTATCTTGAAGACCAACTATGTCTGGATTCCCGAGCTCCCCGAGCCGGACGCCCGTTTGCGGGAGGACAACATCCAATCCCTGAACTTAGAGTCAGGCAGCGGACCAGGATTATCGGGTAGCACCCCAGAACCGGAACTTCCAAAATTGGAAACTCCTCGGCCCCTGGATCCCAGATCGGGTAAGGGTTCGGATTCAATTCCACCCACCCACCCAAATATAAGCGATCTTTCCCACATCAGGCAAGAGCCCCAGGAAACAGTACATCACTATTGGGCGAGATTCCTCCTTGCGATAAACAAGCTTAAGGACTATCGCGAGCAAGACGCAATCCTATTTTTCTGCAATAATTGCACGGACAAGGGAATCCTTAACGCCATCAATCGCCATGAGATAACATGCTTCGCTGACTTGGCGTCCATAGTACGAAAGTACTGTGCGATGGGAAGTGCCTGGAAAACCGAAACAAACTTTTGGGATAATCCGGTCCTGAATACAAACCTAGTCCGAAATAAAAGGGTGCATTATCACAATACACCCGGGTTAACTACCAAAAAGCAAAAACCCTCTACAGGGCATGGAACCGTACTGGAGGGATGGCTCAACAGACCCTGCAAAATTCACGGTACAGCGGATACAATACCAACGCACAACATTAGAGCATGTTGGATACTCCGGCAGGTGGCCAAAAGTGGTGAGGATCTTCTTAACCCAAATATCACAAAGCACCATCCCGTGGATAACAATACATTGTCAACAGTCTTTGAGACCTTCGCGTCAAATAATAGGCGCAAGTGAACACTCCGAAGCATGGCCGAAATCTGCCACATAGCGGCAGTAAATCCATGGAGTGACACGGCTATTACCTTCAATGCCAGTGACGGACCTATATTCCGAACATCCCGAGCACCAGCCGCACTGGTCCTCAGTCCAATCGTGGACGGCTTTTGACTCACCAAAGTACTCATGGACGGCGGTAGTGGATTAAACCTCATCTATGAGGAAACTCTTCAAAAGATGGAAATAGACTGGAGCCGCATTGAGCAAAGCAGCACAACCTTTAGAGGAATCATACCCAGTCGGGAAGCACACTGTGCTGGGAAAATCACACTAGATGTGGTATTCGGCACGCCGGATAATTACAGGTCCGAAGAAATCACATTCCAAGTAGCCCCGTTCAGTAGTGGTTATCACGCTCTTTTAGGACGGGAGACGTTCACAATCTTCCAAGCCGTACCCCATTATGGGTACATGAAGCTCAAAATGCCCGGGCCCAACGGAATCATCACTCTCGCCAGTGATCCGGACACAGCACTCCGCGCCGAAAAAAAACAGCCGCACTGGCCCTCGAGGCATTATCCGAAGCCCTCGAGGCATTATCTGAAGCCCTCTCGGTCGAGGAATTAACCACGCTACGCTCTACAGTGGACAGGGACGACATGATACTCGACAAGAGATCCAAGTCCACCTCTTTTAAACCAGCGGATGAAATAGTCAAATTCCAAGTCCACCCAACGGACCCTACAAAAACAGCCTCCATCGGGGCACAGTTAAACCCCGTTGTGGACGCCGCACTACGAGAGTTCCTGCGCGAGAACTGGGACATATTCGCCTGGCATCCCTCAGACATGCCAGGAATCCCACGCAGGCTGGCCGAGCATAGCCTCAATATCCTAAAGGGATTTAAGCCGGTCAAGCAAGCTCTCCGGCGTTTCTCCGAACCTAAGAGACAGGCCATGGGAGAGGAACTAGCCAAGTTATTGGAGGCCGGATTCATCAAAGAAATAAAACACCCGGACTGGCTAGCAAACCTGGTGATGGTACCAAAGAAGAACAAATCCTGGCGCCTTTGTGTCGATTTCAAAGACCTCAATAAAGCTTGCCCAAAGGATCCCTCCCCCCTCCCACGCATCGATCAAATCATTGATGCTACTGTAGGACATGAGTCATTGTGTTTCCTCGACGCATACTCCGGTTACCACCAAATCAAGATGGCGGAGTCCGACCAAGCCGCAACTGTTGGAAATATGCCCTAGAGGCAATAATAAAAGCTTTATTATTATATTTCCTTATTCATGATAATTGTCTTTATTCGTGCTATAATTGTGTTAACCGGAAATCGTAATACATGTGTGAATAACAGACAACAACATGTCCCTAGTGAGCCTCTAGTTGACTAGCTCGTTGATCGACAGATAGTCATGGTTTCCTGACTATGGACATTGGATGTCATCGATAACGGGATCACATCATTAGGAGAATGATGTGATGGACAAGACCCAATCCTAAACATAGCATAAGATCGCATAGTTCGTTTGCTAGAGTTTTCCAATGTCAAGTATCCTTTCCTTAGACCATGAGATCGTGTAACTCCCGGATACCGTAGGAGTGCTTTGGGTGTGCCAAACGTCACAACGTAACTGGGTGACTATAAAGGTATGCTACGGGTATCTCTGAAAGTGTCTGTTGGGTTGACATGGATCGAGACTGGGATTTGTCACTCCGCTTGACCGAGAGGTATCACCGGGCCCTCTCGGTAATGCATCATCACAATGAGCTCAATGTGATCAAAGTGTTTGATCACGGGATCATGCATTACGGTAACGAGAAAAGTGACTTGCCGGCAACGAGATTGAACGAGGTATTGGTATACCGACGATCGAATCTCGGGCAAGTAAAATACCGATTGACAAAGGGAATCGTATACGGGATTAATTGAATCCTTGACATCGTGGTTCATCCGATGAAATCTTCATGGAGCATGTGGGAGCCAACATGGGTATCCAGATCCCGCTGTTGGTTATTGCCCGAGAGCCGTCTCGGTCATGTCTGCATGTCTCCCGAACCCGTAGGGTCTACACACTTAAGGTTCGGTGACGCTAGGGTTGTAGGGATATGTATGTGCAGTAACCCGAATGTTGTTCGGAGTCCCGGATGAGATCCCGGACGTCACGAGGAGTTTCGGAATGGTCCGGAGGTAAATATTTATATATGGAAAGTCATCATACGGACATCGGGACAAGTTTCGGGGTTATCGGTATTGTACCGGGACCACCGGGGGGTCCCGGGGGGTCCACCGGGTGGGGCCACCTATCCCGGAGGGCCCCATGGGCTGTATGAGGGAGGGAACCAGCCCATAGTGGGCTGGTGCGCCTCCCCCCATGGGCCCATGCGCCTAGGGTTGGGGGAGGGAAACCCTAAAGGGGGCGCCCCCCTTGCTTGGGGGGCAAGCCCCCCTGCCCTGGCCGCCGCCCCCCCTAGGAGATCTCATCTCCTAGGGCCGGCGCCCCCCCTTGGGGGTTATATAAAGGGGGGGGGGGAGAGAGGGGGCTGATCACCCATTGCCCTGGCGCCTCCCTCTCCCTCTCCAACACCTCCTCCTCCTCCATTGAGCACGGCGAAGCCCTGCCGGAGTACTGCAGTTCCACCATCACCATGCCGTCGTGCTGTTGCTGGAGCCTTCATCCCCAACCTCTCCTTTGCCTTGCTGGATCAAGAAGGAGGAAACGTCACGCTTTCCGTACGTGTGTTGAACGCGGAGGTGCCGTCCGTTCGGCACTAGGTCATCGGTGAATTGGATCGCGGCAAGTACGACTACCTCATCCACGTTCACTCGAACGCTTCCGTTGCGATCTACAAAGTGGTATGTAGATGCTATCTAATCTGAATACTCGTTGCTTGATGAACTCCTAGATGGATCTTGGTGAAACCGTAGGAAAAATTTTAATTTTCTGCAACGTTCCCCAACAGTGGTATCAGAGCTAGGTCTATGCGTAGTTCTTCTTGCGCGAGTAGAACACAATTTGTTGTGGGCGTAGATGTTGTCAACTCTTCTTGCCGCTACTAGTCTTATCTTGCTTCAACGGTATTGTGGGATGAAGCGGCTCGGACCAACCTTACACGTACGCTTACGTGAGACCGGTTCCACCGACGAACATGCACTAGTTGCATAAGGTGGCTGGCGGGTGTCTGTCTCTCCTACTTTAGTTGGAGCGGATTCGATGAAAAGGGTCCTTATGAAGGGTAAATAGAAGTTGACAAATCACGTTGTGGTGGTTTTAACGTAGGTAAGAAAACGTTCTTGCTAGAACCCTAATTCAGCCACGTAAAACTTGCAACAACAATTAGAGGACGTCTAACTTGTTTTTGCAGCAAGTGCTATGTGATATGATATGGCCAAAGTTGTGATGTATGATGAATGATCTATATGTGATGTATGAGATGTTCATGCTATTGTAATAGGAATCACGACTTGCATGTCGATGAGTATGACAACCGGCAGGAGCCATAGGAGTTGTCTTTATTTTGTATGACCTGCGTGTCATTGAGAATCGCCATGTAAATTACTTTACTTTATTGCTAAACGCGTTAGCCATAGTAGTAGAAGTAATAGTTGGCGAGCAACTTCATGGAGACACGAGGATGAAGATCATGGTGTCAAGCCGGTGACAAGATGATCATGGAGCCCCAAGATGGAGATCGAAGGAGCTATGTGATATTGGCCATATCATGTCACGTTTATTATTTGATTGCATGTGATGTTTATCATGTTTTGCATCTTGTTTACTTAGAACGACGGTAGTAAATAAGATGATCCCTCATAATAATTTCAAGAAAGTGTTCACCCTAACTGTGCACCGTTGCTACAGTTCGTTGTTTCGAAGCACCACGTGATGATCGGGTGTGATAGATTCTAACGTTCACATACAACGGGTGTAAGACAGATTTACACACGCAAACACTTAGGTTGACTTGACGAGCCTAGCATGTACAGACATGGCCTCGGAACACGGAATACCGAAAGGTCGAGCATGAGTCGTATAGAAGATACGATCAACATGAAGATGTTCACCGATGTTGACTAGTCCGTCTCACGTGATGATCGGACACGGCCTAGTTGACTCGGATCATGTAATACTTAGATGACTGGAAGAGGGATGTCTATCTAAGTGGGAGTTCATTAAATAATTTGATTAAATGAACTTTATTATCATGAACTTAGTCTAAATATTTACAATATGTCTTGTAGATCAAATGGCCAACGTAGTCCTCAACTTCAACGCGTTCTTAGAGAAAACCAAGCAGAAAGACGATGGTAGCAACTATACGGACTGGGTCCGGAACCTGAGGATCATCCTCATAGCTGCCAAGAAAGATTATGTCCTACGAGCACCGCTGGGTGACTCACCTGTTCTCCCTGCACAACAAGACGTTATGAACGCTTGGCAGTCGCGATGCGATGATTACTCCCTCGTTCAGTGCGGCATGCTTTACAGCTTAGAGCCGGGGCTCCAAAAGCGTTTTGAGAGACATGGAGCATATGAGATGTTCGAAGAGCTGAAAATGGTTTTCCAAGCTCATGCCCGGGTTGAGAGATATGAGATCTCCAACAAATTCTTTGGCTGTAAGATGGAGGAAAATAGCTCTGTCAGTGAGCACATACTCAGAATGTCTGGATTGCACAACCGCTTGACTCAACTGGAAGTTAATCTTCCGGAAGAAGTGGTCATTGACAGAATCCTCCAGTCGCTTCCACCTAGCTACAAGAGCTTTGTGATGAACTACAATATGCAGGGGATGGTAAAGACCATTCCTGAGGTGTATGCTATGCTGAAATCAGCAGAGGTAGAAATCAAGAAAGAGCATCAAGTGCTGATGGTGAATAAAACCACTAAGTTCAAAAGGAGCAAGGGTAAAAAGAACTTCAAGAAGGACGGCAAGGAAGTTGCCGCGCCCGGTAAGCAAGTTGCCGGGAAGAAGCCAAAGAATGGACCCAAGCCCGAAACTGAGTGCTTTTATTGCAAGGGAAGTGGTCACTGGAAGCGGAACTGCCCCAAATACTTAGCGGACAAGAAGGCCGGCAAAACCAAAGGTATATGTGATATACATGTAATTGATGTGTACCTTACCAGTACTCGTAGTAGCTCTTGGGTATTTGATACCGGTGCAGTTGCTCACATTTGTAACTCAAAGCAGGAGCTACGGAATAAACGGAGACTGGCGAAGGACGAGGTGACGATGCGCGTCGGGAATGGTTCCAAGGTCGATGTGATCACCGTCGGCACGCTGCCTCTACATTTACCTACGGGATTAGTTTTAAACCTCAATAATTGTTATTTAGTACCAAGTTTGAGCATGAACATTGTATCCGGATCTCGCTTAATTCGAGATGGCTACTCATTTAAATCCGAGAATAATGGTTGTTCTATTTATATGAGAGATATGTTTTATGGTCATGCTCCGATGGTTAATGGTTTATTCTTGATGAATCTCGTACGTGATGAAACACATATTCATAGTGTGAGTACCAAAAGAGTTAAAGTTGATAACAATAGTCCCACATATTTGTGGCACTGCCGCCTTGGTCACATAGGTGTCAAACGCATGAAGAAGCTCCATGCAGATGGACTTTTAGAGTCTCTTGATTATGAATCATTTGACACGTGCGAACCATGCCTCATGGGTAAAATGACCAAGACTCCATTCTCAGGAACAATGGAGCGAGCAACCAACTTATTGGAAATCATACATACCGATGTGTGTGGTCCAATGAGTGTTGAGGCTCGCGGTGGCTATCGTTATGTTCTCACCCTCACTGATGACTTGAGTAGATATGGGTATATCTACTTAATGAAACACAAGTCTGAAACCTTTGAAAAGTTCAAGGAATTTCAGAGTGAGGTTGAAAATCAACGTGATAGAAATATCAAGTTTCTACGATCAGATCGTGGAGGAGAATACTTGAGTCACGAATTTGGCACACACTTAAGAAAATGTGGAATAGTTTCACAACTCACGCCGCCTGGAACACCTCAGCGTAATGGTGTGTCCGAACGTCGTAATCGCACTCTATTAGATATGGTGCGATCTATGATGTCTCTTACCGACTTACCGCTATCTTTTTGGGGCTATGCTTTAGAGACTGCCGCATTCACTTTAAATAGGGCTCCGTCGAAATCCGTTGAGACGACACCGTATGAATTATGGTTTGGGAAGAAACCTAAGCTGTCGTTTCTAAAAGTTTGGGGATGCGATGCTTATGTGAAGAAACTTCAACCTGAAAAGCTCGAACCCAAGTCGGAAAAATGCGTCTTCATAGGATACCCGAAGGAAACTATTGGGTATACCTTCTACCTCAGATCCGAAGGCAAGATCTTTGTTGCCAAGAATGGATCCTTTCTAGAGAAAGAGTTTCTCTCGAAAGAAGTAAGTGGGAGGAAAGTAGAACTTGATGAAGTGTTACCTCTTGAACCGGAAAATGGCGAAACTCAAGAAATCGTTTCTGAGGTGCCTGCACCGACTAGAGAGGAAATTAATGATTATGATCAAGATACTTCTGATCAAGCTCCTACTGAAATTCGAAGGTCCACAAGGACACGTTCCGCACCAGAATGGTACGGCAACCCTGTCTTGGAAATCATGTTGTTAGACAACGGTGAACCTTCGAACTATGAGGAAGCAATGGCGGGCCCGGATTCCGACAAATGGCTGGAAGCCATGAAATCCGAGATAGGATCCATGTATGAAAACGAAGTATGGACTTTGACTGACTTGCCCGTTGAACGGCGAGCCACAGAAAATAAATGGATCTTCAAGAAGAAGACAGACGCGGATGGAAATGTGACCATCTATAAAGCTCGGCTAGTCGCTAAGGGTTATCGACAAGTTCAAGGGGTTGACTACGATGAGACTTTCTCACCGGTAGCGAAGCTGAAGTCCGTCCGAATCATGTTAGCAATTGCCGCATACTATGATTATGAGATATGGCAAATGGACGTCAAAACGGCATTCCTTAATGGTTTCCTTAAGGAAGAATTGTATATGATGCAGCCGGAAGGTTTTGTCGATCCTAAGAATGCTGACAAGGTGTGCAAGCTCCAACGCTCGATTTATGGGCTGGTGCAAGCATCTCGGAGTTGGAACATTCGCTTTGATGAGATGATCAAAGCGTTTGGGTTTACACAGACTTATGGAGAAGCCTGTGTTTACAAGAAAGTGAGTGGGAGCTCTGTAGCATTTCTCATATTATATGTAGACGACATACTTTTGATGGGAAATGATATAGAACTCTTGGACAGCATTAAGGCCTATTTGAATAAGAGTTTTTCAATGAAGGACCTTGGAGAAGCTGCTTATATATTAGGCATCAAGATCTATAGAGATAGATCGAGACGCCTCATAGGTCTTTCACAAAGCACATACCTTGATAAGATATTGAAGAAATTCAATATGGATCAATCTAAGAAAGGGTTCTTACCTGTGTTACAAGGTGTGAAATTGAGCTCAGCTCAATGTCCGACCACGGCAGAAGATATAGAAGAGATGAGCGTCATCCCCTATGCCTCAGCCATAGGTTCTATTATGTATGCCATGCTGTGTACCAGACCTGATGTAAACCTTGCCGTAAGTTTGGTAGGTAGGTACCAAAGTAATCCCGGCAAGGAACACTGGACAGCGGTCAAGAATATCCTGAAGTACTTGAAAAGGACTAAGGAAATGTTTCTCGTTTATGGAGGTGACGAAGAGCTCGTCGTAAAAGGTTACGTCGACGCTAGCTTCGACACAGATCTGGATGACTCTAAGTCACAAACCGGATACGTGTATATTTTGAATGGTGGGGCAGTAAGCTGGTGCAGTTGCAAGCAAAGCGTTGTGGCGGGATCTACATGTGAAGCGGAGTACATGGCAGCCTCGGAGGCAGCACATGAAGCAATTTGGGTGAAGGAGTTCATCACCGACCTCGGAGTCATACCCAATGCGTCGGGGCCAATCAAGCTCTTCTGTGACAACACTGGAGCTATTGCACTTGCAAAGGAGCCCAGGTTTCACAAGAAGACCAGGCACATCAAGCGTCGCTTCAACTCCATTCGTGAAAATGTTCAAGATGGAGACATAGAGATTTGTAAAGTGCACACGGATCTGAATGTTGCAGATCCGTTGACTAAACCTCTCCCTAAGGCAAAACATGATCAGCACCAGAACTCTATGGGTGTTCGATTCATCACAATGTAACTAGATTATTGACTCTAGTGCAAGTGGGAGACTGTTGGAAATATGCCCTAGAGGCAATAATAAAAGCTTTATTATTATATTTCCTTATTCATGATAATTGTCTTTATTCGTGCTATAATTGTGTTAACCGGAAATCGTAATACATGTGTGAATAACAGACAACAACATGTCCCTAGTGAGCCTCTAGTTGACTAGCTCGTTGATCGACAGATAGTCATGGTTTCCTGACTATGGACATTGGATGTCATCGATAACGGGATCACATCATTAGGAGAATGATGTGATGGACAACACCCAATCCTAAACATAGCATAAGATCGCATAGTTCGTTTGCTAGAGTTTTCCAATGTCAAGTATCCTTTCCTTAGACCATGAGATCGTGTAACTCCCGGATACCGTAGGAGTGCTTTGGGTGTGCCAAACGTCACAACGTAACTGGGTGACTATAAAGGTATGCTACGGGTATCTCTGAAAGTGTCTGTTGGGTTGACATGGATCGAGACTGGGATTTGTCACTCCGCTTGACGAAGAGGTATCACCGGGCCCTCTCGGTAATGCATCATCACAATGAGCTCAATGTGATCAAAGTGTTTGATCACGGGATCATGCATTACGGTAACGAGAAAAGTGACTTGCCGGCAACGAGATTGAACGAGGTATTGGTATACCGACGATCGAATCTCGGGCAAGTAAAATACCGATTGACAAAGGGAATCTTATACGGGATTAATTGAATCCTTGACATCGTGGTTCATCCGATGAAATCATCGTGGAGCATGTGGGAGCCAACATGGGTATCCAGATCCTGCTGTTGGTTATTGCCCGAGAGCCGTCTCGGTCATGTCTGCATGTCTCCCGAACCCGTAGGGTATACACACTTAAGGTTCGGTGACGCTAGGGTTGTAGGGATATGTATGTGCAGTAACCCGAATGTTGTTCGGAGTCCCGGATGAGATCCCGGACGTCACGAGGAGTTTCGGAATGGTCCGGAGGTAAAGATTTATATATGGAAAGTCATCATACGGACATCGGGACAAGTTTCGGGGTTATCGGTATTGTACCGGGACCACCGGAGGGTCCCGGGGGGTCCATCGGGTGGGGCCACCTATCCCGGAGGGCCCCATGGGCTGTATGAGGGAGGGAACCAGCCCATAGTGGGCTGGTGCGCCTCCCCCCCCATGGGCCCATGCGCCTAGGGTTGGGGGAGGGAAACCCTAAAGGGGGCGCCCCCCTTGCTTGGGGGGCAAGCCCCCCTGCCCTGGACGCCGCCCCCCCTAGGAGATCTCATCTCCTAGGGCCGGCGCCCCCCCTTGGGGGTTATATAAAGGGGGGGGAGAGAGGGGGCTGATCACCCATTGCCCTGGCGCCTCCCTCTCCCTCTCCAACACCTCCTCCTCCTCCATTGAGCACGGCGAAGCCCTGCCGGAGTACTGCAGTTCCACCATCACCACGCCGTCGTGCTGTTGCTGGAGCCTTCATCCCCAACCTCTCCTTTGCCTTGCTGGATCAAGAAGGAGGAGACGTCACGCTTTCCGTACGTGTGTTGAACGCGGAGGTGCCGTCCGTTCGGCACTAGGTCATCGGTGAATTGGATCGCGGCAAGTACGACTACCTCATCCACGTTCACTCGAATGCTTCCGTTGCGATCTACAAAGTGGTATGTAGATGCTATCTAATCTGAATACTCGTTGCTTGATGAACTCCTAGATGGATCTTGGTGAAACCGTAGGAAAAATTTTAATTTTCTGCAACGTTCCCCAACAGCAACAGCATTCATCACACCATACGGTCCCTTCTATTTTAACACAATGCCTTTTGGGCTCAAAAACGCCGGCGCAACATATCAGCGCATGATTCAGACATGTCTGGAGAAACAAATCGACAAAACAGTAGAGGCATACGTAGACGATGTGGTCGTCAAAACCAAACACGTCGACTCTTTGATAGACGACTTGAGGCTCACATTCGACAACCTCCGAACATACGACATCAAGCTCAATTCAGAAAAATGCATTTTCGGCGTACCAACCGGAAAGCTCCTGGGTTTCATTGTCTCCAGTAGAGGTATTGAGGCTAATCCGGCCAAAATCCGAGCTTTGTCACAGTTGGCTACCCCAACAGACCTCAAGCAAATCCAGAAGTTAACTGGATGCGTGTCGGCTCTAAGCCGCTTTATCTCCCGCTTAGGAGAAAAGGATTTACCCCTTTGAGGGAGTCCTGGATTAGGGGGTTTTCGGATAGCCGGACTACACCTCCCGCCGGACTTCAGGACTATGAAGATACAAGGTTGAAGACTTCGTCCCGTGTCCGGAAGGTTCTTTCCTTGGCGTAGAAGGCAAGCTAGGCGTGCGGATATTCAAGATCTCCTACCAATGTAACCGACTCTGTGTAACCCTAACCCTATCCGGTGTCTATATAAACCGGAGGGTTGTAGTCCGTAGGGGAGAATCATCTTCATACACAATCAAACCATAGGCTAGCTTCTAGGGTTTAGCCTCCTTGATCTCGTGGTAGATCTACTCTTGTACTACCCATATCATCAATATTAATCTAGCAGGAGTAGGGTTTTACCTCCACCGAGAGGGCCCGAACCTGGGTAAAACAAAGTGTCCCTTGTCTCCTGTTACCATCCGACCTTGATGCACAGTTCGGGACCCCCTACCCGAGATCCGCCGGTTTTGACACCGACATTGGTGCTTTCATTGAGAGTTCCTCTGTGCCGTCGTAATCAGGAAGGATGACTTTTCCCGTCTTTAAAGACGGCGCCGTCACTAAGGGAGCTTTGGCTATCGGCCAGACCCTCTGGCTGGGTGGTTTTCTTATGACCGCCCCTGCGGCTGTGGCGCCGACGGTGACCTCTCGGGTCATCGAGAACAATCTCCACGTAAGTCCGGCATCTGCCGAACAGCTCGATCCGGTGGAGCTCTTCTCCGTAAACGAGCTCCTGGATCGTATCGCTGCATTGGGGGTCGCCACAAATTACGACCGGGTTGGGCTTAAACCCGATCTAAGGGAAATCAACTCCCCCCGAGCCACCCACCACGTCGCTGTGGTGGAGACACAATGCGGCGACCCCTCATCGATCTTAAGGACTAGCTACGTCCGAATTCCGGAACCCTCCACGCCGGATATCCGCGGAGGGGAGGATCCAATCCAAGGCCCGAACTTACAATCGGGCAAACCGGATAACATCCGAGGCTCCGGATCATCGAATCCAGAGGTTGTTCGGCTTCCGAATAGTAAACCGGGCGAGGTATCAGATTTAATGAGTGCCGCTCGCCCAACCCTAAACGATCTCTCCCAGGTCAGGCAGAGGCCAGAAGAAATAGTACATCATTACTGGGCCAGATTCCTCCTGCTCATGCACAGGATAAAGGACTGCCACGAAGGAGACGCAATTTCAATCTTCTGCAATAACTGCACGGACAAAGGGATACTCAACGCCGTAAGTCGCCGCAATATCACACGTTTTGCCGACTTGGCGTCCATTGTGCAAAAGTACTGTGCGATGGAAAGCGCTTGGAAAACCGAAGTTAAATTTTGGGATTATCCGGCCTTGAATAGCAATCCCGTCCGAATCAAAAGGGCGCACTACAGTAAGACGTCCGGATTAAACAAAAAAATCAAAACCCTCTAGGGGACATGGAACCGTACTAGAAAGGTGGCTAGATGGACCCTGCAAACTTCATAATGCAGTGGACGCCGCACCAACGCACAGCCTCAGGGCATGTTGGATACTCCGGCAGGTGGCCAAGATTGGCGAAGATCTCCTAATTCCAGAGGTCGAAGAGAACCAGCCCGAGAACTTCAGTACCGTCCTTACAATCTCTGAGACTTTCACATCGACTAATATGCGAAAAAGAGCACTTCGCAGCCTCACCGAAGTCTACCAAGTAGCGACAATAAATCCTTGGAGCAACACCGCCATCACCTTCAATGCGAGCGACGAACCTAAATTCCGAACAGCCAGAGTACCGACCGCACTGGTCCTCAGTCCCATAGTGGACGGCTGTCGCCTCGCAAAGGTACTTATGGACGGAGGCAGCGGATTGAACCTCATCTATGAGGAAACCCTTCAAAAGATGGAAATAGACTGGAACCGCGTTGAGCGAAGCAGCACAACTTTTAGAGGTATAATCCCCTGTCAGGAAGCACGCTGCACAGGAAGAATCACACTTGATGTGGTATTCGGCACTCCGGATAATTATAGGTCCGAACAAATCATGTTCCACGTGGCCCCGTTCAAAAGCGGATATCACGCCATATTAGGACGAGAGGCATTCACAGTCTTCCAAGCTATACCCCATTACGGGTACATGAAGCTTAAGATGCCTGGGCCGAACGGGATCATCACTCTCGCTAGTGATCCAGACATTGCGCTCCGCGCCGAAAACAAGACAGCCGCATTGGCCCTCGAGGCACTATCTGAAGCCCTCGCAGCCGAAGAACTGACGACGCTGCGATCCACAGTGAATAAGGATGATGTGATACTCGACAAAAGATCTAAATCCACATCCTTCAAACCAGCGGACGAAATAGTCAAATTCCAAGTCCACCCAACGGACCCTAATAAAACAGCCTCCATCGGGGCAAGACTAAACCCTGATGTAGATGCCGCACTGCGCGCGTTCCTACAAGAGAACTGGGACATTTTCGCTTGGCACCCTTCAGACATGCCAGGAATCCCACGCAGGCTGGCCGAGCACAGTTTAAATATCCAGAAAGGATTCAAACCTGTCAAACAAGCTCTTCGGCATTTTTCCGAGCCAAAGAGACAGGCTATGAGAGAAGAGCTAGCCAAGCTATTGGAAGCCGGATTTATTAGAGATATAAAACACCCGGACTGGCTAGCAAACCTGGTAATGGTACCAAAGAAGGACAAATCCTGGCGCCTGTGTGTCGACTTCAAAGACCTTAATAAGGCCTGCCCAAAGGATCCCTTTCCCCTCCCTCGAATTGATCAAATCATCGACGCCACCGCCGGACACGATTCCGTGTGTTTCCTCGACGCATACTCCGGCTACCATCAAATAAAGATGGCAGAGTCCGACCAAGCTGCAACAACATTCATCACGCCATACGGCCCATTTTGCTTCAATACAATGCCCTTTGGGCTAAAAAACGCCGGCACAACATATCAGCGTATGATTCAAACATGTCTGACAAACCAGATCGGCAAAACAGTGGAGGCATACGTAGACGATGTGGTCGTTAAATCAAGACACGTCGAAACTCTAGTGGACGACCTGAGACTCACATTCGACAATCTACGAGAATACGACATCAAGCTCAATTCAGAAAAATGTGTCTTCGGCGTCCCGGCCGGAAAGCTCCTGGGCTTCATAGTATCCGGTAGAGGAATTGAAGCAAATCCAGCCAAAATCCGAGCCCTGTCACAACTGGATGTTCCAAAAGATCTAAAGCAAATACATAAACTTACCGGATGCGTGTCGGCCTTAAGCCGCTTCATCTCCCGTTTGGGAGAAAAGGCACTGCCCCTTTACCGCCTCCTAAGGCGCACCGAACACTTCGAGTGGACGGACGCTGCCACGGCCGGACTCGAGGAAATAAAGGCCATCCTGGCAACAAACCCCGTCCTGGCCGCGCCAAATACCGGCGAATCCATGCTATTATACATTGCCGCAACCCATCAAGTTGTCAGTGCAGTGCTCGTCGTCGAACGAGCATCGGACCGACACAAACTACCCCTTCCAAGGCCAGTCTACTACGTGTCCACTGTCCTCACACCATGCAAATCATGATACCCGCATTACCAAAAGATTGCATACGCGGTGTCCATGGCATCTCGAAAGCTACGACACTACTTTCAAGAGTGTTCTATAACAGTAGCCTCGGAAGTACCGCTCAACGATATTATTAACAACCGCGACGCAACGGGCCGGATAGCGAAGTGGGCCATAGAGCTCCTCCCATTCGACATAATCTACAAGCCACGGCGAGCCATTAAATCACAAGTCCTGGCCGACTTCGTCGCCGAATGGACAGTGGCCGAACTCCCTAAAGAGTACGGCACGTACTCAAATTGGATCATGCATTTCGACGGCTCCAAAATGTTGGCCGGACTGGGGGCTGGCGTCGTTCTAACGTCCCCTACAGGAGACACAGTCCAATACGTACTACAGATTATGTACACGGACTCCAATAACGCAGCCGAATACGAGGCCCTTCTACATGGTCTCCGGATGGTAGTATCCATGGGCATTCAACGCCTAGAAGTACGCGGGGACTCAAACCTCGCGATATCCCAAATAAATGGCGACTTTGACGCCAAAGATCCAAAGATGGCAGCTTATCGCAACGCCGTGCTAAAAATATCAGCTCGGTTCGAGGGACTGGAGTTCCACCACATCGCCCGAGAAAATAATCAGGCAGCGGATGTCCTGGCACGCATCGGAGCAAAACGAGATGCGGTCCCCCCCAACATCTTCTTAGAAAGATTATTCAAACCATCCGTGACATGGGAGGGGGAACCTTCGGACAACAGCCCGGACCTAACCGCACAACCCGACGCCGAACAATTAGACATAATCGGTGGCCCTGCCACCGAAATTACACAGTCAGCCCACGAAATAATGGCCGTCATCGCCCCGTGGACAGAACCATTCCTAGCCTACCTTACCAGGCAGGAACTCCCTGAGGACCACAACGAGGCGCGCTGCATAGTGCGGCGGTCTAAAGCCTATAAAGTCCACGAGGGAGAGCTATACAAGAAAAGTACTACAGGAGTCCTTCAAAGGTGTATCTCCGAAGAGGAAGGGCGGAGTCTATTGGACGAAATTCATGCCGGACTCGGTGGCCACCACGCTGCAGCTCAGTCCCTTGTAAGTAAGGCTTTCCGTACAGGCTTCTATTGGCCAACGTCCCGAGCAGACGCTCAGGACCTAGTCAAATGATGCGTCGGTTGTCAGCTCTTTGCCAACCAAAGCCACATGCCACCCACTGCCCTCCGAACTATCCCCATCACTTGGCCTTTCGCGGTCTGGGGGCTTGACATGGCGGGACCCCTTAAAGGTGGAACCCACAAGAAAAAAATACTTATTGGTCATGGTGGATAAATTCACCAAATGGATAGAAGCCAAGCCTGTCAAGACGGCCGAATCCGGACCTGTGATAGACTTCATATCCGGGGTCGTACACCGTTATGGTGTCCCCCACAGTATCATCACCGATAATGGCACAAACTTCACTTCGGATGAGGTAGCTGTGGTGCAAAAACATGGGCATTAAGCTCGACTATGCTTCTGTCTATCACCCACAAACTAACGGTCAGGTGGAACGTGCAAATGGTCTCATCATGAGCGGCATCAAACCCAGACTAGTGCGGTCCCTTAAGGAATCTAATATGCACTGGGTAGAGGAGCTCGACTCCGTACTCTAGGGGCTGCGAACCACGCCCAACCGTACCACCGGATTCACACCATTCTTTATGGTATACGGCGCTGAGGCAGTTCTGCCCTGCGACATCATTCATGACTCACCTCGAGTGCGCATGTACGAAGAAAGAGAAGCTGAGCTCGATCGGCAGGACAACCTGGACGCTCTGGAGGAGGAGCGAGATGTGGCTAAAGCCCGTTCCGCGTTTTATCAACAGCAAGCTCGAAGATATCAAAGCAGAGAAGTACGGGCCAAAAGTTACAATGTTGGCGAACTAGTTCTACGCCTGCCGGACAAGCAAAAGAATAAACTCAAGCCCAAATGGGAAGGTCCATTCATAATCGACCAAGTCCTTACCGGTGGAGCGTACCGCCTGCGAGATGCGTCGGATAACAGACTCGAGCCGAATCCATGGAACGCAACACGTCTCCGAAGATTCTACGCTTAGCGCCGGACTCTGTGTTTGTCTCCTTCCTCTGTCCATTATCTGCATTTATTCATTTTTTCTTTACTTTGTCTCCTACTCTTTTTTCGTAATCCATCACGGGCTCACTACGTGACGCGCAACCCGCGCTTCTTAAACCTGGGGGCTTCTTTAACAGAAGCTTGCTTATATGGGTTTCACACCCAACGCATGCGTCAGACTTCCGCATGCACCTTTTCTTCACCATTATATGCATCGATATGACTTAAGTTTTGGCCAAGCTGGGTTGCCTGGCTCCTGTGCTTACCCCTACGTTCCCGATTGTTCGGCTAGGTGGTAAAGGGAGCACCTCTGTGATTGTTACTGCCAGATAAGCCGGATGTGTACCTCAGACTGGGTGAAGCCGAAAGCTAGCGTTCTTAAGGGAATATTCGGTCGGTGAACTAAAGATGATCCTTTTTATTTCTACATGCCCCCAGATGATTTCCTGCATTTGCAGTCCGGACGTGCACTTTAGGGCACGCCACCCCAGCGAAAGGAACCCTTAACGGAACTATTCTCTCTGGAAGATGTTTCTTACTAACCATGTAATATAACATAACTAGTTGGGCGCTTGTCTGATAAAGCACTAATGACCCCTATGCCTGGTCTCCATGCATACCTTGGTTCTTCTATAATCATCATGGTATTCGGACACACTCCGGACCGTCTGGTCCTGAGGTCGAAGCGAAAAGGTCGGCAACGACAAACGATCTACAATCCAGCTAGAAGGCATTACATATGTCAATTTTAAATTACACAGTCATTGTGACTGACTGTATTCCTCCTCTATACCATCTAACAGGCTGTCTAATTTACAGTCCTGCTGGGAATACTTTGCGGCCAACTCTACTTGGCCGTACACTAAGCTTACAGGGATCTCCTTCCCATCGGGCCCTACAGGTCCGACCTTGGCCATGTGGTTCGGGTCAGACTTGGTATAACACGTCTTCACCATGGCCCAGGCCTCCCTAGCGCCTTGCTGGCTGGCCGATTTCTTCCACAATTGGAAGCGCCACCGAACTCCTTTCAGCTTCTCTGCAAGCTCTCCAAGACCTTCGGGCATGGAGTAGGAGGGCCATAATGCTCGAACAACGCCTTGCATCGCCTGCCGAACTCTATCATGCAGCTGCGAAAGTTCGGGAAGAAGGTCACCCGTAGAACCGGGCATCTCCTCTTCAGGACGACCTGTCAGCATACCTACAGACATAATGCTGTTAACCGGCTTCCTCGCCGAACTTTTTTTCGAGAGTTCGTTCAAGCACTTACTATAGATGCCGCGTCGAAGTCGTCGATTCTCCTTCGTGGAGTCCGACAATTGGGCTCGAACATCTTTTAGTTCGACGTCCAATTTGGTGTTGGCATCTTGAAGATTGTTCTTCTCCTGCCTCACCCTTGTCAGCACGCTCTCACCAGCCTTCAACTGGCGTAGAAGCTGTTGCCTGTCCGGATCGAGTCCGGCGCCGTCTGCAATATCATTTGTCAGATTGGCACTTAAAGCCGCACAATACTAATCTTTTGATGTATTGGTTACCTGAGGGGATCTCTTTAGACTCCCCTGCGGCCGTTAGTGCGGCCTCTAGTTGGGCCTTGCACCTTTCCAGCTCCTGGGACAGAGCGGTGTTCTTCTCGGTAAGAAACTGCATGTTATATGATCCTTAAATCAGTTATTTTTACTGTTTCAAGTCTCGGGGGCTACTGGTATGTCTATATTTACCAAAAAATTTCTTACCCGTATGTCTTTCACATATTGTTCCGTGGCTCTGGTTAAACCATCTTGAGCAGCACGGAGGTACGCATCTCCCGAATTGAAGGCATCTAAAGCCTCCTGGGAGAAACAAGCGTCACGAAGGACTGTCCGGCGACGCCTGTGGTTCATGGCGCTCTCCACCTCGGAATTGGTGGCAGACAGCCTGTCCGCATCCTTTGACGGAGGGGCGTCCGGTGCGTGCCTTGTGCTTGCCTCTGTTTCCGGGCCGGGCGTTGGAGCCTGGCTGGTGGAAGCACGATTGGCAACCTCTCCAGATATAGTCCGGCGGGGTCTCTTCGTCCTGAAGATAGCACGAATGTTAATATACCCTGAAGAAGTAAAACACCAAGGAAAAGGAGGGCGCGCCATACCTTTGCTCCGGCATCTCAGTCCGGACTACATTCCTTTTTGCCCCACGGGGCCCTGCGGCCCCTCGTTGGCTAGCTGTTGTAGGATCGGCCTCCCGCCTCGGGAATCTCCCCTATAATACACGGTTGCTGTCAGAACAACCGGAATTCATGAAAGAATCCCTTCTAAGGGAATAAAAACTCCGGTGTTTGTCACCTTGGAGGCCGGAATTAGCCCAGGGTAGTCAGCTATGATAGCTACCAGGGCATTGTCCTTGCTTAGCTGATAAAACACTCCGTCTATGAGCTCCACCGATAGGTCCGGATCCTCTTCGGAGTCCGGATCGAGGGACCGTTCGGGGTCCTCGGGCTGTGGAGGACGGCTGGTTATATCTTTTACATCCCGACGCAGTTCCTGCGTTGAAGTCGTTAGACTACGTATTTAATCACATGGACATAAAATAAACGGAAAGGCACAATTGTCTGCTTACCCAATTCGGGGGATTATACATGGAAAATCCACCCTGCGGGTCGACGCGGAGGAATTCCTCCTCTTCTCCCTTGTACAAAGAGGATAAGATCTTTATTAGAGCGGCGGACGAGTCCGGCCCCTTGCGGCCGTGGCGGGTGGCGTCATCTTCTCCGTTGAAATCCCACATGGGGTGGCTTCTGTATTGAAGTGGCTGTACCCCCCGCATAATGCATATGGCCATGACTTTAATCATGGTTAGTCCGGAATGAGCCAGCAGTCTAATCCGGCCCATTAAGTAAAGGACGTCTCTGTCACTCTCTCTCTGAGGGCTCCGAGGGCGCCAGCTCAGGCGTTTCTTCAGTGGAGCATTGTCGAACTCAGGGAGGCCGGTCCGGATAGGGTCCGGCAGCGGGACGTCATCTATGTAAAACCATTCCGAGGGCCAGTCCTCGGACGCCTTCTTCGGGGTTCCGGACAGGTATCCGGTCCCGGCGATGCGCCATACTTCGGCTCCGCCCACTTGATATATGGACCCCTCTGGAGAACGGGGCACCAGGCAGAATATCTTCTTCCACAACGCGAAATGAGCCTCGATGTCTAAAAATAGCTCGCAAAGAGCGACGAAACCCGCAATATGTAATATAGAGGCGGGCGCGAAATCATGCAGCTGGAGACCGTAGAACTCCAGAAGCCCGCGGAGGAATGGGTGAATCGGAAATCCCAGTCCCCTTATTAGATAAGGGACGAGGCATACCCTCTCTCCTTTCGAAGGATTGGGGGTGCTCTCCGCTTGCTTTCCACCATTATAGGTGGCGAGTCCGGCTCGGACCGAGACCATGCAGGCCTGAGGGAGAAATCCCTTGGCCTGAAGCGACACTAACTTGCTGTGAGGGATGGAGCAGCTCTCCCATTCTCCGGGCTTAGCACTGGAAGGACGAGAGGAGGAGCTGCGATGGCTTGCCATGTTGGAATGAGCCTTTGCTGGAGGCGCTCTGATGATAACTCGCGGAAGGGAGAGGTGTGATTTGGATCTGAATCCTCATCCCGTTAAATAGGCGGCTCGTTTATGCGGCCAGGGGTTTGAATGTAAAAACGCCCCGGCTTTTCACATAGTTTTGACACATGGAAGACATCCATTATTGGGCGTGGAAGCCAAGGAGCGCTACATCATAAAAATCAGACGTTATTCCTACAGGTACACAGGATTTGGAGGAGAACCCGCCTTGCAATGCCGAAGACAATCTGTGCGCCGGACTCATCGTCATTGAAGCCTGGTTCGGGGGCTACTGAGGGAGTCCTGGATTAGGGGGTGTTCGGATAGCCGGACTACACCTCGCGCCGGACTCCAGGACTATGAAGATACAAGGTTGAAGACTTCGTCCCGTGTCCGGAAGGTTCTTTCCTTGGCGTAGAAGGCAAGCTAGGCGTGCGGATATTCAAGATCTCCTACCAATGTAACCGACTCTGTGTAACCCTAACCCTATCCGGTGTCTATATAAACCGGAGGGTTGTAGTCCGTAGGGGAGAATCATCTTCATACACAATCAAACCATAGGCTAGCTTCTAGGGTTTAGCCTCCTTGATCTCGTGGTAGATCTACTCTTGTACTACCCATATCATCAATATTAATCTAGCAGGAGTAGGGTTTTACCTCCACCGAGAGGGCCCGAACCTGGGTAAAACAAAGTGTCCCTTGTCTCCTGTTACCATCCGACCTTGACGTACAGTTCGGGACCCCCTACCCGAGATCCGCCGGTTTTGACACCGACACCCTTTATCGCCTCCTTCAGCACACCGAACACTTCGAGTGGACGGCCGCGGCCACAGCCGGACTGGAAGAAATAAAGGCCATTTTGGCAACCAACCCAATCATGGCCGCGCCAAACATCGGCGAACCAATGCTGTTGTACATAGCGGTAACTCATCAAGTTGTCAGCGCAGTGCCCGTTGTCGAACGAGAAGCAGACGGACACAAATTCCCTCTTCAAAAGCCGGTATACTATGTATCCACTGTCCTCACTCGATGCAAATCACGATACCCACATTATCAAAAGATAGCCTATGCGGTATTCATGGCATCCCGGAAGCTGCAACACTATTTTCAAGAGTGTTCGATTACAGTAGCCTCGGAAGTGCCACTTAATGATATTATAAACAACCATGACGCTATGGGCCGGATTTCCAAATGGGCCATTGAGCTCCTCCCGTTCGACATAACATACAAACCTCGACGAGCCATCAAGTCGCAAGTATTGTCCGACTTTGTCGCCAAATGGACGGAGGCCGAACTCCCTAAAGAGTACGGCGCATACTCCAGTTGGATCATGCACTTCGACGGTTCTAAAAGCTGGCTGGTCTAGGGGCTGGCGTCGTCCTGACGTCCCCAACCGGAGATACCGTTCAGTACGTATTGCAAATATTGTATACAGACTCCAATAATGCAGCCGAATACTTAGCTCTGTTGCATGGTCTTCGGATGGCAGTCTCCATGGGCATTCAACGCTTGGAGGTGCGTGGGGATTCAAACCTCGCAATATCCCAAATAAATGGAGATTTTGACGCCAAGGATCCGAAAATGGCGACCTATCGAAACACCGTCCTAAAAATGCCAGCTCGGTTCGAGGGGCTCGAATTTCACCATGTGGCTCGGGAAAACAATCAGGCGGCGGATATCCTCGCCCGCATCGGCGCAAAAATCAACGCAGTCCACCCCAACATATTTTTGGAAAGGCTGTTTAAACCATCCGTAGTATGGGAAGGGGACACCGGTAACGACAGTCCGGACCCAGCCAAAATACCCGATACCGAACTCTCTGACACAATCGGAGGCCCCGCTACCGAAATAACACCTTCAACCCACGAAATAATGGCCATTATTGCCGCGTGGACTGAACCATTCCTGGCCTACCTAACTAGACAGGAACTTCTGGAGGACCAAAATGAGGCACGCTGCATAGTGCGGCGATCCAAGGCCTACAGGGTCCATGAGGGAGAATGGTACAAAAAAAGTACTACCGGAGTCCTTCAAAGGTGCATCTCCGAAGTGGAAGGACGGAACCTTTTGGCAAAATTCACGCCGGACTCGGCGGTCATCACGCCGCAACCCGAGCTCTTGTAAGCAAGGCCTTTCATACAGGATTCTATTGGCCAATGGCCCGGGCAGATGCACAGGACTTGGTCCAACGTTGCGCCGGTTGCCAGCTCTTTACAAATCAAAGCCAAATGCCTCCCACCGCCCTCCAAACAATCCCCATTACATGGCCCTTTGCGGTCTGGGGGCTTGACATGGTTGGACCCCTTAAAGGGGGAACCCACAAGAAAAAAAATACTTATTGTTCATGGTGGATAAATTCACCAAATGGATAGAGGCCAAACCTGTTAAAACAGCCGAATCCGGACCGGTGATAGACTTCATATCCGGGGTTGTACACCGTTATGGCATCCCCCACAGCATCATCACTGATAATGGCACGAACTTCACGGCCGACGAGGTAAAACTCTGGTGCAGCAAAATGGGCATCAAGCTCGATTATGCTTCAGTTTATGACCCACAAACCAACGGTCAAGTCGAGCGAGCAAATGGTCTTATAATGAGCGGCATTAAACCCAAATTAGTGCGCTCCTTAATGGAGTCTAACACGCACTGGGTAGAGGAGCTGGACTCCGTACTCTGGGGGCTGCGGACCACGCCGAATCGTAGTACCGGATATACACCCTTCTTTATGGTGTACGGCGCAGAGGCAGTCTTGCCCTGTGACATAATTCATGACTCACCTCGAGTGCGCATGTACGAAGAAAGAGAAGCCGAGCTCGATCGGCAGGACAGTCTGGACACCCTCGAAGAGGAGCGCGACGTAGCCAAAGCCCGTTCCGCATTTTATCAGCAACAGGCTTGTAGATACCAAAGAAGAGAAGTACGGTCCAAAACTTATAACATTGGCGAACTAGTGCTACGCCTGCCGGATAAGAAAAAGAATAAGCTCGAGCCCAAATGGGAAGGTCCTTTCATTATTGACCAAGTTCTAACCGGTGGAGCGTACCGACTGCGGGATGCATCGACTAGTCGACTCGAGCCGAACCCATGGAACGCGGCCAGGCTCCGAAGATTCTACGCCTAGCACCGGACTCTATGTTAGTCCCCTCCCTTTGTCCATTTTCTGCATATACATCATCTGTCTTGTTTCTCTTTCCTTCCTTCTTTTATTATTTCTCTAGGCCTTCAAGGGTCACCTTGTGCCTCGCTTGTACATTACAGATGCGCTAGCCGCACTCTTCACACCTGGGGGCTTCTTTCACAGAAGCTTAAATTATTTATCTGGGCCTCATGCCCAACACATGTGTTATACTTCCGCATGTACCTTTTTTCACCATTATATGCATCAATATGACATAAGTTTTGGCCAAGCTGGGTTGCCTGGCTCTTGTATTTATGCCCTACGTTCCCGTTAATTCGGCTAGGGCATAAGGGGAGCACCTCTGCGATTGTTACTGCCGGGTCAGCCGGATGTGTACCTCAGACTGGGTGAAGCCGAAAGCTAGCGTTCTTAAGGGAATATTCGGTCGGTGAACAAAAGATGATTTTTATTTATTGTCCATTTCTGCCCCCAGATGTTTTTCCTGCGTTTCCTATCGCAGTCCGGACATGCACTTTAGGGCATGCTTACCCAGGGAAAGGAACCCTTAACAGAACTATTCTCCCTGGAAGATGTTTCTTACTACCCATGTAATATAACATAACTAGTTGGGCACTTGTCTGATCAAGCACTAATGACCCCTACGCCTGGTCTCCACGCATACCCCGGTTTTATATAACTGAGCGGGTATTCGGATTCACTTCGGACTATTGGTCCCGGAGGTTGAAGCAAAAAGGTCCGCAACGACAAATGATCTACAATCTGGCTAGAAGGCATTATACATGTCACTTTAATTACATAGTCATGCAGACTGACTAAACTCCTCCTCTATACCATCCAACAGGCGATCTAGCTTAAAATCCTGTTGGGAATACTTTGCGGCTAATTCTACTTGCCCATAAACTAAGCTAATGGGGATCTCTTTTCCGTCAGGCCCCACAGGTCCGACCTCGGCCATGCGATTTGGGTCTGCCTTGGTATACCGCGTCTTCACCATGGCCCAGGCTCCTCTGGCACCCTGTCGGCAGGCTGATATCTTCCATAATTGGAAGCGCCGCCGTGCTCCCTTCAGCTTCTCCGCAAGCTCTGCAACACCTTCTGGCAGGGAGACGGACGGCCACAAGGCCTTGGCAACACCCTGCATCACCTGCCGAACTTGTTCGTGCAGATGTGACAGCTCGGACAGAAGATCACCCGTAGACCCGGGCATTTCCTCCGCGGGATGACCCGTCAGCATACCTACAGACATAACGCTATTAGTCGACTTCTTTGCCAAACTCCTTTAACAGGATTCGTTCAAGCACTTACTGAAAATGTCGCGCCGAAGCCGCTTATTCTCCTTCTCGGAGTCTGCAAGCTGGCCCCGAACGTCTTTTAGTTCAACGCTCAGCTTAACATTGGCATCTTGGAGATTGTTTTTCTCCCGCCTAACCTCAGTCAGCACGCGTTTGCCAGCTTCTAGCTATCGTATAACATGCTGGTCCTCCGGATTCTCCCTGGATTCATCTGCAACATCTGTTGTTAGAACTGCAGCTATGCCGTACACTATATGGTAACCATCACTCTTTAAAGTAAATGTTACCAGCGAGAGACTTTTTCTGTTCCTGCAATGCGGCAAGAGCGGCCCGCAGTTGGGCCTTGCATTCCTCCAGCTCCTGGGACAGCCTAGTATTCTTCTCTATAAGAACCTGCACATTAAAGATGATCCTTAAATCAGTTCTGCTAACTGTTTCAAGTCTCAGGGGCTACTGATACATATAAATCGCCAGATTTACTCACCTGTACATCCTTTACATACTGATCCGTGGCTCTGGCTAGACCATCTTGAGCAGCACAGAGGTACGCCTCTCCAGAATTAAAGGCGTCGAACTCCTCTGGTGAGAAACAAGCGTCGCGGAGTACGGCCCGGCGGTGCCTATGATTCATGGCGCTTTCCACTTCTGAGTTTGTAGCGGATAATCTATTCGCATCCTCTGTAGGAGGATTATCCGGCGCCTGCCCCATATCGGCTTCTGCCTCCATGTCCGGTCCTGGCGCCCGACTGGTGGAAGCATGATTGGCAGCATCGCCGGACATATTTCGGCGAGCGTTTTTTCTGTTAAAGAAACGTGAGCATCATTACATTTTGAGAAAGACGACAACCACGGAGCGAGGTTTTTCCTATACCTTTGCGCCGGCGTCTCCGTCCTGACCACCTTCCTTTTTGGCCTACCCGGCCTCGGTGCCTCTTGTTGGCGAGTTGCTGCGGGTTCGGCAGGGCGTCCTGAATGCCTTCCTTGTAAAAGATGCCATGTGTATATGGTGGGTGAAGTGCCTAAAAGGGGATCCTAGTTTTGGAGTTGGGACTTTTTGATTTTTCTTACCTGCGATGCAGGGAGCAGTCCAAGATTGTCGGCCGTAATGGCCACTAGGGCATCGTCGCAGCTTAACTGATAGAACTTCCGGTCTATCAGTTCCACGGAGATAACTGGATCTTCTTCAAGTCCGGAGTCGAGGGCCCGGTCAGGGTCCTCTGGTTGTGGAGAAGGGCTGTTGGCCTCCTTTATGGCTTTTCACAGTTCCTGCGCAAAGTGGCAAGGTGAATACTTACGACTAAGAATGCAGGAAAAATGGGAGTAGGGAGATATAACTTACCCATCTTGGAGGATTGTACATGGAGAATCCATCCTGTGGCTTGATGCGGGTGAACTCCTCTTCCTCACCCTTGAACAGTTCGGACAGAATCTTCGCTAGAGCGGCAGCACTGTCCGGACCCTTACGCCCGCAGCGGGTGGCGTCATTCGCCCCGTTATAACACCACAAGGGGTGCCCATGATATTGAAGTGGCTGCACTCCCCGCATTATGCAAATCGACATAACTTCGATTATTGTCAATCCTGATCGAGCCAGTGCTTTGATCCGGTTCATCAGATAGAGGACTTCTCCGTTGTCTTCCACCTGGGGGCTCCGTGGGCGCCAACTTCGGTGCTTCTTCAGAGGAGCATTGTTGAACTCAGGAAGACCCCGCTGAACAGGGTCCGGAAGGGGGACGTCCTCCATATAAAACCATTCTGAAGGCCAGTCTTCGGATGGCTTCTTCGGGGTACCGGACAGGTATCCGGTATCGGCGATGCGCCATATTTCGGCTCCGCCCACTTGATAAAGTGATTCCCTCTGTGTGCGTGGGGCAAGGCAGAATAGCCTTTTCCACAGCTTGAAGTGAGCATCGCAGCCCAGGAACAACTCGCAGAGAGCAACATAGCCGGCGATATGTAGAATGGAGGCAGGGGTGAGATTGTGCAATTGGAGGACGTAGAACTCCAGGAGCCCGCGGAGGAACGGATGAATTGGAAATCCGAGTCCCCTTAGTAAATAAGGAACAAGTAGACCCGTTCCCCCATGGAGGGACAAGGAAGGCTCTCCGCTTGCGCCCCGCCATTGTAGGTGGCGAGCCGGGCTCGAACGAGCACCATATACGCCGGTGGGAGAAATCCCTTAGTCTGTAGCTCGACTAATCGACTATGCGGGACTGAACACCTCTCCCAATCACTAGGCTTAGGGCTACGGGGGCGGGAGGAGGAGTTGCGGAGGCCGTCCATGCTGGAATGGATCTTTCCGAAACACGCTCTGATGAATTCTCGTTGGGGGAGGATGATATGGATCGGATCTAAGAATCCCCATCCCTTTAATAGACAATTTATTTATCTGGCTAGGGGGGCGAATGTAAAAACGCCTTGGCGCCTCGTATTCATTCGACGCGTGGGAGATAGCCCTTATTGGGCACAGAAGCCAAGAGGTTCAACATTTATGGAGCCGGACACTTCTTACGAACACTTGAAAGTTGGAGAAGAACCCGCCTTGCAATGCCGAAGACAACACTGCGCGCCGGACTCATCGTCATTGAAGCCTGGTTCGGGGGCTACTGAGGGAGTCCTAGATTAGGGGGTCTCCAGACAGCCGGATTATATCCTTTGGCCGGACTGCTGGACTATGAAGATACAAGATTGAAGACTTCGTCTCGTGTCCGGATGGGACTCTACTTGGCGTGGAAGGCAAGCTAGGCAATACGGATATGTATATTTCCTCCTTTGTAACCGACCTTGTGTAACCCTAGCCCCCTCCGGTGTCTATATAAACCAGAGGGTTTTAGTCCGTAAGACCATAGACAATCATACCATAGGCTAGCTTCTAGGGTTTAGCCTCTCTTATCTCGTGGTAGATCTACTCTTGTACTACCCATATCATCAATATTAATCAAGCAGGACGTAGGGTTTTACCTCCATCAAGAGGGCCCGAACCTGGGTAAAACATCGTGTTCCCTGCCTCCTGTTACCATCTGCCTTAGACGCATAGTTCGAGACCCCCTACCCGAGATCCGCCGGTTTTGACACCGACACGCGTCCTACAAAATACCGAAGACATGTGTTCAATGCAAAGCATGAAAACCGTGATGCGCCAAAGAGGCTCACCGTCGATGAGTGCAAGTGGAATTAGAGAAGGTCAGGCATATTACACTAGGAAACCATCCTGGTAATGGTAGCGGGAAAAGGAAGCGTTTCAGTGCAGAAGATAGATTATTGTTTACCCGCAGGTCCACTTTGTGGGACTTGGAGTACTGGAAAGATTTGGATCTGCGGCATGATCTTGATGTGATGCACATTGAGAAAAATATATGTGACATCGTTATCGGCACACTTCTTAATATTGAAGGCAAGACGAAAGATACCTTAAAATATAGGATTGATTTGACACACCTGGGTATCAGAAGGGATTTGCAGGTGCAAAATGAAGGTAAACCACGGGATATGGCACCAGCTATGTACGTCTTGGACAAGGTAAAAATAAAAGAATTCTGCGAGGTCCTGTCATGTGTGAGATTCCCACATGGATTTGCTTCCAACCCTGAAAGGAGAGTCAGTGCAGATGGAAACAAGGTACAAGGGTTGAAAACTCATGACTTCCATGTCCTACTTCAAAGGGCTTTACCTGTTGTCCTTAGAGGTTTGGGCCGCCCTGACTTATACAAAGCAGTTGCAGAGTTGGGACAATTCTTCAGGGAACTCTGCAGTAGAAATATCAGGATAGATGTGTTGGAGCGTCTTAGAGAAAAGATACCAACTATCCTATGCGACCTTGAGAAGATATATCCTCCAACCTTCTTTGATGTGTGGTGCATTTGACTATTCATCTACCCGATGAGGCACTACTTAGAGGTTCAGTACAGTATGGTTGGATGTACCCTATTGAATGGCATCTAGGCACTTTCAAGGGCTATGTTAGGAACAGAGCTAGACCTGAGGGTTCCATTGCAAAGGCCTACATTGCTATAGAAGTGTTGACATTCTACTCAAAATACATTGAAACAGCTGATCAGCTTAGCAAAGAGGTGGGTGAAGACAATCCCGGGCTCAATGTTTTCGATTATTCTGTTCGAGTTACATGGAAGAGTCGACAAGAGGACAAACCTAAATATTTGGACAAAATGGTTTGGTATGTGTTGAATAACTGTCCTGAGATACTACCTTATATCAAGTAAGTGCTAAGTACTGCAGCTTATACATCGTAATCTACTAAATTGCAGCACATTCTTATATATTTAGATGTTTGACACGATCACTATGTTGTGGAGCATCTACAAAAAGGAGTTACTACCGCAAAATCCAAGAAACATTGACAAACTGGTTATGGCAGGATTTGCGAAATGGTCCAAGAGCCATGTAAGCTTTTGAATTGCACTATCGATTTTTTTATTATATTGAGTACATAAGATGATCAGCTTGTCTATTTTCTAAACATAGGTTTACAAGATGCGGGTGGCTGGGCAAGCAGTTGATGATGCCCTTTACGCACTAGCAATGGGTCCTGATACTCGAGTAAGAAATTATGACTCTTGCGTTGTTGGAGATGTGCGCTACAACACCCTTGCACGCAAAGAAGGCAGGAAGACACAAAACAGTGCCATCATGAGCACAGATACGTATGACAGAGTGACAACTGAAATGTATGCTAACATAATAGACATTGTTCAGTTGCAGTATATCTCCAGTTTCGAGGATCATCGATGTGTGGTTCTGTTGTGCTGTCGTTGGTATAACCTGTTTTCCAGGATCGGAAAACCCAGAGCTGATGATTATTTCAAATCCATCAATGTCAAGGCGGCATACCAGACCAACGAGCCTTTTATTTTGGCAAATCAAGCAACACAGATATTTTTCTTGGAAGACACATTTGCACGTAGCGATGAGTGGAGAGTATTGCAAAGGTTTGACCAAAGGAGTTTGTTTAATGAAGTTGCACAACAAGTTGATGCTTACACCGCTCCTGATGTACAAGATTCCACATATATTCCTAATATCTTTGAGAACCATCATGTCGATGATGCTGGCGAAAAGATTGCATGTCGTGTTGTGGACATACAAGAGTTGATCAAGAAGAAGCCAATGTTCGAGGACATTGAGGATGAAGAAGAAGATGACACTCTGGGGAGTTACAATTCGGACTGATACACATGGGGAAGATGTTGACGCTGCTGCTGCAGATGATGATTAGATTGCTTTTGTCGTATTTTCCTGTCAGAAGACTTTTTTATCTACTATGTGAAGTTGTGTTTGCTATGACAACTGTGTGACACCCCTGAATTGACCGTACACTAATCATACACGCAAACGTGTACGATCAAGATCAGGGACTCACGGGAAGATATCACAAAACAACTCTAAAAATAAAATAAGTCATACAAGCATCATATTACAAGCCAGGGGCCTCAAGGGCACGAATACAAGAGCTCAATCATAGACGAGTCAGCGGAAGCAACAATATCTGAGTACAGACATAAGTTAAACAAGTTTGCCTTAAGAAGGCCAGCACAAGCTGGGATACAGATCGAAAGAGGCGCAGGCCTCCTGCCTGGGATCCTCCTAAACTACTCCTCGTCGTCGTCGTCAGCGGCCTGCACGTAGTAGTAGGCACCTCCCGAGTAGTAGCAGTCATCATCGACAGTGGCGTCTGTCTCCTGGACTCCAACGTCTGGTCGCAACAATCGGATATAGAAAGGGGAAAAAGGGGAGCAAAGCAACCGTGAGTCCTCATCCAAAGTACTCGCAAGCAAGGAGCTACACTACACATGTATGCATTGGTGTCAATTGGAAAAGGGGTAGCATATGTGGACTAAACTGTAGAATGCTGGAATAAGAGGGGGATAGCTAGTCCTATCGAAGACTACGCTTCTGGCAACCTCCATCTTGCAGCAAGTAGAAGAGAGTAGATGGTAAGTTCACCAAGTATCATCGCATAGCATAATCCTACCCGACGATCCTCCCCTCGTCGCCCTGTTAGAGAGCAATCACCGGGTTATATCCGGCACTTGGAAGGGTGGGTTTTTATTAAGTATCTGGTTCTAGTTGTCATAAGGTCAAGGTACAACTCCAAGTCGTCCTGTTACCGAAGATCATGGCTATTCGAATAGATTAACTTCCCTGCAGTGGTGCACCACATTTCCCAACACGCTCGACCCCCTTTGTCCGGACACACCTTTCTGGGTCATGCCCGACCTCGGAAGATCAACACGTCGTAGCCCTACCTAGGCACAACAGAGAGGTCAGCACGCCAGTCTAAATCCTATGGCGCAGGGGTCTGGGCCCATCGCCCATTGCACACCTGCACGCTGCGTACGCGGCCGGCGAGCAGGCCTAGCCTCCCTTATACAAGAGCAGGCGTTCCAGTCCAACCCGGCGCGCACCGCTCAGTCACTAACGTCACGGAGGCTTCAGCTGATACCATGATGTTGATGGCCCATAACTGTTCCCGCGTAGTTGGTTAGTGCGTATAGGCCAGTGGCCAAACTCAGACCAAATACCAAGATCTCGTTAAGCGTGTTATTTTAAAGTAACTGCGGACGCCGACCAGGGCCAGGCCCACCTCTCTCCTAGGTGGTCTCAACCTACCCTGCCGCTCCGCCATAAAGGTTCACTCAGAGGGCTGTTCGGACAAACGTCCTTTCGGACCCAATCCGTGAATCACTCGCGGGTACTCTACGAGCCGACCCGACTTTAGTCACCACAAGTATCATATAATATGTATATAAGTATAAACCCGTGATCACCTCCCAGGTGATTACGGTCCGGTAGTATAGCATGGCAGACGGACAAGAATGTAGGGCCACTGATGGAATACTAGCATCCTATACTAAGCATTTAGGATTGCAGGTAAAGGTAACAATAACGGTAGCAACAATGGCATGCTATGCATCAGGATAGGATTAACGGAAAGCAGTAACATGCTACACTACTCTAATGCAAGTAGTAGAGATAAGAATAGGCGATATCTGGTGATCAAGGGAGGGGGGGGGGGGGGCTTGCCTAGTTGCTCTGGCAAGTAGGGGTCGTCAGCAACGTAGTCGACCGAGGCACCAACAGGGGCGTCAGTCTCGTAGTCTACCGGAGAGAAGAGGGGGAAGAAACAATGAATACAATGCAAACAAATGCATAATGATGCAAGACATGACAAGTAGCGGTGCTAGGTGTGCCCTAACGCGGTATGAGGTGACACCGGTGAATGGGGGAAACATCTGGGAAAATATCCCAGGTGTTTTGCGTTTTCGGACAGATGAATCGGAGGGGAAAAGTTGTGTGTTCTCTATGCTAGGGATGTGTGGCGGACGAACGGGCTGCATATCCGGATTCGTCTCGTCGTTCTGAGCAACTTTCATATATAAATTATTTTCATCCGAGTTATGGTTTATTTTATATGATTTTTTGGAAGTTTAAAACAATTTCTAGAACTTCTTATTTATTTTTAATTTAAAAAAATCAGTAGTTAAAAACTGGGTGCATCCGGTGCAGTGCACGAGAGGTGCACCAGTGTGGCTGACCAGTGGGTCCAGTCAATTGCCCAGTTAGCAGTTGACTGGTCAGTGTTGACTGGTCAACATGGTCAAGCGGGCCCGCATGTCATAGACTTATTTTTAACAATTTTATTTATTTATTTGATATAGCAGTGGGGCCTGGTGTCATAAACTACTTTTAGGAGGTGGGGGGGGGGGGGTTAGCAATTAGGGGATTAGTCCCTAATTAAACCGGGTTGGGCCCCAGTGGGCAGCGGCCCAGCTGGACACACGCACGCGCACTCGACGCCCCGGCCATGGCTATGCCTACGCACAGGAGGCGTCGGCGGCCAGGACGGGGAAGGCGCCGGCGGGCCGGCACCGGCGGCGGCCAGCTGCTCCCGGGGCAGGCGTCACATTCGTACGGCGTGGGTGGAGGCGTAGGGGGGAGACATCGGCGTGGTGGATGCGGTCGTCGGGCGCGGGGGCGGAGTGGCACGCAGCGGCGGCAGGGGCGGCGGACCGGGGCGAGGCGCCGCAAAGCGGAGCGGCGGGACGAGGAGCAGTAGGCAAGAGGGGCGCGGCCCGGGCGGTCACAGCATGGGCGAGCGGGGAACTGGCTGTGGTCAGGCGCGACGCAGAGGGCGGCCGACGCGAGGGAGGGCGGCCGGCAGCAGCAAAGACAGCGGCGGCAGCGACAGGTAGCAAGGCAGGGGCTAGCGGCAACAACAGATAGAGCAGCAGCAATGGCGCCTAAGAGTAGTTGCACGCAGCGGCCAGCAGCAGAAAGGGGTAGCAGTAGCTCATAGCGAGCACGCACATACGTACGCGTTCGTCCGAGATCGAGCACGACAATGAAGGCGACCTACAGTGTCCAAATCAAACGGGAAAAGGGGGATCTGAGGGAGGAGCTCACCGAGAGGCACAAGAAGGCCCGGTGATGGCTTTGTAGCGCAGCGAGGTGGCAGATCAAGGCAGAAATCGACAACGGTAGAAGGAAGAAGACGATCTCGATCCCGTCGTTTGGCTGCGTCCCGGCTCGATCTGGACCTTGAAGACGACATGGAAGAGGACGGGGAAGCCGGGGGACATACTTTCTTGGCGCGGGGACGACAGTGGCCGTGACAATGACGACGGCAAGTGCGGTCACTGCACGAGCTCCGAGCTCGTTTCCGAGCCGAGGAAGAGTGGGTGCGATGGGGAAAGGGAGGGAATCAGATGAGCACAAGCTAGGGTTTTCAAGGGACTTATTTGTAGGTTCAGAGGGGCAACGTGGAGGCCATCCATGGCCAAGGCACCATGGACGCGTGACACGCACTCCCTCTGTCTCCTGTGGCGGGAGGTGGAGGAAAAGCCAGTTGGGTTGGGTCGAAAGCACTATGGTCATCAATGACCCAGTTGCACAGCAGTTTAGTAAGGCCATTTTGTATTTCCCCTTTTATGTATTTCAGTTAGCCACTTTTCGTATTTATTTGAGTGACAAAAATGAATTTAGTCAAACTTGATATTTGGCACACACTTCAAAAACAACATTGTGGTGTCGCATAAAAAGTTTTAGAGCCAACGGAATTGTTCAAGCATTTTTAGAAATTGAATAGGTCAATTAATATGTTGCTGGGCCACTTTATATTTCCTAGGGATTAAAGGAAGAGCCAAATGATGTTGGTTGCCACATGATAATTAGTTAGTGAATATTTGCAACCCAACGAACATTTTTGTTTTGACTTTTGAAAACTTTATTTGTTTGACCTAACTTTAAATTTGAAATTTGAACTGGGTCTCGAACCAACGCGAGTTTAGCAACAGTAATTGTGGTGATGTGGCACCATTAGTAGAGGAATAATGTAGCTTAATTATTCGAGCGTTACAAAGTGAAACCTGATGAACGTGTTGTTTAGTTTTTTGCTGTGAGAACATCACTTGTTATGTATGTTGATTTGTGTTTGGTGATTGTATGACGAGTAAAACATGATGACATTGTTGTTTAGTTGTACTCATATTTGGCTGTGAAACTTGAATTTGATGACATAGTTTGTTGTTGGACTGCAATTTGCTCGACGTCTTTGAATGGGAACAAATCTGACCCGACAGGGCCTCTGCTAATTTATTTATTTATTACCAAAATGGCCTCTGCTATTTATTTATTTATGAGTAAAAGGGGATACCCCCCGATTTCCGTTAATAGAAATCATTAGATGTTCACAACACTATGCCCAGCCTGCTACACAGGTTTCATTCATTACTAGTTTCAGCAAAGTGCTCATGTCATAGCCACTGAATACATCACGAGTGCTACATACACTGCAAATAAAGAGACAATCATCCTATAGAGCACGTCGATTTTGCCCATTATCTTCACAAGCTCTTTCATCTCCTCATTACTGTCAAGGCCGTTCAGCAGTTGTTGCTTGGCCATGATCAGAGGAACTGCATCTTTAACCTTCTGCTCTGCATCTTCCTCTTCTGTCGTTCCTTCAGTTACTCGTCCAACACCCCAACCTGCTGGTGTTGGGATTCCTCGTCTAACGAAATAATCAGCGTAGTTGCATTGTCCCACATCAGCAACTTCCCAGAAATAAATATCACACGAATCTTCCCTTTTCTGCACGAATCAAATTGGAAGATCATCAACCAAACTATTAAAAAAATCAACAACTGAAAGCAGCAGAACAACACTTAAACATATTATTACCCCATGATTCGGGCATTTGTAGAAGACTCAGCCAGGGTTGAGGATTGTGGTTGAGACGCGATGGATGACTCTGCGTGATTTGCAGCAGTGGCACCACACCAACGGCAGCGGGTTGCGATGAGTGTCGGTGTCAAAATTGGCGGATCACGGGTAGGGGGTCCCGAACTGTGCATCAAGGGTCGATGGTAACAGGAGACACGGGCCACGATGTTTATCCAGGTTTGGGCCCTCTTGATGGAGGTAATATCCTACTTCCTGCTTGATTGATCTTGATGAATATGAGGATTACAAGAGTTGATCTACCACGAGATCATAATGGTTAAACCCTAGATGTTTAGCCTGTATGATTGTCATTGCCTCTACGGACTAAACCCTCCGGTTTATATAAACACCGGAGGGGCCTAGGGTTGTACAAAGTCGGTTTACAAAGGAAGGAATCTTCATATCTGAACGCCAAGCTTGCCTTCCACGCAAACGAGAGTCCCATCCGGACACGGGAGGAAGTCTTCGGTCTTGTATCTTCACAGCCCATCAGTCCGGCCCACGTCACATAGGCCGGACGCCCGAGGACCCCTTAGTCCAGGACTCCCTCAGTAGCCCCCGAACCAGACTTCAATGACGATGTGTCCAGCGCGCTGATAGTCTTCGGCATTGCAAGGCGGGTTCTTCCTCCAAATAATTTGATACGTCTCCGTCGTATCTACTTTTTCAAACACTTTTGCCCTTGTTTTGGACTGTAACTTGTATGATTTGAATGGAACTAACCCGGACTGACGCTGTTTTCAGCAGAATTGCCATGGTGTTGTTTTATGTGCAGAAAACAAATATTCTCGGAATGACCTGAAACTCCACGGAACATCTTAGAAAAAATAATAAAAAATCCTCGCCAAAGATGAAGACCAGGGGCCCCACACCCTTCTCACGAGGGTGGGGGGCGCGCCCCCTACCTCGTGGGCCCCCTGGATGCCCTCCGACGCCAACTCCAACTCTATATATTTGCTTTCAGAGAGAAGAAATCATCACGTTTTACGATACGGAGCCGCCGCCAAGCCCTAAAACCTCTCGGGAGGGCTGATCTGGAGTCCGTTCGGGGCTCCGGAGAGGGGGATACGTCGCCGTCGTCATCATCAACCATCCTCCATCACCAATTTCATGATACTCACCGCCGTGCGTGAGTAATTGCATCATAGGCTTGTTGGACGGTGATGGGTTGGATGAGATTTATCATGTAATCGAGTTAGTTTTGTTAGGGTTTGATCCCTAGTATCCACTATGTTCTGAGATTGATGTTGCTATGACTTTGCCATGCTTAATGCTTGTCACTAGGGCCCGAGTGCCATGATTTCAAATCTGAACCTATTATGTTTTCATGAATATATGTGAGTTCTTGATCCTATCTTGCAAGTCTATAGACACCAACTATGTGTTATGATCCGGCAACCCCGAAGTGACAATAATCGGGACCACTCCCGGTGATGACCATAGTTTGAGGAGTTCATGTCTTCACTATGTGCTAATGCTTTGTTCCGGTTCTCTATTAAAAGGAGGCCTTAATATCCCTTAGTTTCCAATATGACCCCGCTGCCACGGGAGGGTAGGAAAAAAGATGTCATGCAAGTTCTTTTCCATAAGCACGTATGACTATATACGGAATACATGCCTACATTACATTGATGAATTGGAGCTAGTTATGTGTCGCCCTATGTTATGACTGTTACATGATGAACCGCATCCGTCATAATTATCCATCACTGATCCGGTGCCTACGAGTTTTCCATATACTGGTTCTCGCTTATTTACTTTCTCACTGCTACTGTTACAATCACTACAAAATACCAAAAACATTACTTTTGCTGTCTTTACTTTTGTTGCCGCTACTACCACTATCATATTACTTTGCTACTAAACACTTTGCTGCAGATACTAAGTTTCCAGGTGTGGTTGAATTGACAACTCAGCTGCTAATACATGAGAATATTCTTTGGCTCCACTTGTGTCGAATCAATAAATTTGGGTTGAATACTCTACCCTCGAAAGCTGTTGCGATCCCCTATACTTGTGGGTTATCAAGACTAATTTCTGGTGCCGTTGCTGGGGAGCATAGCTCTATTCTTTGAGTCACTTGGGATTTATATCTGCTGGACACTATGAAGAACTTGAGAGATTAAAAAACCAAGATCTATCCCTCAACTACGAGGGGAGGTAAGGAACTGCCATCTAGCTCTGCACTTGATTCACCTTCTGTTATGAGTAAGTTTGCGACACCTACACCTGCTTCTGCTATTCGTTCTTATATGTCGCATGTTATTGATGATGCCACTTCTGCTATGCATGATACTTATGATGAAACTGCTTCTATGCCTGATACTACTGTGCCCCTTGGTGAATTTCTTGATGAACAAATTGCTAGGGTTAGAGAAAAAGAAATTATTGAATCTGAATACGATGATGAGAGTGATGATTAAAATATGCCTGTTATTCCCGAGGGCTATCTTTTTGATATGGAATCTTCTGCCGCTATTTTAGCTTGCAAGGATAGATATGAGCTTAAGAGGTTATTAATTAAATGGAACAAAGAATCACTTAGAGATAAAATGAAACCCGACCCTGCTTTTGCTACTTCACCTATATGTGTTCCTGATAAGGATTATGAATTCTCTGTTGATCCTGATATAATTACTTGGTTGAATCTGATCCGTTTTATGGCTATGAATCTGAAACTGTTGTGGCACATCTTACTAAGTTAAATGATATAGCTGCCCTGTTTACTAATAATGAGAGATCGCGTTACTTTTATATACTCAAAATATTTCTGTTCTCATTAAAGGGTGATGCTAAGACATGGTTTAATTCTCTTGATCCTGGTTGTGTGCGTAGTCCCCAGGATATGATTTATTACTTCTCTGCTAAATATTTCCCTTCTCATAAGAAACAAGCTGCTTTGAGGGAAATATACAACTTCGTGCAAATTAAAGAAGAGTGTAACATCCCAAATTTTCAATTTGGAATGTTATACATTAGATCATCATGCATATCATATTTTCTTGCATTTTGTCGATCCTAGAAATTTTACGCAACTCAAGGACCCTCGGAGAGAGTTGGAGATTTTGTTATTTTCATATTTGAGATTTTCTCAAATTTTGAAAAGAGGATCATTTGATTTTATTTATTTTATCCTCAATTATTTTTCCAATATCAAAATATGAGAGGGAAATAATATGACTTTTCCCAATTTATGGAAAAATAAAGATTTAATAAATAAATCAAATTTTGGATGTTTTTCGGAGTTTATTTGCATTTTATTTGCATTAGAAAAAATTGCGTATTTTAAAAATATTGCATTTAGGCCCCGTGTAAAAGTTCATTTTGTTCGACTCATTTTTAGGAGTCGGGGAAAATTAACTTCGTAAAGTTTGGAGCTCGTTTAGATTTTTTTATTGTTTTTATGCGCGCGAAATCTTAAAAAAAAATTCGCGAGCGCCGACTGGGCCAAAGGCCCAGCCAGCCAGCCAGCCAGCCAGCCAGCCAGCCGGGCCGCCGCCCCGCGCCAGGCACCCCGCGCGCGCGCCAGGGAGCCGCCGCCGCCGCCCAAGTCCTAATAGGACTCCGTTTCATTTTCCGTTTTTTGTTTTTGGGATTCCTTTTCCTACCCTATTTCTTGCCCCCTCCCCCAAGTACTCCTCTCCCCTCACCAATATAAATACCCAACACCCCCCTTCTAAACCCACACCATAACCTCAAGCCCTCACCCCGCGCCCCTCACCCGCGCCGCCCAACGCTGCGCCGCCCAACGCCGCCGCCGCCGCCCTATAGCGCCGCCGCCTTTTGCCCACGCCGCCGTCGCCGCCGTTCGCCGAGGTTGCCCCGCGTCTCTTCTTTTTCTTCCCTCGGATCGGTTTTTCTCATAGATCGTTCCGATTCTTTTTCTTCTCTGATTCTTTTCTTCTAAACCGTTCCTGTTTTCTAGATCGGTTTTTTGTTTCGGTTTTTTTTTCGAAACCCTAGATCGGTTCCGTTCTCTTTTCCGGTTTAGTTGTCTAGAGACCGTAAGCCAGACCGTTCGTCCTAACGAACGTGATCACCGGATTGTTCCCGGTTAACGAACGTCCGTTCGTTTAACCGTTCTTCTTTTTCTTTCCGTCGGTTTTATTCCGCGATCGCGATCTTAGATCCGATCTTCGTTCTAGTTTACCTTCTCGCTCGTTTATCGGAATCAGGTGATTCAAGCGCCTGGAGTTTCGTTTCGAAACCGCCGTTCCGACTAATCAACTTTAACTAAGTTTTGCTATGGTAAAATTTGACCTAGTTTCAACTTGCTAGAACCGAGTTGTTTTCTTCCGCCGTTTGTTTTCTGTTTCTTTGTTCGGTTCGTTTTCTTTTTGCAACCGGAGTTCTTAAGTTGAACTTTCTGGTTCGATCTTTTATTCGAGTTTTACCCATGCATTAGATGAGTACTTATTGTATGTTTATTGTTTGTCTGCGATAGATCATCCGGAGTGCGCCGCCTGTTATGTCGAAGCTCTAGGTTTCGCAGATCCTCAGCAAGGCAAGTACCACTTTAATCATACCTTTCCTACTACCCAGTTTTATTGCATTAGATCAATCCTCAAACATTGCATGATTAGGATCTAATTGAATTGTGGGATGGGAAGTAGATAAGGTAGTGCCTATTACCTATTTTACTTATGAAACCTTTGGGAGTTACTCTACGTTTGCTTATTATGCCATGCTATGCTAGTAGACGTGGATTGGGTGAGTGATATCCATGACAGATGTGAGTAATGTTAATTAATGGTTTATCTAAGGTGGAAACTTAAATACACATCTGGGTGGATTGAGGCACCTGGTTTCTATCAGGACTTGCCTGTTTTTTTGGGACCGCCACCCAGGCTCAAAGGGATCATAAGATTATTCATGCTAGTAAGTTCCGTGTGCAGCCGCAAGCCATTATGGGCTCTGGCATAGTTGAATAAGTCGTGCGAACTCTTATAGGGGTAGACTAGCTGATGTAGGGGTTGTAGGTTGGTACGGTCTACTCCATCGTAAGGTGCTAGCGCTTCTGAAAGACTATGTCTCGGTCATCCGTTTCTCAAACACAATGTAGTGCGATAAACCAAACGGAGGCGATCGAGTCTTGTGGGGAAAAGTGCGCAAACCTCTGCAGAGTGTACAAACTAATCATGATTAGCCGTGTCCCCGGTTATGGACAACTTGAGTATCTAGTACTTGAATATCATGTGAATCTCATCATGTTACTTCTAATTAATATTGTTGGGTTATTAATGATTACTTTTAATTGGGATCGGAATGCTGTCAACCATTCTCGATGTTTAACAACCACCATGATAGTTAAATAAATTTATTTCCTTTGCAGTAGGGAAAAACTGGCTTTACGCAAAATTGTAACCATAGAGCTTTTCCACCAGCCATATATGCATGTAGTATAGGCTTATCATTCATTATTCTCTATGTGTTACATTGCCAGCATATTCCATGTGCTGACCCGTTTTCGGGCTGCAACTTTCATGTTGCAGACTTTTCAGACGACGAGTAAGGTGCTTTTAGGTCGTGGTTCTATACTCAGTGATGCCGTTGGAGTTGATGGACTCACTTATCTTCCAAGTCTTCCGCTGTTATCGTTATTAGATGGCCTTAAGCCATATTTATTGTAATAAGTTCTCTTTGAGACATCGATGTAATAAGTGTGTGATTGCTACTCTGTTATAAATCCTTCGAAGTACTGTGTTGTGTCAGCATTACTGATCCAGGGATGACACCTGAGCACAGAGACTTGACCGTCCGAGGTCGGGTCGCTACAAAGAGAGTCTCCCACAAGCTTGGGGGAGGCTTCTCAAGTTACTTAATGCTTTGCCTGATCATCCTCTTAAGAAACCAGAAATACTTGATATCTTTTATAATGGACTAACCGATGCTTCCAGAGATTACCTGGATAGTTGTGCTGGTTCTCTTTTCAGGGAAAGAACACCGGATGAAGCAGAAATTCTATTGAATAATATGTTGACAAATGAAAATAATTGGGCACCTCCTGAGCCAGCTCCTGGGCCAGCTCCTGCTCCAATTACTGTGCCTATTCTTAAGCCAACTCCGAAGAAGAGAGGTGTTCTATTTCTCAGTCCCGAAGATACGCAAGAGGCAAAGAAATCTATGAAAGAAAAAGGTATTAAAGCTGAAGATGTTAAGAATTTACCTCCTATTGAAGAAATACATGGTATTAATTCACCACATGTGGAAGAAACATATGATCTTAATTCTTTATTTATTGAAGAACCTCCTGATCCCGATATCCCGACACAGGTAGTAAAGGTAAATTCTCTCTATAGATATGATAAAGCTGAAGTCCCTCCTACTAAGATTGCTAGTCAGTGCTTGGATGAGTTTGATAACTTCATGTTTAAGCAAGACGACTTCAATGCTTATTTTGGTAGACAATTAAAAGAAAATGCTTATATGATTAGACGCTTGGGTGATTATATGGCTAATATTAAAGGTGAACTTAAAGTTGTTAGCAAACATGCTTCTATGGTTACCACTCAAGTAGAACAAGTACTTAAGGCTCAAAAAGAAGTGCTTGATGAAATGAAAAGTAAGAAAAATGATTATGCTGTTAGAGTGGCTACTAGAACTGGTAGAATGACTCAGGAACCTTTGTATCCTGAAGGCCACCCTAAGAGAATCGAGCAAGATTCTCAAAGAAATAATATTGATGTTCCTAGTTCTTCTAAAAAGAAGAAGAAGAAGAAAAATGATAGAACTGTGCAAACTTCTAGTGAACCTATTGCTGAACCACCTGATAATCCAAATGATATCTCTATGTCTGATGCTGAAACACAATCTGGTAATGAACATGAACCTAATGAAAATATTAATAATGATGTTAATGATGATGTTCAACCTAGTAATGATAATGATGTAGAAATTGAACCTGCTGTTGATCTTGATAACCCACAATCAAAGAATCAACGTTATGATAAAAGAGACTTTGTTGCTAGGAAACATGGTAAAGAAAGGGAACCTAGGGTTCAGAAACCCATGCCTTTTCCTCCGAAACTATCCAAGAAAAAGGACGATGAGGATTTTGAGCGCTTTGCTGAAATGATTAGGCCTATCTTTTTGCATATGCGATTAACTGATGTACTCAAAACAAATCCTTGTGCTAAATATATGAAGGATATCATTACTAATAAAAGAAAGATACCGGAAGCTGAAATTTCCACCATGCTTGCTAATTATACTTTTAAGGGTGGAATACCAAAGAAACTTGGAGACCCCGGAGTGCCTACTATACCTTGCTCCATAAAAGAAATTATATTAAAACTGCTCTATGTGATCTTGGAGCCGGTGTTAGTGTTATGCCTCTCTCTTTATATCGTAGAATTGACTTGAATAAGTTGACACCTACTGAACTATCTTTGCAAATGGCTGATAAATCAACTGATATACCTGTCGGTATTTGTGAGGATGTGCCCGTTGTGGTTGCAAACGTTACTATTTTAACGGACTTTGTTATACTTGATATTCCCGAGGATGATAGTATGTCTATTATTCTTGGAAGACCTTTTCTTAATACTTCAGGGGCTGTTATTGATTGCAACAAAGGCAATGTCACTTTTCATGTTAATGGTAATGAGCATACGGTACACTTTCCGAGGAAACAACCTCAAGTTCATAATATCAATTCTATTGGGAAAATTCCATCGATTATATTTGGAGGTTTTGAATTTCCTCTACCTACTGTCAAGAAGAAATATGATATTCTTATTATTGGGGATGTGCATATCCCCGTTGAGGTAACTTAGTGTTATTCGAAATTTCTCCGGTTTCATGATTATCGGAATGAGTTTGTTAACAAGACTTGATCAACCTTGTTAGTGGATTCTTTTTGATGAGCACGAGATGGATGAAACTAGAAGCACAAAATTCTGTACCCTCTCTATATTTTCTATTAATTAGTAGAAATAAAGTAAAAATAGTATTTCTCTGTCTGTTTCCTGACTTATCCGTGGAATATAAAAATATCCCAAAAATAAAAGTCCTCAGAATGACATGCCAATTTAATATGATTTTTCGGGAATATTTGAGGATTTAGTGTGTAAAAATTACCGCGGGAGAAGCTGCCACCTGGCCATGAGGGTGGTGGGCCCCCCCCTCTAGGGCGCGCTCCCCTTCCTTGTGGGCCCACGGTGGCCCTCCTCCACTTATCCCAGCACCCATCTTCTTCCTCTGTCTCACACAAACCCGAAAAACCAACTCAAGCATGAGTTCCAGCCACTTTTGCTGTGATTTTCGATCTCCTTGCTCAAAGCACCTCTCGTGAAACTGCTTGGGGAGATTGTTCCTTGGTATGTGACTCCTCCATTGGTCCAATTAGTTTTTGTTCTAGTGCTTTATTCTTTGCAAATTTGTGCTGCATAGGTGACCGTGTTCTTGAGCTTGCATGTCAAATTTATATGGTTCCAAGTAGTTCTAATGCTTGATTTAGGCTCTAGGCACTTGTAGGAGTAGTTGCTATCAGTTTTATTGAAGTTGATTCAGTTTTGTTTGAAGTTACTAAAAATTCTAGAATTTTTCAGAGAAAAACAATATGCTTAGGAAGATGTTCCAAGGTGGTTCTTCTAAGAAGCAAGGACCCAGGATTGCTATGCGGTGTGCTGACGAGGATCCACCAAGAGACGCTCCAGTACGGCCTTGCGAATGGCCGTCGGAAAATTTTATGGACCGTGCGGGAATTAAAGAAGAATTCAAAGCATATTTGCACAATGCCGGTCTTGAGGATTTTGAGGCTAACAAATGCCCCCAGTATCATGGTCTCACAAGTTCATTTGTGAGGAGGTTTGAGTATTCATCTTCGCGTAATTCTCCTTCAGTCATGTTTGATCTTTATGACAAATATTATACCATGGACCTAGAGGATTTCACTCTTGCATGCAAACTTCCATCATGGGGCAATATTAGGGATCCCCCTAAATCTGAATTTAGAAACTTTCTTGCTAGTATAACTGTAGGGGAATCTAGAGATATAACGCAGGCTACTATAGGGAGCATTCACTTTCCTGCTATATATTATTTTGCTCTCTTCATTGGTAGATGCATAAATGCTAAGGATGAAGCATGTCACATGTGTGTCCCTGATCTTAGCATTCTTAGGAGTGTTGTGTTAGGGGACCAATCTTATCTTATGGGAGCCATTGTAGCTCGTAGGTTGCATCATAATAGACATAATGGAGATTTCTTTGGAGGAATTTATGCAACCCGCTTAGCTCATTTTCTTGAGATAGACATTCGTGAGGGTGATATGGATTTGCCTCCTGCATATTTAGATTATAACTCTATGTCTTCGCACCAGTTTGCCGAGAGGCATGAATCACCTCTCTTATATCGTTTAATTTTTGATAAATGACGTGTTTTCCATATTACTCTCCCTGCTCCTGCCGTCTTTGATTCACAGACAAAAATAAGATATGTTATTACCAGAGAGGAGGCAGAAGAGTATGAGAGGAGAGCGGAGGCAGCTCGACTCCATGCTGCAGCTCAGCAGCCGATAACCGCTGCACATCAGTATGATCCCAACTATTCCTCCTCATCACAGTATGACCCCAACAACTATTATTATGGATATCCGCTGTCGGTGTACTAAAGTAGGGGTACCTTAGTATCCCGAACTTGTGCACGGACAGTCGCAGCGCCCCGCGGCGAGGCTTGCCAAGCGATCGCCAAGATCCTCCGCCTTCCCTTCGAAGCCATTCAAGAGCAAAGTATTCAAGACAAAGAAGCAAGGCCCCGGCAAGAGGAGCTTGCCGGGAAGGCCAACCAAGGGCCAACCAAGGCCCCGTCAAGAGGAGCTTGCCGGGAAGGATCACCAAGGCCCCGGCAAGAGGAGCTTGCCGGGAAGGACTACCAAAGCCCCGGCAAGAGGAGCTTGCCGGAAAGATTGACCCAAGCCCCGGCAAGAGGCGCTTGCCGGGCACCACCAGACAGAGACCGCGGCAAGGCGTTTGCCGCGGCAGGCGGCCACCCCGTGCCCACAATCCAGCTCACCCACCCACGTGTCGCCCTGAGGCCCTTCTCGGGCACACGTGGCAAGCAACTGCGCAGCTAGGGGGTACGTGGTGGCCAGCAGCGATAACAAGGCCGCCCTCGTGGCAGACGGAGGCGCCCCTGACGGTCCCTCTCAGCACTGTTTAGGGCGACGGCGACGGGCATTTAATGCCCTTGTCCCCTACCGTCAGAGTTAGGTGCGATACACTATGCCAACAGCTGTACCAACTACAGCGTTTTTACACCTTTGCCCTTCCCTACGTTGCCACCTGTCGGTGACCCCTTTAGCCCTATAAAAGGAGGCCCATGCGCAACGTAGAGGAGGTTGGCTGATCAGTAGGTTAGACACTCGAAGGCGAGACATCCCAAAAGCTCTCTCGCTCGGCTCGGTAGCTCCCACGGCTCCGAGCAAGAAGGAAATACAATCACAAGCAGCAGTAGGGTTTTACGCATCCGTGCGGCACGAAGCTGGGTAAAATCATTTGTGTGTGTGTCGCCTCGATCTGCTCTTTGTGCGGCCTCCGCCCCCCGCTGAACCAAAAAGGGACCCTGGTCCCATAGGTGTTCGAGGAGCAAGTTCGCCCGACATCTTTGGCGCGCCAGGTAGGGGGCGTTGAGGTTGTGCGAACCTGATCCGGCGTCTGCACAAGCTAGATCTTCATCATCTTCATCAGCATGCCACCGAAGAAGAAGGCTTCAGGGGTAGCCGCGCCGTCTGCGTCAGACCCACCGCCTCCGGAACCACAAGGTGGAGGGGAAGGCGCTGGCGGAGGAGCGGGCACCGACGAAGGAGCTCACGCTGCCGCCAAGTCCAAGGACAAGGCCGCGCAGACCTCGGCGTCCGTACATGCTCCACGTCCATCTCAGGACGTGCGAGACCAGCAGCGTCCTGGTGCTCCCAGTACCATACACATGCTGGGTTAAGGTCAAGACGGTGGGCCTCCAGGCGCTCAAGGCCAGCCTGCTGGCGCGAGCGGAGCTCGGTCGCCTGGACGGGGTGCTGCTCCTTCTAACGTGGTTAGAAGTCCGAGCACATCACGCTCCTCGCACCGGTCGCCACTGCCGCCCACCACTCCAGCAGAAGCTCTGGCGAGAGCCTAGCTGCTTCTAGATTTCCCTCCAGCGGCGGACAAAATCGACGAATGGAGGGCCACCATTCAGAGCCTCATCGGCTTCGCCATCGGCGACACCCCAAGGCAGCCGAGCGCGTCGCAGCCGCGGCAGGATCGCCAGGTGCGAGCCGATGGCGACAAGACCGGTGGGGGTGCCACCACCGTGCACTCTCCACCCCGAAGGCCAAGATCGCCGACACACCGGGCCAACCACGACGCCGACTCCACCGCGTCGTCGGATCTGCGAACTCATCGCGATCAACGCCAAGTTCTTCACGAGCGGCAGCAAGAAGACACTCGTACCCATATTGAGCGCCGAAGAGAGACGCGGCGTCAATCTGACCTGCGCGCTGGACCCGCTGTTGACATGCATGCACCAGGGGAACCAGGCGACCTGCCGTACGCGGTAGGTTGTCCTGCGTTCACTCGTGAGCTGCGGCAAGTCCAGTGGCCCAGCACAAAGAACTTCAAACCAGACGTACCAGAGAAGTACGACGGCAGGTCGCATCCGTCGGAGTTCCTCAGCATCTACACCATCGCGGTGCAAGCTGCCGGGGGGCGAGACGACAAGATCCTTGACAACTACTTCCCGCTGGTGCTCAAGTCCAACGTCAGATCCTGGCTCATGCACTTGCCGGATAACTCCATATCCTCCTGGGCAGAGTTGTGCCATCAGTTTGTCGGCGCCTTTACCGGTGGCCACAAGCCTCATGGCCAAGAAAGTGACCTTCATCTGCTCGCCCAGAAGGAGGGCGAAACCTTGCGCAAGTACATCCAGAGGTTCAGCCGTGTGCATTACAACATCCCAGATGTCCACCCCGCCGCGATCATCAGCGCGTTCCATCAGAACGTGCGCAACCGCAGGATGCGGGAGGAGATGGCGATGCGCAAGGTCAAGGACATCAGCGAGCTATATGCCCTGGACGACAAGTGTGCACGTGCCGAGGAGGGAAGGAAACTTCCCAGAGAAAGCACAGGAGCAGGAGGATCTGACAGCGATGATTCCGCCCCGGCAAAGAAAAACCGGCGGCGGAGCAACAAGAAAAGGAGGCAAGGAGGTGCTAGCTGTTGAGCAGTCCGGCGACGGAGGTGGCGCCAAGGCAGCCAAGGATGGCAGCTCCGGCAAGGAGGTTGCCGCGTGCAACAGTTGCCAGGCTGTGGCGGCCGCCGACAAGCAGGACGGCACCAACAAGTGGTACTGCAAGATCCACCGCACCAAGGGCCACGACCTCCAAAGCTGCAAGAAGGTCGAGCAGCTCGTCCAGTTGCAGAGGGCTGAGTACGAGCGGCGCGACAAGGAGAGAGCCCAAGGAGGTGCTGGTGGATCCGGCACAAAGCGCCCCAGCCAGGGAGGGCGCCACGGCAAGGCCAAGCAGCGGCAAGGGGATAAGCCTCCCCGCGGCCGCGACAAGGATGAAGACGACGACGACAGCAAATAGATGGACGATGACGATACCAGCGAGCAGGAGTTTCAGAAAGCCACAGAGGTCCTGTGCGTGGACGGTGGTGCTTCTCTGCTTGCTTCACACCGCCAACTCAAACAGTGGGTGCGGGAGGTTAATGCGGCAGAGCCACCTGTCGAATCGCGCAGGCCTCTGAAATGGTCCAGCACGCCCATCGTCTTTGACATTGAGGACCACCCTGACTGCACAACTGCGGTCGGGTGCTTGCCGATGTTGGTTTCACCAACTGTCCGCAACCTCAAGGTCACCAAGATGCTAGTTGACGGCGGGGCCGGCTTAAATCTGATCTCCTCCGCTGTACTCCAGAAGCTCCAGGTCCCTGACAGCGAGCTCGAGGAAACCGGTACATTCCAAGGAATCAACCCGGGAAGGAGCAAGCCGAAGGGAAAGATCACGCTGCCAGTAACATTTGGCGGCGAACTGAACTACCGGACTGAGAGAGTCACTTTTGACGTTGCTGATTTCCCATTGCCATACAATGGGATACTCGGCCGTCCAGCACTTGCCAAGTTCATGACAACCTCTCACTATGCGTACAACATGCTCAAGATGCCTCGCCCGATAAGCGTCATCACTATCCATGGCGACAAGAAAGATGCTCTTATTTGTGCCGACAAGATCTACTCGGGAAGCAGCAGCCGTGGCAGACAGCAAATCACTTGCCGCTGAAGCTCCCGGGGGAAACAAGAAGGCCAAGTCCGGCAAAAGCTCTGGTACCCACTCCGGCAAGCGCGCCTCTTCGGAGTGCTGCGCTACCGTCGAGGACGCACCATTGAGCTCCACCAGCAAGAAGACCAAGCCTGGCAAGAACTCTGGTGCCCACTCCGGCAAGCGCGCCTCTTCGGAGTGCTGCGCTACCGTCGAGGATGCACCATTGAGCTCCGCCAGCAAGTGCAAGAAGGCGATCGCAGCTCCACCAGAGACCAAGAAGGTGTCCGCCAAGGAGGACGGCACTGGTGGTACGTTCACCATCAGTGCCACGCTCGTCCCTAAATAGGAAAGTGCGCTCGTTGCTTTCCTGCGGGCGAATGTCGACGTGTTTGCATGGCAACCGTCTGACATCCCCGGTGTTCCCAGGGAAGTAATTGAGCACCACCTAGCCGTCTGTCCTCACGCGCGGCCCGTCAAGCAAAGGGTCAGGAAACAGGCGGTGGAGCGCCAAGAGTTTATAGCAGAAGAGATCAAGAAGTTGGAAGCAGCGGGCCTTGTCAGAGGAGTGCTCCATCCTACGTGGCTGGCCAATCCTGTTGTCGTGCGCAAGGCCAACGGGAAATGGAGGCTTTGCATTGACTTCACTGATGTCAATAAAGCTTGCCCCAAAGACCCATTCCCCTTTCTGCGCATTGACCAGATTGTCGACACCACAGCTGGATGTGACTTGCTTTCATTCCTTGACACATCCTCAGGATACCACCAGATTTTCATGGCGGAAGAAGACGAGGAGAAGACCGCGTTTATCACTCCGTGTGGCACGTACTGTTTCGTACGAATGCCTTTCGGTTTGAAGAACGCTGGTCCAACATTTGCAAGGGTAGTCCACACTGCTTTTGAGCCACAGATACACAGAAATGTGGAAGCCTACATGGATGACATAGTGGTCAAGAGCAAGCACAGGGCTACCCTGGTTCAAGACTTAGACGAGACCTTTGCAAATCTGCGCAAGGTCAACCTCAAGCTCAACCCCGAGAAGTGTGTGTTCGGAGTCCCTTCCGGCAAGATTCTCGGGTTCTTCGTGTCTCAGCGGGGAATAGAAGCCAACCCCGGCAAGATCAAGGCCATCGAGCAGATTGAAGCCCCAAAGCGCGTCAAGGACGTAAGGAAACTTGCCGGTTGCATGGCTGCTCTCAGCAGGTTCATTTCTAGGTCCGCCGAGCGCGCCCTGCCGTTTTTCAAAATCTTGAAAAAGGCGGGTCCGATGCAATGGACTCCGGAAATGGAGGCGGCGCTGCAAGACCTAAAGAAATACATGTCCTCCGCCCCTATACTTGTCGCACCTAAGCCACAAGAGAAGTTGCTGCTGTACCTAGCGGCGACCAATCAAGTGGTTAGCGCCGCGCTAGTAACGGAAAGGGAGGCAGATGATGAGTCAGCCACCGCCGCAAGCATGTCCAGCGACGAGCAGGGGGCTCCGCCGGCAAGCCCTGGCCCGACAAGGATGGACCTGCGCAGGAGAAAGTGCAGAAGAAAATGGTGCAGCGCCCAGTTTACTTTGTCAGTTCCCTTTTACAGGGGGCTAGATCAAGGTACTCTAGTGTGCAGAAATTGCTTTTCGGCCTTCTCATGGCCTCGAGAAAGCTGCGCCATTACTTCCAGGCACATGAGATCACGGTGGTCACTCGCTTTCCGCTGAAGAGGATACTGCAGAATCCAGAAGCAACAGGCAGGATCGTCGAGTGGGCACTGGAACTATCAAGCTTTGGCCTCAAGTTTGAGAGCACTTCAACTATCCAGAGCAGAGCATTGGCGGAGTTCATAGCAGAGTGGACGCCGACACCAGACGAAGAGATTCCAGAGATGAGCATCCCCGCCAAGGAAGCAGGCAAAGAGTGGCTGATGTACTTTGATGGCTCCTTCTCGCTGCAAGGCGCCGGTGCGGGCGTGCTGCTTGTCGCACCCACCGGGGAGCACCTCAAGTACGTGGTCCAGATGCACTTCCCTAGGGAGCAAGCAACTAACAATACTGCAGAGTATGAAGGGTTGCTTGCCGGTCTCAGGATAGCGGCAGAACTTGGGATCAAGAAGCTCATTGTCAGAGGTGACTCGCAACTCATCGTCCGCCAAGTGAACAAGCATTACCAGAGCCCGCTGATGGAAGCCTACGTCGATGAAGTGAGGAAGCTGGAAGAGCGCTTTGACGGCCTGCAAATGGAGCATGTTCCGAGATCTGAGAACGACATTGCAGATGGCCTGTCAAGGTGCGCCGCACTAAAGTTGCCTGTGGAACCAGGGACCTTTGTGCTCAAGCTGACTCAACCATCCGTGGCGCCATCAACTGGGCAGAGCAAGAAGAGGAAGTTGATTACGGGTGACTACTTTCCAGCAGAGCTCCCCGAAGCCGCCGCCAAGAAGGTCCCCAAGATCGACGCCGAGAGTGCTGAGGAGCCACCTGCTCCGGCAGACCCAAGGGTCTGTGCCGTCGAAGCACACGCTCCCGACAAGTGTTGCTCCGGCAAGCTTGCCGGGGAACATCCAGCTCTGGCAGAGCCACATGCTCTTGTCGTAGAGGCGGAGGTTCTCGCAGCAGTAGATGAGCCTTTAGTCCTTGTTGTCGAGCCACAAGCTCCAACATGGGCACAGAAGATCGTCCGTTTCCTTCAGACAGGAGACCTTCCCGAAGAGTCAGAAGAAGCTGAAAGAGTAGCCCGGCAGTCGAGTATGTACCAGTTCATCGACAACGAGCTGTACAGAAGAAGACTCAACGGTGTGAAATTGAAGTGTATTCCCCGGGAGGACGGACAGAAGCTGTTGGCAGAGATACACAGAAGCATATGTGGCCACCACATTGGCGCAAGAGCGCTTGTCGGCAAGGCGTTCCGGCAAGGCTTCTTCTGGCCGACAGCCCTCCAGGATGCAACTGCACAAGTAACCAAGTGTGAAGCGTGCCAGTTCCATTCCAAACAGATACACCAGCCAGCTCAAGCTCTCCATACGATCCCTTTATCCTGGCCATTTTCGGTCTGGGGGCTCGACATCCTCGGCCCCTTCCCCCGATCCGTCGGGGGCTTCGAGTACTTGTACGTCGCAATCGACAAGTTCACAAAGTGGCCGGAAGTGGAACCAGTGAGAAAGGTGACAACACAGTCAGTAGTCAAGTTCTTCAGGTCAATCGTTTGCTGTTTCGGAATCCCCAACAGGATCATCACCGGCAACGGCACTCAATTCACGAGCCGCGCCTTCATGCAGTACATCCACGACCTTGGCGCCAAGGTCTGCTTCGCTTCTGTTGCTCACCCAAGGAGCAACGATCAAGCAGAAAGAGCAAACGCTGAAGTGCTGCGGGGACTCAAGACCAGGACTTTCGACAGGCTGCACAAGTGCGGAAGAAACTAGATCGAGGAGCTTCCGGTGGTTCTTTGGTCGATCAGGACGACGCCAAATCGAGCCACCGGTCAGACACCCTTCGCTCTAGTCTATGGAGCGGAGGCAGTTACCCCCACGGAACTCGTATACGGGTCACCTCGAGTGCTCGCTTATGATGAGCTTGAGCAAGAGCGGCTGCGTGAAGATGACGCGCTGCTCCTCGAGGAGGATCGTCTTCAGGCTGCTGTACGAGCTGCTCGATACCAGTAAGCTTTGCTCCGCTACCATAGCCGCAAAGTTAAGGCCAGAAGTCTCGAGGAAGGTGACCTTGTTCTTAGGCGCACTCAGTCCGCCTAGAATTCCAACAAGTTGACGCTGAAGTGGGAAGGCCCTTACCGGGTGAAACGAGTCACTAGGCCTGGCGCTGTCCGCCTAGAGACCGAAGATGGCACTCCAGTGAGCAACTCCTGGAATATTGAGCATCTTCGCAAGTTTTACCCGTAAGGCGCGGTTGTCGGGCCCCGCCTGGCAACCACCTTCTTTGTACAAGTCTTGCCGCTGTTGCATGTAATCCCTTGTACAGAGCCGGGCGCTGATCCCGAGCATAAGTTAAGCGCTGGCGCCCTAAGCTATAGCATGCATGCTAGTTTGAGTCTCGTCCTTGGTTAGGGTTGATAGTGCCTAACAGCAGCTAACCCCTAGCTAGAGGTCGGGTGTGCGTCCCTTTTTGCCGTTCTTTCGTCTCCTTTGGTTTGCAGGCTTCACGTATCCTGGCCGAAACACTTGAAGACGAAGAGAAAGAAGAGAAGGGCAGACCAGCATTCGGACCCCGGCAAGCCAGCATTGCCGGGGGCTGCAAGTACAAAAGCCCCAGACCCCGGCGAGCCAGTGTTGCCGGGGGCTGCAAGCTCAAGAATTCGGGCCCCGGCAAGCCAGAGTTGTCGGGGGCTGCAATCTTAGATAAGTTTTTCATCCCTCATCATGCATTCTCCTATGAACTGAGGAATGCGGAACCTCTTTTCTTCCCAAAAAGCTAGCGTGCTCCCTTAGTACCAGGCCCTAGAGCGCGTTCCTAGGTCCAGGTTTGGTCGAAGCCGCGGTAGCAAGGGGAAGGAACAAGGAGCCCGAACCCACCTCGTCCCTGCCTCCGCCAAGCGCATGAGAGTGGTCGGGCGATGTGGGGAGAAGGCAGGGTCTGTTGCCGGGCGAAGAGTGTCTATCTTAAGATAAAAAGGATTCGTTCCTTGACGTGGGTTCTACCCACGAGACAAATGACCCGGCAAGCATTCCCCTTTCCATTAAAAACATTCCACTCAGGTACAGTTCAGAGAAAATGAGAAACATGAAAGATGGGATTACAAGCTTTAAACGCAGCCAATGCCCGAGGGCTTACAAGTAGAAAAAAAGATAAGGTGCCCGTAATCCTTTTCCTGTCCCTCTCTTCAGGAGGTAGGACAAGGAGGCGAAAAGGGCAAAAGGGGCGCCTAAGCGAGCTACGGGTGGCAGAAGACACCAAGAGAACATCCCGGGGCAGATGGTGGTGGCGGCGCTGGAGGCGGAGCTCGAAGACGAGGCGGCAGGACGTAAGCACGCTGTCGAGGGCATCACGCCCTCGTACTCCGGCTTGACGGCCTTGCCGCCTGCCCTCTTCCTCTTCCGCAGCCTCCCTACGCCAGCCGCCCGAGGAGACGGCCCCGAGGAGCTCGAGGAAATTGTGACACGGATGATGGGGTCGCCGGTGCCACTCAGAGCGGCGCCCGACGCCTAGTCGGACCCGTCATCCTGCTGCCGGTCGCCGCTGCCCTCCTCGTCACTCTCGCTCGAGGAGGAGCCTTCGCTATCAGAGGAGCTCTCGACGCAGCACCTTGCGCGAGTACCAAAGCACCCGAAGACCTTGACGGAGAGAAGACCACCCTCCATCAACTTGAAATGGAGGGTGAGTCCCTCCGTCAAGCTATGGATACGGGCGAACGTCTTCCACCCTCGGCCAAGATACATCACGTGAGGAGCTGGGAAATCAACGCAGACTCGCGTACCGCTGATCCGACAGCCCCTCATGTGCAACCTCAGGGACTCCGGCGGATCCAGGTCCATCTCCCGCGCGAAATGAGTCGGGAGTCGAAGGCGACGGCGAGGCGGCCGACGCAGCCTGACGAAGAATTCGCAAGGGTCATCTCCAACATGTACTGCCGCGGGAAGAGGAGCCGCCGGTGGAGGCGAAGCCGGCGCCCCGCCCTGGCCGCCTCCTCCCTGAGCACCTCGGCCGCGTCCTCGACCTCGCCCACGGCCACGCCCCCTTCCTCTCCCCCTCGCGGCTAGCTCTGCCGCCGCGGGAGGAGGAGGGGCGCGTTGCCTAGCAGCGACCCTCGCTGCAACCGAAGAAGAACCAGGATTCCCTCTCTCCATGAGGAATGGGAGAGAGGGGAGCAGGAGCTGAAGAAGGAAGAGGATGTGGGCTCCCATAACCCGCCTCCCGCTCCGTATAAAGGAGCGGAGTGGGGACTCGGCCGCCCCGCTCAACCAATCAAGGCAAAGGAGGAGCAGGGAATCGGGGCCGACCCGCTGCCTCGGGCCGCGACGGCCCGGATTCCCGCCTCCACCGCCGCCATCCCAGGTGCATGGAAGCCGCGTGGCGGGCATGCAGGACCGAGACGACGGATGAGGTGACCTATCCCCACCCCGCGATCGTGGGAAGCGGACGCCTCGAAAACCGCGCCTCGGCCCCCTCCAGTAAATGAACCACGCCTCCACGCCTCCCTTAGTTTATGATGAAGGCACAAAACCGCCCACGGTCTACCCCACGATACCGCGCTAGACGCATGGCGTGCGGAGTGGGGGTAGTGGGTGCGGAGTTAAGATGCGGCATCGCTTGGGCCGCGCATGCCCGTGCACTGTTTTGGGCCTGGCCCAACAACGCTCGGCACCGTGTGTGGCCCAGGCCCGGGGGCTCCTGTCGGTGTACTAAAGTAGGGGTACCTTAGTATCCCGAACTTGTGCACGGACAGTCGCAGCACCCCGCGGCGAGGCTTGCCAAGCGATCGCCAAGATCCTCCGCCTTCCCTTCGAAGCCATTCAAGAGCAAAGTATTCAAGACAAAGAAGCAAGGCCCCGGCAAGAGGAGCTTGCCGGGAAGGCCAACCAAGGGCCAACCAAGGCCCCGGCAAGAGGAGCTTGCCGGGAAGGATCACCAAGGCCCCGGCAAGAGGAGCTTGCCGGGAAGGACTACCAAAGCCCCGACAAGAGGAGCTTGCCGGAAAGATCGACCCAAGCCCCGGCAAGAGGCGCTTGCCGGGCACCACCAGACAGGGACCGCGGCAAGGCGTTTGCCGCGGCAGGCGGCCACCCCGTGCCCACAATCCAGCTCACCCACCCACGTGTCGCCCTGAGGCCCTTCTCGGGCACACGTGGCAAGCAACTTCGCAGCTAGGGGGTACGTGGTGGCTAGCAGCGATAACAAGGCCGCCCTCGTGGCAGACGGAGGCGCCCCTGACGGTCCCTCTCAGCACTGTTTAGGGCGACGGCGACGGGCATTTAATGCCCTTGTCCCCTGCCGTCAGAGTTAGGTGCGATACATTGTGCCAACAGCTGTACCAACTACAGCGTTTTTACACCTTTGCCCTTCCTTACGTTGCCACCTGTCGGTGACCCCTTTAGCCCTATAAAAGGAGGCCCATGCGCAACGTAGAGGAGGTTGGCTGATCAGTAGGTTAGACACTCGAAGGCGAGACATCCCAAAAGCTCTCTCGCTCGGCTCGGTAGCTCCCACGGCTTCGAGCAAGAAGCAAATACAATCACAAGCAGCAGTAGGGTTTTACGCATCCGTGCGGCCCAAAGCTGGGTAAAATCGTTTGTGTGTGTGTCGCCTCGATCTGCTCTTTGTGCGGCCTCCGCCTCCCGCCAAACCAAAAAGGGACCCTGGTCCCATAGGTGTTCGAGGAGCAAGTTCCCCCGACATCCGCCAGGCCAGCCATGGCCATAGACCAACTTAGGCCAAAATCCTAAGCTTGGGGGAGTACGTATTTCTCACCGACATTACATTTATGTTCACACACACTCATTACTAGATGTCGGTGCTCATACTTTTTCACTGTAATATCGATGCTAGTTTATGTTCTTTTTCCTGCTTTCTTCTTATGTGTTTGTTAAACCTTAAGGAAAAACAAAAAAATAGTAGTAGTTTATTTTTTTGCTATAGTAGTAATTAAAAAGAAAACCCAAAAATATTTCCCGTTCTTCTTTTGCTTGTTGGGAGCTTTCCCGTGTAAAAAGTTTTATTTCTTTTCTTTTCTTTGGGGGTCAGTAGGAGAAGACCATAATTAAATTGTTGAAGTGGCTCTTATATGCATTATTTTTGATTTAACCAAGAGCACATATTGCCTTGTCTTCTCCTGTTTATTGAATGCTCACAGATTCCAGCTTAGTCCAATGCACGTACACTCTTATTATTATTCACACCGTTCGGTTGTGCAAGTGAAAGGCAATTATGATGATATATGATGGGCTGACTGATATGAGAAAATCTGGTATGAACTCGACCTCTTTTGTTTTTGTAAATATGATGAGTCCCTCGTTCTTGATTCAGCTTATTATGAATAAACATGTTTGCAATGACAATTAGAGATCATAGTTGCTTGTGCCATGCTTGATTAGCTATGAGTTATAATGATTTACCTTGTGTGCCAACATGCTATTGAGATGATTATGATGTGGTATGATGGGGTGGTATCCTCCTTCGAATGATTTAAGTGACTTGACTTGGCACATGTTCACGCATGTAGTTGAAACAAAATCAACATAACCTTCATGATATTTATGTTCATGGTGGATTATATCCTACTCATGCCTGCATCCAATGTTTATTAATTTTAATGCATGTACATGGCTGTTGTCACTCTCTAGTTGGTCGCTTCCCAGTCTTTTGCTAGCCTTCACCTGTACTAAGCGGGAATACTGCTTGTGCATCCAATCCCTTAAACCCCAAAGTTATTCCAGATGAGTCCACCATACCTTCCTATATGCGGTATCTACCTACCGTTCTAAGTAAATTTGTATGTGCCAAACTCTAAACCTTCAAATAAACATTCTGTTTTGTATGCTCGAACAGCTCATGTATCAACCGAGGCTGTCCTTATCTTCCGTGTTAGGCGGGTTATGTTGGGGAACGTAGAAGAAATTCAAAATTTTCCTACGTGTCACCAAGATCTATCTATGGAGAGACTAGAAACGAGGGGAAGGAGAGTGCATCTACATACCCTTGTAGATCGCTAAGCGGAAGCGTTCAAGTGAACGGGGTTGATGGAGTCGTACTCGTCGTGATTCAAATCACCGATGACCAAGTGCCGAACGCACGGCACCTCCGCGTTCAACACACGTACAGCCCGGTGACGTCTCCCAAGCCTTGATCCAGCAAGGAGAGAGGGAGAGGTTGAGGAAGACTCCATCCAGCAGCAGCACAACGGCGTGGTGATGATGGAGGAGCGTGGCAATCCTGCAGGGCTTCGCCAAGGACCACAGAAGAGGAGGAAGAGAGAGGTAGGGCTGCACCAAGAGGCAGAGATCGAATCACCGATTGTGGGCAGCCCCTAGGCCTCATATATATAGGGGAAGGGAAGGGGCTGCGCCCCCTCTAGGGTTCCCACCCCTAGGGGGGCGGCAGCCCTAGATGGGGATCAAGGGGGCGGCCAAGAGGGGGAGAAGGGGTGGCGCCCCTAGGGTGGGCCTTAAGGCCCATCTAAGCCTAGGGTTTCCCCTTTTTTTTCTCTTAGCTGCCCCTTGGGCCTTGTGGGAGGCGCACCAGCCCACTAAGGGGCTGGTCCCTCACCACTATTGGCCCACGCAACCTTCTGGGGCTTGTGGCCCCACTTGGTGGACCCCCGGACACCTCCGATGGTCCCGGTACACTACCGATAAACCCTGAAACTTTTCCGGCAACCAAAACAGGACTTCCCATATATAAATCTTTACCTCCGGACCATTCCGGAACTCCTCGTGACGTCCGGGATCTCATCCGGGACTCCGAACAACATTCGGTAACCACATACAAGCTTCCTTTATAACCCTAGCGTCATCGAACCTTAAGTGTGTAGACCCTACGGGTTTGGGAGACATGCAGACATGACCGAGACGTTCTCCGGTCAATAACCAACAGCGGGATCTGGTGTTGGGGAACGTAGTAATTTCAAAAATTTCCTACGCACACGCAAGATCATGGTGATGCATAGCAACGAGAGGGGAGAGTGTTGTCTACGTACCCTCGTAGACCGAAGCGGAAGCGTTGACGCAACGTAGAGGAAGTAGTCGTACATTCTCCTCGCGATCCAACCGATCACAGCACCGTTACTCCGGCACCTCCGAGTTCTTGGCACACGTTCAGCTCGATGACGATCCCCGGGCTCCGATCCAGCAAAGCGTCGGGGAAGAGTTCCATCAGCACGATGGCGTGGTGACGATCTTGATGTGTTACCGGCGCAGGGCTTCGCCTAAGCACTGCAACGATATGACCGAGGTGGAATATGGTGGAGGGGGGCACTGCACACGGCTGAGGAATGATCCGTAGATCAACTTGTGTGTCCTAGGGTGCTCCCCTGCCCCCGTATATAAAGGAGACAAGGGGGAGGGGCTGGCCGGCCAAGCCTGGCGCGCCAGGAGAGTCCTACTCCCTCCGGGAGTAGGATTCCCCCCCCAATCCTAGTTGGAATAGGATTCCTCAAGGGGGGAAAGAGAGAGAGGGGGCCGGCCACCTTCTCCTAGTCCTAATAGGACTAGGGAAGGGGGGAGGCGCGCGGCCAGCCCTAGGGTAGCCCCTTTCTCCTTTCCACTAAGGCCCAATATGGCCCATATGTTTCCCGGGGGGTTCCGGTAACCTCCTGGTACTCCGGTGAAATCCCGATTTCACCCGGAACACTTCCGATATCCAAATGTAGGCTTCCAATATATCAATCTTTACGTCTCGACCATTTCGAGACTCCTCGTCATGTCCGTGATCACATCCGGGACTCCGAACAACCTTCGGTACATCAAAATGCATAAACTCATAATAACTGTCATTGTAACGTTAAGCGTGCGGACCCTACGGTTCGAGAACAATGTACACATGACCGAGACACGTCTCCGGTCAATAACCAATAGCGGGACCTGGATGCCCATATTGGCTCCTATATATTCTACGAAGATCTTTATCGGTCAGGCCGCATAACAACATACGTTGTTCCCTTTGTCATCGGTATGTTACTTGTCCGAGATTCGATCGTCAGTATCCAATACTTAGTTCAATCTCGTTACCGGCAAGTCTCTTTACTCGTTCCGTAATACATCATCCCGCAACTAACTCATTAGTTGCAATGCTTGCAAGGCTTAAGTGATGTGCATTACCGAGAGGGCCCAGAGATACCTCTCCGACGATCGGAGTGACAAATCCTAATCTCGAAATACGCCAACCCAACATCTACCATTGGAGACACCTGTAGTACTCCTTTATAATCACCTAGTTATGTTGTGATGTTTGGTAGTACCCAAAGTGTTCCTCTGGCAAATGGGAGTTGCATAATCTCATAGTCATAGGAACATGTATAAATCATGAATAAAGCAATAGCAACATACTAAACGATCTGGTGCTAAGCTAATATAATGGGTCATGTCAATCAGATCATTCAACCAATGATGTGACCTAGTTAATCAAATAACAACTATTTGTTCATGGTTAGGAAACATAACCATCTTTGATTAACGAGCTAGTCTAGTAGAGGCATACTAGTGACACTCTGTTTGTCTATGTATTCACACATGCATTATGTTACCGGTTAATACAATTCTAGCATGAATAATAAACCTTTATCATGATATAAGGAAATAAATAATAACTTTATTATTGCCTCTAGGGCATATTTCCTTCAGTCTCCCACTTGCACTAGAGTCAATAATCTAGATTACACTGTAATGATCCTAACACCCATGGAGTTTTGGTGCTGATCATGTTTTGCTCGTGGAAGAGGCTTAGTCAACGGGTCTGCAACATTCATATCCGTATGTATCTTGCAAATCTCTATGTCTCCCACCTGGACTAGATCCCGGATGGAGTTGAAGTGTCTCTTGATGTGTTTGGTCCTTTTGTGAAATCTGGATTCCTTTGCCAAGGCAATTGCACCAGTATTGTCACAAAAGATTTTCATTGGACCCGATGCACTAGGTATGACACCTAGATCGGATATGAACTCCTTCATCCAGACTCCTTCATTTGCTGCTTCCGAAGCAGCTATGTACTCCGCTTCACATGTAGATCCCGCTACGACGCTTTGTTTAGAACTGCACCAACTGACAGCTCCACCGTTTAATGTAAACACGTATCCGGTTTGCGATTTAGAATCGTCCGGATCAGTGTCAAAGCTTGCATCAACGTAACCTCTTACGGTGAGCTCTTTGTCACCTCCATATATGAGAAACATATCCTTAGTCCTTTTCAGGTATTTCAGGATGTTCTTGACCGCTGTCCAGTGATCCACTCCTGGATTACTTTGGTACCTCCCTGCTAAACTTATAGCAAGGCACACATCAGGTCTGGTACACAGCATTGCATACATGATAGAGCCTATGGCTGAAGCATAGGGAACATCTTTCATTTTCTCTCTATCTTCTGCAGTGGTCGGGCTTTGAGTCTTACTCAATCTCACACCTTGTAACACAGGCAAGAACCCTTTCTTTGCTTGATCCATTTTGAACTTCTTCAAAATCTTGTCAAGGTATGTGCTTTGTGAAAGTCCAATTAAGCGTCTTGATCTACCTCTATAGATCTTTATGCCTAATATGTAAGCAGCTTCTCCGAGGTCTTTCATTGAAAAACTTTTATTCAAGTATCCCTTTATGCTATCCAGAAATTCTATATCATTTCCAATCAGTAATATGTCATCCACATATAATATTAGAAATGCTACAGAGCTCCCACTCACTTTCTTGTAAATACAGGCTTCTTCGAAAGTCTGTATAAAACCAAATGCTTTTATCACACTATCAAAGCGTTTATTCCAACTCCGAGAGGCTTGCACCAGTCCATAAATGGATCGCTGGAGCTTGCACACTTTGTTAGCTCCCTTTGGATCGACAAAACCTTCCGGTTGCATCATATACAACTCTTCTTCTAGAAATCCATTCAGGAATGCAGTTTTGACATCCGTCTGCCAAATTTCATAATCATAAAATGCGGCAATTGCTAACATGATTTGGACAGACTTAAGCATCGCTACGGGTGAGAAAGTCTCATCGTAGTCAATCCCTTGAACTTGTCGAAAACCTTTCGCGACAAGTTGAGCTTTGTAGACAGTAACATTACCATCAGCGTCAGTCTTCTTATTAAAGAACCATTTATTCTCAATTGCTTGCCGATCATCAAGCAAGTCAACCAAAGTCCATACTTTGTTCTCGTACATGGATCCCATCTCAGATTTCATGGCTTCAAGCCACTTTGCGGAATCTGGGCTCACCATTGCTTCTTCATAGTTCATAGGTTCATCATGGTCTAGTAACATGACTTCCAGAATAGGATTACCGTACCACTCTGGTGCGGATCTTACTCTGGTTGATCTACGAGGTTCAGTAGTATCTTGATCTAAAGTTTTATGATCATCATCATTAGCTTCCTCATTTATTGGTGTAGGTGTCGCAGAAACAGTTTTCTGTGATGTACTACTTCTCAATAAAGGAGTAGGTACAGTTACCTCGTCAAGTTCTACTTTCCTCCCACTCACTTCTTTCGAAAGAAACTCTTTCTCTAGAAAGTTTCCGAACTTAGCAACAAAAGTCTTGCCTTCGGATCTGTGATAGAAGGTGTATCCAACAGTTTCCTTTGGATATCCTATGAAGACACATTTCTCCGATTTGGGTTCGAGCTTATCAGGTTGAAGCTTTTTCACATAAGCATCGCAGCCCCAAACTTTAAGAAACGACAACTTTGGTTTCTTGCCAAACCATAGTTCATAAGGCGTCATCTCAACGGATTTAGATGGTGCCCTATTTAACGTGAATGCGGCTGTCTCTAGAGCGTATCCCCAAAACGATAGCGGTAAATCAGTAAGAGACATCATAGATCGCACCATATCTAGTAAAGTACGATTACGACGTTCGGACACACCATTACGCTGTGGTGTTCCGGGTGGCGTGAGTTGCGAAACTATTCCACAATTCTTCAAATGTACACCAAACTCGTAACTCAAATATTCTCCTCCACGATCAGATCGTAGAAACTTTATTTTCTTGTTACGATGATTTTCAACTTCACTCTAAAATTCTTTGAACTTTTCAAACGTTTCAGACTTGTGTTTCATTAAGTAGATATACCCATATCTGCTCAAATCATCTGTGAAGGTGAGAAAATAACGATATCCGCCACGAGCCTCAACATTCATCGGACCACATACATCCGTATGTATGATTTCCAACAAATCTGTTGCTCTCTCCATAGTTCCGGAGAACGGTGTTTTAGTCATCTTGCCCATGAGGCACGGTTCGCAAGTGCCAAGTGATTCATAATCAAGTGACTCCAAAAGTCCATCAGTATGGAGTTTCTTCATGCGCTTTATACCGATATGACCTAAACGGCAGTGCCACAAATAAGTTGCACTATCATTATCAACTCTGCATCTTTTGGCTTCAACATTATGAATATGTGTATCACTACTATCGAGATTCATCGAAAATAGACCACTCTTCAAGGGTGCATGACCATAAAAGATATTACTCATATAAATAGAACAACCATTATTCTCTGATTTAAATGAATAACCGTCTCGCATCAAACAAGATCCAGATATAATGTTCATGCTCAACGCTGGCACCAAATAACAATTATTTAGGTCTAATACTAATCCCGAAGGTAGCTGTAGAGGTAGCGTGCCGACTGCGATCACATCGACTTTGGAACCATTTCCCACGCGCATCGTCACCTCGTCCTTTGTTAGTGTCCGCTTATTCTGTAGTCCCTGTTTTGAGTTGCAAATATTAGCAACAGAACCAGTATCAAATACCCAGGTGCTACTGCGAACATTAGTAAGGTACACATCAATAACATGTATATCACATATACCTTTGTTCACCTTGCCATCCTTCTTATCCGCCAAATACTTGGGGCAGTTCCGCTTCCAGTGACCAGTCTGCTTGCAGTAGGAGCACTCAGTTTCAGGCTTAGGTCCAGACTTGAGTTTCTTCTCTTGAGCAGCAACTCGCTTGCCGTTCTTCTTGAAGTTCCCCTTTTTCTTCCCTTTGCCCTTTTTCTTGAAACTAGTGGTTTTGTTAACCATCAACACTTGATGCTCCTTCTTGATTTCTACGTCCGCAGCTTTTAGCATTGCGAAGAGCTCGGGAATAGTCTTGGTCATCCCTTGCATATTATAGTTCATCACGAAGCTCTTGTAGCTTGGTTGCAGTGATTGGAGAATTCTGTCAATGACGCAATCATCTGGAAGAGTAACTCCCAATTGAATCAAGTGATTATTATACCCAAACATTTTGAGTATATGCTCACTGACAGAACTGTTCTCCTCCATTTTGGAGCTATAGAACTTATTGGAGACTTCATATCTCTCAATCCGGGCATTTGCTTGAAATATTAACTTCAACTCCTGGAACATCTCATATGCTCCATGACGTTCAAAACATCGTTGAAGTCCCGGTTCTAAGCCATAAAGCATGGCACACTGAACTATCGAGTAGTCATCAGCTTTGCTCTGCCAGATGTTCATAACTTCTGGTGTTGCTCTAGCAGCAGGCCTGGCACCTAGCGGTGCTTCCAGGACGTAATTCTTCTGTGCAGCAATGAGGATAATCCTCAAGTTACGGACCCAGTCCGTGTAATTGCTACCATCATCTTTCAACTTTGCTTTCTCAAGGAACGCATTAAAATTTAACGGAACAACAGCACGAGCCATCTATCTACAATCAACATAAACAAGCAAGATACTATCAGATACTAAGTTCATGATAAGTTTAAGTTCAGTTAATCAAATTAATTGAGAACTCCCACTTAGATAGACATCTCTCTAATCCTCTAAGTGATCACGTGATCCAAATCAACTAAACCATAACCGATCATCACGTGATATGGAGTAGTTTTCAATGGTGAACATCGTTTATGTTGATCATATCTACTATATGATTCACGCTCGACCTTTCGGTCTCTGTGTTCCGAGGTCATATCTTATATGCATAGCTCGTCAAGTATAACCTGAGTATTCCGCGTGTGCAACTGTTTTGCACCCGTTGTATTTGAACGTAGAGCCTATCACACCCGATCATCACGTGGTGTCTCAGCACGAAGAACTTTTGCAACGGTGCATACTCAGGGAGAACACTTCTTGATAATTTAGTGAGAGATCATCTTATAATGCTACCGTCAATCAAAGCAAGATAAGATGCATAAAAAGATAAACATCACATGCAATCAATATAAGTGATATGATATGGTCATCATCATCTTGTGCTTGTGATCTCCATCTCCGAAGCACCATCATGATCACCATCGTCACCGGCGCAACACCTTGATCTCCATCGTAGCATCGTTGTCGTCTCGCCAATCTTATGCTTCCACGACTATCACTACCGCTTAGTAATAAAGTAAAGCATTACATCGCGATTGCATTGCATACAATAAAGCGACAACCATATGGCTCCTGCCAGTTGCCGATAACTCGGTTACAAAACATGATCATCTCATACAATAAAATTTAGCATCATGTCTTGACCATATCACATCACAACATGCCCTGCAAAAACAAGTTAGACGTCCTCTACTTTGTTGTTGCAAGTTTTACGTGGCTGCTACGGGCTTAAGCAAGAACTCATCTTACCTACGCATCAAAACCACAACGATAGTTTGTCAAATAGACTCCGTTTTAACCTTCTCAAGGACCGGGCCTAGTCACACTCGGTTCAACTAAAGTTGGAGAGACAGTCTTCCGCAAGCCATCTATGTGCAAAGCACGTCGAGGGAACCGGTCTCGCGTAAGCGTACGCGTAAGGTAGGTCCGGATCGTCTCGTCCAACAATACCGCTGAACCAAAGTATGACATGCTGGTAGGCAGTATGACTTGTATCGTCCACAACTCACTTGTGTTCTACTCGTGCAAATAACATCAAACCATAAAAACCTAGGCTCTGATACCACTGTTGGGGAACGTAGTAATTTCAAAAATTTCCTACGCACACGCAAGATCATGGTGATGCATAGCAACGAGAGGGGAGAGTGTTGTCTACGTACCCTCGTAGACCGAAGCGGAAGCGTTGACGCAACGTAGAGGAAGTAGTCGTACGTTCTCCTCGGAATCCAACCAATCACAGCACCATTACTCCGACACCTCCGAGTTCTTGGCACACGTTCAGCTCGATGACGATCCCCGGGCTCCGATCCAGCAAAGCGTCGGGGAAGAGTTCCGTCAGCACGGCGGCGTGGTGACGATCTTGATGTGTTACCGGCGCAGGGCTTCGCCTAAGCACTGCAACGATATGACCGAGGTGGAATATGGTGGAGGGGGGCACTGCACACGGCTGAGGAACGATCCGTAGATCAACTTGTGTGTCCTAGGGTGCTCCCCTGCCCCCGTATATAAAGGAGACAAGGGGGAGGGGCTGGCCGACCAAGCCTGGCGCGCCAGGAGAGTCCTACTCCCTCCGGGAGTAGGATTCCGCCCCCCAATCCTAGTTGGAATAGGATTCCTCAAGGGGGGAAAGAGAGAGAGGGGGCCGGCCACCTTCTCCTAGTCCTAATAGGACTAGGGAAGGGGGGAGGCGCGCGGCCAGCCCTAGGGCAGCCCCTTTATCCTTTCCACTAAGGCCCAATATGGCCCATATGTTTCCCGGGGGTTCCGGTAACCTCCTGGTACTCCGGTGAAATCCCGATTTCACCCGGAACACTTCCGATATCCAAATGTAGGCTTCCAATATATCAATCTTTACGTCTCGACCATTTCGAGACTCCTCGTCATGTCCGTGATCACATCTGGGACTCCGAACAACCTTCGGTACATCAAAATGCATAAACTCATAATAACTGTCATTGTAACGTTAAGCGTGCGGACCCTACGGTTCGAGAACAATGTAGACATGACCGAGACACGTCTCCGGTCAATAACCAATAGCGGGACCTGGATGCCCATATTGGCTCCTACATATTCTACGAAGATCTTTATCGGTCAGACCGCATAACAACATACGTTGTTCCCTTTGTCATCGGTATGTTACTTGTCCGAGATTCGATCGTCTGTATCCAATACTTAGTTCAATCTCGTTACCGGCAAGTCTCTTTACTCGTTCCGTAATACATCATCCCGCAACTAACTCATTAGTTGCAATGCTTGCAAGGCTTAAGTGATGTGCATTACCGAGAGGGCCCAGAGATACCTCTCCGACGATCGGAGTGACAAATCCTAATCTCGAAATACGCCAACCCAACATCTACCATTGGAGACACCTGTAGTACTCCTTTATAATCACCCAGTTATGTTGTGACGTTTGGTAGTACCCAAAGTGTTCCTCTGGCAAACGGGAGTTGCATAATCTCATAGTCATAGGAACATGTATAAGTCATGAATAAAGCAATAGCAACATACTAAACGATCGGGTGCTAAGCTAATATAATGGGTCATGTCAATCAGATCATTCAACCAATGATGTGACCTCGTTAATCAAATAACAACTCTTTGTTCATGGTTAGGAAACATAACCATCTTTGATTAACGAGCTAGTCTAGTAGAGGCATACTAGTGACACTCTGTTTGTCTATGTATTCACACATGCATTATGTTTCCGGTTAATACAATTCTAGCATGAATAATAAACCTTTATCATGATATAAGGAAATAAATAATAACTTTATTATTGCCTCTAGGGCATATTTCCTTCATCTGGATACCCATGTTGGCTCCCACATGTTCCACGATGATCTCATCGGATGAACCACGATGTCAAGGACTTAATCAATCCCGTATACAATTCCCTTTGTCTATCGGTACGATACTTGCCCGAGATTCGATCGTCGGTATCCCGATACCTTGTTCAATCTCGTTACCGGCAAGTCTCTTTACTCGTTCCGTAACACATCATCCCGTGATCAACTCCTTGATCACATTGTGCACATTATGATGATGTCCTACAGAGTGGGCCCAGAGATACCTCTCCGTCACACGGAGTGACAAATCCCAGTCTCGATTCGCGCCAACCCAACAGACACTTTCGGAGATACCCGTAGTGCACCTTTATAGTCACCCAGTTACGTTGTGATGTTTGGTACACCCAAAGCACTCCTACGGTATCCGGGAGTTGCACGATCTCATGGTCTATGGAAGTGATACTTGACATTATAAAAGCTTTAGCATACGAACTACATGATCTTGTGCTAGGCTTAGGATTGGGTCTTGTCCATCACATCATTCTCCTAATGATGTGATCCCGTTATCAATGACATCCAATGTCCATGGTCAGGAAACCGTAACCATCTATTGATCAACGAGCTAGTCAACTAGAGGCTTACTAGGGACATGGTGTTGTCGATGTATCCACACATGTATCTGAGTTTCCTATCAATACAATTCTAGCATGGATAATAAACGATTATCATGAACAAGGAAATATAATAATAATCAATTTATTATTGCCTCTAGAGCATATTTCCAACAGTCTCCCACTTGCACTAGAGTCAATAATCTAGTTCACATCGATATGTGATTAACACTCAAGGTCACATCCCTATGTGACTAACACCCAAGAGTTTTGGGTTTGATCATGTTATGCTTGTGAGAGATGTTATAGTCAACGGGTCTGAACCTTTCAGATCCCTGTGTGCTTTACAAATCTCTATGTCATCTCCTAGATGCAGTTACCACGCTCTATTTGGAACTATTCCAAATAACTGTTCTACTATACGAATCCAATTTACTACTTAGTATAATCTAGATTAATGTCGAAGTTTGCATCGGCGTAACCCTTTACAACGAACTCTTTTCCACCTCCATAATCGAGAAAATTCCTTAGTCCGCTAGTTACTAAGGACAACCTTGACCGTTGTCCTGTGATCCGTTCCTGGATCACACTTGTACCCCTTGACTGACTCATGGCTTGGCACACTTCAGGTGCGGTACACAACATAGCATACTTTAGAGCCTACGACTAAAGCATAGGGGACGACCTTCTTCCTTTCTCTCTATTCTGCCATGGTCATGTCTTGAGTCTTGCTCAATACTCACACCTTGTAACACAGCCGAGAACTCCTTCTTTGCTGATCTATTTTGAACTCCTTCAAAATCTTGTCATGGTATGTGTTCGCTTGAAAGTACCATTAGGCGATATTGATCTATCCTTATAGATCTTGATGCTCAATTTTTAAGTAGCTTAATCCAGGTTTTCCACTGAAAAACTATTTTCAAATAACCCTATATGCTTTCCAGAAATTCTACATCATTTCTGATCAACAATATGTCAACAACATATACTCATCAGAAATTCTATAGTGCTCCCACTCACTTCTTTGGAAATACAAGTTTCTCGTAAACTTTGTATAAACCTAAAATCTTTGATCATCTCATCAAAGCGTACATTCCAATTCCGAGATGCTTACTCCAGTCCTTAGAAGGATTGCTGGAGCTTTGCATACTTGTTAGCATCTTCCAGGATTGACAAAAATCTTCTGGTTGTATCACATACAACCTTTCCTCAAGAAAATCAAGGAAACAATATTTTGACATCCTATCTACAAGATTTCATAAATAATGCAGTACCTGCTAATATAATTCCAACAGACTCTTAGCATCGCTACGAATGAGAAAGTCTCATCGTAGTCAACTCCTTGAACTTGTCAGAAAACATCTTAATGACAAGTCGAGCTTTCTTAATGGTGACATTTACCATCATTGTCCGTCTTCCTTTTAAAATCCATCTGTACTCAACAGCCTTACGACCATCGAGCCGTTCTGTCAAAGTCTACACTTTGTTTTCATACATGGATCCTCTCTCGGATTTTATGGCCTCGAGCCATTCATTGGAATCCGGGCCCACCATCGCTTCTCCATAGCTTGTAGGTTCATTGTTGTCTAGCAACATGACTTCCAAGACAGGATTACGTACCACTCTGAAGTAGTACGCATCCTTGTCATCCTACGAGGTTTGGGAGTGACTTGATCCGAAGTCTCATGATCACTATCATAAGCTTCCACTTCAATTGGTGTAGGTGCCATGGGAACAATTCCTGTGCCCTGCTACACATTAGTTGAAGTGATGGTTCAATAACCTCATCAAGTCTCCACCATCCTCCCACTCAATTCTTTCGAGAGAAACTTTTCCTCGAGAAAGGACCCGATTTGAGAAACAATCCTTATTGCTTTCGGATCTGAGACAGGAGGTATACCCAACTGTTTTGGGTATCCTATGAAGATGCAGTTATCCGCTTTGGGTTCGAGCTTATCAGCCTGAAACTTTTTCATACAAGCGTCGCAGCCCCAAACTTTTAAGAAATGACAGCTCAGGTTTCTCTAAACCATAGTTCATACGGTGTCATCTCATCGGAATTACGTGGTGCCCTATTTAAAGTGAGTGTGGTTGTCTCTAATGCCTAACCCATGAACGATAGTGGTAATTCGATAAGAGACATCATGGTATGCATCATATCCAATAGGGTGCAGTTATGATGTTCGGACACACCATCACACTATGGTGTTCCAGGCGGTACTAGTCGTGAAACAATTTCCACAATGTCTCAATTGTGTACCAAACTCGCAACTCAGATATTCATCTCTATGATCATATCATAGATATTTTATCCTCCTGTCACGACGATATTCAACTTCACTCTGACATTACTTGAACCATTCAATAATTCAGACTTGTGTTTCATCAAGTAAATATGCTCAGTATCTACTCAAATCATCTGTGAAGTAAGAGCATAATGATATCCACTACGTGCCTCAGCACTCATTGGACTGCACACATCAAAATGTGTTACTTCCAATAAGTTGCTTTCTTGTTCCATTTTACTGAAACCGAAGCTTTCAGGCATCTTGCCCATGTGGTATGATCTGCATGTCTCAAGCGATTCAAAATCAAGTGAGTCCAAACGGTCCATCTGCATGGAGTTTCTTCATGCGTATATACCAATAGAACTTACATGGCAGTGCCACAAGTAGGTGGTACTATCATTACTATCTTATATCTTTTGGCATGAACATGTGTATCACTATAATCGAGATTCAATAAACCATTCATTTTAGGTGCAAGACCATTGAAGGTATTATTCAAATAAGTAGAGTAACCATTATTCTCCTTAAATGAATAACCGTATTGCGATAGACATAATCCAGTCATGTCTATGCTCAACGCAAACACCAAACACCAATCTCGATGGTAGAGGGAGCGTGTGATGCTTGATCACATCAACCTTGGAAGCACTTCCAACACATCTCGTCAGCTCACCTTTAGCTAGTCTCCGTTTACTCCGTAGCTTTTATTTTGAGTTACTAACACTTAGCAACCGAACCGGTATCTAATACCCTGATGCTACTAGGAGTACTCGTAAAGTACACATTCACATAATGTATATCCAATATACTTCTATCGACAGCCTTCTCATCTACCAAGTATCTAGGGTAATTCTGCTCCAGTAGCTGTTCCCCTCATTACAGAAGCACTTAGTCTCGGGTTTGGGTTCAATCTTGGGTTTCTCCACTAGAGCAGCAGCTGATTTGCCGTTTCACGAAGTATCCCTTCTTGCCCTTGCCCTTCTTGAAACTAGTGGTTTCACTAACCATCAACAATTGATGCTCCTTCTTGATTTCTACTTTCGCGGTGTCAAACATCGCGAATATTTCAAGGATCATCATGTCTATCCCTGATTTGTTATAGTTCATTACGAAGCTCTAGCAGCTTGGTGGCAATGACTTTGGTGAAACATCACTATCTTATCTGGAAGATCAACTCCCACTCAATTCAAGTGATTGTTGTACTCAGACAATCTGAGCACAAGCTCAACGATTGAGCTTTTCTCCCTTAGTTTGTAGGCCAAGAAAATTGTCGGAGGTCTTATACCTCTTGACGTGGGCACGAGCCTGAAATCCCAATTTCAGCCCTCGAAACATCTCATATGTTCCGCGATATTTCAAAAATGTCTTCGGTGCCTCAATTCTAAACCATTTATCATTACTGAACTATCATGTAGTCATCAAAACGTGTATGTCAGATGTTCGCAACATCCACAGACCACGTTTGAGGTCCAACACACCGAGCAGTGTATTAAGGACATAAGCCTTGTACTGTCCGCATAATTGCTACTATCAACTTTCAACTATATTTTCTCTAGGAACATATCTAAAACAGTAGAACTAAAGCGTGAGCTTACGACATAATTTGCAAAGATCTTTTGACTATGTTCAGGATAATTAAGTTCATCTTATGAACTCCCACTCAGATAGACATCCCTCTAGTCATCTAAGTGATTACATGATCCGAGTCAACTAGGCCGTGTCCGATCATCACGTGAGACGGACTAGTCAACGTCGGTGAACATCTTCATGTTGATCGTATCTACCATACGACTCATGCTCGACCTTTCGGTCTCTTGTGTTCCGAGGCCATGTCTGTACATGCTAGGCTCGTCAAGTCAACCTAAGTGTTTCGCGTGTGTAAATCTGGCTTACACCCGTTGTATGTGAACGTAAGAATCTATCACACCCGATCATCACGTGGTGATTCGAAACGACGAACTTTAGCAACGGTGCACAGTTAGGGTGAACACTTTCTTGAAATTTTAATGAGGGATCATCTTATTTACTACCGTCGTTCTAAGCAAATAAGATGTATAAACATGATAAACATCACATGCAATCAAATAGTGACATGATATGGCCATCATCACTTTGCTCCTTTTGATCTCCATCTTCGGGGCTCCATGATCATCGTCGTCACCGGCATGACACCATGATCTCCATCATCATGATCTCCATCATCGTGTCTTCATGAAGTTGTCACATCAACTATTACTTCTACTACTATGGCTAACGCTTTAGCAATAAAGTAAAGTAATTACATGATGTTTATGTTGACACGCAGGTCATAAATAAATTAAGACAACTCCTATGGCTCCTGCCGGTTGTCATACTCATCGACATGCAAGTCGTGATTCCTATTACAAGAACATGATCATCTCATACATCACATATATCATACATCATATCCTTTGGCCATATCACATCACATAGCATACCCTGCAAAAACAAGTTAGACGTCCTCTAATTGTCGTTTGCATGTTTTACGTGGCTGCTATGGGTTTCTAGCAAGAACGTTTCTTACCTACGCAAAACCACAACGTGATATGTCAATTGCTATTTACCCTTCATAAGGACCCTTTTCATCGAATCCGATCCGACTAAAGTGGGAGAGACTGGCACCCGCTAGCCACCTTATGCAACTAGTGCATGTCAGTCGGTGGAACCTGTCTCACGTAAGTGTACGTGTAAGGTCGGTCCGGGCCGCTTCATCCCACAATGCCGCCGAATCAAGATTGACTAGTAATGGTAAGAATATTGAACAAAATCAACGCCCTCAACTACTTTGTGTTCTACTCGTGCAAAGAATCTACGCAATAGACCTAGCTCATGATGCCACTGCTGGGGAACGTAGCAAAAATTCAAAATTTTCCTACGTGTCACCAAGATATATCTATGGAGAGACTAGCAATGAGGGGAAGGAGAGTGCATCTACATACCCTTGTAGATCGCTAAGCGGAAGCGTTCAAGTGAACGGGGTTGATGGAGTCATACTCGTCGTGATTCAAATCACCGATGACCAAGTGCCGAACGCACGGCACCTCCGCGTTCAACACACGTACAACCCGGTGACGTCTCCCAAGCCTTGATCCAGCAAGGAGAGAGGGAGAGGTTGAGGAAGACTCCATCCAGCAGCAGCACAACGGCGTGGTGATGATGGAGGAGCGTGGCAATCCTGCAGGGCTTCGCCAAGCACCACAGAAGAGGAGGAAGAGAGAGGCAGGGCTGCACCAAGAGGCAGAGATCGAATCACCGATTGTGGGCAGCCCCCTAGGCCTCATATATATAGGGGAAGGGAAGGGGCTGCGCCCCCTCTAGGGTTCCCACCCCTAGGGGGGCGGCAACCCCTAGATGGGGATCAAGGGGGCGGCCAAGAGGGGGAGAAGGGGTGGCGCCCCTAGGGTGGGCCTTAAGGCCCATCTAAGCCTAGGGTTTCCCCTTTTTTTTCTCTTAGCTGCCCCTTGGGCCTTGTGGGAGGCGCACCAGCCCACTAAGGGGCTGGTCCCTCACCACTCTTGGCCCACGCAACCTTCTGGGGCTTGTGGCCCCACTTGGTGGACCCCCGGACACCTCCGGTGGTCTCGGTACACTACCGATAAACCCTGAAACTTTTCCGGCAACCAAAACAGGACTTCCCATATATAAATCTTTACCTCCGGACCATTCTGGAACTCCTCGTGACGTCCGGGATCTCATCCGGGACTCCGAACAATATTCGGTAACCACATACAAGCTTCCTTTATAACCCTAGCGTCATCGAACCTTAAGTGTGTAGACCCTACGGGTTCGGGAGACATGCAGACATGACCGAGACGTTCTCCGGTCAATAACCAACAGCGGGATCTGGATACCCATGTTGGCTCCCACATGTTCCACGATGATCTCATCGGATGAACCACGATGTCAAGGACTTAATCAATCCCGTATACAATTCCCTTTGTCTATCGGTACGATACTTGCCCGAGATTCGATCGTCGGTATCCCGATACCTTGTTCAATCTCGTTACCGGCAAGTCTCTTTACTCGTTCCGTAACACATCATCCCATGATCAACTCCTTGATCACATTGTGCACATTATGATGATGTCCTACCGAGTGGGCCCAGAGATACCTCTCCGTCACATGGAGTGACAAATCCCAGTCTCGATTCGCGCCAACCCAACAGACACTTTCGGAGATACCCATAGTGCACCTTTATAGTCACCCAGTTACGTTGTGACGTTTGGCACACCCAAAGCACTCCTACGGTATCCGGGAGTTGCACGATCTCATGGTCTAAGGAAGTGATACTTGACATTATAAAAGCTTTAGCATACGAACTACATGATCTTGTGCTAGGCTTAGGATTGGGTCTTGTCCATCACATCATTCTCCTAATGATGTGATCCCGTTATCAATGACATCCAATGTCCATGGTCAAACCGTAACCATCTATTGATCAACGAGCTAGTCAACTAGAGGCTTACTAGGGACATGGTGTTGTCTATGTATCCACACATGTATCTGAGTTTCCTATCAATACAATTCTAGCATGGATAATAAACGATTATCATGAACAAGGAAATATAATAATAATCAATTTATTATTGCCTCTAGGGCACATTTCCAACAGGTTATTCTCAAGAGGAGTGGACTCCGCTCCTCACTCACGAGAAAATGGCTGGTCACTGGGATGCCCAGTCCCATGCTTTATGCAAACTAAATCAAAATTAATTGCAAACAAAACTCCCCTGGGACCTGATGTATGTTGGAGGCACTCGTTGTTTCGAGCAAGCCATGGATTGATGCTTGTTGGTGGAGGGGAGTATAAACTTTACCATTCTGTTTGGGAACCGCCTATAATGTGTTTAGCATGGAAGATATCGCCATCTCTTAGTTGTTACGTTTACAATGAAAGTATACCGCTCAAAATACAATTTATCTCTATTTCAAAACCGAGCTTTGGCACCTCTACAAATCCCTGCTTCCCTCTGCGAAGGGCCTATCCATTTACTTTTATGTTGAGTCATCACCCTCTTATTAAAAAGCACTAGCTAGAGAGCACAACTGTCATTTGCATTCATCACTGTTAATTTATATTGAGTGTAACTATGATTGGATCTCTTTTACCATGAATTACAATGTCTAGTCAGCCCTTGATCTTTAAAGATGCTCTGCATTTATGTTTTGCGGTCCCAGAAAGGGCTAGCGAGATACCATCTTGTTATATCATATCATGATTGTTTTGAGAAAGTGTTGTCATCTGAGATTTATTATTATTGCTCGCTAGTTGATTATGCCATTGACATGAGTAAACATGAGACCTAAATGTTATTGTGAATATGGTTAGTCATAATCTTTGCTAAAAACTTGAATGCTGGCTTTACATATATACAACAACAAGAGCAAACAGAGTTTGTAAAAGTTTTTCTTTCTTTCTTTCAGTTTGTCAACTGAATTGCTTGAGGACAAGCAAGGGTTTAAGCTTGGGGGAGTTGATACGTCTCCGTCGTATCTACTTTTCCAAACACTTTTGCCCTTGTTTTGGACTGTAACTTGTATGATTTGAATGGAACTAACCCGGACTGACGCTATTTTCTGCAGAATTGCCATGGTGTTGTTTTATGTGCAGAAAACAAATAATCTCGGAATGACCTGAAACTCCACGGGACATCTTAGAAAAATAATAAAAAATCCTCGCCAAAGATGAAGACCAGGGGGCCCACACCCTTCTCACGAGGGTGGGGGGCGCGCCCCCTACCTCGTGGGCCCCTTGGATGCCCTCCGACGCCAACTCCAACTCTATGTATTTGCTTTCGGAGAGAAAAAAATCAGAGAGAAGAAATCATCACGTTTTACGATACGGAGCCGCCGCCAAGCCCTAAAACCTCTCGGGAGGGCTGATCTGTAGTCCGTTCGGGGCTCCGGAGAGGGGGATTCGTCGCCATCGTCATCATCAACCATCCTCCATCACCAATTTCATGATGCTCACCGCCGTGCGTGAGTAATTGCATCGTAGGCTTGCTGGACGGTGATGGGTTGGATGAGATTTATCATGTAATTGAGTTAGTTTTGTTAGGGTTTGATCCCTAGTATCCACTATGTTCTGAGATTGATGTTGCTATGACTTTGCTATGCTTAATGCTTGTCACTAGGGCCCGAGTGCCATGATTTCAGATCTGAACCTATTATGTTTTCATGAATATATGTGAGTACTTGATCCTATCTTGCAAGTCTATAGTCACCTACTATGTGTTATGATCCGGCAACCCCGAAGTGACAATAATCAGGACCACTCCCGGTGATGACCATAGTTTGAGGAGTTCATGTATTCACTATGTGCTAATGCTTTGTTCCTGTTCTCTATTAAAAGGAGGCATTAATATCCCTTAGTTTCCAATAGGACCCCGCTACCACGGAAGGGTTGGACAAAAGATGTCATGCAAGTTCTTTTCCATAAGCACGTATGACTATATACGGAATACATGCCTACATTACATTGATGAATTGGAGCTAGTTCTGTGTCGCCCTATGTTATGACTTTTACATGATGAACCGCATCCAGCATAATTATCCATCACTGATCCGGTGCTACGAGTTTTCCATATACTGGTTCTCGCTTATTTACTTTCCCGCTGCTACTGTTACAATCACTACAAAATACCAAAAAAATTACTTTTGTTGTCTTTACTTTTGTTGCCGCTACTACCACTATCATATTACTTTGCTACTAAACACTTTGCTGCAGATACTAAGTTTCCAGGTGTGGTTGAATTGACAACTCAGCTGCTAATACTTGAGAATATTCTTTGGCTCCCCTTGTGTCGAATCAATAAATTTGGGTTGAATACTCTACCCTCGAAAGCTGTTGCTATCCCCTATACTTGTGGGTTATCATACTTCAAAGCGTCTGATCTGAAGAGTTATACTCGGCTTTGCATTTAACGTTGTACCCAACGGCTTCTACGCCTCCATTGCTTCGTCTTCCACGTGTCGAGCGAACACGAAAGGTCAGAGTATTTTTGCACATAACACCCTAGCTATGTAGGAAAGGTGTATATTTAAGTGGACTGGATCTCAGATGCCATCTCACACCAAGAGGAAAATCCTTAGAGCTTGCTAGGAGAAACCATTCCAACATCGCTAGCATTCCTAGTTCTTCCTCCTGCCACCATGGCTTCGAAAAAGGCGATTGGGAGAAATGTTCAGTATCCCATGACCAGCTGAGAAAGCTTCAAACGCAGGCATTCCTCCCCCCCCCCCGGATCCAGTCCCCGTTCGGGTAGGATTAACCTTCTTTACAGGCGAAGCCCTGTAGGAAAATCTCCCTAATCCAACCAGGGGGAGCGGGTGTGCTCCGTATCCTTCTCAATAAGAGGCGTCGGGTTTCCAATCCACCCTTTCCTCCGAGGTCTACTGGAGTACTACGGCCTCCAACTGCACAACCTCACTCCAGCTTCCATCCTGCATATCACGGGTTTCGTCGCTCTTTGCGAGGTATTCCAGGGCTCCGAGGCCCACTTTGATTTATGGAGGAAACTTTTCTGCCTTGATACGTCCATTTTGCATCATGCTTTTATATCGATATCTATTGCATTATGGGATGTTATTACACATTATATCACAATACTTATGCCTATTCTCTCTTATTTTACAAGGTTTACATGAAGAGGGGAAATGCCGGCAGCTGGAATTCTGGACTGGAAAAGGAGCAAATATTAGATACCTATTCTGCACATCTCCAAAAGTCCTGAAACTCCACGGGAGCACTTTTCAGAATATATAAAAAATATTGGGCGCAAGAAGTACCAGAGGGGGCCACCCACCAGCCACGAGGGTGGGGGCGCGCCCTACCCCCCTGGGCGCGCCCCCTGCCTCATGGGCCCCTGGCAGGCCTCCGGTGCCCATCTTATGCTATATGAAGTCTTTCGTCCGAGGAAAAATCATAAGCTAACTCACAGGATGAAACTCCGCTGCCACGAGGCGGAACCAATCTAGGGCTTTGGCGGAGCTGTTCTGCCGGGGAGACTTCCCTCCGGGAGGGGGAAATCATCGCCATCGTCATCACCAACGATCCTCTCATCGGGAGGGGATCAATCTCCATCAACATCTTCACCAGCACCATATCATCTCAAATCCTAGTTCATCTCTTGTATCCAAACCTCATATTGGTACCTGTGGGTTGCTAGTAGTGTTGATTACTCCTTGTAGTTGATGCTAGTTGGTTTACTTGGTGGAAGATCATATGTTCAGATCCATTATGCATATTAATACCCCTCTGATTATGAACATGAATATGCTTTGTGAGTAGTTATGTTTGTTCCTGAGGACATGGGAGAAGTCTTGCTATAAGTAGTCATGTGAATTTGGTATTCGTTCGATAGATGTGTGTTGTCTTTCCTCTAGTGGTGTCATGTGAACATCGACTACATGACACTTCACCACTGTTTGGGCCTAGAGGAAGGCATTGGGAAGTAATAAGTAGATGATGGATTGCTAGAGTGACATAATCTTAAACCCTAGTTTATGCATTGCTTCGTAAGGGGCTGATTTGGATCCATATGTTTCATGTTATGGTTAGGTTTAACTTAATACTTCTGTTGTAGTTGCGGATGCTTGAAATAGGGGTTAATCATAAGTGGGATGCTTGTCCAAGTAAGGACGGTACCCAAGCACCGGTCCACCCACATATCAAATTATCAAAGTACCGAACGCAAATCATATGAGCGTGATGAAAACTAGCTTGACGATAATTCCCATGTGTCCTCGGGAGCGCTTTCCTTCATATAAGAGTTTGTCCAGGCTTTTCATTTGCTACAAAAAGGATTGGGCCATCTTTCTGGACCTTATTTACTTTTATTAATTGCTATTCGTTACAAATTATCTTATCACAAAACTATCTGTTACGGATAATTTCAGTGCTTGTAGAGAATACCTTGCTGAAATCCGCTTATCATTTCCTTCTGCTCCTCGTTGGGTTTGACACTCTTAATTATCAAAAGGACTACGATAGATCCCCTATACTTGTGGGTCATCAAGACTCTTTTCTGGCGCCGTTGCCGGGGAGTGAAGCGCCTTTGGTAGGTGGAATTTGGTAAGGAAAAAATTATATAGTGTGCTGAAATTTACTGTCACTTGTTACTATGGAAAGTAATCCTTTGAGGGGCTTGTTCGGGGTATCTTCACCCTGACCAGTAGAGCAAATAGTTGCTCCTCAGCCTACTGAACCTACTGAAAATGTCTACTTTGAAATTCCTTCGGGTATGATAGAGAAACTGGTAGCTATTCCTTTTGCAGGAAATGGAACATTGCATTCCGATTTACACTTAATCTATGTGGATGAAGTTTGTGGATTATTTAATCTTGTAGGTATGCCCGAGGATGTCATCAAGAATAAGGTCTTCCCTTTATCTTTGAAGGGAGATGCATTGACATGGTATAGGCTATGTGATGATATGGGATCATGGGACTATAAGCGATTGAAATTGGAATTTCACCAGAAGTTTTATCCTATGCATCTTGTTCATCATGATCGTAATTATATATATAATTTTTTGCCTCACGAAGGAGAAAGCATAGCTCAAGCTTGGGGGAGGCTTAAGTCAATGTTATATTAATACCCCAACCATGAGCTTTCAAGAGAAGTGATTATTCAAAAAATTTATGCTCGGCTTTCTCTCAGTAATCGCTCCATGCTCGATACTTCTTGTACTGGATCTTTTATGATGAAGACTATTGAATTCAAATGGGATTTATTGGAGAGAATTAAACGCAACTCTAAAGATTGGGATCTCGATGAAGGTAAGGAGTCAGGTATAACACCTAAGGTTGATTGTGTTAAATCTTTTATGGATACCGATGCTTTCCGTGAATTTAGCACTAAATATGGACTTGACTATGAGATCGTAGCTTCTTTTTGTGAATCATTTGCTACTCATGTTGATCTCCCTAAGGAGAAGTGGTTTAAATATAATCCTCCCATTGAAGTAAAAGTAGTTGCACCTATTAAATTTGAAGAAAAGACTATCACTTATAATGATCATGTTGTTCCTACTCCTTATGTTGAGAAACCACCTTTCCTTGTTAGAATAAAGGATCAAGCTAAAGCTTGAACTGTAGTCAACAAGAGTAATATTAAGACACCCAAACCCCATGAGAAAATTAAAGTTGAACCTAATATTGCTATGGTTAAAGACCTCTTGGCTGATAATATTGATGGGCATGTTATTTATTTCTGTGATGAGACTGCTAGAATTGCTAGACCTGATACTAAAAATAAACATAGAGATGTTGTAGACATGCCTGTTATTTCTGTTAAAATAGGAGATCATTGCTATCATGGCTTATGCGATATGGGTGCTAGTGCAAGTGCAATACCCCATTCCTTATACAAAGAAATTATGCATGATATTGCACTTGCTGATATAGAAGATATCGATGTTACCATTAAGCTTGCCAATAGAGATACTATTTCACCAATTGGGATTGTTAGAGATGTTGAAGTTTTGTGTGGGAAGGTTAAATATCCTGCTGATTTTCTTGTTCTTGGTTCCCCACAAGATACCTTTTGTCCCATTATATTTGGTATACCCTTCTTGAATACTATTAATTCTAATATAGACCGCAAAAAGGATATTGTTTCTGTTGGTTTAGGGGATATGTCTCATGAGTTTAATTTTGCTAAGTTTCATAGACAACCCCGTGATGAGGAACTGCCTAGTAAATTTGAAATTATTGGTCTTGCTTCTATTGTCGTGCCTCCTACTGATCCTTTAGAACAATATTTGCTAGACCATGAAAATGATATGTTCATGAATGAAAGAAGGGAAATAGATGAAGTATTATTTAGACAGGGACCTATTCTGAAACACAACTTGCCTGTTGAAATCCTATGGGATCCTCCTCCACCCAAGGGTGATCCCGTGTTTGAGCTTAAACCATTACCTGATACTCTTAAATATGCTTGTCTTGATGAAAAGAAGATATATCCTGTTATTATTAGTGCTAAATTTTCAGAGAAGGAGGAAGAGAAATTATTGAAAACTCTAAAGAAGCACCGTGCTGCTATTGGATATACTCTTGATGATCTTAAGGGCATTTGTCCCACTCTATGTCAACACAAAATAAATTTGGAGAAAGACGCCAAACTAGTTATTGATCACCAACGATGGCTGAATCCTAAGATGAAAGAAGTGGTAAGAAAGGAAATATTAAATCTCCTTGAGGCAGGTATAATTTATCCCGTTGCTGATAGTCAGTGGGTATGTCATGTCCATTGTGTCCCTAAGAAGGGAGGTATTGCTGTCGTTCCTAATGATAAAGATGAATTGATTCCACAAAGAATTATTTCAGGTTATAGGATGGTAATTGATTTTCATAAATTAAATAAAGCTACTAAAAAGGATCATTACCCTTTACCTTTTATTGATCAAATGCTAGAAAGATTATCCAAACATACACATATTTGCTTTCTAGATGGTTACTCTAGTTTCTCTCAAATACCTGTGTCAGCCGAGGATCAAGAAAAGACCACGTTTACTTGCCCTTTTGGTACCTTTTCTTATAGACGTATGCCTTTTGGTTTATGTAATGCTCCTGCTACCTTTCAAAGATGCATGATGGCTATATTCTCTGACTTTTGTGTAAAGATTTGTGAGGTTTTCATGGATGATTTCTCCGTTTATGGATCCTCTTTTGATGATTGCTTGAGCAACCTTGATCGAGTTTTGCAGAGATGTGGATAAACTAATCTTGTCTTGAATTGGGAGAAGTGCCACTTTATGGTTAATGAAGGCATTTTCTTCGGGCATAAAATTTCTGAAAGAGGTATTGAAGTTGACAAAGCTAAAGTTGATGCTATTGAAAAGATGTCGTGTCCCAAGGACATCAAAGGTATAAGAAGTTTTCTGGGTCATGCCGGTTTTTATAGGAGGTTCATTAAGGACTTCTCAAAAATTTCTCGGTCTCTGACTAATCTATTACAAAAAGATACTCCTTTTGTCTTTGATGATGATTGTGTAGAAGCATTTGAAATACTTAAGCAAGCTTTGATTTCTGCACCTATCGTTCAACCACCTGATTGGAATCTACCTTTTGAAATTATGTGTGATGCTAGTGATCATGCTGTAGGTGCTGTTCTAGGGTAAAGAGTTGATAAGAAATTAAATGTTATTCAATATGCTAGTAAAACTCTAGACAATGCCCAGAGAAATTATGCTACTACTAAAAAAGAATTTCTAGCAGTTGTTTTTGCTTGTGATAAGTTCAGACCTTATATTGTTGATTCTAAAGTAACTATTCACACTGATCATGCTGGTATTAAATACCTTATGGAAAAGGAAGATGCTAAACCTAGACTTATTAGATGGGTTCTCCTACTACAAGAATTTGATTTGCATATTATTGATAGAAAGGGAGCTGAGAACCTCGTTGCAGACAACTTTTCTAGGTTAGAGAATGTTCTTGATGACCCACTACCTATTGATGATAGCTTTCCTGATGAACAATTAGCTATCATAAATGCTTCTCGTACTGCTCCATGGTATGCTGATTATGCTAATTAAATTGTTGCTAAATTCATACCACCTAGTTTCACATACCAGCAAAAGAAAAAGTTTTTCTATGACTTGAGACATTACTTTTGGGATGACCCACATCTTTATAAAGGAGTAGATGGTATTATTAGACGTTGTGTACCTGAGCATGAACAGGAACAGATCCTACGCAAGTGTCACTCTAAGGCTTATGGAGGGCACCACGCTGGAGATAGAACTGCGCATAAGGTATTGCAAACCTGTTTTTGTTGGCCTACTCTCTTCAAGGATGCCCATAATTTTGTCTTATCTTGTGATGAATATCAAAGATCGGTAATATTAGTAGACGTCAAGAAATGCCTATGAATTATTCACTTGTTATTGAACCATTTGATGTTTGGGGATTTGATTATATGGGACCTTTTCCTTCCTCTAATGGGTATACACATATTTTAGTTGCTGTTGATTACGTTACTAAGTGGGTAGAAGCTATTCCAACTAGTAGTGCCGATCATAACACCTCTATTAAGATGCTTAAAGAAGTTATTTTCACGAGGTTTGAAGTCCCTAGATATTTAATGACCGATGGTGGTTCACACTTTATTCATGGTGCCTTTCGTAAAATGCTTGCTAAGTATGATGTTAATCATATAATTGCATCTCCTTATCACCCACAGTCTAGTGGTCAAGTTGAATTGAGTAATAGAGAGCTCAAATTAATTTTGCAAAAGACTATTAATAGATCTAGAAAGAATTGGTCCTAGAAACTTGATGATGCATTATGGTGTTGGGGATCGTAGCAGAAATTCAAAATTTTCTACGCATCACCAAGATCAATCTATGGAGTAATCTAGCAACGAGGGGAAGGAGAGTGCATCTACATACCCTTGTAGATCGCTAAGAGGAAGCGTTCAAGTGAACGGGGTTGGTGGAGTCATACTCGTCGTGATCCAAATCACCGATGATCCTAGTGCCGAACGGACGGCACCTCCGTGTTCAACACACATGCAGCCCGGTGACGTCTCCCACACCTTGATCCAGCAAGGGGAGAAGGAGAGGTTGGGGAAGACTCCGTCCAGCAGCAGCACGATGGCGTGGTGGTGGTGGAGGAGCGCGGAACTCTAGCAGGGCTTCGCCAAGCACTACGAGAGACGAGGAGGGAGAGAGGTAGGGCTGCGCCTTGGGAGAGTTCATCTCGTGTCTTGAGTAGCCCCAAAACCTCCACTATATATAGGGGCAAGGGGGAGGGGAAGGCGCCCTAGGGTTTCCCCTAGGGGGGGCGGCGGCCAGGGCAGATGGGATCTCCCCCTTGGGTGACTTGGCCCCCAAGCCAGGAGGTGGGAACCCTAGATGGGGCGCCCCAAACCCCCTGGTCACGTGGGAATAGGTGAGGGGGGCGCACAGCCCCTTAGTGGGCTGGTTTGCCCCCTTCCCTTGGCCCATGAAGCCCCCCAACACTTGCCGGGGCTCCCGAAACACCTTCCGGTCATGCTGGTCATCACCCGGTACCTCCGGAACACTCCCGGACTCCAAAACCCTTCGTCCAATATATCAATCTTTACCTCCGGACCATTCGGGAACTCCTCGTAACGTCCGGGATCTCATCCGGGACTCCAAACAAAATTCGGTAACCGCATACATACTTTCCCTATAACCCTAGCGTCATCGAACCTTAAGTGTGTAGACCCTACGGGTTCAGGAATCATGCAGACATGACCGTGACACCTCTCGGGCCAATAACCAACAACGGGATCTGGATACCCATGTTGGCTCCCACATGTTCCACGATGATCTCATCGGATGAACCACGATGTCAAGGATTCAGTCAATCCTGTATACAATTCCCTTTGTCCAGCGGTATTGTACTTGCCCGAGATTTGATCGTCGGTATCCGATACCTTGTTCAATCTCATTATCGGCAAGTCTCTTTACTCGTTCCGTAACACATCATCCCGTGATCAACTCCTTGGCCACATTGCGCATATGATGATGTCCTACCGAGTGGGCCCAGAGATACCTCTCTGTCACACGGAGTGACAAATCCCAGTCTCGATTCGTGCCAACCCAACAGACACTTTCGGAGATACCCGTAGTGTACCTTTATAGCCACCCAGTTACGTTGTGACGTTTGGCACACCCAAAGCATTCCTACGGTATCCGGGAGTTGCACAACCTCATGGTCTAAGGAAATGATACTTGACATTTGAAAAGCTTTAGCATACGAACTACACGATCTTTGTGCTAGGCTTATGAATGGGTCTTGTCCATCACATGATTCTCCTAATGATGTGATCCCGTTATCAACGACATCCAATGTCCATGGTCAGGAAACCGTAACCATCTATTGATCAACGAGCTAGTCAACTAGAGGCTTACTAGGGACATGGTGTTGCCTATGTATCCACACATGTATCTGAGCTTCCTGTCAATAGAATTATAGCATGGATAATAAATGATTATCATGAACAAGCAAATATAATAACAATCAACTTATTATTGCCTCTAGGGCATATTTCCAACAGTCTCCCACTTGCACTAGAGTCAATAATCTACTCCCTCCGTTCCAAAATAGATGACTCAACTTTGTACTAACTTTAGTATAAAATTGAGTCATCTATTTTGGAACGGAGGGAGTAGTTCACATCGCCATGTGATTAACATTCACAGGTCACATCGCCATGTGACCAACATCCAAAGAGTTTACTAGAGTTCATAATCTAGTTCACATCACTATGTGATTAACACTCAATGAGTTCTGGGTTTCATCATGTTGCTTGTGATAGAGGTTTTAGTCAACGGGTCTGCAACATTCAGATCCGTATGTACTTCGCAAATCTCTACACTATATTTGGAGCCATTTCAAATAACTGTTCTACTTGGAGCTATTCCAAATTGTTGCTCCATTATACGTATCCGGCATCTCTACTCAGAGCTATCCGGATAGGTGTTAAGCTTGCATCGACGTAACTCTTTACGTCGAACTCTTTATCGCCTCCATAACCGAGAAACATATCCTTATTCCTCTAAGGATAATTTTGACCGCTATCTGGTGATCTACTCCTAGATCACCTTTGTACCCTCTTGCCAGACATGTGGCAAGGCACACATCAGGTGCGGTACTCAGCATGGCATATCGTATAGAGCCCATGACAAGAGCATAGGGGACGACCTTCGTCCTTCCTCTTTGTTCTGCCGTGGTCGAGCTTTAAGTCTTAACTTCATACCTTACAACTCAGGCAAGAACTCCTTCTTTGGCTGATCCATCTTGAACACCTTCAAGATCATGTCAAGGTATGTGCTCATTTGAAAGTACCATTAAGCGTTTTTTCATATATCCTTATAGATCTTGATGCTCAATGTTCAAGTAGCTTAATCCAGGTTTTCCATTGAAAAACACCTTTCAAATAACCCTATACGCTTTCCAGAAATTCTACATCATTTCGGATCAACAATATGTCATCCACATATACTTATCATAAATGTTGTAGTGCTCCCACTCACTTTATTGTAAATACAAGTTTCTAACAAACTTTGTATAAACCCGTAAACTTTGATTACTCCATCAAAGTGTATATTCCGACTCCGAGATGCTTGCTCTAGTCCATGGAAGGATCGCTGGAGCTAGCATACCTTTTAGCATCCTTAGGATCGACCAAACCTTTCTGATTGTATCACATACAACCTTTCCTTACGAAAACTGGTAAGGAAACTTGTTTTGACATCCATCTGCCAGATTTCATAAATGCAGCTTATGCTAACATGATTCCGACGGACTTAAGCATCACTACGGGTGAGAAAATCTCATCATAGTCCACTACTTGAACTTGTGAAAAACTCTTCGCCACAAGTCAAGCTTCATAGACGGTGACATTACCGTCCACGTCCGTCTTCTTCTTAAAATCCACATGTACCTAACAGCCTTACGACCATCAAGTAGTTCTTCCAAAGTCTACACTTTGTTTTCATACATGGATCCTCTCTCGGATTTTATGGCCTCGAGCCAATTTTCGGAATCCGGGCCCACCATCGCTTCTCCATAGCTCATAGGTTCATCGTTGTCCAACAATGTGACCTTGAATACATGGTTACCACTTAGAAGTTGTACACACCCTTGTCAACCTATGAGGTTCGATAGTAACTTGATCTGAAGCTTTATGATCATCATCATTAGCTTTCTCTTCAACTGAGGCAGGTGCCACAGAAACATTTTTCCTGTGCTGCGCTACTCTATGGTTGAAGTAAAGGTTCAACAACCTTATCAAGTTCTATCTTTCTCCCACTCAATTCTTTCGAGAGAAACTTTTCCTCGAGAAAGCACCCGATTCGAAAAACAATCCCTATTGCTTTCGAATCTGAGACGAGAGGTATACCCAACTGCCTTGGGTGTCCTATGAAGATGCATTTATCCGCTTTGGGTTCGAGCTTATCAGCCTGAAACTTTTTCACATAAGCGTCGCAGCCCCAAACCTTTAAGAAACGACAGCTTAGGTTTCTCTGAACCATAGTTCATAGGGTGTCGACTCAAACGGAATTGTGTGGTGCCTTATTTAAAGTGAATGTGGTTGTCTCTAATGCCTAACCCATAAACTATCGTGGTAATTCGATAAGAGACATCATGGTATGCATCATATCCAATAGGGTGCAGTTATGATGTTCGGACACACCATCACACTATGTTGTTATAGGATGTATCAGTTGTGAAACTATTTCCACAGTGTCTTAATTCTGTGCCAAACTCGTAATTCAGATATTCATCTCTATGATCATATCATAGATATTTTATCCTCTTGTCACGACGATCTTCAACTTCACCCTGAAATTACTTGAACCTTTCAATAATTCAGACTTGTGATTCATCAAGTAAATATACTCAGCATCTACTCAAATCATCTATGAAGTAAGAATATAACGATATCCACTACATGCCTAAGCACTCATTGGACTGCACACATAAAGATGTATTACTTCCAACAAGTTGCTTTCTTGTTCCATCTTACTGAAAATGAGGCCTTTCAGTCATCTTGCCCATGTGGTATGATTTGCATGTCTCAAGTGATTCAAAATCAAGTGAGTCCAAAGATCCATCAACATGGAGCTTCTTCATGCGTTTTATACCAATATGACTCAAATTGCAGTGCCACAAGTATGTGGAGCTATCATTACTATCTTATATCTTTTGGCATGAACATGTGTATCACTACGACCGGGATTCAATGAACCATTCATTTTAGGTGCAAGACCATTGAAGGTATTATTCAAATAAACAGAGTAACCATTATTCTCCTCAAATGAATAACCGTATTGCGATAGACATTATCCAATCATGTCTATGCTCAACGCAAACACCAAATTATTTAGGTTTAACACCAATCCCGATGGTAGACGGAGCGTGCGATGTTTGATCACATCAACCTTGGAAACTCTTCCAACACCTATTGTCGTCTCACCTTTGGCTAGTCTCCGTTTATTCTGTAGCCTTTTATTTCGAGTTACTAACACTTAGCAACCGAACCGGTATCTAATACCCTGCTGCTACTAGTAGCACAAGCAAAGTACACATTTAATATAATGTATGTCCAATACATACTTCTGTCAACCTTGCCAGCCTTCTCATCTACCAAGTATCTAGGGTGGTTCTGCTTCAGTGACCGTTCCCCTTATTACAGAAGCACTTAGTCTCGGGCTTGGGTTCAACTTTGGGTTTCTTCACTAGAGCAGCAACTGGTTTGTTGTTTCATGAAGTATCCCTTTCTTGCCCTTGCCCTTCTTGAAACTAGTGGTTTTACTAACCATCAACAATTGATGCTCCTATTTGATTTCTACTTTCGCGATGCCATGAATAGCTCAAGGATCATATCTATCCCTGATATGTTATAGTTCATCATGAAGCTCCAGTAGCTTGGTGACAGTGATTTTGGAGAACCATCACTATCTCATCTGGAAGATTAACTCCCACTCGATTCAAGCGATTGTAGCACTCATACAATCTGAGCACATGCTCAACGATTGAGCTTTTCTCCTTAGTTTGCAGGCTTAGGAAACTTGTCAGAGGTCTCATACCTCTTGACGCGGGCACTATCCTGAAATCCCAATTTCAGTCCTTGGAACATCTTATATGTTCTGCGATGTTTCAAAAACGTCTTTGGTGCCTCAATTCTAAACCATTTAGCATTACGCACTGAACTATCATGTAGTCATCAAAACATGTATGTCAGATGTTCGCAACATCCACAACCTACGCTTGAGGTTCAGCTCACTGAGTGGTGCATTAAGGACATAATCCTTCTGCGCAGCAATGAGGACAATCCTCAGTTTACGGATCCAGTCCGCATAATTGCTACTATCAACTTTCAACTAAATTTTCTCTAGGAACGTATCTAAAACAGTAGAACTAAAGCGTAAGCTACAACATAATTTGCAAAGTCCTTTTGACTATGTTCATGATAATTGAGTTCATCTGATTATTTCATGAACTCCCACTCAGATAGACATCCCTCTAGTCATCTAAGTGATACAGGATCCGAATCAACTAGGCCGTGTCCGGTCATCACGTGAGACGGACTAGTCATCATCAGTGAACATCTCATGTTGATCGCATCTTCTATACGACTCATGTTCGACCTTTCGGTCCTCTGTGTTCCGAGGCCATGTTTGTACATGCTAGGCTCGTCAAGTCAACCTAAGTGTTTCGCATGTGTTCCGAGGCCATGTCTGTACATGCTAGGCTCGTCAACACCCGTTGTATTCGAACGTAAGAATCTATCACACCCGATCATCACGTGGTGCGTTGAAACGACGAACCTTCGCAACGGTGCACAGTTAGGGGGAACAATTTTCTTGAAATTTTAGTGAGGGATCATCTTATTTAAGCTACCGTCGTTCTAAGGAAATGGATGTAAAACATGATAAACATCACATGCAATCAAATAGTGACATGATATGGCCATCATCACTTCGCTCCTTTTGATCTCCATCTTTGGGGCTCCATGATCATCATTGTCACCGACATGACACCATGATCTCCATCATCGTGTCTTCATGAAGTTGTCTCGCCAACTATTACTTCTACTACTATGGCTAACGGTTAGCAATAAAGTAAAGTAATTACATGACGTTTATGTTGACACGCAGGTCATAAATAAATTAAGACAACTCCTATGGCTCCTGCCGGTTGTCATACTCATCGACATGCAAGTCGTGATTCCTATTACAAGAACATGATCAATCTCATGCATCACATATATCATTCATCACATCCTTTGGCCATATCACATCACAAAAACACTTGTTGCAAAAACAAGTTAGACGTCCTCTAATTGTTGTTGCAAGTTTTTTTACGTGGCTGCTATAGGTTGCTAGCAAGAATGTTTCTTACCTACGCCAAAACCACAACGTGAATTGCCAATTTCTATTTACCCTTCATAAGGACCCTGTTCGTCGAATCTGATCCGACTAAAGTGGGAGAGACAGACACCCGCCAGCCACCTTATGCAACTAGTGCATGTCAGTCGGTGGAACCGGTCTCAAGTAAGCGTACGTGTAAGGTTGGTCTGGGCCGCTTCATCCCACAATGCCGCCGAGTCAAGATAAGACTAGTAACGACAAGATAATTGAAAATATCGATGCCCACAACTGCTTTGTGTTCTACTCGTGCATAGAAACTACGCATAGACCTAGCTCTGATACCATTGTTGGGGATCGTAGCAGAAATTCAAAATTTTCTACGCATCACCAAGATCAATCTATGGAGTAATCTAGCAACGAGGGGAAGGAGAGTGCATCTACATACCCTTGTAGATCACTAAGCGGAAGCGTTCAAGTGAACGGGGTTGATGGAGTCATACTCGTCGTGATCCAAATCACCGATGATCCTTGTGCCGAACGGACGGCACCTCCGTGTTCAACACACATGCAGCCCGGTGACGTCTCCCACACCTTGATCCAGCAAGGGGAGAAGGAGAGGTTGGGGAAGACTCCGTCCAGTAGCAGCACGACGGCGTGGTAGTGGTGGAGGAGCGCGGAACTCCAGCAGGGCTTCGCCAAGCACTACGAGAGACGAGGAGGGAGAGAGGTAGGGCTGCGCCTTGGGAGAGTTCATCTCGTGTCTTGGGCAGCCCCAAAACGTCCACTATATATAGGGGCAAGGGGGAGGGGGAGGCGCCCTAGGGTTTCCCCTAGGGGGGGGCGGCCAGGGCAGATGGGATCTCCCCCTTGGGTGACTTGGCCCCCAAGCCAGGAGGTGGGAACCCTAGATGTGGCGCCCCAAACCCCCTGGTCACGTGGGAATAGGTGAGGGGGCGCACAACCCCTTAGTGGGCTGGTTTGCCCCCTTCCCTTGGCCCATGAAGCCCCCAACACTTGCCGGGGCTCCCGAAGCACCTTCCGGTCATGCTGGTCATCACCCGGTACCTCCGGAACACTCCCGAACTCCAAAACCCTTCGTCCAATATATCAATCTTTACCTCCGGACCATTCTGGAACTCCTCGTAACGTCCGGGATCTCATCCGGGACTCCGAACAACATTCGGTAACTGTCGTGGAATTGTCACGGCAGATGTCCTTAGTGTCAGGACTTGGTCGCGAGGCCAACACATCTATGTGGTAGCTTGAGAGGGGTTGAGTAGGACGAGAGACGCAAGGCGGATCAACACGCAAGACAAAGATTTAGACAGCTTCGGGCCCCGGGAAACATCATCCGGTAATAACCCTACATGCTGTTTGAGGCTAGGTCTCGTTATCATCACGAGGGAGACGCCGTAAACCGGCTCTTGTGTCTAGCCCTAGAGATTATTGATTGTTTGTAGCTTGTAGCTTCTAACTTCTAACCTGTCCCTCTTTGGGGAGCCCTGCCCCTCCTTATATATGTTGAAGGGGCGGTTTACATGTGGAGTCCTATTGGGATTAGGACTAGTCTATCTCTAATACAAACCGGATACAAGTCCTGGCTTTAACTCCTTGTAAGGCAAATATTCCTTTCCTCTTAAACCGGCCCACCATAGTTGAATCGGCCTTCTGGGCCTTGGGCCTCGTCCATCGTCTAATCCGCCCGCCGGGTTACCAGTGAGTCATAACGACCAAGCGGGTTGCTGGTAAACCGCCAAGGTCAGGGCGGGTCTTCAGATAAACCGCCGAGTCCGGCCGGGTTAACTTCCGGTCCGGTTTACGCCGCGGGGTATATCCCCGACATTAGCCCCCAAGTTTAGCTTGGATTTATCCATGGTAAACTTATGCTAAAAATAAACACCAGAACAAATTTGACAGGTTGTGCTCCGGGTTAAGAATTTTTGTAAACCGACCCTGATCATCCTTAAATCTTTGTTATTCCCTCCTTCTAGAAAAATCCGGATCAATAACCAGCTTCATACTTTAAACTGCTGACAGTGGTTTCTCATAGAAAAATATTGTGAAGAATAATCCACTTGAGTCGGCTTCCAAAGCGCGGGTTTAAGAAATATTGGTCTTGAAATATTCATCTGATATTCAGCCGGTTTGAAGATGATCCCGGTCTTGAAAACTTGCCGGTTTAACATTACCAAATGGCCGGGTTATAAAAACTGATGACCCCGGATTATGACTGTTGCAGACACCGGTCCATGATTGTTGCCAACATCGGTTTATGATTATTGATGACACCGGGTTGCAGCCATAGGGTCATAATGATTGGTGACGCCGGGTCAATCTAATTTGCTCAACAGAGAATTTGAAAATATTTCTTCGATAATAATATAATACCTGTAGCCCCCAAGTGCCGGGTTGTCATGCTTGCAGCAACCTGGGACTTGTAATTGACTGATGCCCATAAAACTTCAACCAATGTAGCCCCCAAGGGCCGGGTCATTATGTAATAATCAGCAGGGACTTTGTAAATATAATCTTGTAAACTTTGAACAGCAATGTGTAGCCCCCAAGGGCCGACTCAGTAAGATAATATTGAGCTGGGACTTGAATAGTTGACAGGAGCAATTGGTAGACTCCAAGGGCCGGCTCATTACATTGTGATGAGTCGGGTCTTCAATAAGATTTGCTAAAATGACTTTGCATTAGCCCCCAAGTGTCATGGTGCATGCTTGCAGCGACATGAGACTTGCATATTTGATGTAATCTCAACTTAAATAATGTAGCCCCCAAGTGCCGGGTCGTAAGCCTGCAGCGACTCGGGACTATTCCTTCCATTGCAAAGTAAATCATATTCTTTGATAAAATAATAGACATTGCGCTAAAGCGACTTTTGAAAACCTCAATAACATTACTGGTTATTGATAACCATAATAAAAATCCAGCCATGTTGGCTATTCAAGATAATATAATCTGGTATGAAAACCTTATTCATCCAATATCATAATGAAAATTTAGCCAAGTTTGGCTATTTGAATAATATAATCCAATAACTTATAAGCGCATGATTCCAATGGCGCAATCCAAATATATACTGGCGACTTATAGTCCAAAGCCAGACCGGTTTAATAAACACTGGATAATTTCTCATCATATACTGGCAACTTTATCATCTTAAAGCCAGGCCGGTTTAACAAACACCGGATAAGTTATGATTATACTAGCGACTTATCGTCTTAAAGCCAGGCCGGTTTAACAAACACCGGATAAGTTATCATCATACTAGCGACTTATCGTCTTAAAGCCATGCCAGTTTAATAAACACCGGATAATTTATAACCATGCGTTATTCAACCTGTTTCTGCATACAACAAGTTTAAAGTGTCCTGGCGGTTTACCGCCGGATGGGTCATAATGCCCAACATATAACCTGGGTTTATAACCAAGGCTGCACTTAAAAATATGAAATATATCATACCTGTGACATTGAATCACATCGTTGGTTTACCAACTTTTTGTAGTAAGAGTGATAACCCCAATCTTGAGTAATGATAACTCCTTCCATAATGTGCCGGTTTATGATAAAACCGTACCGGGCTGTGATAAACACCGGATTAACCATATATAATACTGGTGACTTGTAGCCAAACCAGACCGGGCTGATAATCTCCGGATTATAATTTGATCATGCACTCACAACTTGTAGTTGAAAGCCAAGCCGGGTTGATAAACACCGGTTTACTCCATAATAGGATGGTAACAGAAAATCAAACCGGGCAGATAATCTCCGGTCTAAAAATGGACCGTGTTCCGCCAATTTAGCTGTTTGAACTGGTACAAAATACTGTCGGTTTAAAAAACGCAAATAAAATAGCAACTTCTCAAGAAAGGCTATTAAAGCAAAAGCAATGGCAACAACTTTTTGCAAAAGAAGAGCTCTACTGAGCTTGGTCAGATGGAATTACCATGGTCAGACGCAACCAAGCCCCCCGAAGGCGTAGCGATGGTGCCAGTCAGCCAGGACCCCAAAATGACGCGTGGCGTTACGCCGGCCAAGTGGCATTGCTATGGTTCGGGTTCGACCAAGCCCCCAAATGACTCTAAGGCCCGTAGGCCGACCAAGAGGCGTGACCGGTTCAGACGTGACCGTGTCCCCAAATGATTCTGGTGGCTTTCGCCGGCCAAGAGGTATTGCATCGGTTCGGACACGACCGAGCCCCCAAATGACTCTGGTGGCTTTCGCCGGCCAAGAGGTGTTGCATCGGTTCGGACGCGACCGAGCCCCCAAATGACTCTGGTGGCTTTCGCCGGCCAAGAGGTATTGCATCGGTTCAAACATGACCAAGCCCCCAAATGACCTCATAAGGATAGCTATGTTCTCTTTGGTTCGAATACGACCTATGTTTGAACAGGAAGCCTCAAGTGATCTTGTTAAGACTTGCAAGGGGTAAACCGGATGTTACTTGAAAACAACCACGTGTAACCACACATGATATAAAGAATAGATACCCCGCTTTATAAAGCGGGAGCCCCCATGTGATCAATAATATGTCAGGCCAATAAGGCCGGATACCCATGTTTGAACCGTGTATCATAGCAGCAGGTCTTCTTCGGTAATTTTTAACTTTTTGCAAGAGATAAATTCTTCTTGAACCGGGATTTTAAACCGGATATAGAGAGCTTCAAAGCTTTGTGGGAGATATCCTTCCCTTGAACTGGATCTTAAACCAGAATCTTCATTTTCAGCCGGAAATTTTCTGACGGCCTTTAAACTCGAACTTGCGAGAAGTTAATTCCTTTTTGAACTGGACATTTGTTAAACCGGATCTGAGCGCTTCAGATCTTTGTGGGAGAATAGATTTCTCTTGAACTGGATTGTAAACTGGATTTTGAGAGCTTCAGTGAGACTGACTTTCCTTGAGCCGGATTTTAAACCGGAATCCTTTCTGATGACCCGGATCTTCTTCATTGAGCCGGGATTTTGTAACTGTCATATACTTTCTAAGCCGGAAATTTTCTGACGGCCTTTAAATTTTCATAAATGTAACAGTAGCCTCCGGGACGGGTTATCTTTTGTTCCATCGTCCTGGGGTTCTTAAACCAGTTGAAACTGGCAAGAATTGCTGAGTCATGTCATCGTAGCCCCCGAGTCTCAAAGGTGACTCGAGGAGTTGGCTTGAGACTCTTCATATTTGAGCGTGATATAAACCGGCATAACCTGTATATCATTGGTGTTGATAACCCGATGTGAATCCACAGAAGGTTGAGGTGACTGCGGCGGGTTGTAAATGATCCCGTATGAACCGTGTCAGCAACTCGGCCAATGGTTCCTTCCAACTGATGATTTGAAGTTAACCAAACTGTAGCGGCGGCGACTTGTGCGCCTGCCCATTGATCCATCCAGTGCAGACGGCGGTTGATGATAATTTGCCTCCAATTTGAAAGAAAACCGGGCTACCCAAGCTGTGACTTGTTCATACTCAATAAATGGCTCGTGTAGACAGGTGCGACCCGGTATGTTGATGTAGACCGGACTGCGGGGGATGGCAGCCTGTGCATGCGCTATTGGGTAATTCGCATGGTCCTGACGAGTTGACGCGGACTGGATCGCGATATAAACCGACACGGGTTATCCAATAGCTCAGCGATATAATAATCCCTTTTTACAATAGACAATTTGTCCTGCATTATAAAACTTGCAAGCCAAAGTAATTGCTTTTTTTCAAGAAAGCGATATATAATATGAACAGATAATGGATAGATTTCACCTGATATGTTAGGCCGAAAATATCCACCACGGATTTCATGATCACCTTGCCCCCCTTTTTGTTTTTACCAGCGGGGGTGCGTCAGCGAAGCGGGCGGTGACTTATGGCCGCAGGGGTGAAGCGGCGACATGAGGCCAAAGCGGGGCGGCTCACGGCAAGTGCGGGTGAGCGAGCCACGACAGAGGCAGAGTTGAGGCCGCACGGGGCGTTCAATGATCCGGAGCAGAGGCGGAGTCGTGGCCACGCGCCAGAAGCGGAGGCGGCTCAGCTTGCAAGCTTCTTGAAAGGGAAACTGTATGCTTGATGTGAACAAACTGCTCCCAGCTTCTTCTGCACCATGGCTCAGGGTGCGCGGCAACAGGCGCTCAAGGCGAAGATGTCAGGCTAGTGGTACAAAGTCTGTCAGGCTAGGCTGCGGAAGGCTGCAGCCCTAGAGTCTTTAGTCTCGCCACTTTCGTCCCCAACTTGTCTATCTGCTATCACTTTGCATGCACGTACAAAGGAAAAACTGGATTTTCTTAATCTAGTACTCACGTACACAACCATCCGAGTCTGTCTCAGATTTGACCGGCCAGTTTCCTTTGTCTCTTTATGATGATGTATAACTCTTAACTCCAATAATCCATCACCCATAGGGAACCGTGCCAAAGCTAGCACCTTTCGCTTGAACAAGTCTGAGGCGTTGTATGCAAACAGCCATCTAGCACGTCAATCCCTCCTCGACACTTCAAACAGGGAGTAGCGTCGACTGTGTAACGCAGCCGTCTCGGTTTAATAAATCATGGCGGTAGTTTCTGGGTGATCTGGACACATACAGACAAACTCCTGCCTATCTCAATGTAACGCGCCGTGTGCTGTCGCAGAAAAAATTTGATGTGTCCTCAGATTGACAGACAGTACAGGACGACCATGCCGGGATCCCTCGGTTCCTTGATCAATTCGGTTTTGCTGCTAATCAGATCGGAACAACAACTTCTTTTTCCTTCGGTAGATACGCGTGGCTTGAACCTTGGCAACTTGATAGATCGGACAACAGTTACAGATCAAAACCTGACGTGTCGACGAAACAGGTTGCGGTCTCTTCACCAAAAAATTATGATCTTCTCGATCCCTGAGGAAAAAATCCCTCCAAGAACTCAACACCATCGTGCGCAGGCCCCACGGTGGGCGCCAACTGTCGTGGAATTTTCACGGCAGATGTCCTTAGTGTCAGGACTTGGTCGCGAGGCCAACGCATCTATGTGGTAGCTTGAGAGGGGTTGAGTAGGACGAGAGGCGCAGGGCGGATCAACACGCAAGACAAAGATTTAGACAGCTTCGGGCCCCGGGAAACATCATCCGGTAATAACCCTACATGCTGTTTGAGGCTAGGTCTCATTATCATCACGAGGGAGACGCCGTAAACCGGCTCTTGTGTCTAGCCCTAGAGATTATTGATTGTTTGTAGCTTGTAGCTTCTAACTTCTAACCTGTCCCTCTTTGGGGAGCCCTGCCCCTCCTTATATATGTTGAAGAGGCGGTTTACATGTGTTGTCCTATTGGGATTAGGACTAGTCTATCTCTAATAAAACCAGATACAAGTACTGGCTTTAACTCCTTGTAAGGCAAATATTCCTTTCCTCTTAAACCGGCCCACCATAGTTGAACCGGCCTTCTGGGCCTTGGGCCTCGTCCATCGTCTGATCCGCCCGCCGGGTTACCTGTGAGTCATAACGACCAAGCGGGTTGCTGGTAAACCGCCAAGGTCAGGGCGGGTCTTCAGATAAACCGCCGAGTCCGGCCGGGTTAACTTCCGGTCCGGTTTACGCCGCGGGGTATATCCCCGACAGTAACCGCATACATACTTTCCCTATAACCCTAGCGTCATCGAACCTTAAGTGTGTAGACCCTACGGGTTCAGGAATCATGCAGACATGACCGTGGCACCTCTCGGGCCAATAACCAACAGCGGGATCTGGATACCCATGTTGGCTCCCACATGTTCCACGATGATCTCATCGGATGAACCACGATGTCAAGGATTCAGTCAATCCCGTATACAATTCCCTTTGTCCAGCGGTATTGTACTTGCCCGAGATTCGGTCGTCGGTATCCGATACCTTGTTCAATCTCGTTACTGGCAAGTCTCTTTACTCGTTCCGTAACACATCATCCCGTGATCATCACATATATCATTCATCAAAACCCTTCGTCCAATATATCAATCTTTACCTCCGGACCATTCCGGAACTCCTCGTAACGTCTGGGATCTCATCCGGGACTCCGAACAACATTCGGTAACCGCATACATACTTTCCCTATAACCCTAGCGTCATCGAACCTTAAGTGTGTAGACCCTACGGGTTCAGGAATCATGCAGACATGACCGTGGCACCTCTCGGGCCAATAACCAACAGCGGGATCTGGATACCCATGTTGGCTCCCACATGTTCCACGATGATCTCATCGGATGAACCACGATGTCAAGGATTCAGTCAATCCCGTATACAATTCCCTTTGTCCAGCGGTATTGTACTTGCCCGAGATTCGGTCGTCGGTATCCGATACCTTGTTCAATCTCGTTACCGGCAAGTCTCTTTACTCGTTCCGTAACACATCATCCCGTGATCATCACATATATCATTCATCAAAACCCTTCGTCCAATATATCAATCTTTACCTCCGGACCATTCCGGAACTCCTCGTAACGTCTGGGATCTCATCCGGGACTCCGAACAACATTCGGTAACCGCATGCATACTTTCCCTATAACCCTAGCGTCATCGAACCTTAAGTGTGTAGACCCTATGGGTTCGGGAATCATGCAGACATGACCGTGACACCTCTCCGGCCAATAACCAATAGCGGGATCTGGATACCCATGTTGGCTCCCACATGTTCCACAATGACCTCATCGGATGAACCACGATGTCAAGGATTCAGTCAATCCCGTATACAATTCCCTTTGTCCAGCGGTATTGTACTTGCCCGAGATTCAATCGTCGGTATCCGATACCTTGTTCAATCTCGTTACCGGCAAGTCTCTTTACTCGTTCCGTAACACATCATCCCGTGGTCAACCCCTTGGCCACATTGCGCATATGATGATGTCCTATCGAGTGGGCCCAGAGATACCTCTGTGTCACAGGAGTGACAAATCCCAGTCTCGATTCGTGCCAACCCAACAGACACTTTCGAAGATACCCATAGTGTACCTTTATAGCCACCCAGTTACGTTGTGACGTTTGGCACACCCAAAGCATTCCTACGGTATCTGGGAGTTGCACAATCTCATGGTCTAAGGAAATGATACTTGACATTAGAAAAGCTTTAGCATACGAACTACACGATCTTTGTGCTAGGCTTATGATTGGGTCTTGTCCATCACATGATTCTCCTAATGATGTGATCCCGTTATCAACGACATCCAATGTCCATGGTCAGGAAACCGTAACCATCTATTGATCAACGAGCTAGTCAACTAGAGGCTTACTAGGGACATGGTGTTGTCTATGTATCCACACATGTATCTGAGTTTCCTATCAATACAATTATAGCATGGATAATAAACGATTATCAAGAACAAGGAAATATAATAATAATCAACTTATTATTGCCTCTAGGGCATATTTCCAACATATGGGCCTATAGGACTGCATATAAAAACCCTATGGGTATGTCTCCGTATAAAATGGTTTATGGTAAAGCATGTCACTTACCTTTTGAACTAGAACATAAGGCATATTGGGATATTAAAGAGCTCAACTATGATATCAAACTTGCCGATGAGAAGAGTCTATTTGACATTAGCTCACTTGATGAATGGAGAACCCATGCCTATGAGAATGCCAAACTGTTTAAAGAAAAAGTTAAGATATGGCATGACAAAAGGATACAAAAGCGTGAGTTTAATGTAGGAGATTATGTATTACTATACAACTCTCGTTTAAGATTTTTTGTAGGCAAACTTCTCTCTAAATGGGAAGTTCCTTATGTTATCGAGGAGGTCTATCATTCCGGTGCCATAAAAATCAACAACTTCGAAGGTACAAATCCGAAGGTGGTGAACGGTCAAAGAATCAAACATTATATCTCAGGTAATCCCATAAATGTTGAAACTAATATTATTGAAACCATAACCCCGAGGAATACATAAGAGACACTTTTCGGAATGTTTTAGACTCCGAAAAGGAATAGGTACGTGGTACCGTAAGTAAACCGACTCCAAAACAGTTATAATGGAAATTTTTCTCCGTTTTGGAATATTTAAGAAAATAGGAAAATAAGAAGCAGACCGGAAAGGACACGAGGCTTCCACGAGGGTGGAGGGCGCGCCCCTGCCTCGTAGGCACCTCGTGTGCTCTACAGACTCCGTTTTCTTGCATGATACTCCTTTTGGTCGGTGAAAATTCATTATATAATATCCCGAAGGTTTTTACCACTGCATCACGCAGTTATCCTGTATTCTTTTTTCGAGCTACTTTCTGTCAGGGTTGGCCAGGCATCATGTTGTCCCCCTCCTCCAACGATGGTGAGACTATGCCTTGGAAGATGGACGACAAGCCTACATCATCAACAACTCCTTCATCACCACCTCAGAGGAAGGAGATATAATCACATGGGTATGGGCACTTCCCTTAGCAACTGCCAAGCTTGGAGGAGTGCCCTGGTATCGTATCACCATCACTTTTACCTTTACCGTTTTTCTTAGTTCGATCCTTTTGATAATGTCTTGATCTAGTAGAATAAAGTTTTAGTATGATCTAGTTGTGAGTTTTGCTTTATGATCCTTCTATGTAATCGAGTCCGTGAGTTATATATAATAAAGATTAGTGTTGAGTCAAGGGCTTGATTATCTTGCTATGATCTTGAGGAAGTAAAATAAAAGAGAAAGAATAAAAAGAAATAAAGAGATTATATGGATCTTATGGAAAGTAATGGCTTCACATATAAAGAGTATGATGAATAAAAATTGTTGAAAGTTGACAAACATAGTTTTGGTCATCGTTGCAATTAATAGGAAGTAATAAAGAAAGAGAGGTTTTCACATGTAAATATACTATCTTGGACATCTTTCATGATTGTGAGCACTCATTAAAGTATGATATGCTAAAGAGTTGACGTTGGACAAGGAAGACAACGTAATGGGTTATGTTTTCTTACATCTGAGATAAATTATATTGTCATGGATCATCCAACATGTTGAGCTTGCCCTGCCCTCTCATGCTAGCCAAGTTCTTTGCATCAAGTAGAAATACTACTTGTGCTTCCAAATATCCCTAAACCCAGTTTTGCCATGAGAGTCCACCAAACCTACCTATGGATTGAGTAAGATCCTTCAAGTAAGTTGTCATCGGTGCATGCAATAAAAATTGCTCTCTAAATTTGTATGACTTATTAATGTGGAGAAAATAAGCTTTATATGGTCTTGTGATGTGGAAGAAATAAAAGCGACGGACTGCATAATAAAGTTCCATATCACAAGTGGAAATATAAAGTGAGGTTCTTTTGCATTAAGATTTTGTGCATCCAACCATAAAAGCGCATGAAAACCTCTGCTTCCCTCTGCGAAGGGCCTATCTTTTACTTTCATCTTCTACCTTATATAAGAGTCATGGTGATCTTCACCTTTCCTTTTTACATTTTATCCTTTGGCGAGCACAATGTGTTGGAAAGATCCAGATACATATAGCTAATTGGATGTGAGTTTTCATGAACTATTATTGTTGATGTTACCCTTGAGGTAAAGAGTTGGGAGGCAAAACTATAAGCCCCTATCTTTCTCTGTGTCCGATTAAAACTCCATACCCATAAATATTGTGTGAGTATTAGCAATTGTGGAATATTAAATGATAGTTGAGTATGTGGACTTACTGAAAAGCTCTTATATTGACTCTTTCCTATGTTATGATAAATTGCAATTGCCTCAATGACTAACATTAGAGTTTGTTGGTTCTCAATGAAGTTTATGATTCATACTTGAAATTGTGATTGAATTGTTACTTTAGCATGAGAGATCATATGACAATAATTATATAAGTTGTTGTTCTAAGAATGATCATGATGCCCTCATGTCCGTATTTTATTTTATTGACACCTCTATCTCTAAACATGTGGACATATTTTTCGATTTCGGCTTTTGCTTGAGGACAACCGAGGTCTAAGCTCGGGGGAATTGATACATCCATTTTGCATCATGCTTTTATATCGATATCTATTGCATTATGGGCTGTTATTACACATTATGTCACAACACTTATGCCTATTCTCTCTTATTTTACAAGGTTTACACGAAGAGGGGGAATGCCGACAGCTGTAATTCTGGCTGGAAAAGGAGCAAATATTAGAGACCTATTCTGCATATCTCCAAAAGTCCTAAAACTCCATGGGAGAACTTTTCAGAATATATAAAAAATATTGGGTGCAAGAAGTACTAGAGGGGGGCCACCCACCAGCCACGAGGGTGGGGGCGCGCCCTACCCCTGGGCGCACCCCCTGCCTCATGGGCCCCCTGGCAGGCCTCCATTTCCCATCTTCTGCTATATGAAGTCTTTCGTCCGAGTAAAAATCATAAGCTAGCTCACAGGACGAAACTCCGCCGCCACGAGGCGGAACCTTGGCGGAACCAATCTAGGGCTCCGGCGGAGCTGTTCTGCCGGGGAAACTTCCCTCCTGGAGGGGGAAATCATCGCCATCGTCATCACTAACGATCCTCTCATCGGGAGGGGGTCAATCTCCATCAACATATTCACCAGCACCATCTCATCTCAAAACCCTAGTTCATCTCTTGTATCCAATCTTTGTATCCAAACCTCAGATTGGTACCTGTGGGTTGCTAGTAGTGTTGATTACTCCTTGTAGTTGATGCTAGTTGGTTTACTTGGTGGAAGATCATATGTTCAGATCCATTATGCATATTAATACCCCTCTGATTATGAACATGAATATGCTTTGTGAGTAGTTACGTTTGTTCCTAAGGACATGGGAGAAGTCTTGCTATAAGTAGTCATGTGAATTTGGTATTCGTTCGATATTTTGATGAGATGTATGTTGTCTTTCCTCTAGTGGTGTCATGTGAACGTCGACTACATGACACTTCACCATAGTTTGGGCCTAGAGGAAGGTATTGGGAAGTAATAAGTAGATGATGGGTTGCTAGAGTGCCAAAAGCTTAAACCCTAGTTTATGCGTTGCTTCGTAAGGGGCTGATTTGGATCCATATGTTTCATGCTATGGTTAGGTTTACCTTAATACTTCTGTTGTAGTTGCGGATGCTTGCAATAGGGGTTAATCATAAGTGGGATGCTTGTCCAAGTAAGGACAGTACCCAAGCGCCGGTCCACCGACATATCAAATTATCAAAGTATCGAACGCAAATCATATGAGCGTGATGAAAACTAGCTTGACAATAATTCCCATGTGTCCTCGGGAGCGCTTTCCTTCATATAAGAGTTTGTCCAGGCTTGTCTTTTGCTACAAAAAGGATTAGGCCATCTTGCTGCACCTTAGTTACTTTTATTACTTGCTATTCGTTACAAATTATCTTATCACAAAACTATCCGTTACCGATAATTTCAGTGCTTGCAGATAATACCTTGCTGAGAACTGCTTATCATTTCCTTCTGCTCCTTGTTGGGTTCGACACTCTTACTTATCGAAATGACTACGATAGATCCCTTATACTTGTGGGTCATCATGCCTCATCCCTCGTTCCCAAAAGGGATCCATATCCGAGGTGGGCGGCGCCGAGATATGGCGCATAGCTGGGACCGGATACTTTTTTCCGGCACGCCGAAGAAGGCATACGAAGAGTGATCCTCGGAGTGGTTTTATAATGAAGATGTCGCTCTCCCCAACCCAGTCCGAATGGGCCTTCCTGAATTTTGTAGCGCTCCGTTGAGGAAACGCGACAGCTGGCATCCTCGGAGCCTCGAGGATGAAGACAGGGCAAAAGTTCAACAGTTAATGGGCAGGATAAGGACACTTGCCAAGTCCGGATTATCAATAATCGAGGTAATGGCGACTTCCATAATGCGAGGTGTTCAGCCACTCCAATTCAGAGGGCTCCCCATGTGGCACTATAATGGGGAAGATGACGCCTCGCGCTGCAGACGGAAGGGTCCGGATACCCCTCCCACCCTGGCCACAATATTGGCCGATCTGTATAAAGGGGAGAAGAGGAGTTTACTCATCTCAAGCATCAAGAGGGATTCTCCATGTACAATCCTCCTAGCTGGGTGAGTTTTAATCCCACCTCCTTACTCAATCTTTTCCCCGAGCCATTTTTAATTGACATTTACTCGTCCATTCTTAATATGAATGGTGAAAGGCTATCGCGGAGATTTTTAGTCATGCTCCACAGCTGGAGGACCATAACCGGGACCTCGATCCCAGATTTGAAGAGGATCCGGACATATTTGTAGAACTCAAAGAGGGAGTCTTCTACCAGGCGAGCTATGACGGCATAGAAGTTCCCATCATGGCCGATTATCCTGGCCTCCTTCCTGCCTCACATGTAAGTAACCAGGAGACATCTCCTCCGAAAGAGCTTACTTGTTATGCCTCACCCACCGCACTGTCTCGTGCTCCAAAGGGGAGGCACTCGGCGTGTCATGCCGCAGCAGAGGCGTCTCGTAAGAGAGCGGCTCCTACGCCGGGCGGATATTCGAAGAGGAAGGAAAATGACAACACGGCTGAGCCTTCATCGAAGAGGTATGGCCTCAAATGTGCCCTTTGGCAGTCACATTGAACTGTGGCATTGTCCTCTATGTTTTATCAGGAAGAGTGTTCGTCGGACTATGTCCGGGGATCCTGCCGGTCCCACCTCCACCAGTCAGGTTTCAGACCCTTCCTCTAGGGCAGGGGCAGACACGGAAGCAATGCTGGATTGTCCTCCTTCAGAGGATTCAGATAATGTATCTATCATGAACTCTGAAGTGGAGAGCGCCATGAATCATCGGCGCCGGAGGGCTGCTCTTCGCGACCCTGATTTTACTAAAGAGGCATTCAATGCCTTCAGCTCGGCTGATGCGTACATCAGAGCTGCCCGGGACGGGCTTGCCAGAGCCACTGACCAGCATTTGAAAGATATGCGGGTAAGTACGCATTGTACAGATCTAGTAATCATGTACTAGTAGCCCCCGAGACTTGAAACAGTTGAAACAACTGATTTAAGGATCAATGTGTAATCAGGTACTCACGGAGAAGAACAACATGCTGTCTCATGAGCTGGTAAAATGCCGGACTCAGCTAGCTGTTGTTACCGCCGAACTAGAGAAGTCCAAGGGGGCACCACCTAGTAATGTTCTCTTCCATCCAGAAAAAGTATAATCATGTACCAGTAATGTGAATACTGTTGTGCTTCCGATGATAGGCTCAGCAGATCAACTGAAAGAGGAACTGAAAGTCGCGCAGGTGGGTAAACAAGAGGCCGAATGGCGGCATGCCGCAGGCGAACGTGTGCTGACACGAGTCAGGGATGATAAGAACAAGCTACATGATTCCAACACCCTGCTGGGCGAAAATCTAAAAGATGTATGAGCCTAGCTAGCTGACGCCGTAAAGGAAAATAAGAGGCCACAAGGCGACATATTCAGTATGCTTTTGAACTTGCCTCCATGTAATTCAGCGAGAAAATGAGCTGACAATTTTATGTCTGCAGGTATGCTGACTGTTTGTCCCGAAGAGGAAATGTCCGGATCTCAAGGCGATCTGCTGCAAGAGCTGTCCCAAGTGCACGAGCAAGCTCGGCAAGCAACGTGGAGAGTTGCAAGGCTTTGTGGCCATCCGCCTCCCCTCCAGGAACTATGGAGGAGCTTCTGAAGCTATTCCAGGGAGCTCGGTGGCATTTTCGATTATGGAAGATATCGGCCTGCCGAGAAGGTGAACGAGAGGCCTGGGCCATGGTAAAAACACGGTACACCAAGCTTGATCCGAATCATATGGCCTGGTTCGGATCTCGAGGGTCAGATGGACAAGAAACTCTAGTTAGTTTGGTATATGACCAAGTAAAGATAGCCGCCAAGTTTTCCCAACAGGATTGTAAGCTAGGCAGCATGTTGGAGGACATACAGGAAGAAGTTTTTGAGTCCAAGTGACTATGTACTTCAATTGACAAATTTATCCCTAGTCAGATTGTAAAACGATTGTCATGGCAGACCTTTTTGCTTCGACCTCTGGACCCGAAGGTGCACAGTGTTTCCGAGTACCGGATCAACAGCATAGCCCGGGGTATGCGTGGAAACCAGGCGTAGGGGTCATAGTTGCTTGAACAGACAAGTTGTATCCGGCTAGCTATGTTATATTGCTTGTTGATTGTAAGAAACATCTTCCAGGGAGAATAGTTTCGTTAAGGGTTCCTTTCCCTAGGTGAACATGCGTTAGTATGCACGCCCGAACTGTGATTGAAAAATCGCAGTATACTGTAACATCTGGGGGTTCACAGTGTAATTAGGGTATAACGTCTTTAGTCCACCGACCAAATATTCCCTTAAGAACGCTAGCTTTCGGCTTCACCCAGTCTGAGGTACAAGTCAGGATGACCCAGCTGTAACAATCGCAGAGGTGCTCCCTTTATGTCCTAGCCGAACAAACGGGAACGTAGGGCACAAGCACATGAGCCAGGCAACCCAGCTTGGCAAAAACTTAAGTCATAACGGTGTATCTAATGGCGAAGAAAAGGTACATATGAGGAAAAGACACATGTGTGGTGAGCTTGATGCTTTAGAAATAATAATAAGCTTCTGTAAAAGAAGCCCCCAGGTATTATGAGCGTATACATTTAAGGATGTGCGCATCATGGGTGTGTGGTTTGGCCGCACAAGAGCTGTAGAGCTAGAGAAAAAGTTAAAGAGAGAAAATATGGAAACAAAGGGAGAATAATACAAACAAAGAGTATGGCTCTAGGCGTAGAATCTTCGGAGTCTGGCGGCATTCCACGGGTTCGGCTCTAAGCAATTGTCCGACGCATCACGCATGCGGTACGCTCCTCCAGTGAGAACTTCATCTATGATGAAGGGACCCTCCCACTTGGGCTTCAATTTGTGTCAGGACCGGATTTTCGGGATATAAATTTCCCAGAAAATGGCCCTTGTGCTCACCAGTCCCAGGATTACTGTTAGTTGATGAGGCACCAATTTGATACAGAAACTCCAAGCAAAGTACATCATATGTAGTACAAGACCATTCTGGCCTATGAGTATAGCAAAAAGGTTTCTAGTGGTTGATGGTGGAGGCGGTTTGTGGATCATCAGCGTCTATGGGACTCCATTTCCCACAGGAACAGCTGACCAAGATAACTCCTATCTTCGCGAGGCTGCTATCACCATTGCGTAGGTTCCGGGGCCGTCATCACAACGCTCCTCTCCATGGAAGAAATCTGGCCAAGACAATAGCGAGGGACAAGCCAGTGAGTACTTTGAATGTACTCGCAAACATTAAGAACACAGGTATGATATAGCCACTGATAATCTTGTTTTGAAATATTCTATGATCACTTCGTCAGTTACGAAATAAGGTTCATGATGCATGCAAGTAGATCATTCAAATAAAACATGAGTAAACAATCAGGGAGTAGAAATGAAAAGCACCGATCGAGTGTCTGAAACGACGCCTCAGAAGGATAATAATATGAAGCATGCCACAGTCGGGCGTCTGTGCAACACCACATAAAGGGCTTATAAGTAAATGAAATAACAAGCATGCCACAGTCGGGCGTCTGTGCGACACCACATAAAGGGCTTATAAGTAAATGAAATGACAAGCATGCCACAGTCGGGCGTCTGAGCGACACCACATAAAGGGCTTTTATGTAAATGAAATAACAAGCATGCCACAGTCGGGCGTCTGAGCAACACCACATAAAGGGCTTATATATAAAAATAATCACAGTGAATATCCAGGAGGTAGAACCGTCCCAGGGATACTCATTAATTTCAAATAATACAATTGATTAGTCCACAATAATAATAATCATAATCATCATATGTCACAGGTCATAATCAATGTTCTGGTTTAGTAGTTTTTCCTCCGAAGACCGACACTAAGACCGACACTTGACCCATCCCAGACTGTAGTCCTTAACCATGTACTCGGCTATTCGAATAGGTATAATCTCTGCAGAGGGTGTACTCTTTACCCACTAGCAACGGATTCCTTTAGTCCATCGGGACTAAATCCGTCTACGGTCTTTCATTCGAAAACACTCCCGACCGCACACACCAGCTTAACTTACCGGTGTCTGGAATCACCCACGACACCCGTCAAGCGTAACTCTAAGTGGGGAGACTACAACCTCGCTTAGCATGGGATCAAACTTATATCGCTCGCTCTAAGGGGTGCCCCCCTCTCGGTCCCAACCGGAAACACCCATGCCCCCAGACCAGGTGGCATGCCTACCGGATGCAGCCGGTATCTTCCACCATGGCCTCTCTGTACAGTGTGTGCTAGGACAGGGGTTGACAACTTACTGAACCGTACCCTACCTACGTCAGGGACAAGTGGCAGTACGAAACAAGTATGGGGGTTGCTGGAACAAGACTCAATCTATGGCCGACTCAGGAGGTTTAAGCATTCCTGCATGGTTAGCTCAAGAATTATATTTCACATCCATCAGACAGAACCACCACTCATCATACCTCCCCATGCCCCACCGGTCATAATCGTCTCGACGAGGGACAAGCTCGTGTCTACCCAAGACAGAGGCTTTCCCGGATCCTTCCCGGTAGGCATGAGAGGCATATGAGGGGGGTTTCTATCACAAACATATCAAATGCCAACAGCATGAAATCATCAATATGCACTATGATTATGATCGTATCATCGCATAGAATAACGAAATCTCCGAGATAAGATGGGGTTGCAACCGTATCAACAACACAAGACAATATCAGGCTAGGGTTCAGAATGCTTGCCTTCAAGTTGTGGAGAGGCAGGGTGCATTCCAAAATTTTTGAAAGTTTTCTTCTCCCTCTCCATAATCCTATTTTAAATAACTTTGAATTAATACATACTTAGAAAAACAGCACAAAAAAGTTGTTTGGAAAATTTTGAAATAAATATGAAAATAAACTAGACAATATTTGGGAAACAACAGAAAAAGAATCAAGTCATTTGGATTTATATTTAAAAAGATATAGCCAGTCAAAGTTTCAGTCAAACTCTGTTTTTAACATAAAACATAAAAGAAAACGTTTCGATGAGAATACGCTTTCGAAGCAGGGGAGACGTACTTGGGGGTTTTACGCTTCCACTTAAAACCACACGGGCCGGCTCGGGTCACTGACAGTGGGTCCAGGGGGCCCACTGGTCAGGTTTGACTAGTCGTTCCCTGCCTCCTCCCTCCTCTGTCCGAGCCGAGGTGGGGCTCCGGAGGGTAGGGATGGATCCGCCAGACCGGGGCGGTCCTCCCGGTGGTTGTTGGGTCGGTGGGGTGGAGGGAGTCGCCGGCGGCGAGCTCCGCGGCGGAGGAAGCTTCAGGTAGAATTGGGGTTCTGGGTTGCGGTGGTTCCCTGTCGCAGCTGAGGGCTTGGGCGGCTCCGTAAGATCGAGGGGAACAGGACGGTGGCTCTGGAGGGTCGGGGGAGGCTCTGGTTGCGGCTGAATGGACCAGAGGGCGGCGGCGGTTGTATTGGACGGAGATAGGGGAGACGGCCTCCCGTCGTCGATTGCGGGCTAGGGGAGCTCCAGAGGGTTGGCTTGAGGTTGCCTGAGGGACTGAACAAGCTCGGGGGTCCTATTTATAGCGCAACTACGTCGGTTCCGCGGCCGTGGATAAGGACGCCGGCGAACCGCCGTTCTGTTGCTGCAGGGGGACGTGGCAACGACGAGCGCTTGCAGACGAGCTTGTGGATGAGCTCGGACTACTCTAGAGGGCAGCTGGCGCACGCGTGTGGCTCGAGCGGCGTCGTCCATGGCAGAGGTTGCTGTGGCCGCCCGCTTGCTGCCATGGCCGACCTGACGGCGGTGCTGTAGGGCGCCAGGAGGGTGCCCGGGCGGCGAGGTAGGGGTCAGGCGTGCTGGCTGTGCGAGGGGGTGGCCAGAACGAGCGTGGGGAGGCGGTAGTGGGGACGCGGCGACTCGGTGCGCGCGCGCGTGCAAAACGTGCGCTCTAGGCACGCCCAGCGCACGCACGCTACATGCTCGACGCAATGCCAGAGCGTGCTAGAGGATTAGGATGAGGCAGGGGATTAGCAGGCCTGGGTTAGTGTTAGCTAGGAGCTTAGTGGACATGTTGGTTGGGTCAGGGGGTCAAGTCCATAATGCAGATTAAAGATCATGCCAAAACTGTGCATGCACTCAAGGTGTTTGACAGAATGCCATGTGCATCTAGGCAACTCTTGGGGTGGCCAAAAGCTCCAGACTAGTGTCTCTTTGGATGATACAGAGGGTGGTAAGGTTAGTTTGTCAAAAGCAAGAACTTGTTAGTGCAAGTTCTTGAGAAAACCAATTCTGGACAGAAAGAAAAGGGCATAGTTTCATGGACCAAAAACACTCCAATGGTTCCACCCTCCTGGACTTAAGGGTTTTGCAGGGTGGTCTATAAGTAGGAAAAAGCTCATGGTTACTAGAGCAAGATAAATTAGGGTTGCAGTACAAAACACCAAGCTGGACCAGAATGCAAAAGAGGTTGATTCACTCAAATTTTACAAATAACATAACTGGGTTTTTGCATAAAGTTGAATACAATACTCCTAATAACATCCCATAATTTTGGTGGAAGTTTTAAAGAAATATTTAAATAGGTTGTAGTGCAAAATTGCCCACTGGACCAGATTTGAAAAAAAATGGGGAAGAGCTCAAAATATCCAATGAATGAAATATATTTTTGCATAAAAGTGATTTAAAAACATCACATGACATCTCCAAATTTTTGTTGGAATTTTAGATAAATTTATCAAATGGTTGTAGTTCAAAAAGAGCTCCAAAACTAATGAAAAATCACTTTAAGGAATAAAGCTCAGAGAGAAATAGTTATGCAAATAAATCCACTGATAATAGGAATGTTTTTCTTGAAAGGGCAAACAAGTCCATTAATATATTTGGAAAGTTTTCACTTAGGGTAAAAACTCCATAATAATAAGGAAAAGAATGGCTCTGAAATCAAAAGAAAATCCAGAAAATAAAAGTTTAAAATTCCTGGCAAAATTTTAATTAATAAAACAGGGTTGAAATTTTGGGGTGTCACAGTTTGTCCTTTTTCTTCTCTGGCAAGCGTAGAACGAGATCACCAACATTATAAGTCTTGGCCCGCACTTCTCAGCTTTGGTATCTGCGAGCCTGTTGTTGATAGAATGCAGAACAGGCTTTTGCAATGTCGCGCTCCTCCTCCAGGGCATCTAGACTGTCCTGCCGATCAAGCTCAACCTCTCTCTCTCTCTCTCTCTCTCTCTCAATACATGCGCACTCAAGGTGAGTCATGAATGATATCGCAGGGCAAAACGGCCTCTACGTCGTACACCATGAAGAATGGTGTGTATCCGGTAGTGCGATTGGGCGTGGTCTGCAGCCCCCAGAGTATGGAGTCGAGCTCCTCAACCGAGTGCTTGTCTGATTCTTTAGAAGACCACACTAGTCTAGGCTTAATGCCGCTCATGATAAGACCATTAGCTCGCTCGACTTGACCGTTTGGTTGTGGGTGATAGACGGAGGCGTAATCGAGCTTAATGCCCAAGTTAGAACACCAGGTTTTTACCGTCGCTGTTCTGGGAACGGGGGTCCCCAGACTTGCCTGCCTACGGCCCACGGCGTGGCTGAGCTAGCAGGTCTGTACGACCCACCTTCATCGATGAGGTATTCAAGACCCTCGCGAGGGGCCGAGCCTCGCGAGGCGGACGATGCAAGACCTCCTCAGCAGCGGCCGCGCCAGGCAGGCTCACAAGGGCCGGAGAGATCAAGGCAAGGCAAACCTCACGAGGTCCTAATGACATGAGCCATGACGATCGAGACCAGGTGGGCGCCAGGCAGGCGCCAACGCGCGCAGTGTCCTTGCTTCCTCTTTGGTGCCAAGGGGGCAAGTGCAGGCGCGGAGTACCGAGGCACTAAGGAAAGGTTTCCATATCGGTGCAACGAGACCAAGACCAGCAGGACGGCAAGGCAGAGGTCACCATGGATCCCAAGACGGCGTCATCACCAGAGCCTTTTGCAGGCGAAGACGGCTTTTGATAGGATAGCATGTACTAGCTGTCCCCTTTCAAATTGGTCGTTGTGGGATCCCTTCCCGCTCAATATTTGGGAGGAGGTCCAAGGCCTCTATAAATAGGACTAGCCACCACCATAGGGAGCCATGGGATTCTGATCCTCAACCACACAAGCACACCAAGCACAAGAACACCTCACCTCCCGAGGCTGTTCTTCCCCTTGTACAGTTCATCATCAGCCCAAGAGGTAATCCACCACCACCACACTGGAGTAGGGTATTACACCACATTGGTGGCCCGAACCAGTATAAATCTTGTGTCTTTGTGTTGCAAGTTCGTTAAGTTCGTCCGCGATATCTTAGAGAGCTAGGGCGTGGATCGATAGGGAGAAAACCTTCGCGCGCACCCCAGTGTTCGAACCTCGAGGGTTTTGCCGGAACCCGTGATCCAACATTTGGCGCGCCAGGGTAGGGGTGCGCCGGAGTCTCTTCCCTGCCAATCGACCCGTCGACGCTCCGTGGCCCCGATGTCCGGTGACCCAAGGTGCCGACTCCGACCGCTGGGCAGCCTGGCCATCCTGGGCAGCACCACCTGCCCATGAAGACCTCAACCCCGCGCTCCAGGCGGCACGAGCGCCGCCCAACGCTGTGGGGCGTGGGCGGCGCGGGCGGGCGTCATCCATCCTCACTCCAGGACAAGCGTGAGCCACTGCAAGGGCTGCAAGCCACGTCGTAGCAACGACACCACACACCCGGCGGGAGCAGGAAAACATGAGGGCCGCGCTCATGGTGGCGCGGGAGTTGCTGCGATGCCGACTGATGGAGAGCAGCTGCGACGCACTGCTGGAACGTGTCGCTGAGCTATTGGATGCGGCGACATCAGGAGTGCCGCCTTTCTGCTATCTTCTCCCTTCCCGGGCCGCTACTGGACCTCACGATGGGCCTTGCCGCAACCACGCGCCCTCGGGTGCGCCTGGGGGCTCCATCGATGCCACGACGGCCAGCGGCGCCGGGGGCCCCATTGCCCTCACGCCGCCTCCGATGAGCATGGGCACGAGCGTTGCCCCCCATGGCCCTAGCGAGGTGTCGCGCCATCACCCTTAGGACGCCGCGCTGGGCCGGGCGACGTGGAGCGTGGGGCACTACGACGAGGTGTTTGGGGTGAAAGCCCTGGAAGCCTATGTGCCTCGCATGATGGACTAGGGGTACACGCCGGAGGACGACCCCGGCTTGTTCCTCGGGCCAGGATGGGAGGAGGAGGCGTTAGGAGCCGAAGCCTTCCAGGAGCCACCAGAGAGCCCCGCCGGCCGCGCCATCGACGACAGATATATGGTACCATTAATCCCTCAGGGGCAAGCTTACGCTAACCATGAGTCACAGATGAACCAGGTCATGGCGCCAAACGATGGTTCTGGCAAGGCAATGCCCGCCCCGACAGGAGAGACCCGCTGGGGGCTGCGTGGACGGCGCCAGTAGCAAGGCCCCTCCCCATGTTGCACGAAGCAAGGCAATGCCCGGAGGTAGGCCCTCTGCCGGGGTGGCGATGGCGCGCGGCTGGCGTTCCCTCTGCCCTCGTTGGGCCGTCCTGGTTTTCGGTCATCCCAACGGTGGTAGGGGGTGGCGCAAGGCGGGGCCCTCGTCAGGCGATAAGAAGTAAGGCTCACGCATGTGAAGATCGCCGCCCGTGACACTCTCACATAATAATGAGTGGGGTTGTACACGCCCCGGAGCCTGAGGAGAGCCACCCTCGGGCCTCTAGGGCTCCCTCCCACGCCCAGTGGCAGCACTTAGCTCCGCGCTGGTGAGAAGACGTCGAAGACTAGACTAGGCGCCGGACGTGACCATTTGCTTTGGATCTCTTTTCTGTAATCCTGCCTTTTCTAATTTGGATTTAAGTTGAAGTTGAATTTTATTTGATGCGCAGGGGGGGAGGGGGTTGCCTTTTCTCGTTCGAGCTATTTCACGTAGTCTCGTTCTTGCCTTATTTAGGAGTTTGCGTTAGTTGCTCCCCCCTCGCGGGACCCTCGCGAACCGGGCTGGGCATGAAGCACACGAGCCACGCACGCGCCAAGCCGTGGCTAGCGCTTGCTTATCACGCGGCCCCCTCGGGCGTGTCGACGAACTCATCAGTAGCTCCTCAAAAACCCGTGACCTCCCGGGCCGGTTGTTTGGACGTCCAAGCTAAGGTAAACCGCAACAACAACCTTGCCCCGGCATGCGTAAGCTCCTGAGGATGCGTACTCAATTTAGCACGGAAGGATAAAAGCTGCGATTGTTTACATGAGGGGCTCCCCCTCTCAAAATGCTCTTACAGTCTTCCAGGGCCACGCCCAAGTTTTTACAAGGTAAATGACAGGGGAACGAGGAATCAGCCGGATATGTCGCTCGCCGCGTCCCCCATATCATCTTCTGATGCACCACTGGTGTCTTTGTCGCCATCATTGGCGTCACCTCCACCTTCACCGGCACCGGCATCACCGTCGTCAACCACGATGCCTTCGTCTGCCACGACCACTACCCCGTCATCATCAGAAGCGAAGGCCCTGACCAGCGCATCCACATTGTCCTCAACCCACCGCGCCAGATCGTCCCGGATGGCTTCCGGTACGGGAGCAATGGCGGCGTCAAAATCAAAGTTGGGGTTGATGTTCCTGAGGTGGCTGAAGACGTGGGAGAATGCGCGCCCGAGCAGACCGCAATTCCTCTCCTCAACAAGTTGGCGAGCCCTCTCGGAACGGTTCTGCAGGCGTGTCACCACATCCCCAAAAAAGCGGAGGTGGCTGGTGTAGTCGTTTGCATGGGGATGAGGACCATTCTCATTGCAGATATGGCCCAGGGCAGTGTTAGCCCTGTTCCTGAGGTCCTCGAGCATGGGGGTGTGCACACGCTCCAACATCCGCCGCTCAAGCACTTCATCCCTGTTCTGCCGTGTGATGGACTCAGCGTCGGCAACCCGCTGCCAAAGAGGGAGCAGCTCGGCGCGGGATGAAACCAGCTCAGCCTGTGCCGAGGCCAGGACCGATGCGGTGGCCTCCTCGCGCCGCTACACCTCGACCAGCCGGGACTTGAGGGCAGCAGTCCTACCAGCGGCCCCAGCTTCCATGAGCTTCAGCTTTAGGCTATGCCTTCTCTCGAGATCCGCACGAGCCTCGGCCACACGATGGTCGACCTCCTCCTGGGCCCTGACCTCGCGCGCGCCGACGTCGTCCTCCGCCTGAGCAACCTGGCGTTCCCTTGTCTCCAGCCGTTCGAATTCAAGGTTGCGCTCCACGGCTTCCAGCGCCAGCGCCTCCTCGCACTTCTGGATCTCTTCCTCCTCGGCGGGCGACCCCCTCAACAACGATAGAGCAGCCCTGCGCGCCTCCACCTCCTGATCCAAGACATCGCTCCAGGCTTGGAGCTCCCACGCACATTTCTCCGCGGCCTCGCGATGGCGGTCAGCTTCCCGAGCCTCCTCCAGAGCTCGGGAGCAGGCCTCACGGGAGGCCGCAAGGGAAGCCTCGTCCTTCCTGTTGTCCAGCTCGCGCAGGTGGTGCCCGAGGTTGATGGCCACCTTCAGCTTGTGCCACTCCTCCACCAGCCGGAGATCCTCGGCCTCGAGGCGGGCGTCGACACCCACGAGTTCTTCACCAAGTCGGCTCATCGCGCCCATCGCCTCCTGGAAGAGATCATAACGAATGATGCTCCGCCCGCACTCGAACTCCAACGCTCAGCCCACCTCGTCCTCCGCCACGGGGGCTGCAGGCGGGACGTGGAGCAGCGCACCCCCTCTCAGCAGGGGGATGTGGGCTGGTGCCGCTCCAGGTGCCAGCCCGACCTCACGAGGGGCGCCGGCCAGACGGGGCCCGCTGCTTGAGGAGGGGCTGAAGACCGAAGCCAACCAGCTGATGTCCATGAACAGAGGAGGAGTCTGGTGAATGCCCGCCAAGCTCCAAGCCAGGCCGTGGAGGAAGTTCGACGGAGCTGCAGATTCAAAATGCCATGAAGGCGAGCGCACCCCCTCGACCGGCTCGGCTCCGGGCGCGTCATGCAGGCTCGGGATGCTCAAGGCCAATGGCGGTGCCGAAGAAGGCGGGGGTTGCTTCTCGAGTGACTCAACGGCCCTGGCAGAAGGGGTCCTGAAGAGCCAGCATCAGGGAGGGAAGCAGCAATCAAGAAATCACGAGGTGCAGTACTTACTCGTCGACGGCGATGCACTTTTGTCTCTTCAACGGCCCAAAGACACCACTCCCGCTCGGAGATCCTTTCCTCTTGCGGAGATCCTCAAAGTCCATGCAAAGCCGGCCGAAGCGCTGAATGTGGCGGCCAGTACGGGGTGCAGCCAGAGAAGTGCTCGAGAGAACAACTTCAGGGGTGCCTAGCTACGGAGAGCAGTCGGGCGCTGTCTCACTGCGACTTCCCGAGGCCTCCGGAGTTTTGGCCTCGGGAGCCGCATGCTGCATCGTCCCAGCGACTGACGTCCCAGAATCATGGGATCCCGAGAACAACGCCCCAGGAGGCCCAGGCGGCGTCCGCACATCAGCACTCGTGCGGCCAGCCTCTGGCGGCGCTCGTCCCCCTGCACCCATGTTCGGGACAAGCTTGGCGCTAGCGACGAATAGGGGAACCTTGCTGACAGGGTTCTCGCGGGACCCGACCAGGCCATCCGGACGTAGTCCCCACTCGTCAAAGGAAGGCATGTCCCCTGCGAATTCAACCTTGTTCTTGCAGCGGTACAGCAGACAGTTCTTCCCAGGCAAGTCATCTGGCGAAGGGACACCTGTCAAGACCTTGAGTGCCGTTTGCTGCATCCCAAGGGGGATCCCAGACTCCTGAAACCTCATATGGTCCTGACTACTGAGCAAGGTCCACATCGGGCGAGAGTGGCGCTGAAGCGGAGCAACTCGGCGCTTGATGAACTCCTTCACCACCATCGGTGCGGTCACGCCGCAGTTCTTCAGCATCCTTAGCCTGAGCCAGACGGGGACAAGACGGGGGCTCGCGAGCCTCTTGTGGCCCCAGCCGGAGTGGTAAATGGTAGGCGCTAACAGGGCGTGCAGCAGAGGACTGAGGACACCAGCATCGACAAATACCCATCATGTCCAAAACTCGCTCGGGGAGGGAGGAAGCTCGAAGTCGATCCTCGCGCCCGCCGTTGCGGCCATGGCCTGGAAGCTCACGCACCCCGAGATTTGCTGGGGATCAGTCAGATGCAATGAGAAGAAATGGCAGAGAAGGGCCACAGAAGGAGCGATGCCCACCATGGCTTCACACACGAAGGCAAAGACGACAAGGAGAGTCACGGATTGGGGGTCGAGATGCAGCATATGGATCTGGTAATGTTCGAGCATCGCGTTGAGGAATGAAAAGAAAGGGGGAATCAGGCCTGCCCAAAGAGCATCGATGAACCTTGGGACCTCGGTGGCTGCCCGAGCAATGCGAGCGCGAGACGCAGGCCAAGCCACCGTCTCCCCCCACTCGTTGAAACTGGTGGCGAGCATGGGACGCACCTTGTCTATGGCCTCGTCATTGAGCACCAAGGATCGGCCGATTGCAGGCTCGGCGTCTAGAGGCGCACTTGGCGAAGACAGAGGCTTCTTCCCCTTGTCTGCTTATTTCGGTGCCATGGCGATGAAGTAGGCGGAGTGCAGGTCAGTTTGGAGAGGAGGAGCAGAGTCTCGAGGAAGCAGAGGGACTGGGTAATAACTGTGTAGGTTGCGGGGGCCGCATAGCCTGGCGGATTCCAAGGCAGCGCGGGAAAGCGGAGATGCCCACGTCCAATCAACCGCCACGCGTCAACCAAGGCCGCAGGCTTTTGGGGCCCGTGGTGCTCCGCGCTTGACCTTTGTCTTCGCCTTGAAGCCAAGCCTGAGTGCGCCTTGGGACCCGGGGCTACTGTCGGCGTTCTGGGAATGGGGGTCCCCAGATTTGCCTGCCTGCGGCCCACGGCATGGCTGAGCTAGCAGGTCTGTACGGTCCATCTTCATCGACGAGGTATTCAAGACCCTCGCGAGGGGACGAGCCTCGCGAGGCGGGCGACGCAAGACCTCCTCAGGAGCGGCCGCGCCAGGCAGGCTCACGAGGGGCGGAAAGATCAAGGCAAGGCAAACCTCGTGAGGTCCTCGTGACGTGAGCCATGACGATCGAGACCAGGCAGGCGCCAGGCGGGCGCCAGCGCGCGCAGTGTCCTTGTTGGGGAAACGTAGTAATTTCAAAAACAATTCCTACGCACACTCAAGATCATGGTGATGCAGAGCAACGAGAGGGGAGAGTGTGTCCACGTACCCTCGGAGACCGAAAGCGGAAGCGTTAGCACAACGTGGTTGATGTAGTCGTATGTCTTCACGATCCGACCGATCAAGTACCGAACGCACGGCACCTCCGAGTTCTGCTCACGTTCAACTCGATGACGTCCCTCGAACTCCGATCCAGCCGAGCTTTGAGGGAGAGTTCCGTCAGCACGACGGCGTGGTGATGATGATGATGTTCTACCGTCGCAGGGCTTCGCCTAAGCACCGCCACGATATGACCGAGGTGTATTATGGTGGAGGGGGGCACCGCACACGGCTAAGAGATCCAAGGGATCAATTGTTCTTTCTTTGGGGTGCCCCCTGCCCCGTATATAAAGGAGTGGAGGAGGGGGAGGGCCGGCCCTCTCTGTGGCGCGCCCTAGGGGAGTCCTACTCCCACCGGGAGTAGGATTCCCCCTTTCGTAGTAGAACTAGGAGACCTTCCATGTAGTAGGAGTTGGAGGGAAGGAAAGGGAAGGGAAAAGGAGAAGGAAGGAAGGGGGCGCCCCCTCCCTAGTCCAATTCAGACCAACGCGTGGGGAGGGGTGCGGCCACCCTTTGAGGCCTTTCTCTCCTTTCCCGTATGACACATTAAGGCCCAATACGAATTCCCGTAACTCCCCGGTACTCCCGAAAATACCCGAATCACTCGGAACCTTTCCAATGTCCGAATATAGTCGTCCAATATATCGATCTTTTCGTCTCGACCATTTCGAGACTCCTCGTCATGTCCCCGATCTCATCCGGTACTCCAAACTCCTTCGGTACATCAAAACACATAAACTCATAATATACCCGTCATCGAACTTTAAGCGTGCGGACCCTGCGTGTTCGAGAACTATGTAGACATGACCGAGACACGTCTCCGGTCAATAACCAATAGCGGAACCTGGATGCTCATATTGGCTCCTACATATTCTACGAAGATCTTTATCGGTCAAACCGCATAACAACATACGTTGTTCCCTTTGTCATCGGTATGTTACTTGCCCGAGATTTGATCGTCGGTATCTCAATACCTAGTTCAATCTCGTTACCGGCAAGTCTCTTTACTCGTTCTGTAACACATCATCCCGCAAATAACTCATTAGTGGCAATGCTTACAAGGCTTATAGTGATGTGCATTACCAAGTGGGCCCAGAGATACCTCTTCGACAATCGGAGTGACAAATCCTAATCTCGAAATACGCCAACCCAACAAGTACCTTCGGAGACACCTGTAGACCACCTTTATAATCACCCAGTTACGTTGTGACGTTTGTTAGCGCACAAAGTGTTCCTCCTGTAAACGGGAGTTGCATAATCTCATAGTCATAGGAACATGTATAAGTCATGAAGAAAGCAATAGCAACAAACTAAACGATCAAGTGCTATGCTAACGGAATGGGTCAAGTCAATCACATCATTCTCTAATGATGTGATCCCGTTAAGCAAATGACAACTCATGTCTATGGATAGGAAACTTAACCATCTTTGATTCAACGAGCTAGTCAAGTAGAGGCATACTAGTGACATACTGTTTGTCTATGTATTCACACATGTATTATGTTTCCGGTTAATACAATTCTAGCATGAATAATAAACATTTATCATGATATAAGGAAATTAATAATAACTTTATTATTGCCTCTAGGGAATATTTCCTTCAGTCCTTGCTTCCTCTTTGGTGCCAAGGGGGCAAGCACATGTGCGGAGTACCGAGGCACTAAGGAAAGGTTTCCATATCGGTGCAACGAAACCAAGACCGGCAGGACGGCAAGACGGAGGTCACCATGGAGCCCAAGACGGCGTCATCACCAGAGCCTTTTGCAGGCGAAGACTACTTTTGTCAGGATAGTTTGTACTAGCTGTCCCCTTTCAAATTGGCCATTGTGGGATCCCTTCCCTCTCAATATTTGGGAAGAGGACCAGGGCCTCTATAAATAGGACTAGCCACCACCATAGGAGGCATGGGATTCCGATCCTCAACCACACAAGAACACCAACACCTCACCTCCCGAGGCTGTTCTTCCCCTTGTACTGTTCATCATCAGCCCAAGAGGCAATCCACCACCACCACACTGGAGTAGGGTATTACACCACATCGGTGGCCCGAACCAGTATAAATCTTGTGTCTTTGTGTTGCAAGTTCATCGAGTTCGTCCGCGAGATCTTAGAGAGCTAGCGCGTGGATCGATAAGGAGAAAACCTTCGCGCGCACCCCAGTGTTCGAACCTCCAGGGTTTTGCCGGAACCCATGATCCGACATTTACTTCATTGGCTGTAAAATTAGAACCGTTATCGGTGATGATGCTGTGTGGGACACCATAACGGTGCACGACACCGGATATAAAGTCTATCACTGGTTCGGCTTCGGCCATTTTAACTGGTTTGGCCTCTATCCACTTGGTGAATTTATCTACCATGACCAGCAGATATTTTTTCTTTTGGTTTCCTCCTTTAAGGGGTCTGACCATATCAAGCCCCTAGACCGTGAAAGGCCAAGTAATGGGGATTGTTTGTAGAGCAGTAGGCAGCATATGGCTTTGATTGACGAAAAGCTGGCATCCGGCACAATGTTGGACAAGGTCTTGTGCATCTGCTCGGGCTGTCGGCCAAAAGGATCCTGTATGGAAGGCTTTACTTACGAGGGCCCGAGCCGCGGTGTGGTGACCGCCGAGACCAGCATGGATTTCGGCCAGGAGCTGTCGTCCCTCTTCTTTGGAGATACATCTTTGAAGGACACCGGTAGCGCTTTTCTTGTAGAGCTCTTCGTCATGGACCTTGTAGGATTTCGAGCGCCGAAAAATGCAGCGGGCCTCATTTTGATCCTCAGGGAGCTCTCGCCTATTAAGGTTGGCCAAGAAGGGTTCGGTCCATGGGGCAATTACTGCCATTATTAGATGGGCCGATGGTATTATTTTGGTGGCTGAGCCCCCGATGATATCGGTATTGTGTTCGGAATCTGGGGGTATGATCGGATCCGGACTGGTGTTGCTGCTCTCATCCTGCCACACCACGGATGGCTTGAAGAGCCTTTCCAGAAAGATGTTAGGTGGGACGGGGTCACTCTTGGCGCATGATGAAACTCGAGTCCCTCGAACCAAGCTGATATTTTGAGTATGGCGCTACGATAGGCTGCCATCTTCGGATCTTTGGCGTCGAAGTCTTCATTTATTTGGGATATCGTGAGATTTGAATCCCCGCGCACCTCCGGGCGTTGTGTGCCCATGGATGTAGCCATCCGAAGACCGTGCAATAAGTCCTCGCATTCGACTGCATTGTTGGAGTCTATGTATAATATTTGGAGTACGTACTGGACTGTGTCTCCAGTGGGGGATGTTAAGACGACACCCTCTCCTAAGCCGGCCAGCATTTTAGAGCCATCGAAGTGCATGATCCAGTTAGAGTATGTACCGTACTCTTTAGGGAGTTCGACCTCTGTCCATTTGGCGATGAAGTCAGCCAATACTTGGGATTTAATGGCTCGGCGTGGTTTGTATGTTATGTCGAATGGCAGGAGCTCAATGGCCCACTTGGCAATCCGGCCTGTAGCATCGCGGTTGTTTATTATGTCATTGAGTGGTACTTCGGAAGCCATGGTGATCGAGCACTCTTGGAAGTAGTGTCATAGCTTCCGGGATGCCATGAAGACCGCATATGCTATCTTTTGGTAATGAGGGTACCGGGATTTGCATGGTGTGAGGATAGTGGATATGTAGTATACCGGTTTCTGAAGTGAGAACTTGTGACTGTCCTCCTTTCGCTCAACAACGAGCACTGCACTCACCGCCTGGTGTGTTGCAGAGATGTATAATAACATCAGTTCACCGACGTTCGGCGCGGCCAGGATTGGGTTGCTCGCTAAAAGAGCCTTTATTTCTTCCAGTCCGGCCGTTGCCGCATCCGTCCACTCGAATTGGTCGGTGCATCGGAGAAGGCAATAAAGTTGCAATGCTTTTTCTCCTAGTCTGGAGATAAAGTGGTTTAAAGCTGCCACGCATCTGGCTAGTTTTTGGACCTGTTTAAGGTCTGTTGGTGTAGCCAATTGTGAAAAAGCTCAGATTTTGGCTGGATTTGCCTCAATTCCTCTATTCGAAACGATGAAGCCCAGCAGTTTTCCAGTGGGAATACTGAAAACACACTTTTCCAGATTGAGCTTGATGTCATATGTCCGGAGGTTGTCGAATGTGAGACACAGGTCGTCTATTAATGACTCAACGTGTTTAGTCTTGATGACGATGTCGTCCACATATGCTTCAACTGTGTTGCCAATTTGTTTTTCCCGGCATGTTTGAATCATGCGTTGGTAGGTGGCGCCAGTGTTCTTAAGCCCGAAGGGCATAGTGTTGGAACAGAAAGGCCCGTATGGGGTAATGAATGCCGTTGCGGCTTGATCGAACTCATTTTGATTTGATGGTATCTGGAGTATGCGTCGAGGAAACATAGTGAGTCATGTCCTGCAGTGGCGTCAATAATCTGATCGATGCGGGGGAGGGGGAAGGATCCTTATGGCAGGCCTTGTTGAGGTCTTTGAAATCGACGCATAGGCGCCATGATTTATCCTTCTTAGGCACCATCACCAGGTTTGCTAGCTAGTACGTGTGTTTTATTTCTCGGATGAATCCGGCCTCGATTAACTTGGCTAGCTCCTCTCCCATACCTTGTCGTCTGGGTTTGAAAAAGCGCCACAACGTTTGCTTGATCGGCTTATATCCCTTCAATATATTGAGGCTATGTTCGGCCAACCTGCGTGGGATTCCTGGCATATCAGAAGGGTGCCAGGTGAATATGTCCCAGTTCTCGCGCAGGAACGCTCGTGGTGCAGCGTCAACCGTTGGGTCCAGCTATGCCCCGACGGAAGCTGTCTTCTTAGGGTCCATCGGGTGGACTTGAAATTTGACTATTTCATCTGCTGTTTTAAAGCATGTGGATTTGGGCCCCTTATCAAGGATTACGTCGTCCATGTCCACCGTAGAGCATAGTGCGGTTAACTCTTCGGCCGCGACGGCCACGGACAGTGCCTCAAGAGTCAGGGATGCAGTTTTGTTTTCAGCGCGGAGGGCTTGATGTCTACTACACAACCTTCTTATTGTAGACGTTGTTGGGCCTGCAAGTGCACAGGTTTGTAGGACAGTAGCAAATTTCCCTCAAGTGGATGACCTAAGGTTTATCAATCCGCGAGAGGCGTAGGAGGAAGATGGTCTCTCTCAAACAACCCTGCAACCAAATAACAAAAAGTATCTTGTGTCCCCAACACACCCAATACAACGGTAAATTGTATAGGTGCACTAGTTCGGCGAAGAGATGGTGATACAAGTGCAATATGGATGGTAGATATGGGTTTTTGTAATCTGAAAATATAAAAACAGCAAGGTAGCGAGCGGTAAAAGTGAGCGTAAACGGTATTGCAATGATAGGAAACAAGGCCTAGGGTTCATACTTTCACTAGTGTAAGTTCTCTCAACAATAATAACATAGATAGATCATATGACAAGCCCTCAACATGCGACAAAGAGTCACTCCAAAGCCACTAATAGCGGAGAACAAACGTAAAGATTATGGTCGGGTACGAAACCACCACAAAGCTATTCTTTCGGATCAATCTATAAAAGAGTTCGTACTAGAATAACACCTTAAGATACAAATCAACCAAAACCCTAATGTCACCTAGATACTCCATTGTCACCTCAAGTATCCATGGGTATGATTATACGATATGCATCACACAATCTCAGATTTATCCAACCAACATAAAAGTACTTCAAAGAGTGCCCCAAAGTTTCTACCGGAGAATCAAGAACGTGTGCCAACCCCTATGCATAGGTTCCCAATGTCACGAAACATGCAAGTTGATCACCAAGACATACATCAAGTGTTCTCATAAAGACTCAATCCGATAAGATAACTTCAAAGGGGAAACTCAATTCATCACAAGAGAGTAGAGGGGGAGAAACATCATAAGATCCAACTACAATAGCAAAGCTCGGGATACATCAAGATCGTGCCATAGAGGGAACACGAGAGAGAACACGAGAGAGAGAGGGAGAGAGATCAAACACATAGCTACTTGTACATACCCTCAACCCCGAGGGTGAACTACTCCCTCCTCGTCATGGATAGCGCCGGGATGATGAAGATGGCCACCGGAGATGGATCCCCCTCCGGCAGGGTACCGGAAAGGGGTCCCGATTGGTTTTTCGTGGCTCCGGAGGCCTGCGGCGGCGGAACTCCCGATCTAGGTTATGTTCTGGAAGTTTTAGGGTGCGTAGGTATATATGGGTGAAAGGAGTACGTCGGTGGAGCTACGGGGGCCCCACGAGGCAGGGGGACGGCGCGCCCCCCACCATCGTGAGCACCTCCCGTATCTTCTGACGTGGAGTCCAAGTCCATCAGGTGGGTTTCCTTCCAAAAATAACTTCTCCAGTTGATTTCGTTCCGTTTTGACTCCGTCTGATATTCCTTTTCCTCGAAATACTGAAATAGGCATAAAACAACAAATCTGGGCCGGGCCTCCGGTTAATAGGGTAGTCCCAAAAATAATATAAAAGTGGAAAATAAAGCCCAATATAGTCCAAAACAGTAGATAAAGTAGCATGGAGCAATAAAAAATTATAGATACGTTGGAGACGTATCAGGGCTATGTCCGGATCACTAGTGAGAGTGATAATACCATTGGGCCCGGGCATCTTGAGCTTCATATACCCGTAATGAGGTACAACTTCAAAGCGTGTGAATGCATCTCGCCCCAACAGGGCATGATATCCACTATTTAAAGAGGCCACTTGGAAGGTTATCTCTTCGGGCCGATATTTCTCTGGCGTGCCGAATACCACGTCGAGTGTAATTTTCCCCGCGCAACACTCCTCCCGACTGGGAATGATTCCCCTGAAGGTCATATTACTTTGCTCGATGTGGCTCTTGTCTATTTCCATTTTATTTACTGTGTCCTCGTAGATGAGGTTTAGTCCGCTGCCGCCGTCCATGAGCACTTTAGTGAGCCGAAAGCCATCCACAATTGGATTGAGGACCAAGGTGGCTAGTGCCCGTGAAGGAAATATGCCCTAGAGGCAATAATAAAGCTGTTATTTATATTTCCTTATATCATGATAAATGTTTATTATTCATGCTAGAATTGTATTAATCGGAAACTTAGTACATGTGTGAATACATAGACAAACAGAATGTCACTAGTTTGCCTCTACTTGACTAGCTTGTTGAATCAATGATGGTTATGTTTCCTAACCATAGACATGAGTTGTCATTTGATTAATGGGATCACATCATTAGAGAATGATATGATTGACTTGACCCATCCGTTAGCTTAAGCACGATGATCGTTTAGTTTGTTGCTATTGCTTTCTCCATAACTATACATGTTCCTATGACTGTGAGATCATGCAACTCCCGAATACCAGAGGAACACTTTGTGTGCTACCAAATGTCACAACGTAACTGGGTGATTATAAAGGTGCTCTACAGGTGTCTCTGATGGTGTTTGTTGAGTTGGCATGGATAAAGATTAGGATTTGTCACTCCGATTGTCGGAGAGGTATCTCTGGGCCCTCTCGGTAATGTACATCACTATAAGCCTTGCAAGCAATGTAGCTAATGAGTTAGTTACGTGATGTAGCATTACATAATGAGTAAAGAGACCTGCTAGTAACGAGATTGAACTAGGTATTGAGATACCGACGATCAAATCTCAGGCAAGTAACATACCGATGACAAAGGGAACAACGTATATCGTTATGCGATTTGACCGATAAAGATCTTCATAGAATATGTAGGAACCAATATGAGCATCCAGGTTCCGCTATTGGTTATTGACCGGAGACATGTCCCCATCATGTCTACATAGTTCTCGAACCCGTAGGGTCCGCACGCTTAACGTTTGGTGGCGATCGGTATTACGTGTCGGCGTTCTGGGAACGGGGGTTCCCAAACTTGCCTGCCTGTGGCCCACGGCGTGGCTCTACGAGCGGGCCCGTGCGGCCCATCTTCACCAGCAAGGATTCAAGACCCTCGTGAGGGGCCAAGCCTTATGAGGCAGACAACGTAAGACCTCCTCGGGAGGGACCTCACCAGGCCGGCTCGTGAGGGGCGGAGAGATAGAGGCAAGGCAAACCCTCACGAGGTTCCAATGACGTGAGCCATGACGATCGAGACCAGGTGGGCGTCAGCGCACAGTGTCCTTGTTTCCTCTTTGGTGCTGAGGAGGCAAGCGCAGGCGAGGAGTATGAGGTGTCAAGCAAAGGTTTCCATATTAGTGCAACGAGACCAAGACCAGTAGGACAGCAAGACGGAGGTCACCATGGATCCCAAGACGGCGTCACCACCAGAGCCTTTGGCGGGTGAAAACTACTTTTGTCAGGATAAGCTGTACTGGCTATACCCTTTCAAATTGGCCGTTGTTGGCTCCCTTCCCACTCAATATTTGGGAAGAGGACCAGTGCCTCTATAAATAGGACTAGCCACCACCATAGCAGGGAGGGAGATCACATCGGATCTGGAAATGAGCCTTAGCCATCTCACCTTGGACTTCCAACCCATCCTCACACCCACCAAGCACAAGAACACCTCTCCTCAGGAGACTGTTATTCCCCTTGTACTGTTCATCCTCGGCCCAAGAGGCAATCCACCACCACCACACTGGAGTAGGGTATTACACCACAACGGTGGCCCGAACCAGTATAAATCTTGTGTCTCATGTGTTTTGAATTAGTGCGCCTAGCCTAGAGATCGCGAAGTGTTTGAGGGCATGATCAGTGAGGGAGAGATATTCGCGTGCACCCCAGTGTTCGAACCTTGAGGGTTTTGCCGGAACCCAAAATCTAACATTTGGCGCGCCAGGTAGGGGTGCGTCGGAGCTTTCCCTCCGTCGGTCTGCACTCCACCATCTTCGCGCCCGCTCCCCATGGTTGGCGCAGCTTTTCCGACTGGATCTGCGGGCGCGCATGGCGGCGCCTGGGGGCTCCGGCCCTTGCTCCGCCCTGCGATGGGTGCTATGGCCGCCCAAGTTCAGGACGGAGATGCCTTCCCGTTACGATGGTGCGGCGGATCCGACGGCCTTCCTGCTGGCATACGAGGAGGCCAGTCTGGAGGTCGGGGGCGATGACAAGATCATGGCCAACTGGTTCCCAATGGCCCTCGCTGGCATGACACGCGCCTGGCTCCTCCATCTGTCGGAATCGTCTGTGGCCACCTGGCAGGAGCTACGCGACCTCTTCATCACGCGCTTTGGGGAACAGGCGGCCCCCATCATTGCAGCTCTTCTTGGTGGCTCACAGGCACCACCCTCAGGCTGTCACGTCAAGCCATTCTTCTGCCAGATCGGGGCAGCCTCCACGCGGCAGGGGGCTCCCCGGGGTGGGCGGCGCCAAAGGCCGACCTGATCTTCGACTTAGGAGATCACCCGGTCAACACTATCGGTTCGGGCGTGCTTCCGATGCTCTGCACGCCGACCATCTGCGGGGTAGCCGTCACCAAGACCCTCATCGACGGCGGCGCCGGCCTCAACATGCTCTCTGTGGAGGCCTTCAGTCTCCTCCATGTACCACTTGAGCGGCTCCGCCCCAGTTGGCCCTTCTCCGGAGTCGGTGGCGGCTCCTCCAACCCCCTGTGGCAGATCCATCTTCCCGTGACCTTCGGCACGCGCACTAACTACCGCACCGAGCTAATCGACTTCGACATCGCCCACATCAGTCTGCCGTACAACACCATCCTCAGGTACCCGGCGCTGGCCCAGTTCATGGCGGCAACTCACCCTGCTTACAACCTCATGAAGATGCCAGGAAGCGAGGGCGTCCTCACTATGACCGGAGATACCAAGGAAGTTGTGGCGGACCTCAGGCTAGCCTTCAGGGCCACGACAGTAGCTTGCCCGACCGACAAGGCCGGGCCCAGGGTCAAGGGGGCTGCACCGACCAAGAAGAAGCAGTTGTTTACCCAAGACAAGGCTGAAACCAAGCAGGTGCTAGTCGATGAAGATGGGTCCTCAGGAGCCACCTTCATCATAGGCGCCGACCTTGCCCCCGATCAAGAAAAGGAGTTGGTGGACTTCCTGTGAGCGAACAAGGAAGTATTCGCCTGGGAGCCCAAGAAGCTAGTTGGGGTACCGAGAGGAGTAATTGAACATCATCTGAGGGTGTGCCCCAATGTGCGCCCTGTGAAGCAGAAGGCGAGGCGAAAATCCATGGAGAAGCAGCCTTTCATCGTTCAAGAAACCCGCAAGCTGGAGGTAGCAGGTGTCATTTGCGAGGTCCGGTACCCGGAGTGGTTGGCAAACCCAGTCATTGTGCCAAAGAAAGGAGGAAAGGAACACATGTGTGTAGACTTCACCAACCTCAACAAGGCCTGCCCTCAAGACCCATTCCCGCTGCCGCGCATCGACCAGATTGTCGACTCCATCGCGGAGTGTGACCTGCTATGCTTCCTGGATGCGTTTTCAGGATACCACCAGAACAAGATGGCAGTGGAAGATGTGGAGAAGACAGCTTTCTGAACCCCATGTGGGGTATACTGCTACACTTGCATGCCATTCGGACTACGCAACGCGGGACCACCTTCCAGCAGTTGATGCACATTGCCTTGGGGCGGCAGCTCGGAAGGAACGTTGAGGCCTACGTCGATGACATTGTGGTAAAGTCTCGGGAGGCGAGAACTTTGATTCAGGACCTGGAGGAGACCTTCGCGAGCCTGCACCAGGTGAAACTGCGGCTCAATCCGGAGAAGTGTGTGTTTGGTGTCCCTTCAGACAAGCTGCTGGGTTTCCTCGTCTCTCACAGGGGGATCGAGGCCAACCTGGAGAAGGTCAAGGCGATCGAAGACATGAGCCTGCCACAAACCCTCAAGGAGATGCAGAAGCTTGCAGGTTGCGTGACTTCGCTGGGGCGTTTCATCTCCAAGCTGGGGGAGCGAGCCTTGCCATTCTTCAAGTTGATGAAGATGAAGGTCCCATTCGAGTGGACTCCGGAGGCCGACCAAGCATTTCAAAATCTCAAGAGATACCTGACCAGCCCGCCAGTGATGGTGGTGCCTCGACCCCTCGAGCCCTTGGTGCTCTACTTATCTGCCACACCCCACTCCGTCAGCGCAGCGTTGGTGGCTCTCGGAGAAGAGCGCCAGGCCAAGGGCCCGTCAAGTGAAGCCCCCAGGCTGGACAAGGCAGCGCGGCACCAAGGTGATGCCCCTGATGCAGCGGCGGCTTTGGCAGGCTGCCCATCTCCTGAAGCCGAAGACCCCAAAGAGGCACCTCAACCCGCGGGAGCCAAGGGCTCGGACAGCTCACCCGCCCTTGTCGAGCACTCGGTATATTTCGTTAGCACAGTGTTGCGGGACGCGAGGGAACGATACCCCATGCCTCAGAAGATCTTACTCGTGCTCCTGGTAGCCTCGCGTAAGCTGCACCACTACTTCCAGGGTCATCCCATCAAGGTCATCTCGGCTTACCCGCTGGAGAGAGTGCTCAGGAGCACCAATGCTGTCAGGCGAGTCGCTGAATGGAACATCGAGCTGCAAGCGTTTGACTTGGAGTTCAGCACGACCAGGGTCATCAAGGGGGCTGCGCTTGCAGACTTTGTGGCAGAGTGGACCGACACCCTGGAGCTCGAAGCAGGCGAGGACCAATCCCTATCTCCAAGGAGCGAAGTGCCAGGCGGCTGGGTCATGTACTTCCACGACGCATTCTCACGCCAGGGCGCGGGGGCTGGAGCGGTGCTTATCTCACCCACCTAGGACAAGCTCTACTACGTTGTGCAGCTCTGCTTCCAGCAAGGCGAGAAGGTCTCCAACAACATAGCAGACTACAAGGGCCTCATAGCTGGCCTCAGGGCTGCATCAGCCCTGGGGGTGAGGTGTCTCACCATCAAGGGCGACTCACAGCTCCTCGTCAACTTTTCCAACAAAGTATATGAGCCGAAGGACGAACACATGGAGGCATATCTTGCGGAGGTGCGCAAGATGGAGAAGCAGTTCTCGGGTCTGGAGTTGCAGCATGTGCCCCGTGTCACCAACAAGGAAGCCGACGACATTGCCAGGAGGGCATCCAAGAGGCTACCCCAAGAGCCTGGCGTCTTTGAGGAGCGACTCTTCAGGCCTTCGGCAACACCGCCGCTCTCAAGAATAGCGCTGCCTCGGGAGGAGCTCCCTCAACCACCTGCCTCAGGAGCCCCAGCCTGCGGCCTGACTCCGGGAGCGCGCTTCCTCTTGGTGCTCGAACCTCAGGAGGGGTGCTGGACCAAGGAATTCAAGGAATACCTGACGCAAGGGACGCTGCCGGAAGAGGAGGAGGACATGGAGCGTGTGGCTCGACAAGCCACGGCGTACTGCATCCGAGACAGTGAGTTATACAGGAAGTGGCCAAATGACGTTTCCTTGCGTTGCATCTCCAGGGAGCAAGGAAGAGAGCTGTTGGACGACATACATGGAGGGGACTACGGGCACCACTCATCGTTACGAACCCTCGTCGGCAAGGTGTTTCATAGTGGATTCTACTGGCCCACGGCGCTCAACGACACGGCTGAGTTGGTGAGGTCCTGCGAGGCCTGCCAGTTCCACGCCAAGCAGATTCATCAGCCGGCTCAGGGCCTCCAAACCATCCCACTCTCATGGTCGTTTGCGGTCTCGGGGCTGGATATCTTGGGCACGTTCCCTCGGGCGCCAGGGGTATATCGCTACCTCTACGTCGCCATCGACAAGTTCACCAAGTGGGCGGAGGTAGAAGCTGCCCGCACCATCCCAGTTGGCTCCGCGGTCAAGTTCATCAAGGGTCTCGTGAGCCGTTTCGGGGTCCCCAACCGCATCATCACCGATAATGGCTCACAGTTCACTAGTAATCTCTTCAAGACATATTGTGCTAACCTTGGAACGCAGATCTGCTACACGTCGGTGGCGCACCCCAGGAGCAACGACCAGGCTGAACGCGCCAACGCGGAGGTCCTGAGAGGCCTCAAGACTAGGACCTTCAAGAAGAAGCTCGAGGCCTGCGGCAGGGGCTGGCACAACGAGCTCTAGTCCGTGTTGTGGTCCATCCGCACCACCGCCACCAAGCCAACGGGCGAGACCCCGTTCTTCCTCGTCTACGGAGCAGAAGCAATTCTCCCTCGCGAGGTCAGACATCGCTCCGCATGGGTCCTGGCGTTCCACGAAATGCAGCAGGATGCCAGGCGGGGGATGGACCTCATGCTGGGAGAGGAATGCCGCTGTGAAGCCGCACTACGGGTGGCAAGATACCAGCAGGCGCTGCAGCGGTACCACTGCTGCAGCGTCCGCTCCAGGACGCTCGAGGTGGGTGACCTCGTCTTGAGGCGGGTGCTCTCCAGGGAAGTGTTGCACAAGCTCTCACCCATGTGGGAGGGCCCATTCAAGGTCGTCCATGTCTCCAGGCCTGGCTCTGCGCGCCTGGAGACGCAGGACGGGGTACCCATCCAGAATGCCTGGAACATCCAACACCTCCCGAAGTTCTACCCATGAAGAAAGGCCCAGTGCCTGTGAAGAAAGGCCCAGCGCCTGTGAAGAAGGCCCAACGCCTGTGAAGAAAGGCCCAGCGCCTGTGAAGAAACGCCCAGTGCCTGTGAAGCAAGGCCCAGTGCCTGTGAAGGTCTCCTCTTGTGACACTCTCACGTAATAATGAGTGGGGTTGTACATGCCCCGGAGGTCTCAAGAGTGCCGCCCTTGGGCCTCGGGGGCTGCCTCCCACGTCCTAGTGGTAGCACTTAGCTCCGTGCTGGTGAGAAGACATGAAGACTAGACTAGGTGTCGGACGCGGCTTTTCATTTGCTTTCCGAAGTTGGCTCGCTCCTCTTTAATTGAATTTTCTTTCCGGTATCTCTTGCTGGTCTCGTCCTGTCGCCTTCTGCCTCTGTTTTTGCCTTTGTTTCTCTGGTCGACCCGTACTCTCGCTCAAGACCCTCACGAGGGGGCTGAGGCACCCTCGTGAGCTTCCTTCTTCTGTTTTTTCGCAAGGTTTCGTCGTTCGAGCCCGCAAGCTGGCGCACCTCTCTCAATCCGTGCCCCTCGGGTACCGTGATACAAAGCCTAGGCCAGGGCCAACGGCGCCGGTGACCAGGGCTTGGATCTCCTGACAATTTTTTGCAGTTCCTCCTTACCAGGTACAGAGAAGCGCGCGCCTTGCGAGGCGGAAACCGCTCCAAGCGCGTCAAGCTAAGTTTTTCTTACGTACCTATATAAAACATGAATGATGCAACACGTCGCGGGAATGGTAAGCACATCATAGCAATTTGGAAATCATAGTTGTTGCGCGCCCCTACGGGGCCCCATACTTGTCTCTTTCAATGCAGGAAGGAAAAGAAGAATAAAACAAATGCGGTGCGTGCCCTGCAGCGATCCGTGAGGGCGGGCTCTTGGCACCCTCCCGAGCTCACCCAGACCCCTCCTCGCGCTTCACGGAGGCACGGTGACGAGACAACCCACTGCCACCTTCGAAGCGGGCGCAACAGCTAGTCAAAACCACCGCTGCTGGAGCTGTCGCCGGAGGAAGAGCCGCCGTAGCTGGACGAGACGTGGTCGGCCCCAAGGGCGGGTTCGCCCTCGCCCTCGTCACGACCATCGCCAAGGCTGAGCACCTCCTCGCCGTCGTTGACCTCGGGGCAGCACCCGGCGCGGCGACCATCTTCCCCAAACACCCTCACATAGAGGGTCGCGTCACCGTCGTACTTGAAATGGAGGGTGCACCACCTGCCCAGGCTGCGCACGCGGGCAAACATCTGCTAGTCACGGGCCAGGGCTATGTTGCCCGTGACGGAGACCTCAACCGCGACCCAGGAAGCCCTACTGCAGCAGCCGTCCGCCTGTAGCCAGAGCCCGCCTGGACCTGAGGCCGGCAACTCGTCGGCGAAGAAGCATGGGAGCTGAAGCCAGTTGCCGGCCGGATTCTCCGACCAGACGACGAACTCCGGCAGTGAAGGAAATATGCCCTAGAGGCAATAATAAAGTGATTATTTATTTCCTTATATCATGATAAATGTTTATTATTCATGCTAGAATTGTATTAACTGGAAACATAATACATGTGTGAATACATAGACAAACAGAGTGTCACTAGTATGCCTCTACTTGACTAGCTCATTAATCAAAGATGGTTATGTTTCCTAACCATGAACAAAGAGTTGTTATTTGATTAACGAGATCACATCATTAGTTGAATGATCTGATTGACATGACCCATTCCATTAGCATAGCACCCGATCGTTTAGTATGTTGCTATTGCTTTTATCCATGACTTATACATGTTCCTTTAACTATGAGATTATGCAACTACCGTTTACCGTAGGAACACTTTGTGTGCTACCAAACGTCACAACGCAACTGGGTGATTATAAAGGTGCTCTACAGGTGTCTCCGAAGGTACATGTTGGGTTGGCGTATTTCGAGATTAGGATTTGTCACTCCGATTGTCGGAGAGGTATCTCTGGGCCCTCTCGGTAATGCACATCACATAAGCCTTGCAAGCATTGCAACTAATGTGTTAGTTGTGAGATGATGTATTACGGAACGAGTAAAGAGACTTGCCGGTAACAAGATTGAACTAGGTATTGGATACCGACGATCGGATCTCGGGTAAGTAACATACCGATGACAAAGGGAACAACGTATGTTGTTATGCGGTCTGACCGATAAAGATCTTCGTAGAATATGTAGGAGCCAATATGGGCATCCAGGTCCCGCTATTGGTTATTGACCAGAGACGTGTCTCGGTCATGTCTACATTGTTCTCGAACCATAGGGTCCGCACGCTTAACGTTACGATGACAGTTATTATGAGTTTATGCATTTTGATGTACCAAAGGAGTTTGGAGCCCCGGATGTGATCACGGACGTGACGAGGAGTCTCGAAATGGTCGAGACGTAAAGAATTATATATTGGAAGCCTATGTTTGGACATCGGATGCATTCCAGGTGAAATCAGGATTTTACCGGAATACCGGGAGGGTTACCGGAACCCCCCGGGAGCATAATGGGCCAACATGGGCCTTGGAGGAGAGGTGAGAGGGATGCCCCATGGGCTGTGCGCCTCCCCCCTTCCCCTAGTCCTATTAGGACTAGGAGAGGTGGGCGCCCCCCTCTCTCTCTCTCTCCCCCTTGGAGAATCCTAGTCCAACTAGGATTGGGGGGGGGGGAATCCTACTCCCAGAGGGAGTAGGACTCTTCTGGCGCGCCTGGCTTGGCCGGCCAGCCCCTCCCCCTTGGCTCCTTTATATACGGGGGCAGGGGGCACCCCAAAGACACACAAGTTGATCTACGGATCGTTCCTTAGCCGTGTGCGGTGCCCCCTTCCACCAAATTCCATCTCGGTCATATCGTTGCAGTGCTTAGGCGAAGCCCTGCGCCGGTAACACATCAAGATCGTCACCACGCCGTCGTGCTGACGGAACTCTTCCCCGACGCTTTGCTGGATCGGAGCCCGGGGATCGTCATCGAGCTGAACGTGTGCCAAGAACTCGGAGGTGCCGGAGTAACGGTGCTGTGATCGGTTGGATCGCGAGGAGAACGTACGACTACTTCCTCTACGTTGTGTCAACGCTTCTGCTTCGGTCTACGAGGGTACGTAGACAACACTCTCCCCTCTCGTTGCTATGCATCACCATGATCTTGCGTGTGCGTAGGAATTTTTTTGAAATTACTACGTTCCCCAACAGTGGCATCCGAGCCTAGGTTTTTATGGTTTGATGTTATTTGCACGAGTAGAACACAAGTGAGTTGTGGACGATACAAGTCATACTGCCTACCAGCATGTCATACTTTGGTTCAGCGGTATTGTTGGACGAGACGATCCGGACCAACCTTACGCGTACTCTTACGCGAGACCGGTTCCCTCGACGTGCTTTGCACATAGATGGCTTGCGGAAGACTGTCTCTCCAACTTTAGTTGAACCGAGTGTGGCCACGGCCGGTCCTTGAGAAGGTTAAAACGGAGTCTATTTGACAAACTATCGTTGTGGTTTTGATGCGTAGGTAAGATGAGTTCTTGCTTAAGCCCGTAGCAGCCACGTAAAACTTGCAACAACAAAGTAGAGGACGTCTAACTTGTTTTTGCAGGGCATGTTGTGATGTGATATGGTCAAGACATGATGCTAAATTTTATTGTATGAGATGATCATGTTTTGTAACCGAGTTATCGGCAACTGGCAGGAGCCATATGGTTGTCGCTTTATTGTATGCAATGCAATCGCGATGTAATGCTTTACTTTATTACTAAGCGGTAGTGATAGTCGTGGAAGCATAAGATTGGCGAGACGACAACGATGCTGCGATGAAGATCAAGGTGTCGCGCCGGTGACGATGGTGATCATGACGGTGCTTCGAAGATGGAGATCACAAGCACGAGATGATGATGGCCATATCATATCACTTATATTGATTGCATGTGATGTTTATCTTTTATGCATCTTATCTTGCTTTGATTGAAGGTAGCATTATAAGATGATCTCTCACTAATTATCAAGAAGTGTTCTCCCTGAGTATGCACCGTTGCGAAAGTTCTTCGTGCTGAGACACCACGTGATGATCGGGTGTGATAGGCTCTACGTTCAAATACAACGGGTGCAAAACAGTTGCACACGCGGAATACTCAGGTTTAACTTGACGAGCCTAGCATATAACAGATATGGCCTCGGAACACGGAGACCGAAAGGTCGAGCGTGAATCATATAGTAGATATGATCAACATAGTGATGTTCACCATTGAAACTACTCCATCTCACGTGATGATCGGACATGGTTTAGTTGATTTGGATCACGTGATCACTTAGAGGATTAGAGGGATGTCTATCTAAGTGGGAGTTCTTAAGTAATATGATTAATTGAACTTAAATTTATCATGAACTTAGTCCTGGTAGTATTAGCATATCTATGTTGTAGATCAATAGCTCGCGTTGTTGCTTCCCTATGTTTATTTTGATATGTTCCTAGAGAAAATTGTGTTGAAAAATATTAGTAGCAATGATGCGGATTGGATCCGTGATCTAAGGTTTATCCTCATTGCTGCACAGAAGAATTATGTCCTTGATGCACCGCTAGGTGACGGACCTATTGCAGGAGAAGATGCAGACATTATGAACGTTTTGCTAGCTCAATATGATGACTACTTAATAGTTTAGTGCACCATGCTTAACTGCTTAGAATCGGGACTTCAAAGACGTTTTGAACGTCATGGAGCATATGAGATGTTCTAGGAGTTGAAGTTAATATTTCAAGCAAATACCCGAGTTGAGAGATATGAAGTCTCCAACAAGTTCTATAGCTAAAAGATGGAGGAGAATCGCTCAACTAGTGAGCATGTGCTCAGATTGTCTGGGTACTACAATCGCTTGAATCAAGTGGGAGTTAATCTTCCAGATAAGATAGTGATTGACAGAATTCTCTAGTCACCATCACCAAGTTAGTAGAACTTCGTGATGAACTATAATATGCAAGGGATAACGGAAAATATTCCCAAGCTCTTCGCGATGCTAAAATCAGCGAAGGTAGAAATCAAAGAAAAACATCAAGTGTTGATGATTGACAAGATCACTAGTTTCAAAAAGGGCAAAAGGAAAGAAGGGGAACTTCAAGAAGAACGACAAGCAAGTTGCTGCTCAAGTAAAAAAGCCCAAGTCTGGTCCTAAGCCTGAGACTAAGTGCTTCTACTGCAAAGGGACTGGTCATTGGAAGCGGAACTACCCCAAGTGATTGGTGGATAAGAAGGATGGCAAAGTGAACATAAGTATATTTGATATACATGTTATTGATGTGTACTTTACTAGTGTTCATAGCAACCCCTCAGTATTTGGTACTAGTTCAAGTTGCTAAGATTAGTAACTCGAAACGGGAGTTGCAGAATGAACAAAGACTAGTTAAAGGGCAAGGTGACGATGTGTGTTGGAAGTGGTTCCAAGATTGATATGATCATCATCACACACTCCCTATACTTTCGGGATTAGTGTTGAAACTAAATAAGTGTTATTTGGTGTTTGCGTTGAGCATGAATATGATTTGATCATGTTAATTGCAATACGGTTATTCATTTAAGTAAGAGAATAAATTGTTGTTCTGTTTACATGAATAAAACCTTCTATGGTTATACACACCAACGAAATGGTTTGTTGGATCTCGATCATAGTGATACACATATTCATAATATTGAAGCCAAAAGATGCAAAGTTAATAATGATAGTGCAACTTATTTGTGGCATTGCAGTTTAGGTCATATTGGTGTAAAGCGCATGAAGAAACACCATGCTGATGGGATTTTGGAATCACTTGATGCTTGCGAACCATGCCTCTTGGGCAAGATGACTAAAACGCCGTTCTCCGGAACAATGGAGCAAGCAACAGATTTGTTGGAAATCATACATACTGATGTATGTGGTCCGATGAATATTAAGGCTCGCGACAAGTATCATTATTTTCAGAACTTCACAGATGATTTAAGCAGATATGGGTATATCTACTTAATGAAACATAAGTCTGAAACGTTTGAAAAGTTCAAAGAATTTCAGAGTGAAGTGGATAATCATCGTAACAAGAAAATGAAAAGTTTCTACGATATGATCGCAGAGGTAAAATATTTGAGTTACGAGTTTTGGCCTTCAGTTAAAACCGTGTGGAATAATTTCACAAATCCATGCCACCTGGAACACCACAGCATAATGGTGTGTCCGAACGTCATAACCGTACTTTATTGGATATAGTACAATCTATGATGTTTCTTACCGATTTACCAATATCGTTTTGGGATCATGCATTAGAGACAGCTGCATTCACATTAAAAGGGGCACCATCTAAATCCGTTGAGACGACACCGTATGAACTATGGTTTAGCAATAAACCTAAGCTGTCGTTTCTTAAAGTTTGGGGCTGCGATGCTTATGTGAAAAAGCTTCAACCTGATAAGCTCGAACCCAAATCGGAGAAATGTGTCTTCATAGGATATCCAAAGGAAACTGTTGGATACACCTTCTATCACAGATCCGAAGGCAAGACTTTTTGTTGCTAAGTTCGGAAACTTTCTAGAGAAAGAGTTTCTTTCGAAAGAAGTGAGTGGGAGGAAAGTAGAAAACTTGACAAGGTAATTGTACCTTCTCCTTATTGGAAAGGAGTTCATCACAGAAATCTGTTCTTGTGACTACTACACCAATTAGTAAGGAAGCTAATGATGATGATCATGTAACTTCAAGATCAAGTTACTACCGAATCTCGTAAGTAAACCAGAGTGAGATCCGCACCAGAGTGGTACGGTAATCCTGTTCTGGAAGTCATGTTACTAGACCATGACGAACTTGCGAACTATGAGGAAGCGATGATGAGCCCAGATTCCGCGAAATGGTTTGAGGCCATGAAATCTGAGATATGATCCATGTATGAGAACAAAGTATGGACTTTGATGGATTTGCCCGATGATCGGCAAGCCATAGAAAATAAATGGATCTTCAAGAGGAAGACGGACACTGATAGTAGTGTTACTATCTACAAAGCTAGAATTGTCGAAAAAAAGGTTTTTCGACAAGTTCAAAGTATTGACTACGATGAGAGTTTCTCACTCGTATCTATGCTTAAGTCTGTCCGAATCATGTTAGCAATTGCCGCATTTTATGAAATCTGGCAAATGGATAAACAAAACTACATTCCTTAATGGATTTATTAAAGAAGAGTTGTATACGATGCAACTAGAAGGTTTTGTCGATCCTGAAGGTGTTAACAAAATATGCAAGCTCCAGCGATCCATCTAGGGACTGGTGCAAGCATCTCGGAGTTGGAATATACGCTTTGATAAGTTGATCAAAGCATATAGTTTTATACAGACTTGCGGTGAAGCCTGTATTTACAAGAAAGTGAGTGGGAGCACTACAACATTTCTGATAAGTATATGTAGATGACATATTATTGATCGGAAATAATGTAGAATTATTCTGTGAAGCATAAAGGAGTATTTGAAAGGAGTTTTTCGAAGAAGGACCTCGGGGAAGCTACTTACATATCGAGCATCAAGATCTATAGAGATAGATCAAGACACTTGATAAGTTTTTTCATTGAGTACATACCTTGACAAGATTTTGAAGTACTTCAAAATGGAACAGTCAAAGAAAGAGTTCTTTCCTGTGTTACAAGGTATGAAGTTGAGTAAAGACTAAAAACTCGACCACGGCAGAAGATAGAAAGAGAATGAAAGTCATTCCCTATGCTTTGGCCATAGGTTCTATAAAGTATGCCATGCTGTGTACCAGACCTATTGTATACCCTACCCTGAGATTGGCATGGGAGTACAATAGTGATCTAGGAGTAGATCACTGGACGGCGGTCAAAATTATCCTTAGTGGAATAAGGATATGTTTCTCGATTATGGAGGTGACAAAAAGGTTCGTCGTAAAGAGTTACGTCGATGCAAGTTTTGACACTGATCCAGATGACTCTAAGTCTCAATCTAGATACATATTAAAAGTGGGAGCAATTAGCTAAAGTAGCTCCGTGCAGAGCATTGTAGACATAGAAAATTGCAAAATACATAACGGATCTGAATGTAGCAGACCCGTTGACTAAGATTCTCACACAAGCAAAACATGATCACACCTTAGTACTCTTTGGGTGTTAATTACATAGCGATGTAAACTAGATTACTGAATCTAATAAACCCTTTGGGTGTCGGTCACATAGCGATGTGAACTATGGGTGTTAATCACATGATGATGTGAACTATTGATGTTAATCACATGGTGATGTGATCTAGATTATTGACTCTAGTGCAAGTGGGAGACTGAAGGAAATATGCCCTAGAGGCAATAATAAAGTGATTATTTATTTCCTTATATCATGATAAATGTTTATTATTCATGCTAGAATTGTATTAACTGGAAACATAATACATGTGTGAATACATAGACAAACAGAGTGTCACTAGTATGCCTCTACTTGACTAGCTCATTAATCAAAGATGGTTATGTTTCCTAACCATGAACAAAGAGTTGTTATTTGATTAACGAGATCACATCATTAGTTGAATGATCTGATTGACATGACCCATTCCATTAGCATAGCACCCGATCGTTTAGTATGTTGCTATTGCTTTTATCCATGACTTATACATGTTCCTTTAACTATGAGATTATGCAACTACCGTTTACCGTAGGAACACTTTGTGTGCTACCAAACGTCACAACGTAACTGGGTGATTATAAAGGTGCTCTACAGGTGTCTCCGAAGGTACATGTTGGGTTGGCGTATTTCGAGATTAGGATTTGTCACTCCGATTGTCGGAGAGGTATCTCTGGGCCCTCTCGGTAATGCACATCACATAAGCCTTGCAAGCATTGCAACTAATGTGTTAGTTGTGAGATGATGTATTACGGAACGAGTAAAGAGACTTGCCGGTAACAAGATTGAACTAGGTATTGGATACCGACGATCGGATCTCGGGTAAGTAACATACCGATGACAAAGGGAACAACGTATGTTGTTATGCGGTCTGACCGATAAAGATCTTCGTAGAATATGTAGGAGCCAATATGGGCATCCAGGTCCCGCTATTGGTTATTGACCGGAGACGTGTCTCGGTCATGTCTACATTGTTCTCGAACCGTAGGGTCCGCACGCTTAACGTTACGATGACAGTTATTATGAGTTTATGCATTTTGATGTACCGAAGGAGTTCGGAGTCCCGGATGTGATCACGGACGTGACGAGGAGTCTCGAAATGGTCGAGACATAAAGAATTATATATTGGAAGCCTATGTTTGGACATCGGATGCATTCCAGGTGAAATCAGGATTTTACCGGAATACCGGGAGGGTTACCGGAACCCCCCGGGAGCATAATGGGCCAACATGGGCCTTGGAGGAGAGGTGAGAGGGATGCCCCATGGGCTGCGCGCCTCCCCCCTTCCCCTAGTCCTATTAGGACTAGGAGAGGTGGGCGCCCCCTCTCTCTCTCTCTCCCCCTTGGAGAATCCTAGTCCAACTAGGATTGGGGGGGGGGGAATCCTACTCCCAGAGGGAGTAGGACTCTTCTGGCGCGCCTGGCTTGGCCGGCCAGCCCCTCCCCCTTGGCTCCTTTATATACGGGGGCAGGGGGCACCCCAAAGACACACAAGTTGATCTACGGATCGTTCCTTAGCCGTGTGCGGTGCCCCCTTCCACCAAATTCCACCTCGGTCATATCGTTGCAGTGCTTAGGCGAAGCCCTGCGCCGGTAACACATCAAGATCGTCACCACGCTGTTGTGCTGACGGAACTCTTCCCCGACGCTTTGCTGGATCGGAGCCCGGGGATCGTCATCGAGCTGAACGTGTGCCAAGAACTCGGAGGTGCCGGAGTAACAGTGCTGTGATCGGTTGGATCGCGAGGAGAACGTACGACTACTTCCTCTACGTTGTGTCAACGCTTCCGCTTCGGTCTACGAGGGTACGTAGACAACACTCTCCCCTCTCGTTGCTATGCATCACCATGATCTTGCGTGTGCGTAGGAAATTTTTTTAAATTACTATGTTCCCCAACAGGCAGCACCTCCGCCGAGTGGAAGCGCGGCCAGGGAGGTCGCGTGACCACGGCACGTCTCCCTTCGTCAACAGGACTGCCACGACCGGAGCGACCCCTGCCACACGAAGCGGCAACGTCGTGGCCGCGGGGGTCGCGGTGTGCTTGCGCGGACAGCCACGTCCACGCTTGGGCACCAGAGAGCCGGGCCCCTCGCGAGGGTCCTTCCCCTTCTCCGCGGCGGAAAACCTCCTCGACGGCACCATTGGTGTCGCTACCGACGATGGAGCAAAGGGGGAGAGGCGAGAGGAATGGGAAGAGATGGGCGAACGAGGGCTCCGCCCCCTTCCCCATTTATAGCAGGAGAAGGCCAACCAGCACCCCCCACGATCATAGGTAATGATGGTTTTTCCTTGCATGCGGCAAGGACTATTCAAGTCGGTCAGTTGGCAAGGCAGCATGGGGAAGCGGAGACGCCCACGTCCAATCAACCGCCACACGTCATCCAAGGCCGCAGGATGATGGGGCCCGCAGTGCACCGCGCTTGCCCTTTGGCGTCGCCTCGAAGCCAAGCCCGAGTGCACCTTCGGGGGGCTACTGTCGGTGTTCTGGGAATGGGGGTCCCCAGACTTGCCTGCCTGCGGCCCACGGCGTGGCTCTGCGAGCAGGCCCGTGCGGCCCATCTTCACCAGCAAGGATTCAAGACCCTCACGAGGGGCCAAGCCACTCGAGGCAGACAACGCAAGACCTCCTCCGGAGCGACCTCACTAGGCCGTCTCGCGAGGGGCGGAGAGATCAAGGCAAGGCAAACCCTCGCGAGGTTCCAATGACGTGAGCCATGACGATCGAGACCAGGTGGGCACCAGCGCGCGCAGTGCCCTTGTTTCCCCTTTGGTGCTAAGGAGGCAAGCGCATGCGAGGAGTACTGAGGCGTCAAGCAAAGGTTTCCATATCAGTGCAACGAGACCAAGACCAGTAGGACAACAAGACGGAGGTCACCGTGGAGCCCAAGACGGCGTCACCACCAGAGCCTTTGGCGGGCGAAGACTACTTTTGTTAGGATAAGCTGTATTGGCTGTCCCCTTTCAAATTGGTCGTTGTTGGCTCCCTTCCCACTCAACATTTGGGAAGAGGACCAGAGCCTCTATAAATAGGACTAGCCACCACCATAGCAGGGAGGGAGATCACATCGGATCTGGAACTGAGCCTTAGCCATCTCACCTTGGACTAGATCCAACCCATCCTCACGCTCACCAAGGACAAGAACACCTCTCCTCAGGAGGCTGTTCTTCCCCTTGTACTGTTCATCCTCGGCCCAAGAGGCAATCCACCACCACCACACTGGAGTAGGGTATTACACCACAACGGTGGCCCGAACCAGTATAAATCTTGTGTCTCGTGTGTTTTGAGTTCATGCGCCTAGCCTAGAGATCGCGAAGTATTTGAGGGCGTGATCAGTGAGGGAGTGATCTTCGCGCGCACCCTAGTGTTCGAACCTTGAGGGTTTTGTCGGAACCCGAAATCTGACATTACAAGTATATGTGTTTTGATGTATTTAAGGTATTTCGGAGTCTCGGATTTGACCACGAACATGACGAGGAGTCTCGAGATGGTCGAGACGTAAAGATCGATATATTGGAAGCCTATGTTTGGACATCGGAATGGTTCTGGGTGAAATCAGGAGTATACCGGAGCACCAGGAGGATACCGGAACCCCCCGGGAGGTGTTTGGGCCTTATTGGGACTTAGTGGAATAGAGGGAGAAGAAGCAAAGGAGGGAGCGCTCCCCCCAATCCCAATCCGAATTGGGAGGGGGCCGGCCCCCCTTTCCTTCCTTCTTCCTCCTCCTTCCTTCTCTCCAAAAACCAAACAAGGGAAGGGGGGAATCCTACTCCCGGTGGGAGTACGAATCCCTTGGGTGCGCCTAGAGAGGCCGACCCCTCCCCCTCCTCCACTCCTTTATATATGGGGGAAGGGGGCACCCCATGGACACACAAGTTGATCATTAATCTTTAGCCGTGTGCGGTGCCCCCCTCCACCTTAATCCACCTCGGTAATATCGTAGCAATGCTTAGGCGAAGCCCTATTCCGGTAGCAACATCATCACCTTCATCACGTCGTCATGCTGAAGAAGATCTCCCTCGAAGCTCTATCGGATCATGAGTTCGCGGGACGTCACCGAGCCGAATGTGTGCAGATCGCGGAGGTGTCGTATCTTCGGTACTAGATCGGTCGATCATGAAGACGTAAGACTACATCAACCGCATTTTCATAACGCTTCCGCTTACGGTCTACGAGGGTACGTAGACGATACTCTTCCCTATCGTTGCTATGCATCACCATGATCTTGCGTGTGCGTGGGATTTTTTTGAAATTACTACATTCCCCTACAGTGGCATCCGAGCTAGGTTTATGCGTAGATGTTATATGCACGAGTAGAACACAAAGGAGTTGTGGGCGTGGGTATATACATATTGCTTGCCGTCACTAGTTGATTCTTGATTCGGTGGCATTGTTGGATGAAGCGGCCCAGACCGACATTACGTGTACGCTTACGCGAGACTGGTTCTACCGACGTGCTTCGCACACAGGTGGCTAGTGGGTGTCTGTTTCTCCAGCTTTAGTTGAATCGGATTCAATGAACATGGTTCTTTCTGAAGATCAAAAAGCAATCACTATACCGCGTTGTGGTTTTTGATGTGTAGGTAAGAACGGTTCTTGCTCAGCCCGTAGCAGCCACGTAAAACTTGCAACAACAAAGTAGAGGACGTCTAACTTGTTTTTGCAGGGCATGTTGTGATGTGATATGGTCAAGACATGATGCTAAATTTAATTGTATGAGATGATCATGTATTGTAACACAGTTATCGGCAACTGGCAGGAGCCATATGGTTGTCGCTTTATTGTATGAAATGCAATCGCCATGTAATTGCTTTACTTTATCACTAAGCGGTAGCGATAGTCGTAGAAGCAATAGTTGGCGAGACGACAACGATTCTTCGATGGAGATCAAGGTGTCAAGCCGGTGATGATGGTGATCATGACGGTGCTTTGGAGATGGAGATCAAAGGCACAAGATGATGATGGCCATATCATATCACTTATATTGATTGCATGTGATGTTTATCCTTTATGCATCTTATTTTGCTTAGTTCGGCGGTAGCATTATAAGATGATATCTCACTAAATTTCAAGGTATAAGTGTTCTCCTTGAGTATGCATGGTTGCTATAGTTCGTCGTGCCGAGACACCACGTGATGATCGGGTGTGATAAGCTCTACGTTCACATACAACGGGTGCAAGCAAGTTTTGCACACGCGGAATACTCGGGTTAAACTTGACGAGCCTAGCATATGCAGATATGGCCTCGGAACACTGAGACCGAAAGGTCGAGTGTGAATCATATAGTAGATATGATCAACATAGTGATGTTCACCATTGAAAACTACTCCATCTCACGTGATGATCGGACATGGTTTAGTTGATATGGATCACGTGATCACTTAGATGATTAGAGAGATATCTATCTAAGTGGGAGTTCTTAAGTAATTTGATTAATTGAACTTTAATTTATCATGAACTTAGTACCTGATAGTATTTTGCATGTCTATGTTGTTGTACATAGATGGCCCATGTTGTTGTTCTGTTGAATTTTAATGCATTACTAGAGAAAGCTAAGTTGAAAGATGATGGTAGCAACTACACGGACTGGGTCCGTAACTTGACGATTATCCTCATTGCTGCACAGAAGAATTACGTCCTGGAAGCACCGCTAGGTGACAAACCCGCTGCAGGAGCAACGCCAGATGTTATGAACACCTAGCAGAGCAAAGCTGATGACTACTCGATTGTTCAGTGTGCCATGCTTTACGGCTTAGAACCGGGACTTCAATGACGTTTTGAATGTCATGGAGCATATGATATGTTCGAGGAGTTGAAGTTAATATTTCAAGCAAATACCCGGATTGAGAGATATGAAGTCCCCAATAAGTTCTACAGCTGCAAGATGGAGGAGAATAGTTCTGTCAGTGAACATATACTCAGAATGTTTGGGTACCACAACCACTTGACTCAACTAGGAGTTAATCTTCCTAATGATAGTGTCATTGACAGAGTTCTTCAATCACTGCCACCAAGCTACAAGAGCTTCGTGATGAACTATAATATGCAAGGGATGGATAAGACGATTCCTGAGCTTTTCGCAGCGCTAAAGGCTGCTAAGGTAGAAATCGAGAAGGAGCATCAAGTGTTGATGGTTAACAAGACCACCAGTTTCAAGAAAAAGGGTAAAGGGAAGAAGGGGAACTTCAAGAAGAATAGCAAGCCAATTGTTGCTCCAGTGAAGAAACCCAAGTCTGGACCTAAGCCTGAGACTGAGTGCTTCTACTTCAAAGGAACTGGTCACTGGAAGCGGAACTGCCCCACGTATTTGGCGGAGAAGAAGGATGTCAAAGTGAAAGGTATATTTGATATACATGTTATTCGTGTGTACCTTACTAATGCTCGCGTTAGTGCTTGGGTATTTGATACTGGTTCAGTTGCTAACATCTGCAACTCGAAACAGGGGCTACAGATTAAGCGAAGATTGGCTAAGGACGAGGTGAAGATGCGCGTGGAAAATGGTTCCAAAGTCGATGTGATCGTCGTCGGCACGCTACCTCTACATCTACCTTCGGGATTAGTTTTAGACCTGAATAATTGTTATTTGGTGCCAGCGTTGAGCATGAACATTATATCTGGATCTTGTTTGATGCGAGACAATTATTCATTTAAATCAGAGAATAATGGTTGTTCTATTTATATGAGTAATATCTTTTATGGTCATGCACCCTTGATGACTTGTCTATTTTTACTAAATCTTGATAGTAGTGATACACATGTTCATAGTATTGAAGCCAAAATATGCAGACTTGATAATGATAGTGCACCTTATTTGTGGCACTGCCGTTTAGGTCATATTGGTGTAAAGCGCATGAAGAAACTCCATCCTGATGGACTTCTGGAATCACTTGATTATGAATCACTTGGTACTTGCGAACCATGCCTCATGGGCAAGATGACTAAAACTCCGTTCTCCGGAACAATGGAGCGAGCAACAGAGTTATTGGAAATCATACATACTGCTGTATGTAGTCCAATGAACATTGAAGCTCGCGGCGGATATCATTATTTTCTCACCTTCACAGATGATTTAAGCAGATATGGGTATATCTACTTAATGAAACATAATTCTGAAACATTTGAGAAGTTCAAAGAATTTCAGAGCGAAGTGCAAAATCATGGTAACAAGAAAATCAAGTTTCTACGATCTGATCGTGGAGGTGAATATTTGATTTATGAGTTTGGACTTTATTTGAAACAATGCGGAATAGTTTTGCAACTGACGCCACCTGGAACACCACAGCGTAATGGTGTATCCGAACGTCAAAATCATACTTTACTAGATATGGTGCGATCTATGATGTCTCTCACTGATTTACAGCTACCGTTTTGGGGTTATGCTTTAGAGACAACTTCATTCACGTTAAATAGGGCACCATCTAAATCCGTCGAGACGACACCTTATGAATTGTAGTTTGGCAAGAAACCCAAGTTGTCGTTTCTTAAAGTTTGGGGCTGCGATGCTTATGTGAAAAAGCTTCAACCTGATAAGCTCGAACCAAAATTGGAGAAATGTGTCTTCATAGGATACCCAAAGGAGACTGTTGGGTACACCTTCTATCACAGATCCGAAGGCAAGTTATTCATTGCTAAGAATGGATCCTTTCTAGAGAAGGAGTTTCTCTCGAAAGAAGTGAGTGGGAGGAAAGTAGAACTTGATGAGGTAATTGTACCTTCTCCCTTATTGGAAAGTAGTTCATCACTGAAATCAGTTCCAGTGATTCCTATACCAGTAAGTGAGGAAATTAATGATGATGATCATGAAACTTCTGATCAAGGTAGTACCAAACCTCGTAGGTCAACCAGAGTAAGATCCGCACCAGAGTGGTACAGTAATCCTGTTCTGGAATTCATGTTACTTGACCATGACGAACCTACGAACTATGAGGAAGCGATGATGAGCCCAGATTCCGCAAAATGGCTTGAGGCCATGAAATCTGAGATGGGATCCATGTATGAGAACAAAGTATGGACTTTGGTTGACTTGCCCGATGATCGGCAGGCCATAGAGAATAAATAAATCTTCAAGAAGAAGACTGACGCTGAGGGTAATGTTACTATCTACAAAGCTCGACTTGTTGCAAAAGGTTTTCGACAAGTTCAAGGAGTTGACTACGATGAGACCTTCTCGCCCGTAGCGATGCTTAAGTTCGTCCGAATCATGTTAGCAATTGCCGCATTTTATGATTATGAAATTTGGCAAATGGATGTCAAAACTACATTCCTTAACGGATACCATAAAGAAGAGTTGTATATGATGCAACCAGAAGGTTTAGTCGATCCAAAAGGTGCTAACAAAGTGTGCAAGCTCCAGCGATCCATTTATGGACTGGTGCAAGCCTCTCGGAGTTGGAATATACGCTTTGATTGTGTGATCAAAGCATATGGTTTTATACAGACTTTTGGAGAAGCCTGTATTTACAAGAAAGCGGGTGGGAGCTGTCGGTGTCAAAACCGGCGGATCTCGGGTAGGGGGTCCCGAACTGTGCGTCTAGGCGGATGGTAACAGGAGGCAAGGGGCGCGATGTTTTTACCCAGGTTTGGGCCCTCTCGATGGAGGTAAAACCCTACTCCTGCTTGATTGATATTGATGATATGGGTAGTACAAGAGTAGATCTACCATGAGATCATAGAGGCTAAACCCTAGAAGCTAGCCTATGGTATGATTGTTGTTCTTCTGTCCTACGGACTAAAACCCTCCGGTTTATATAGACACCGGAGAGGGCTAGGGTTACACAGAGTCGGTTACAATGGTAGAAGATCTACATATCGTATCGCCAAGCTTGCCTTCCACGCCAAGGAAAGTCCCTTCCGGACACGGGACGAAGTCTTCAATCTTGTATCTTCATAGTCCAGGAGTCTGGCCGAAGGTATAGTCCGGCTATCCGGACAACCCCTATTCCAGGACTCCCTCAGTAGCCCCTGAACCAGGCTTCAATGACGACGAGTCCGGCGCGCAGATTGTCTTCAGCATTGCAAGGCGGGTTCCTCCTCCAAGTACTTCGTAGAAGATTTTGAACACAAGGACAGTGTCCTGCTCTATAAAATAAGTTTCCACATATTGCCATAGAGAGAATAATATTTACACAAATCTAATCTGCTGACGTATTCCGTAGCGTGACATCACACCACGACCAAGCCTTTATACGAATCGTTTTACTATCCCACCTCAGCGCGTTTAGCGAGGTGGTTTCCTTGGCACGTCTTGTCAAAGCAGAGTTCGTGTCCCTTATTCTGGGATTCTCATCAATACGGGAGTGGGTAACCCAACCGTGCCATTGATTAGGGCGCTTGGGAGATAAGCGAGTTTTACTAGGCGGGTGGGGACGCGCAGTTTGCGTCTGCCCATATAAGGGGATAAGGATCCACCTTTTTACCTACGCCTTCTTCCTCCTTTGCCTATCCATTTCCGCGCACTCGAGCTCCAGCGCCCAAGTCCGCAAACCCCACCTCAACCTTCTTCAGCCATGTCCGGAGCGGGAGGCAAGTGGATGGTCTCCTCCGTCATGGAGGGCCACATCAAAAAGCTGAGGAAGGCTGGATACTTGTCTAACGACATCGCGCACCGGCTTCTAGAAGAGGGGCAGCTCATCCCCACCCCAAGGCCCCATGAGAGGGTGGTGTTCCTCACCCATTTTCTCCGTGGACTAGGTTTTCCTCCTCACCCATTTGACCGGGGTCTCATGTTCTACTATGGCCTAGATTTCCATGATCTGGCCCTGAATTTCATCCTCAACATCTCGGCGTTGATCGTCGTGTGTGAGGCCTTCCTCTGCATCTAGCTCCACTTCGGCTTGTGGCTGAAGACCTTCAATGTCAAGCCGAAGGTAGTGGGCGGCCGCCAAGCGGAGTGCGGAGGCGCCATGGTGGGCAAGATGCCCAACGTCCTATGGCTCGAGGGCTCGTTCATGGAGACCATAAAGGGGTGGCAATCGGATGGTTCTACATCACCGAGCCGCGCGACCCTGCATGGGTCGCAGCCCCCGAGTTCCGATCTGGAATCCCCACGCGGCTCACCTCCTGGAAAGAGAAGGGTCTGCCGTGGGGCAAAAAAGGAGAGATGACCGGACTCCAAACATGCATCCAAACCCTGGTGAACAAGAAGCTCAAGCTTGTCAATGTAGTCTAGGTCATGCTCATCCGTTGGATACTCCCGTGCCAACAATGGGCTTTCAGCTTGTGGGAGTTCAGTCCAGCACAGCACCGAACACTAAGCAGGCTCTTCGACACTACGTACAAAGATGCCTGGAAGGTGCTGTTCAAGGGCGCAGAGGCTCCCGCATCCGCTTCCGAGGATCGCGAATTTAGCGCGCAGCGTCAAGCCGGCGCGGTAAGCTGCTTTCACCTTTTACAGGTTTTTTGTCTTTCATAGTTTGACTCTATACGGGATCTAAACTCCCTTACCTTTGACAGGATTGGCAGGAGACATCCGGACAGATCAGCTGTCCGACTCCTTTGCCCGAAGACCCAGCGGATGCCCGTTTGACAGGGCTGCTGGTTCCGGACCCCTATGTGGTGCCGGAGAAGAAGGCCAAGAGGAAGGCCACGGGAACCCGAAAGAGTTCCCGACACCCAGTGGAGTCAGACTCATCGTCTGACGACTCCGAGGCTGACTCCTCCCACGAAGACGAGGAGGAGGAAAGAGAGGTCTCTCCCCCAGCGGAGGGAGAGAAGAAAAGGAAGGCCGCTCCAACTGGGGAGGCCGGAGGGTCCAAGAAAGGGAGGACCCTTCCTCCGGATTACTCCACCAACGCCGACAACGGCGAAGAGGAGTGGCCGCACAGGGCCAAGCCCCTGGCGAGATCTTAAGTGTTCGGATACCAGAATGACTCATGGCGTTCCTTTATTGCATAGCTTTGCCTAACGCCGAATATATTTATGCAGTCCGCCCAAAGACGGGCTCAACACGTCATTGAGCGGTTCCCTGGATTCGTCGAATGTGAATAGTACTTCACTTCCGGCCGCCTCCTCCCCTCACCCTACGGATAACGCCGAGGTGTTGTCCCTGGCGACTCCAGGCCAGGAGGAGGTGGTCCTAGAGGCGCCGCAAGGCGACCTCCCGGACTCTAGGTGTCCAGGGGACAAAGCTCCCAAGGGCTCTGAGTCCGGCTCTAGGCCGGACACCGCATCGGAACCTTCAAAGGTTCCGGAGTCCGGCAGGCGGCCCTCCAAGAAGAAGGGCAAGCCTACGACGCCGGTGACCTCCGCCCAACCGGAGGCACCAGATAACTTGCTGGAGGTGCTTAACAATGCCTCCATCGACGAGGAGCACCGTACTATAATGAGTATGGTGATCCAGAAGGTTCAGTCCGCCAAGAGCGGGCTGACCGAAGCCTGTGCCAGCCTTCTAACAGGCTTTGAGGTAAGTAAAGAATATGTAAAATATTACCGCATAGACAGTAGCCCCTGATGCTCTGTTTGGTGTTCGGAAAGAAAAGCCGAATAGAGGATCTAATAATATTCGCAGGAGTCTAACAAAAGTAAGTCAATATGCGTATGTAGGCTTTACTGCTGTCGTCCGCCGCACTGACTACGGAGGTGGACACGCTGAAGCAGAACCTCGAGCGGTCCGAGCAAGAGCTCGGCCTTGCCAAGAAGCAGCTCGAGGACAAAGAAGGTAAGAGATACCTTTCAAAAAAAATTATATATATATATATAAGGTGAAATTGCAAGAAAATGACAGGATTAATGTGGCTATTCTAGGGGCCACAACTGAGGTGGCAACCCTTAAGCAGGCGCTATCCGAGGCCGAAAAGAAGGCGGCCACGGAGCGCACCGAGCGGGACAAGCATGAGGCGCAGGTTGGCGAGGTGCGGCGAGAGCTCCAGGCTCTCATGAAAAAACATGGGAGTTTGGAGCTTGACTCGAAGACGCGAGAGTCCGAGCTCGCGGCGGCCGTTGAAAATGCCAAGTCTGCCAAGGCCGAAGCCTAGAAGGCCCTCCAAGAGGTGGAGGCGATGAAGAAGATAGCGGCGGGTAAGGCATTCTTTATGCAAAGCAAGCACGTGAAAGTGAGTTACTTGTTACTTAACCGAATCCGGAGCTCTCCAGGAGCATTCGCAGATTTGCCCTGCCGCGTGTCAGATGCCGCCGCTTTCTACCGAGCCGAGGAGGGAAGCTCGACGGAGAAGGTGTTCTGGTCTCAGTATGCTGAGGCCGGACACCCTGTGCCCTTGAGCGACCAGCTGAAGCAACTGGTCGAGCTCCACAAGGTGGCCGAACAGGCCATGAAGGGCCTCATAGTTCGGTTGTGGCCTGGAGAGGCTCTGCCTAGGAGCTACTTCGGGCTAGTGAGGCGGCTGGTGGAGGCATGTCCAAGGCTCGAAGTCATCAAGTGCTCCGTCTGCATCGAAGGTGCCCGTAGGGCGCTTGCCCGTGCTAAGGTGCACTGGGGCAAGCTGGATGCGGAGAAGCTTGTGAAGGACGGGCCGCCGCCGGTCAAGGAGCATCGCCACCCCGAGATGTACTATAAGGGCGTCTTGGAGGGCACCCGCCTTATGGCGGACGAATGTTCAAAAGATGTAATTTTTTAGTGAAACTTGCTCGGTTTATCCTGTGCGCTAAAAACTTGTTCATATGCGCTATGCAACGCTTGTTTAATTTAAAATATTACCTTCTGTGCAGCCGTTTATCAAATTTGAGAGATGGCGAGTCGTCGGCTTCTGCCCCCATGCCACGAGTGCTGGGGTGTTTGGGATAAACTTGAGCGCTCTTTTTCCCATTCTTGGGTCCTTCGAGGGAGGCGCTTAACATAACGAACAAGGCAATCGGACTATAATGCTTGAACACTCTCACTTAGCCATAGAATTCTATAATTTTAAATTTTGGTGAAGCCCCTAATATTCGGAAGACCGAGTTCGGGGCGCTATCCACGCCTAGGCCGGACAAAGCCGACTCCTCGCTCTAAGCGGCATAAGCCTTTAGGGACTCGAAAACCTCTCGAACAACGACCAGCTCTCGCCTCATCACGATGGTCAGTTTTAGCTTTCTCTACTTAGGTTCTTAGCCCAGCTCAACTGGGGCACAATCGCAGTAGTTCTCCTAGTGCTACCTTAGCCGGTATAACGGAACGTAAGGTACCAAAACATAGGAGCCGGGCAAACCCAACTATTGACCCAAGACATGATTCGGAGCTGATGCATATAATGCTATAAGATCGGAGGGCCGCACTTGTGAAAGTGTTCGGACTTTTCACGCCGTGTTACGGGGTGCTTGAGCCCCTAGCGTATTGGACGTACCAAAGTGTACGGGTGCTAAATGTCATAAATGAACATATATATTAAGAAGGAAATGAATAGAGAATGCACTAATAAGCTGAAGCTAAGCATTGTTTATTTAAAAGAGCTGCTGTAAAAGCAGAACGATACAAATAGTGCGATAATCAAGGGATGGGACTATTTGACATGTCCCCCTCCAGGGGCGAGCTGCGAGATGATATGTAAGACAGGTATGTTGCTCATTATAGAGACCACCTGAGAATTCGGCGTAGCTTTCTGCTTCCCTGGTTGTTGTATCATTTGTACGACAATTGTACTGCCGGACAGACCTTCCGAAGAATGGAGTCCTGAAAGTAAGAGAAAATGAAGAAGTCGGCAGCCCCTAGTGCGGTTTAAGCCGTGTTTCGGGCGTGCCGTGATGGTGCCCCTCCCCCTTTGCCCATGGTATTTCCAGAGCGTAGTTATGTACGCGCAACACTGGTTTCGCAAGTTTGCGAGGGCTGGGGTTGGGGCCGCATTGCTACGCTTGCTCGGAACGTGCCAGGCGGTCTTGTTGTAGGTTACTCCGGGCGCGCTTGACGGTGTCCGGACATTTAGTGGCCGGACTGGAGAATTGCTTTGAGAGGCTGCTTTGTACTTCCACTTCGAGAGCCGCTGTATGCTCCTACGTTCGAAGAGAGCGTTCGGTGTTCCCATTGACCATAATGACTCCTCGAGGGCCTGGCATCTTGAGCTTGAGGTATGCGTAGTGCGGCACTGCATTGAACTTTGCGAATGCGGTTCGCCCGAGCAGTGCGTGATAGCCACTACGGAACGGGACTATATCGAAGGTTAACTCCTCGCTTCGGAAATTATCCGGAGATCCGAAGACCACTTCAAGTGTGACTGAGCCTGTACAGTTGTCCTCTACACCTGGTATGACGCCTTTAAAGGTCGTTTTAGTGGGTTTAATCCTCGAGGGATCGCTGCCCATTTTTCGCACTGTATCCTGGTAAAGCAGGTTCAGGCCGCTGCCGCCGTCCATAAGGACTCTAGTGAGGTGAAATCCGTCAATAATTGGGTCTAGAACCAATGCGGCGAATCCACCATGACGAATGCTAGTGGGGTGGTCCCTTCTATCAAAAGTGATCGGGCAGGAGGACCATGGGTCGAACTTTGGGGCGACTGGCTCCATCACGTATACGTCCCTTAGCGCATGCTTCCGCTCCCTCTTGGGGATGTGGGTTGCGTATATCATGTTCACCGTCCGCACTTGTGGGGGGAAGCCCTTCTGTCCTGTATTGTTCGGCGGCCGGGGCTCTTCCTCGTCGTCGCTATGCAGCCCCTTGTCTCTGCTTTCGGCATTTAACTTGCCTGCCTGCTTGAACACCCAACAATCCTTGTTGGTGTGATTGGCTGGTTTTTCGGGGGTGCCATGTATCTGGCATGAGCGGTCGAGTATTCGGTCCAAACTGGACGGGCCCAGAGTATTTCTTTTGAATGTATTTTCCGCTGACTGGGTCTAGAGCCTCTGAATCCGGCATTAACTGTTGTATCCTTAGCAATGTCGCCGTTAATCTGAAACTTTTGCTTGTTGCGACGCGACCTGCCACTGCTGTCCTTGGTATCCGAATTACCAGGGCTCTTGGTCATGTTATTGCTACGAGTTAGCCAGCTGTCTTCTCCCGCGCAAAAGCGAGTCATAAGTGTCCTGAGGGCTGCCATAGATTTCGGCTTTTCCCGTCCTAGGTGCCATGCAAGCCACTCGTCGCGGATGTTATGCTTGAAGGCTGCTAGGGCCTCTGCGTCCGGACAGTCGATGATTTGATTTTTCTTGGTTAGGAACCGTGTCCAGAATTGTCTGGCCGATTCCTCTGGCTGCTGAATTATGTGGCTTAGGTCATCGGCGTCTGGTGGTCGCACATAAGTGCCTTGGAAATTGTCGAGGAATGCGGCTTCCAGGTCCTCCCAACAACCAATTGATTCTGCTAGCAAGCTGTTAAGCCAATGCCGAGCTGGTCCTTTAAGCTTGAGTGGGAGGTATTTGATGGCATGTAGGTCATCGCCCCGGGCCATGTGGATATGAAGGAGATAATCCTCGATCCATACCGCAGGTTCTGTTGTGCCATCGTATGATTCGATGTTCACGGGTTTGAAACCCTCGGGGATTTGATGATCCATTACTTCATCTGTGAAGCATAGCGGGTGTGCGGCGCCTCTGTATTGGGCTATATCACGACGTAGCTTGAACGAGCTTTGTCTACTGTGTTCGGCCCGGCCGGATTTACTGTATCCGGCGTGACGATTACCGTCTCGTGTTGTGGGGCGCCCACGCGATCCGTAGATCGATCTTGTTTGCCTTGCCTTCTCCTCCAATATATCTCGCAGGTCTGGCGCATTTCCCCCTGCCTTGGTATTTTTTGAGCATCGCCGGGGTGCGGCTTGAACGGAGGGCCGTGAGGCATCTCTGTCATGGCCACGAGGTGGCCGATCGGCCGCGTCATGTGTTGGTGATGTAGGTTTAGGTGTTTCCTCCTCTAATCGGGGTAGCAGCCTGCGCTTTGGGTAACTTTTGGAGGGGCGTTCGAGTTCGTACTCTTCGGCCGCAACGACTTCGGTCAATCTGTTGGCTAGCAAATCTTGATCATCTCTAAACCGTTGCTGTTTTTCCTTGAGGCTGCTCGTCGTGGCCATAAGCCTGCGTTTGAAACGCTCTTGTTCGACGGGATCCTCTGGCACGACAAATTCGTAGTCGTCGAGGCTTGCCTTGTCTTCGGAGGGAGGCATGTAATTATCGTCCTCCATCTCTTTGTCTGCCGCTCTCTCATGAGGGCTGGCTTCTTTGTCCTCCAGTGCAGAATCCAGCTGGAGGGGGTTGTCTTCGGCACTGTCCGGGGTGTTACTATCTCCCATGCCGGAATCACTGTTTTTGCTTTGGCGGGATTTAGAGCGGCGCCGCTGACGCGGCGTTTAGGCTGCTTCTTGGAGGGGTCATCCTCCGTTGTTCCATCGCCATTACCTTCTTTTGGGGTGTCCACCATGTATATGTTATATGATGAGGTGGCTTTCCAGTGCCCTATAGGCGCTGGTTCCTGTTCGTCTCCTACATCGTCATCCATACCGTCGATGTCTTCGGAGTCGAAGTCGAGCATGTCGGTTAAATAATGGACAGTGGCTACGAAGTGGGTGGTGGGTGGGCTTTGAATTTCTTCATCATCCGCATCCCAACCTTGCTGACCATAGTCCGGCCAGGACTCTCCTGATAAAGAGAGAGATTTTAGTGAGTTTAGAATATCGCCGAAGGGCGAGTGCTGAAAGATATCCGCGGCGGTGAATTCCATGACCGGCGCCCAATCGGATTCGATTGGCAAGGGCACGGGGGGCTCGGAGTCCGGAGAGGAGTCCGACACCTTGGAGCCACGGGCCTCGCAGAGATTAGGTATGATGTTCGGCTCGATCGCCGTAGAGATTGCAGCCCCCGAGGCGGTGTCCAACCACCCGTCCTCGATTGGCGCAGCCGGTTCCGAGCTAAGGGTCAGAGCGGACATGGGTGCGGCCCCCAAGGCACTGTCCGGAAGGAGAGCTAGATCATGCCCTTCGTGACAGTGCGGCGCGCCCGGCTGTGGCTCGAATCCGTCGAAGATCAAGTCTCCACGGATATCAGCCGTGTAGTTCAAGCTTCAAAATCTGACCTGATGGCCAGGGGTGTAGCTTTCGATCTGCTCCAGATGGCCAAGCGAATTGGCCCGCAGTGCAAAGCCGCCAAATACGAAGATCTGTTTGGGGAGAAAAGTCTCACCCTAGACCGCATCGCTATTGATGATCGGAGGAGCCATCGGGCCTAAAAGCGACGACACAGAGGAACTCTCAATGAAAGCACCAATGTCGATGTCAAAACCGGCGGAGCTCGGGTAGGGGGTCCCGAACTGTGCGTCTAGGCGGATGGTAACAGGAGACAAGGGGCATGATGTTTTTACCCAGGTTTGGTCCCTCTCGATGGAGGTAAAACCCTACTCCTGCTAGATTAATATTGATGATATGGGTAGTACAAGAGTAGATCTACCACGAGATCAGAGAGGCTAGACCGTAGAAGCTAGCCTATGGTATGATTGTTGTTCTTCTGTCCTACGGACTAAAACCCTCTGGTTTATATAGACACCGGATAGGGCTAGGGTTACACAGAGTCAGTTACAATGGTAGGAGATCTACATATCATATCGCCAAGCTTGCCTTCCACGCCAAGGAAAGTCCCTTCTGGACACGGGACGAAGTCTTCAATCTTGTATCTTCATAGTCCAGGAGTCCGTCCGAAGGTATAGTCCGGCTATCCGAACACCCCCTAATCCAGGACTCCCTCAGGAGCTCTGTAGCATTTCTGATTTTGTATGTAGATGACATATTGTTGATCGGAAATGATACTGAATTTCTGAATAGCATAAGAGGATACTTGAATAAGAATTTTTCAATGAAAGACCTCGGTGAAGCTGCTTATATATTGGGCATCAAGATCTATAGAGATAGATCAAGACGCTTGATTGGACTTTCACAAAGCACATACCTTGATAAAGTTTTGAAGAAATTCAAAATGGTTCAGGCAAAGAAAGGGTTCTTTCTTGTATTACAAGGTGTGAAGTTGAGTCAGACTCAATGCCCGACCACTTCAGAAGATAGAGAGAAAATGAAAGGTGTTCCCTATGCTTCAGCCATAGGCTCTATCATGTATGCAGTGTTGTGTACCAGACCTGATGTGTGCCCGGCTATATGTTTACCAGGGAGGTACCAAAGTAATCCAGGAGTGGGTCACTGGACAACAGTCAAGAACATCCTGAAATACCTAAAAAGGACTAAGGATATGTTTCTCGTATATGGAGGTGACAAAGAGCTCGTCGTAAACGGTTACATCGATGCAAGCTTTGACACTGATCCGGATGACTCTAAGTCACAAACTGGATATGTGTTTTTATTAAATGGTGGAGTTGTCAGTTGGTGCAGTTCCAAGCAGAGCATCGTGGCGGGATCTACGTGTGAAGTGGAATACATAGCTTCTTCGGAAGCAGCAAATGAAGGAGTCTGGATGAAGGAGTTAATATCCGATCTAGGTGTCATACCTAGTGCATCGGGTCCAATGAAAATCTTTTGCGACAATACTGGTGCAATTTCTTGGAAAAGGAATCCAGATTTCACAAAAGAACCAAGCGCATCAAGATACGCTTCAATTCCATCCGTGATCAAGTCAAGGAGGGAGACATGCAGATTTGCAAGATACATACGGATCTGAATGTTGCAGACCCGTTGACTAAACCTCTCTCACGAGCAAAACATGATCAGCACCAAGACGCCATGGGTGTTAGAATCATTACAATGTAATCTAGATTATTGACTCTGGTGCAAGTGGGAGACTGAAGGAAATATGCCCTAGAGGCAATAATAAAGTTGTTATTTATATTTCCTTATATCATGATAAATGTTTATTATTCATGCTAGAATTGTATTAACCAGAAACTTAGTACATGTGCGAATACATAGACAAACAGAATGTCACTAGTTTGCCTCTACTTGACTAGCTCGTTGTATCAATGATGGTTATGTTTCCTAACCATAGACATAAGTTGTCATTTGACTAACGGAATCAGATCATTAGAGAATGATGTGATTAACTTGACCCATCCGTTAGCTTAAGCACGATGATCGTTTAGTTTGTTGCTATTTCTTTCTCCATAACTATACATGTTCCTATGACGGTGAGATCATGCAACTCCCGAATACCGAAGGAACACTTTGTGTGCTACAGGTGTCTCCGATCGTGTTTGTTGAGTTGGCATGGATCAAGATTAGGATTTGTCACTCCGATTGTCGGAGAGGTATCTCTGGGCCCTCTCGGTAATATACATCACTATAAGCCTTGCAAGCAATGTAGCCAATGAGTTAGTTACAGGATGTAGCATTACGGAACGAGTAAAGAGACTTGCCGGTAACGATATTGAACTAGGTATTGAGATACCAACGTTCGAATCTCAGGCAAGTAACATACTGATGACAAAGGGAACAACATATATCTTTATGCGGATTGACCGATAAAGATCTTCGTAGAATATGTAGGAACCAATATGAGCATCCAGGTTCCGCTATAGCTTATTGACCAGAGACATGTCTTGGTCATGTCTACATAGTTCTCGAACCCGTAGGTTCCGCACGCTTAACGTTCGGTGACAATCGGTATTATGAGTTTATGTATTTTGATGTACCGAAGATAGTTCGGAGTCCCGGATTTGATCACGGACATGACGAGGAGCCTAGAAATGGTCGAGACATAAAGGTCGATATATTGGAAACCTATGTTTGGACATCGGAATGGTTCCGGGTGAAATCGGGTGTATACCGGAGCACGAGGTTACCGGAACCCCCTAGGAGGTGTATGGGCCTTATTGGGCCTTAGTGGAAGAGAGGGAGAAGAAGCAAAGGAGGGGCGCCCCCCAAGCCCAATCTGAATTGGGAGGGTGCCGTGATACGTCCATTTTGCATCATGCTTTTATATTGATATTTATTGCATTATGGGCTATTATTACACATTATGTCACAATACTTATGCCTATTTTACAAGGTTTACATGAAGAGGGGGAATGCCGGCAGCTGGAATTCTGGGCTGGAAAAGGAGCAAATATTAGAGACCTATTCTGCACTTCTCCAAAAGTCCTGAAACTCCATGGGTGCACTTTTCAGAATATAAAATATATTGGGCGCAAGAAGTACCACAGGGGGCCACCCACCAGCCACGAGAGTCGGGGAGCGCCCTACCCCCTAGGCGTACCCCCTGCTTCGTGGGCCCCCTGGTGGACCTCTGATGCCCATCTTTGGCTATATGGAGTCTTTCGTCTGAGGAAAAATCATAAGCAAGCTCACGAGACGAAACTCCGCCGCCACGAGGCAGAACCTTGGCGGAACCAATCTAGGGCTCCGGCGGAGCTGTTCTACCCGGGAAACTTCCCTCCGGGAGGGGGAAATCATCACCATCGTCATCACCAACGACCCTCTCATTGGGAGGGGGTCAATATCCATCAAAATCTTCACCAACACCATCTCCTCTCAAACCCTAGTTCATCTCTTGTATCCAATCTTTGTCCCAAAGCCTTAGATTGGTACATGTGGGTTGCTAGTAGTGTTGATTACTCCTTGTAGTTGATGCTAGTTGGTTTACTTGGTGGAAGATCATATGTTTAGATACATTATGCATATTAATACCCCTCTGATTATGAACATGAATTTGCTTTGTGAGTAGTTACGTTTGTTCCTGGGGAGATGGGAGAAGTCTTGCTATAAGTAGTCATGTGAATTTGGTATTCGTTCGATATTTTGATGAGATGTATGTTGTCTTTCCTCTAGTGGTGTCATGTGAACGTTGACTACATGACACTTCACCATTGTTTGGGCCTAGAGGAAGGCATTGGGAAGTAATAAGTAGATGATGGGTTGCTAGAGTGACAGAAGCTTAAACCCTAGTTTATGCGTTGCTTCATAAGGGGCTGATTTGGATCCATATGTTTCATGCTATGGTTAGGTTTACCTTAATACTTTTGTTGTAGTTGCGGATGCTTGCAATAGGGGTTAATCATAAGTTGGATACTTGTCCAAGTAAGGACAGTACTTAAGCACCGGTTCACCCACATATCAAATTATCAAAGTACCGAACGTGAATCATATGATCGTGATGAAAACTAGCTGGACGATAATTCCCATGTGTCCTCGGGAGCGCTTTCCTTCATATAAGAGTTTGTCCAGGCTTGTCCTTTGCTACAAAAAGGATTGCGCCATCATGCTGCACCTTATTTAGTTTTACTACTTGCTGTTCATTACAAATTATCTTATCACAAAACTATCTGTTACCGATAATTTCAGTGCTTGCAGAGAATACCTTGCTGAAAACCGCTTATCATTTCCTTCTGCTCCTCGTTGGTTTTGACACTCTTACTTATCGAAAGGATTATGATAGACCCCCTATACTTGTGGGTCATCAAGACTCTTTTCTGGCGATTTTGCCGGGGAGTGAAGCGCCTTTGGTAGGTGGAATTTGGTAAGGAAAAAATTTATATAGTGTGATGAAATTTGCTGTCACTTGTACCTATGGAACATAATCCTTTGAGGGGTTTGTTCGGGGTATCTTCACCTTGTCCGGAACCACAATTAGTTACCCCTCAACCTACTGAACCTACTGAAAATGTTTACTTTGAAATTCCTTCAAGTATGATAGAGAAACTGCTAGCTAATACTTTTGCTGGAGATGGAACATTGCATCCCGATTTACATGTAATCTATGTGGATAAAGTTTGTGGATTATTTAAGCTTGCAGGTATGCCCGAGGATGTTATCAAGAAGAAGTTCTTCCCTTTATCTTTGAAGGGAGAGGCATTGACATGGTATAGGCTATGTGATGATATGGGATCATGGGACTACAGGCGATTGAAATTGGAATTTCACCAGAAGATTTATCCTATGCATCTTGTTCATCGTGATCGTAATTATATATATAATTTTTGGCCTCGTGAAGGAGAAAGCATCGCTCAAGCTTGGGGGAGGCTTAAGTCAATGTTATATTCATGCCCCAATCATGAGCTCTCAAGAGAAATGATTATTCAAATTTTTTATGCTTGGATTTCTGACAACAATCGCTCCATGCTCGATACTTCTTGTACTGGTTCTTGTATGATGAAGACTATTGAATTCAGATGAGATTTATTGGAGAGAATTAAACGCAACTCTGAAGATTGGGATCTCGACGAAGGTAATGAGTCAGGTATAACACCTAAGTTTGATTGTGTTAAATATTTTATGGATACTTATGTTTTCCATAAGTTTAGCACTAAATATGGACTTGACTCTGAGATAGTAGCTTCTTTCTATGAATCTTTTTCTACTCATGTTGATCTCCCTAAGGAGAAGTGGTTTGAATATAATCCTCCCATGGAAGTAAAAGTAGTTGCACCTATTAAAGTTGAAGAAAATACTATCACTTATAATGATCCTATTGTTCCTACTGCTTATGTTGAGAAACCACCTTTCCCTATTAGAATAAAGGATCATGCTAAAGCTTCAACTTTAGTCAACAAGAGTAATATTAAGACACCCAAACCCCCTAAGGATCTCTTGGCTGATAATATTGATGGGCATGTTATTTACTTCTGTGATGAGACTGCTAGAATTGCTAGACCTGATGCTAAAAATAAACATAGACCTGTTGTAGGCATGCCTGTTATTTCTGTTAAAATAGGAGATCATTGCTATCATGGCTTGTGTGATATGGGTGCTAGTGCAAGTGCAAAACCTCATTCCTTATACAAAGAAATTATGCATGATATTGCACCTGCTGTGATAGAAGATATTGATGTTACCATTAAGCTTGCCAATAGAGATACTATTTCACCAATTGGGATTGTTAGAGATATTGAAGTTTTGTGTGGGAAGGTTAAATATCCTGCTGATTTTCTTGTTCTTTGTTCCCCACAAGATAGCTTTTGTCCCATTATATTTGGTAGACCCTTCTTGAATACTGTTAATGCTAAGATAGACTGCAATAAGGATATTGTTTTTGTTGGTTTAGGGGATATGTCTCATGAGTTTAATTTTGCTAAGTTCCCCGTGATGAGGAATTGCCTAGTAAAGATGAAATTATTGGTCTTGCTTCTATTGTCGTGCCTCATAATGATCCTTTAGAACAATATTTGCTACCATGAAAATGATGCGTTCATGAATGAAAGAAGGGAAATAGATGAAGTATTCTTTAAATAGGGACCTATTCTGAAACACAACTTGCCTGTTGAAATCCTAGGGGATCCTCCTCCACCCAGGGGTGATCCCGTGTTTGAGCTTAAACCATAACCTGATACTCTTAAATATGCTTATCTTGATGAGAAGAATATATATCATGTTATTATTAGTGTAACCTTTCAGAGAAGGAGGAAGAGAAATTATTGAAAACTCTAAAGAAGCACCGTGTTGCTATTGGATATACTCTTGATGATCTTAAGGGCATTAGTCCCACTCTATGTCAACACGAAATAAATTTGGAGAAAGACGCCAAACCAGTTATTGATCACCAATGACGGCTAAATCCCAAGATGAAATAAGTGGTAAGAAAGGAAATATTAAAGCTCCTTGAGGCAAGTATAATTTATCCTGTTGCTGATAGTCAGTGGGTAAGTCTTGTCCATTGTGTCCCTAAGAAGGGAGGTATTACTGTCGTTCCGAATGATAAAGATGAATTGATTCCACAAAGAATTATTACAGGTTATAGGATGGTAATTGATTTTCCCAAATTAAATACAGCTACTAAAAAAGATCATTACCCTTTGCCTTTCATTGATCAAATGCTAGAAAGATTATCCAAACATACACATTTTTTCTTTCTAGATGGTTATTCTGGTTTCTCTCAAATACCTGTGTCAGCTAAGGATCAAGAAAAGACCACTTTTACTTGCCCTTTCGGTACCTTTGCTTATAGACGTATGCCTTTTGGTTTATGTAATGCACCTGCTACCTTTCAAAGATGCATGATGGCTATATTCTCTGACTTTTGTGAAAAGATTTGTGAGGTATTCTTGGATGATTTCTCCGTTTATGGATCCTCTTTTGATGATTTCTTGAGCAACCTTGATCGAGTTTTGCAGAGATGTGAAGAAACTAATATCGTTTTGAATTAGGAGAAGTGCCACTTTATGGTTAATGAAGGTATTGTCTTGGGGCATAAAATTTCTAAAAGAGGTATTGAAGTTGACAAAGCTAAAGTTGATGCTATTGAAAAGATGTCGTGTCCCAAGGACATTAAAGATATAAGAAGTTTCCTTGGTCATGCTGGTTTTTATAGGAGGTTCATTAAGGACTTTTCTAAAATTCCTCGGCCTAATGACTAACCTATTACAAAAAGATATTCCTTTTGTCTTTAATGATGATTGTGTAGAAGCATTTGGAATACTTAAGAAAGCTTTGATTTCTTCACCTATATTTCAGCCACCTGATTGGAATCTACCTTTTGAAAATATGTGTGATGCTAGTGATTATGTTGTAGGTGCTGTTCTAGGGCAAAGAGTTGATAAGAAATTAAATGTTATTCAATATGCTAGTAAAACTCTAGACAATTCCCAGAGAAATTATGCTACCACTGAAAAAGAATTTTTAGCAGTTGTTTCTGCTTGTGATAAGTTTAGACCTTATACTGTTGATTCTAAAGTAATTATTCACACAGATCATGCTGTTATTAAATGTCTCATGGAAAAGAAAGATGCTAAACCTAGACTTATTATATGGGTTCTCCTACTACAAGAATTTGATTTGCGTATTATTGATAGAAAGGGAGCTGAGAACCCCGTTGCAGACAACTTGTCTAGGTTAGAGAATGTTCTTGATGACCCACTACCTATTGATGATAGCTTTCCTAATGAACAATTAAATGTCATAAATGCTTCTCGTACTGCTACATGGTATGTTGATTATGCTAATTACATTGTCGCTAAATTTATACCACCTAGTTTCACATACCAGCAAAAGAAAAGGTTCTTCCATGATTTAAGGCATTACTTTTGGGATGAACCACATCTTTATAAATAAGGAGTAGATGGTCTTATTAGATGTTGTGTACCTGAGCACGAACAGGAACACATCCTACGCAAGTGTCACTCCGGAGCCTATGGAGGACACCATGCTGGAGATAGAACTGCACATAAGGTATTGCAATCCGGTTTCTATTGGCCTACTCTCTTCAAGGATGCCCATAAGTTTGTATTATCTTGTGATGAATGTCAAAGAGTTGGTAATATTAGTAGATGCAAATAAATGCCTATGAATTATTCACTTGTTATTGAACCATTCGATGTTTGGGGCTTTGATTACATGGGATCGTTTCCTTCCTCTAATGGGTATAAACATATTTTAGTTGTTGTTGATTACGTTACTAAGTGGGTAGAAGCTATTCCAACTAGTAGTGCTGATCATAACACCTCTATTAAGATGCTTAAAGAAGTTATTTTTCCGAGGTTTGGAGTCCCTAGATATTTAATGACCGATGGTGGTTCACATTTTATTCATTGTGCCTTTCGTAAAATGCTTGTTAAGTATGATGTTAATCATAGAACTGCATCTCCTTATCACCCGTAGTCTAGTGGTCAAGTAGAATTGAGTAATAGAGAGCTCAAATTAATTTTTCAAAAGACTGTTAATAGATCTAGAAAGAATTGGTCAAATAAACTTGATGATGCATTATGGGCGTATAGAACTGCATACAAAAAAAAATCCTATGGGTATGTCTCCGTATAAAATGGTTTATGGAAAAGCATGTCACTTACCTCTCAAACTAGAACATAAGGCATATTGGGCCATTAAAGATCTCAATTATGATTTCAAGCTTGCCGGTGAGAAGAGGCTATTTGACATTAGCTCACTTGATGAATGGAGAACCCACGCCTATGAAAATGCCAAACTGTTTAAAGAAAAAGTTAAAAGATGGCATGACAAAAGGATACAAAAGCGTTAGTTTAATATAGGTGATTGTGTATTGCTATACAATTCTCGTTTGAGATTTTTTGCAGGCAAACTTCTCTCTAAATAGGAAGGTCCTTACGTCATCGAGGAGGTCTATCGTTCCGGTGCCATAAAAATCAACAACTTCGAAGGCACAAATCCAAAGGTGGTGAACGGTCAAAAAATCAAAAATTATATCTCAGGTAATCCCATAAATGTTGAAACTAATATTATTGAAACCGTAACCCCGGAGGAATACATAAGAGACACTTTCCGGAACGTTTCAGACTCCAAAAAGGAATAGGTACGTGGTACGATAAGTAAACCGACTCCAAAATAGTTTTAATGGCAATTTTTCTCCGTTTTGGAATATTTAAGAAAATAGGAAAATAAGAAGCAGACCGGAAAGGACACGAGGGTGGAGGGCGCGCCCTACCCCCTAGGCGCGCCCCTGCCTCGTGGGCACCTCGTGTGCTCTCCGGACTCCATTTTCTTGCACGATACTTCTTTTGGTCGATAAAAATTCTTTGCATAATCTCCCGAAGGTTTTGACCACCGTATCACGCAAAAACCCTCTATTTTAATTTTGAGTTGTTTCTCCTGCAGATTTAGAGCAAGATGTCTTCTCGAGAGCCAGTCGGGGAGAGTCTGGTGTCTCATCCCACACCGGGGCCAAGAGAAAACAACAATGTTGACCACTTTGGGCCAGCAACTGAGGAAGAGATGGAGGCCGAATTGAAAGGGATATATACCATGGAGGAGGATGAAGAAGTTACTTCGCGTTTCCGAGCCAGATTCACAATGGGGGAACTATAGAGCTCAGCTATTCCAAACTCGGTCATCCCTTCCAATGTTAAATTTCTTTCTTATGAAAATATGAAAAAGAGTGTTACTTGTTCTCCCGCAGCTATGCAACATCCTTGGGTGAAAGGAGCTTTAGCCGTCACGAGCAAGCTCCGTAAGGAAATAATGGACCTCAAGTAGCAAGTCAATAAGCTTGAGGAAGAGAATCGTATCCTGAGGGGCATCGTCGCCAAGAATATCACATCACCACCCCTGAAGAAGGAGACATAAACACATGGGTATGGGCACTCCCCTTGGCAAGTGCCAAGCTTGGGGGAGTGCCCATGTATCGTATTACCATCACACTCCTATCTTTATCGTTTTCCTTAGTTCGGTCCTTTTGGTTATATCTTGATCTAGTAGAATAAAGTTTTAGTATGATCTAGTTGTGAGTTTTGCTTTATGATCCTTCTATGTAATCGAGTCTATGAGCTATATATAATAAAGATTAGTGTTGAGTCAAGGGCTTGATTACCTTGCTATGATCTTGAGGGAATAAAATAAAAAGAGAAAGAATAAAAAGAAATAAAGAGATCATATGGATCTTATGGAGAGTAATGGCTTCACATATAAAGAGTATGATGAATAAAAATTGTTGAAAGTTGACAAACATAGTTTTGGTCATCGTTGCAATTAATAGGAAGTAATAAACAAAGAGAGGTTTTCACATATAAATATACTATCTTGTACATCTTTTATGATTGTGAGCACTCATTAAAATATGACATGCTAAAGAGTTGACGTTGGACAAGGAAGACAACGTAATGGGTTATGTTTTCTTACATCTGAGATAAATTATATTGTGATGGATCGTCCAACATGTTGAGCTTGCCTTTCCCTCTCATGCTAGCCAAGTTCTTTGCACCCAGTAGAAATACTACTTGTGCTTCCGAATATCCCTAAACCCAGTTTTGCCATGAGAGTCCACCATACCTACCTATGGATTGAGTAAGATCCTTCAAGTAAGTTGTCATCGGTGCATGCAATAAAAATTGCCTTCTAAATATGTATGATTTATTAATGTGGAGAAAATAAGCTTTATACGATCTTGTGATATGGAAGAAATAAAAGTGACGGAGTGCATAATAAAGGTCCATATCACAAGTGGCAATATAAAGTGACGTTCTTTTGCATTAAGATTGTGTGCATCCAACCATAAAAGCGCATGACAACCTCTGCTTCCCTCTGCGAAGGGCCTATCTTTTAATTTTATCTTCTACCTTATATAAGAGTCATGGTGACCTTCACCTTTCCTTTTTACATTTTATCCTCTGGCAAGCACAATGTGTTCGAAAGATCCTGATATATATGGCTAATTGGATGTGGGTTTGCATGAACTATTATTGTTGACGTTACCCTTGAGGCAAAGAGTTGGGAGGTAGAACTATAAGCTGAAGGAAATATGCCCTAGAGGCAATAATAAAGTTATTATTTATTTCATTATATCATGATAAATGTTTATTATTCATGCTAGAATTGTATTAACCGGAAACATGATACATGTGAGAATAGATAGACAAACATAGTGTCACTAGTATGCCTCTACTTAACTAGCTCGTTGATCAAAGATGGTTATGTTTCCTAGCCATAAACATGAGTTGTCATTTGATTAACGGGATCACATCATTAGGAGAATGATGTGATTGACTTGACGCATTCCGTAAGCTTAGCACTTGATCGTTTAGTATGTTGTTATTGCTTTCTTCACGACTTATACATGTTCCTATGACTATGAGATTATGCAACTCCCGTTTACCGGATGAACACTTTGTGTGCTACCAAACGTCACAACGTAACTGGGTGATTATAAAGGTGCTCTATAGGTGTCTCCAAAGGTATTTGTTGAGTTGGCGTATTTCTAGATTAGGATTTGTCACTACGATTGTCGGAGAGGTATCTATGGGCCCACTCGGTAATGCACATCACTTTAAGCCTTGCAAGCATTGTAACTAATGATTTAGTTGCGGGATGATGTATTACGGAACGAGTAAAGAGACTTTTCGATAATGATATTAAACTAGGTGTTGAGATACCGACGATCGAATCTCGGGCAAGTAACATACCGATGACAAAAGGGAACAACGTATGTTGTTATGCGGTTTGACCGATAAAGATCTTCGTAGAATATGTGGGAGCCAATATGAGCATCTAGGTTCTGCTATTGGTTATTGACCAGAGACGTGTCTTGGTCATGTCTACATAGTTCTCGAACCCGTAGGGTCCGCACGCTTAAAGTTCGGTGATGATCGGTATTATAAGTTTTTGTGTTTTGATGTACTTAAGGTAGTTCGGAGTCTCGGATATGATCACGGACATGATGAGGGGTCTCGAAATGGTCGAGACGTAAAGATCGATATATTGGACGACTCTGTTCGGACACCGAAAAGGTTCCGGAAGGTTTCAGACATATACCGAAGTACCGGGGGGTTACCGGAACCCCCGGGGGGGCTTAATGGGCCTTAGTGGAAACAGAGGGCAGCAAGGGGAGGTTGGGGTGCGCCCCCAAGGCCCAAACTGAATTGGTTTAGGGCAAGGGGGCCGGCCCCCTCTTTCCTTCTCCTCCTCTCCCTTTCCTTCCCCCTCTGCTAGTCCTACTAGGAAAAGGAGGAGTCCTACTCCTAGTGGGAGTAGGACTCCCCCTCTTGGCGCGCCTCTCCCTGGCAGGCCGCCTCCTCCCCTTGCTCCTTTATATACGGGGGCAGGGGGCACCCCATAGACAAAACAATTGATCATTGGTCTCTTAGCTGTGTGCGGTGCCCCCTCCACCATAATCCACCTCGATCATATTGTAGTGGTGCTTAGGCGAAGCCCTGCATCGGTAGCATCATCATCACCGTCACCACGCTGTCGTGCTGATGAAACTCTCCTGTGAAGCTTTGCTGGATCAAAGCCCGCGGGACGTCGTCGAGTTGAACGTGTGCAGGACTCGGCGGTGCCATGTGTTTGGTACTTGGATCGGTCGGATCGTGAAGACGTATGACTACATCAACCGCGTTGTGCTAACGCTTTCGCATTTGGTCTACGAGGGTACATGGACACACTCTCCCCTCTTGTTTCTATGCATCACCATGATCCTATGTGTGCGTAGAATTTTCTTTTGAAATTACTATGTTCCCAACAGTGGCATCCGAGCCAGGTTATTGCATAGATGTTATATGCACGAGTAGAACACAAGTGAGTTGTGGGCGATACAAGTCATATTGCTTACCAGCATGTCATACTTTGGTTCGGCGGTATTGTTGGATGAAGCGGCCCGGACCGACATCACGCGTACGCTTACGCGAGACTGGTTCTACCGACGTGCTTTGCACACAGGTGGCTGGTGGGTGTCAGTTTCTCCAACTTTAGTTGAACCGAGTGTGGCTATGCCCGGTCCTTGCGAAGGTTAAAACAACACTTACTTGACGAACTATCGTTGTGGTTTTGATGCGTAGGTAAGAATGGTTCTTGCTCAGCCCGTAGCAGCCACGTAAAACTTGCAACAACAAAGTAGAGGACGTCTAACTTGTTTTTGCAGGGCATGTTTGTCGGTGTACTAAAGTAGGGGTACCTTAGTACCCCAGACTTGTGCACGGGCAGTTGTAGCACCCTGCGGCGAGGCCCGCCGAGGAAGCGCCAAGAGAAGACCAAGCATTCAAGACAAGGCCCCCGGCAAGAGGAGCTTGCCGGGCCAAGAAGACAAGACCCCGGCAAGAGGAGCTTGCCGGGATGACTAAGCCCATGTAATACCATCCAAGAACAAAGTATACGAGACAGAAGATCGAGACCCCGACAAGAGGAGCTTGTCGGGAAGGCCGAACCCAGGCACCACAAGAGAAGCCCGCCACGGCGCGCCATGCGCCCCGGCAAGGCCTGATAGCCGGCAAGCTATCAGGCACAGGAAGACGACCCCCGCGGCAAGCCACTTGCCGCGGCAAATCGCCACCTCAGGACTGCGCTCCAGCTCACCCGCCCACGCGTCGCTCCGGGGTTTCCCCCAAGGGCACGTGGCGGGGCACCGCGCAGCCTGGGGTATGCGGTGGCATGCAGCCACCACCGTGGCGAGCGGTGGCGCACCTAACGGTCCGCCTCGGTGCTGTCCAGGCGACCGTGACGGGCATTTAATGCCCTTGTCCCCTACCGTCAGAAGTAGGTATGATAACACTGTGCCGCACTGTAGCGCCACTGTTCCCGCACTATTACAACTTCCACCCCTTTTACCCCTTTCTCTTACGTTCACACCTGTCGGTGACCCCTTTGCGCTATAAAAGGAGGCCCGTGTGCAACGTAGAGGGGGTTCGGAGATTCGGAATCCAGACAGCCATACGCTCAGTGTAGCTAGCTCTCCAAGCTCCCGAGCTCCCCAGTTCAATACAACCAAGCAGGAGTAGGGTTTTACGCGTCCATCGCGGCCCGAACCTGGGTAAACCGCCCGTGTGCTCGCCTCGATCTGCTCTCCGTGCTCCCTCCGCCCCCCTCACCGGACAACGAAAGGGGCTCCGGCCCCATAGGTGCTCGCGGGGGACGCCGTCCACCCCGACATCTTTGGCACGCCAGGTAGGGGCGTGCGGCGAGGTTGTGCGGATCAGATCCGGCGTTCGCGCGAGCGCGCTCTTCGTCAGCTTCTCCGAATTCGCTAGCTTTATCAACACCATGGCCCCGAAGAAGAAGGCTTCGGAGGTCGCGGGCCCGTCCGCGCCTCTTCCACCGCTACCGGAGCCAACGGTGGGCGGGGGAGACGCCGTCGGAGGGGTGGCCACCGGCGAGAACACTCGCGGCGCCACCAAATCCAAGAACAGGGCGGACGACCGAGCCTCGGCCTCCGAGGACGCGTCGCTTCCGTCCCGACAAACGACGACCCAGCAGCGCCATGCCACAGGAGGTGGCATCCGCTTGCTGGACCAAGGGCAAACTGGAGGTTCACGGGACGCCCCGGGCCCTCGTCCGGACACGGGCAAGGCGAAGGCGCCGGGGAGGGACCCCGCTCTTTCTAACATTGTTAGGAGTCCGAGCGTATCCCGCTCCTCGCGCCACTCGCCCCCGCTCCCCTCCACTCCGGCAGAAGCGCTCGCGAGAGCGCAACTGCTCCTCGACTACCCTCCAGCGGCTGACAAGGCCGAAGGCTGGAGGGCCACCATCCAGAGCCTGATCGCCTTCGCCAACAACGACACGCCGCAGCAGCCGGCGACCTCACGGCCACGGCAGGTCGAGAAGACGAAGGCCGACGGCGGCAAGACCGCCGGGGGTGCAACCACCATGCACTCCCCGGCGCAGAAGCAGAAGACGCCGCCCCGCTGGAGCAACGCCGACGACGGCTCTACAGCGTCGTCAGACCCGCGGACTCGCCGGGACCAGCGCCGACTCCTCGACGAGCGGCAGCAAGAAGACGCTCGAACAAGGATTGAGCGCCGCCGAGAAACTCGGCGGCAATCAGACCAGCGGGCTGGGAACGCTGTCGACGCGCACGCGCCCGGTGAACCAGGTGACTTACCGTACGCGGCAGGTTGCCCTGCGTTCACCCGTGAGCTGCGGCGCGTCCGGTGGCCCAGCACGAAGAACTTCAAGCCCGACGTACCGGAGAAGTACGACGGCAGGACGCACCCCTCGGAGTTTCTCAGCATCTACACGATCGCTGTGCAAGCTGCCGGGGGGCGCTACGAGAGGATATTGGCGAACTACTTCCCGCTCGTGCTTAAGCCGAACGTTCGTTCGTGGCTTATGCACTTGCCGGAAGGCTCCATTTCTTCCTGGGCGGATCTTTGCCATCAGTTTGTTGGCGCCTTCACAGGCGGCCACAAACCTCATGGCCAGGATAGCGACCTCCACATCCTAGCCCAGAAGGAAGGAGAATCCCTGCGCAAGTACATCCAGCGCTTCAGCCGCGTGCATCGCAACATCCCCGACGTTCACCCTGCCGCGGTTATCAGCGCGTTCCACCAGAACGTGCGTAACCGCCGCATGCGTGAAGAGATGGCCATGACCAAGATCCGGGACATCAGCGAGCTATATGCCCTGGCTGACAAGTGCGCGCGCGCGGAGGAGGGGAGGAAACTCCCCGGGGAGGATGCTGGCGCAGGAGAAAGCGACAGTGACGACACCGCCCCGGCGAAGAGAAGCCAGCGGCGGAATAATAGGAGGAAGAACAGGAAAGAGGTGCTTGCCGTCGAGGAGTCCGGCAAGGAGGCTCCCGCCAAGCAAACGCAGGCTGGCGGCTCCGGCAAGGAGCCTGCCCCCGTGGCGGCAGCCGACAAGAAGGACGGCTCCGACAAGCAATACTGCAAGATCCACCGCACCAAGGGCCACGATCTCTCCAACTGCAAAAGCGTCGAGTACCTCGTCGTGCAGCAGAAGGCTGAGTACGAGAGGCGCGACAAGGGGAAGGCCCAGGGTGGAGGTGGCGAACCAAGCAAGAAGCGGCCGCCCATCGGCCGGGGAGGACGCCGCGGCAAGGCCAAGCAGCGGCAAGGCGATCGGCCTCCCCGGGGCCGCGACGAGGATGAAGAAGACGACGACGAAGACATGGAAGACGAAGATAACAGCGAGCAGGAGTTCCAGAAGGCCACGGAGGTCCTATGCGTTGACGGCGGCGCCTCTCTGCACACCTCCCACCGCCAGCTTAAGCAGTGGGTGCGAGAGGTGAACGCAGCAGAGCCGCCCGTGGAGTCGCGCAGGCTCCTCAAATGGTCCAGCACGCCCATCATTTTCGATCTTGAGGATCACCCCGACCGCACAACCGCGGTCGGGTGCTTGCCGATGCTGGTCTCACCCACCATCCGCAACCTCAAGGTCACCAAAATGTTGGTAGACGGCGGGGCCGGGCTGAACTTGATCTCCTCCGCTGTGATCAAGAAACTCCAGATCCCAGACGACGAGCTCGAAGAGACCGGTTCTTTCCAAGGAATCAACCCGGGGAGGAGCAAGCCCAAGGGGAAGATTACTCTGCCTGTGACCTTCGGCGGCGAGCTCAACTTCAGGACTGAGCGCATCACGTTCGACGTCGCTGATATCCCGTTACCATACAATGGGATCCTCGGCCGTCCCGCTCTCGCCAAGTTCATGGCAGCTTCCCACCACGCCTACAACGTACTCAAGATGCCGGGGCTGATAAGCGTCATCACTGTCCATGGCGACAAAAAGGACGCGCTTATCTGCGCCGACAAGATCTACCGGGATGTAGCAGCCGTGGCAGAGAAGGACACACTTGCCGCTGAAGCCCCCGGGGGGAAGAAGACAAGGACCAAGTCCGGTAAGTGCTCTGGGGCCCACTCCGGCAACCGCACCTCTTCGGAGTGCTGCGCCGCCGTCGAGGACGTTCCATCGAGCTCCACCGGCAAGTACAAGAAGGGAATGACCGCTCCTCCGGCAACCAAGAAGGTGTCCGCCAAGGAGGACGGCACTGGCGGTACCTTCACCATCAGTGCCACGCTTGACAGCAAATAGGAAAGCGCGCTCGTTGCCTTCCTGCGGGCGAATGTCGACGTGTTTGCATGGCAACCGTCCGACATCCCCGGTGTTCCCAGGAGGGTGATTGAGCACAAGCTCGCTGTCTGTCCTCACGCGCGACCCGTCAAGCAGAAAGTGAGAAAGCAAGCCGTGGAGCGCCAAGAATTCATCAGCGAAGAGATCAAGAAGCTAGAGGCAGCAGGCCTAGTGAGAGGTGTGATCCATCCAACGTGGCTGGCCAATCCGGTCGTCGTGCGCAAAGCCAATGGGAAGTGGAGACTGTGCATAGACTTCACCGATGTGAATAAAGCATGTCCCAAGGATCCATTTCCCTTGCCGCGCATTGACCAGATTGTTGACTCCACTGCCGGATGTGAGCTACTCTCTTTTCTTGATGCATATTCAGGCTACCACCAAGTCTTTATGGCCAAAGAAGATGAAGAGAAGACCGCATTTATCACTCCGTGCGGCACCTATTGCTTCATACGCATGCCGTTTGGACTGAAGAATGCGGGATCAACGTTTGCAAGGGTAGTGCACACTGCTTTCGAGCCACAGATCCATAGGAACGTGGAGGCCTACATGGATGACATCGTGGTGAAGAGCAGGAGCAAGGAAACCCTGGTCCAAGATCTGGAGGAGACATTTCAGAACCTGCGCAAGATACAGCTCAAGCTGAACCCCGAGAAGTGCGTTTTCGGAGTCCCCTCCGGCAAGCTTCTCGGGTTCTTTGTGTCACAGAGGGGGATTGAAGCTAATCCCGACAAGATCAAAGCCATCGAGCAGATCGAAGCCCCAGAGCGCGTCAAGGACGTCAGAAAGCTTGCAGGTTGTGTGGCCGCCCTCAGTCGGTTCATTTCAAGGTCTGCAGAACGCGCCCTGCCCTTCTTTAAAATCTTGAAGAAGGCAGGCCCCATGCAGTGGACTCCAGAAGCGGAGGCGGCGCTGCAAGATTTGAAAAGGTACCTATCCTCCACTCCAATACTTGTCGCACCTAGACCACAGGAGAAGTTGTTGCTATACCTAGCGGCAACCAACCAGGTGGTTAGTGCTGCGTTAGTGGCGGAGAGGGAGGCCGACGAGGAGTCTATACCACCTGCAAGCGAATCCAGCGACAAGCGGGGGGCTGCTCCGGCAAGCTCTGGCCCCGACAAGGACAACCCTGCGCAGGAACAGGATGGAGCGCGGAAGAAGATGGTGCAGCGCCCGGTGTATTTTGTGAGTTCCCTCTTGCAGGGGGCTAGATCAAGATACTCTGGGGTGCAGAAGTTGCTTTTCGGCCTCCTCATGGCCTCGAGAAAGCTGCGCCATTACTTCCAAGCACATGAGATAACAGTAGTCACTCGCTTTCCGCTGAAGAGGATATTGCACAATCCCGAGGCAACAGGCAGGATCGTCGAGTGGGCACTGGAGCTGTCGAGCTTTGGACTCAAGTTTGAAAGTACTTCAACCATACAGAGCCGAGCTTTGGCAGAATTCATAGCTGAGTGGACCCCGACGCCAGATGGAGAAGCCCAAGAAACAAGCGCGCCCGTACAAGAAGCAACAAGCGAGTGGGTAATGTACTTCGATGGTGCCTTCTCGCTGCAAGGCGCCGGTGCTGGCGTGGTACTCATCGCGCCCACCGGAGAGCACCTCAAGTATGTTATCCAGATGCACTTCCCAAGAGAGCAAGCAACCAACAATACTGCTGAGTATGAAGGCTTGCTCGCCGGCCTCAGGATTGCGGCCGAACTTGGGATCAGAAAGCTGATTGTGCGGGGAGATTCTCAACTGGTGGTCCGGCAAGTCAACAAGAGCTACCAGAGCCCTCTGATGGAAGCTTATGTAGATGAAGTGAGGAAGCTGGAAGAACACTTTGAAGGGCTGCAAATGGAGCACGTCCCGAGAGCTCAGAATGAGATAGCAGACGGCCTTTCGAAGTGTGCTTCGTTGAAGTTACCTGTGGAACCAGGGACCTTCTTACTCAAGCTGACTCAACCATCCGTTACACCATCAGTTGGGCAGTCCAAGAAAAGGAAGTTGGTCTCCGGCGACTACTTGCAGGCGAACCTTCCTGAGACCGCCGCCAAGGTCCCCAAGATCAACAACCAGAACGCCGGGGGACAGCCCGCTCCTGCGGATCCCAGGATCCGTCCAGTCGAAGCAGGTGTCCCCGATAAGCCTTGCTCCGGCAAGCAGATCAGCAGTCTGAACGCTGAGGAACAGTCCGCTCCTGCGGATCCGAGGATCTGTCCAGTTGAAGCGGGGGTTCCCGACAAGCTTTGCCCCGGCAAGCTTGCCGGGGGATCACCGGCTCCGGCGGAACCAGAGGTTCCTGCCGTAGAAGCCGGGGTCCCCGCAGCGGCCTTCATGCCTTTAGTCCTTGTCGTCGAGCCCCGGGCTCCGGCATGGGCGCAGCAGATCGTCCGTCTTCTGCAAACTGGAGAACTTCCCGACGACCCAGAAGAGATGGAGAAGATCACCAGGCAGTCAAGTATGTACCAGTTCGTGGACAACGAGCTGTACAGAAGGAGACTCAACGGTGTCAGATTGAAGTGCATCTCCAGGGAAGACGGACAGAAGCTGTTGGCAGAGATACACGGAGGCATATGCGGCCATCACATTGGCGCAAGAGCACTTGTCGGGAAAGCCTTCCGGCAAGGGTTCTTCTGGCAAGAAGCCCTCCAAGATGCAACTGCACTAGTAACCAAGTGTGAAGCGTGCCAGTTCCATGCAAAACAGATTCGTCAGCCAGCTCAAGCTCTCCAAACAATCCCTTTATCCTGGCCCTTCTCGGTCTGGGGGCTCGATATCCTCGGCCCTTTTCCCCGAGCCGTCGGGGGCTTCGAGTACTTGTACGTTGCAATCGACAAGTTCACGAAGTGGCCAGAAGTGGAGCCAGTGAGGAAGGTGACCGCGCAGTCAGCAGTCAAGTTCTTCCGGTCGATCGTCTGCCGTTTCGGAATCCCCAACAGAATCATCACCGACAACGGGACACAATTCACAAGTCGCGCCTTCATGCAATACGCCCAGGATCTCGGCGCCAAGGTCTGTTTCGCTTCGGTTGCTCACCCCAGGAGCAACCGTCAAGCAGAAAGGGCCAACGCTGAAGTGCTGCACGGACTCAAGACCAGGACCTTCGACAGGCTGCGCAAGTGCGGAAGAAATTGGATTGAGGAGCTGCCGGCGGCTCTTTGGTCAATCAGAACGACACCGAGTCGAGCCACCGGACAGACACCCTTTGCTCTAGTCTATGGAGCGGAAGCAGTTATCCCCACGGAACTCGTATACGGATCTCCTCGGGTGCTCGCTTATGACGAGCTCGAGCAAGAGCAGCTGCGCCAAGATGACGCGCTGCTCCTTGAGGAAGGACGTCTCCAGGCTGCGGTACGAGCTGCTCGATACCAGCAAGCCTTGCGTCGCTACCATAGCCGCAAGGTCAAGGCCAGGAGTCTCGAAGAGGGCGACCTTGTTCTTCGGCGCACTCAGTCGGCCAAGGATTCCAACAAGTTGACGCCAAAGTGGGAAGGACCTTATCGGGTGAGACAAGTCACGAGGCCTGGCGCTGTCCGCCTCGAGACCAAAGAAGGCGTACCAGTGAGCAACTCCTGGAACATAGAGCATCTTCGCAAGTTTCACCCATAAGGCGCGGTTGCCGTGACCCGCTCCGGCAACCATCGGTTTGTACAGGCCTTGCCGCTGTTGCATGTAACCCCTTGTACAAAGCCAGGCGAAGCCCCTGGCCGAAGATAAAGTTGCCCTGTTAGGCGACCTTGTTCTTAGGCACGTTCAGTCGGCCAAGAATTATAACAAGTCGACGCCGAAGCAGGAAGGCCCTTATCGAGTGAGACGAGTCGCGAGGCCCGGCGCTGTCCGCCTCAAGACCGAAGAGGGCCTACCAGTGAGCAACTCCTGGGAACATAGAGCATCTTCGCAAGTTTCGCCCATAAGGCGCGGTTGCCGTGATCCGCTCCGGCAACCATCGGTTTGTACAGGCCTTGCCGCTGCTGCATGTAACCCCTTGTACAAAGCCAGGCGAAGCCCCTGGCATCAGATAAAGTTGCCCTGTTAGGCGACCTTGTTCTTAGGCACGTTCAGTCGGCCAAGAATTATAACAAGTCGACGCCGAAGCAGGAAGGCCCTTATCGGGTGAGACGAGTCGCGAGGCCCGGCGCTGTCCGCCTCAAGACCGAAGAGGGCCTACCAGTGAGCTACTCCTGGGAACATAGAGCATCTTCGCAAGTTTCGCCCATAAGGCGCGGTTGCCGTGATCCGCTCCGGCAACCACCGGTTTGTGCAGGCCTTGCCGATGTTGCATGTAACCCCTCGTACAAAGCCAGGCGAAGCCCCTGGCCGAAGATAAAGAAGCGCTGGCGCCATAGATTTTAGCATGCATGCTGAGTCAGAGTCTCGTCCTTGGTTAGGGTTGTCAGTTCCTAACTGTCGCTAACCCCTAACTTAGAGGTCGAGTCCGCGTCTTTTTCCCGTCCTTTCCCTTTGGCTCGCAGGAATTGAATGTCCTTGCCGGGCCGCTCAAGGACAAGGAAGAGGAGAAGGACGAGCCAACACCTACGCCCCGGCAAGCCAGAGTCGCCGGGGGATGCAACCTCAGATAAGTTTTTGCATCCCTCATCATGCATTCTCTTATGGACTGTGGAATTTGAAAGCCTCCTTTCCTCCTGAAAAGCTACCGTGCTCTCTTAGCGGCAAGCCCCAGAGCGCGTTCCTGGGGCCCGTTTCGATAGCAGCCGCGGCAGCAAGGGGGAGGGAAGCGAGGGGCCGGAACCCGCCTGCTCCCCGCCTCCGCCAAGGGCGTGAGAAAGGTCGAGCAGTGCGGGGGAGCGGCTGGGCCTGTTGCCGGGCGAGAAACTGTCTATCTTAACGATGTAAAGGATTCGTTCCTTACCGCGGTTTCCACCCGCGAGACAAATGATCCGGCAAACATCCGCTTCTCATTAAAAACATTCCACTCAGGTACAGTTCAGAGAGAATGAAAAACATGAAAGAAGGGATTACAAGGCTTAAACGCAACTAAGGCCCGAAGGCTTACAAGCTGAAAAGAGATAAGGTGCCCGTAATCCCTTTCTTGTCTCTCTCCTCAGGAGGTAGGGCAAGTAGGCGAAGAGGGCGAAAGGGGCACCTAGGCGAGCTACGGGTGGCAGAAGGCACCAAAAGAAGATCCGGGGGCTCCGCCCGGGGGTCTCCGGAGGCTGAAGAAGACGGAGGCGCCGGAGGCAGAGCTGGAAGATAAGGCAGCGGCCTTGCCGCCAGCCTCTTCCTCTTCCCCAGCCTCGCCACTCCGGCCGCCCGAGGAGGTCAAGCCCCCGGCAAGAGGAGCTTGCCGGGCCGAAGAGAAGACCCCGGTGGTCGTCACCGAGAGCAAGGGTGATGACGGCGTCTGGGGCGCATCTGGAACACGAGGCACCGGAGCGTCAGCCAGCTGTCGAAGTCGGCCCGTACTCCGACTTCGCGGCCTTCGACGTCCGCCCTCTGTCCTCCTCAGCAGCCCCCCTACGCCAGCCGCCCAAGGAGACGACCCCGGGGAGTTCACGGAGCCCGGCGCGGACGATGGGGCCGCCGGTGCCACACGGAGCTGCGACCGACGCCTAGTCGGACCCGTCATCCCGGTGGCTGCTCCCCTCGTCGTCGCTGTCGCTCCCCTCCTCGTCACTCTCGCTCGAGGAGGAGCCTTCGCTGTCGGAGGAGCTATCTTCGCAGCGCCGGGCCCGGATGCCGAAGCCCCAGAAGGCCTTGACGGAGAGGAGGTCCTCCCCCACCAGCTTAAAGTGGAGGGTGAACCCCTCCGTCAAGCTGTGGATCCGGGCGAACGTCTTCCACCCGCGGCCCAGACACACCACGCCGGGGGCTCGGGACTCGACGTGGACTCGCGTCCCACTGATCCCGCAGCCCCTCATGCGCAGATTTAGCGTCTCAGGCTGCTCCACCTCCAACACGCTCGCGAATGGAGCGGGAAGCCGGAGGCGGCGACGAGGCGCCCGGCGCAGCCTGATAATGAACTCACAGGGGTCGTCCCCAAGATGGACCGCGGGAAGGAACGGAGCCGCTGGCGGAGGCGAGGACGGCGCACCGATCCGTCCGCCCCGAGCGCCCCGGCCCCGTCCACGACCTCGTCCGCGACCTCGCCCTCTCCCTCTTCCCCTGACGACCGGCTCCGCCGCCGCGGGCGCAAGGGGAGGAGGGGCGCGTTGCCTAGCAGACACCCTCGCGGCAACCGAAGAAGAACCAGGGTCCCCCCCCCCTCCATCGCAGATGGGGGAAGGAAACCAGAAGCAGAAGGAGGAAGGAGATGGAGTGCGGATTTCCGTTGCCCCCTTTCGCTCCTTATAAAGGGGCGGAGTGGGGACGCGGCCGCCTCGCTCCTCCGATAGAAGCGGAGGAAGGGCAGGCGACTGGGGCCGACCCACTGCATCGACCCGCGCCGGCCCGACTCCCTGCCTCCGCCGCCGCGACTCCGAGTGCATGAGGACCACGTGGTGGGCGCGCAGAACCGAGGCGACGGGTGGGACGACCTCTCCCCATCCCGTGATTATGGGGAACGGACGCCTCGAAAGCCGCGCCTCACCCCCGTTCATTTATCGAGCCGCGCCTCCGCACCTCCCTCCACTTAAAGAGGGAACGGGCGTTTCGCCCCCACGACGCCGCGATAAGCGCGCGCCGCCTGGGGAAGGTGCGACGGATGCGGAGTTAAGGAGCAGCACGACCAAGGCCACGCGTGCCCGTGCACTGTTAGGGCCTGGCCCAATGACGCTCGGCACCGTGTGTGGCCCAGGCCCGGGGGCTCCTGTCGGTGTACTAAAGTAGGGATACCTTAGTACCCCAGACTTGTGCACGGGCAGTTGTAGCACCCTGCGGCGAGGCCCGCCCAGGAAGCGCCAAGAGAAGACCAAGCATTCAAGACAAGGCCCCCGGCAAGAGGAGCTTGCCGGGCCAAGAATACAAGACCCCGGCAAGAGGAGCTTGCCGGGACGACTAAGCCCATGTAATACCATCCAAGAACAAAGTATACGAGACAGAAGATCGAGACCCCGACAAGAGGAGCTTGTCGGGAAGGCCGAACCCAGGCACCACAAGAGAAGCCCGCCACGGCGCGCCATGCGCCCCGGCAAGGCCTGATAGCCGGCAAGCTATCAGGCACAGGAAGACGACCCCCGCGGCAAGCCACTTGCCGCGGCAAATCGCCACCTCAGGACTGCGCTCCAGCTCACCCGCCCACGCGTCGCTCCAGGGTTTCCCCCAAGGGCACGTGGAGGGGCACCGCGCAGCCTGGGGTATGCGGTGGCATGCAGCCACCACCGTGGCGAGCGGTGGCACACCTAACGGTCCGCCTCGGTGCTGTCCAGGCGACCATGACGGGCATTTAATGCCCTTGTCCCCTACCGTCAGAAGTAGGTATGATAACACTATGCCGCACTGTAGCGCCACTGTTCCCGCACTATTACAACTTCCACCCCTTTTACCCCTTTCTCTTACGTTGACACCTGTCGGTGACCCCTTTGCGCTATAAAAGGAGGCCCGTGTGCAACGTAGAGGGGGTTCGGAGATTCGGAATCCAGACAGCCATACCCTCGGTGTAGCTAGCTCTCCAAGCTCCCGAGCTCCCCAGTTCAATACAACCAAGCAGGAGTAGGGTTTTATGCGTCCATCGCGGCCCGAACCTGGGTAAACCGCCCGTGTGCTCGCCTCGATCTGCTCTCCGTGCTCCCTCCGCCCCCCTCACCGGACAACGAAAGGGGCTCCGGCCCCATAGGTGCTCGCGGGGGACGCCGTCCACCCCGACAATGTTGTGATGTGATATGGTCAAGACATGATGCTATATTTATTGTATGAGATGATTATGTTTTGTAATGGAGCTATCGGCAACTGGCAGGAGCCATATGGTTGTCGCTTTATTGTATGCAATGCAATCGCCCTGAAATTTCTTTACTTTATCACTAAGCGGTAACGATAGTCGTAGAAGCAATAGTTGGCGAGACAACAACGATGCTACGATGGAGATCAAGGTCTCGCGCCGGTGACGATGGTGATCATGACAGTGCTTCAGAGATGGAGATCACAAGCACAAGATGATGATGGCCATATCATATCACTTATATTGACTGCATGTGATGTTTATCCTTTATGCATCTTATTTTGCTCTGTTTGACGGTAGCATTATAAGATGATCTCTCACTAAATTTCAGGGTAAGAGTGTTCTCCCTGAGTATGCACCGTTGCCAAAGTTCGTCATGCCGAGACACCACATGATGATCGGGTGTGATAAGCTCAACATTCATCTACAACGAGTGTAAGACAGTTTTACACACGCAGAATACTCGGGTTAAACTTGACGAGCCTAGCATATGCAGATATGGCCTTGGAACACTGAGACCGAAAGGTAGAGCTTGAATCATATAGTAGATATGATAAACATAGTGATGTTCACCATTGAAAACTACTCCATTTCACGTGATGATCGGTTATGGTTTAGTTGATTTGGATCACGTGATCACTTAGAGGATTAGAGGGATGTCTATCTAAGTGGGAGTTCTTAAGTAATATGATTAATTGAACTTAAATTTATCATGAACTTAGTACCTGATAGTATTTTTCTTGTCTATGTTGTTGTAGATAGATGGTCCGTGTTGTTGTTCCATTGAATTTTAATGCGTTCCTTGAGAAAGCAAAGTTGAAAGATGATGGTAGCAATTACATGGACTGGGTCCGTAACTTGAGGATTATCCACATTGCTGCACAGAAGAATTACGTCCTGGAAGCACCGTTGGGTGCCAGGCCTGCTGCTGATGACGTTAAGAACGTCTGGCGGAGTAAAGCTGATGACTACTCGATAGTTCAGTGTGCCATGCTCTACGGCTTAGAACCGGGACTTTGACGACGTTTTTAACGTCATGGAGCATATGAGATGTTCCAGGAGTTGAAGTTTATATTTCAAGCAAATGCCCGGATTGAGAGATATGAAGTCTCCAATAAGTTCTATAACTGCAAGATGGAGGAGAATTGTTCTGTCAGTGAACATATAATCAAAATCTCTGGGTATCATAATCACTTGACTCAACTGGGAGTTAATCTTCCTATTGATAGTGTCATTGACAGAGTTCTTCAATCACTGCCACCGAGCTACAAAAGCTTCGTGATGAACTATAATATGCAAGGGATGAATAAGACAATTCCCGAGCTCTTCGCGATGCTAAAGGCTGCGGAGGTAGAAATCAAAAAGGAGCATCAAGTGTTGATGGTTAACAAAACCACGAGTTTCAAGAAAAAGGGTAGAGGGAAGAAGAAGGGGAACTTAAAAAAGAATACCAAACAAGTTGCTGCTCAGGAGAAGAAACCCAAGTCTGGACCTAAGCCCGAGACTGAGTGCTTCTACTCCAAACAGACTGGTCACTGGAAGCGGAACTGCCCCAAGTATTTGGCGGATAAGAAGGATGGCAAGGTGAACAAAGGTATATGTGATGTACATGTTATTGATGTGTACCTTACTAGAGCTCGCAGTAGCACCTGGGTATTTGATACTGGTTCTGTTGCTAATATTTGCAACTCGAAAGAGGGACTACGGATTACGCAAAGACTGGCTAAGGACGAGGTGACGATGCGTGTGGGAAATGGTTCCAAAGTCGATGTGATCGCCGTCGGCACACTACCTCTACATCTACCTTCGAGATTTGTTTTAGACCTGAATAATTGTTATTTGGTGCCAGCGTTGAGCATGAACATTATATCTGTATCTTGTTTGATGCGAGACGGTTATTCATTTAAATCTGAGAATAATGGTTGTTCTATTTATATGAGTAATATCTTTTATGGTCATGCACCCTTGAAGAGTGGTCTATTTGTGTTAAATCTCGATAGTAGTGAAACACATATTCATAATGTTGAAGCCAAAAGATGCAAAGTTGATAATGATAGTGCAACTTATTTGTGGCACTGCCATTTGGGTCATATTGGTGTTAAGCGCATGAAAAAACTACATACTGATGGACTTTTGGAATCACTTGATTATGAATCACTTGGTACTTGTGAACCATGCCTCATGGGCAAGATGACTAAAACGTCGTTCTCCGGAACAATGGAGCGAGCAACAAATTTGTTGGAAATCGTACATACTGATGTATGTGGTCCAATGAATATTGAGGCTCGCGGCGGGTACCATTATTTTCTCACCTTCACAGATGATTTGAGCAGATATGGGTATATCTACTTAATGAAACATAAGTCTGAAACATTTGAAAAGTTCAAAGAATTTCATAGTGAAGCGGAAAATCATCGTAACAAGAAAATAAAGTTTCTACGACCTGATCGTGGAGGAGAATATTTGAGTTACGAGTTTGGTCTACATTTGAAACAATGCAGAATAGTTTCGCAACTCACGCCACCCAGAACACCACAGCGTAATGGTGTGTCCGAGCGTCGTAATCATACTGTACTAGATATGGTGCGATCTATGATGTCTCTTACTGATTTACCGCTATTGTTTTGGGGTTATGCTTTAGAGACGGCTGCATTCACCTTAAATAGAGCACCATCAAAATCCGCTGAGACGACGCCTTATGGACTATGGTTTGGAAAGAAACCAAAGTTTTCGTTTCTTAAAGTTTGGGGCTGCGATGCTTATGTGAAAAATCTTCAACCTGTTAAGCTCGAACCCAAGTCGGAGAAATGTGTCTTCATAGGATACCCAAAGGAAACTGTTGGGTGCACCTTCTATCACAGATCCGAAGGCAAGACTTTTATTGCTAAGAATGGATCCTTTCTGGAGAAGGAGTTTCTCTCGAAAGAAGTGAGTGGGAGGAAAGTAGAACTTGATGAGGTAATTGTACCTGCTCCCTTATTGGAAAGTAGTTCATCACATAAACCGATTCCTGTGACACCTACACCAATTAGTGAGGAAACTAATGATGATGATCATGAAACTTCAGATCAAGTTACTACTGAACCTCATTGGCCAACCAGAGTAAGATCCGCACCAGAGTGGTATGGTAATCCCGTTCTGGAGGTCATGTTGCTAGACCATGACGAACCTACGAACTATGAGGAAGCGATGATGAGCCAGATTCCGCAAAATGGCTTGAGGTCATGAAATCTGAGATGGGATCCATGTATGAGAACAAAGTGTGGACTTTGGTTGACTTGCCCGATGATCGGTAAGCCATCGAGAATAAATGGATCTTCAAGAAGAAGAAAGTCGCTGTTGGTAATGTTACTGTCTACAAAGTTGGACTTGTTGCGAAAGGTTTTCGACAAGTTCGGGGAGTTGACTACGATGAGACCTTCTCACCCGTAGCGATGCTTAAGTCCGTCCGAATCATGTTAGCTTTTGCCGCATTTTAAGATTATGAAATTTGGCAAATGGATGTAAAGACTGCATTCCTGAATGGATTTCTGGAAGAAGAGTTGTATATGATACAACCTGAAGGTTTTATCGATCCAAAAAGTACTAGCAAAGTGTGCAAGCTCCAGCGATCCATTTATGAACTGGTGCAAGCCTCTCGGAGTTGGAATATACGCTTTGATTTTGTGATCAAAGCATATGGTTTTATACAGACTTTTGGAGAAGCATGTATTTACAAGAAAGTGAGTGGGAGCTCTGTAGCATTTCTAATATTATATGTGGATGACATATTGTTGATTGGAAATGATATAGAATTTCTGGATAACATAAAAGGATACTTGAGTAAGAGTTTTTCAATGAAAGACCTCGGTTTTTCAATCAAGTCCAGGTCGGAGATATAGAGATTTGCAAGATATATATGGATCTGAATGTTGCAGACCCATTAGCTAAGCCTCTTCCACGAGCAAAACATAATCAGCACCAAGGCTCCATGGGTGTTAGAATCATTACTGTGTAATCTAGATTATTGACTCTAGTGCAAGTAGGAGACTGAAGAAAATATGCCCTAGAGGCAATAATAAATTTATTATTTATTTCCTTATATCATGATAAATGTTTATCATTCATGCTAGAATTGTATTAACCGGAAACATGATACATGTGTGACTACATACTACTTGACTAGCTCGTTGATCAAAGATGGTTATGTTTCCTCGCCATAGACATGAGTTGTCATTTGATTAACGGGATCACATCATTAGGAGAATGATGTGATTGACTTGACCTATTCCGTTAGCTTAGCACTTGATCGTTTAGTATGTTGCTATTTCTTTCTTCATGACTTATACATGTTCCTATGACTATGAGATTATGCAACTCCCGTTTACCAGAGGAACACTTTATGTGCCACCAAACGTCAAAATGTAACTGGGTGATTATAAAGGTGCTCTACAGGTTTCTCCAAAGGTACTTGTTGAGTTGGCGTATTTCGAGATTAGGATTTGTCACTCCGATTGTCGGAGAGGTATCTCTGGGCCCACTCAGTAATGTACATCACTATAAGCCTTGCAAGCATTGTAACTAATGAGTTAGTTGCGGGATGATGTATTATGGAACAAGTAAATAGACTTGCCAGTAACGAGATTGAACTAGGTATTGAGATACCGACGATCGAATCTCGGGCAAGTAACATACTGATGACAAAGGGAACAACGTACGTTGTTATGCGGTTTGACCGATAAAGATCTTCGTAGAATATGTGGCAGACAATATGAGGATCCAGGTTCCGCTATTGGTTATTGACCGGAGACATGTCTCGGTCATGTCTACATAGTTCTCGAACCCGTAGGGTCCACACGCTTAAAGTTCGGTGACGATCGGTATTATAAGTTTTTGTGTTTTGATGTACCGAAGGTAGTTCAGAGTCTCGGATATGATCACGGACATGACGAGGAGTCTCGAAAATGTCGAGACGTAAAGATCGATATATTGGACGACTATGTTCGGACACCGGAAAGGTTCCGGAAGGTTTCGGACATATACCGGAGTACCGGGGGGTTACCGGAACCCCCCGGGGGGCTTAATGGGCCTACATGGGCCTTAGTGCAAATAGAGGGCAGCAAGGGGAGTGTGGGGCAGCCCCCCCAAGGCCCAAACCGAATTGGTTGAGGGCAAGGGGGGCCGACCCCCTCTTTCCTTCTCCTCCTCTCCCTTTCCTTCCCCCTCTCCTACTCCTACTAGGAAAAGGAGGAGTCCTACTCCTAGTGGTAGTAGGACTCCCCTCTTGGCTCGCCTCTCCCTTGCCGGACGCCTCCTCCCCTTGCTCCTTTATATACGGGTGCAGGGGGCACCCCATAGACACAACAATTGATCATTGATCTCTTAGCCGTGTGCGGTGCCCCCCTCCACCATAATCTACCTCGATCATATCGTAGCGGTGCTTAGGCGAAGCCCTGCATCGGTAGCACCATCATCACCGTCACCATGCTGTCGTGCTGACGAAACTCTCCTATGAAGCTTTGCTGGATCAGAGCTCGCGGGACGTTATCAAGTTGAACATGTGCAGAACTCGGAGGTGCCGTGCGTTCGGCACTTGGATCGGTCGGATCGTGAAGATGTACGACTACATCAACCACGTTGTGCTAACGCTTCCGCATTTGGTCTACGAGGGTACGTGGACACACTCTCCCCTCTCATTTCTATGCATCACCATGATCCTGTGTGTGCGTAGGAATTTTTTTGAAATTACTACTGAGGGAGTCCTGGATTAGGGGGTGTTCGGATAGCCGGACTATACCTTCGCCGGACTCCAGGACCATGAAGATACAAGATTGAAGACTTCGTCCCGTGTCCGGAAGGATCTTTCCTTGGCGTGGAAGGCAAGCTAGGTGTGCGGATATTCAAAGATCTCCTACCATTGTAACCGACTCTGTGTAACCCTAACCCTATCCGGTGTCTATATAAACCGGAGGGTCCTAGTCCGTAGGACAACCATCATCATACACAATCAAACCATAGGCTAGCTTCTAGGGTTTAGCCTCCTTGATCTCGTGATAGATCTACTCTTGTACTACCCATATCATCAATATTAATCTAGCAGGAGTAGGGTTTTACCTTCATCGAGAGGGCCCGAACCTGGGTAAAATAAAGTGTCCCTTGTCTCCTGTTACCATCAGACCTTGACGCACAGTTCGGGACCCCCTACCCGAGATCCGCCGGTTTTGATACCGACATTGGTGCTTTCATTGAGAGTTCCTCTATGTCGTCGCCTTTAGGCCCGATGGCTCCTTGGATCATCAACAACGATGAGGTCCAGGGTGAGACTTTTCTCCCCGGACAGATCTTCGTCTTCGGCGGCTTCGCTCTGTGGGACAATTCGCTTGGTCGTCTGGAGCAGATCGAAAGCTACGCCCCTGGCCATCAAGTCAGGTTTGGAAGCTTAAACTACACAGCTGACATCCGCGGAGACTTGATCTTCGACGGGTTCGAGCCACAGCCAAGCGCGCCGCACTATCTCGAGGGGCACGATCTAGCTCTACCTCCGAATAGTGTCCTGGAGGCCACACACGCGCCGGTCCCGACCTTCGACTCGGAGCCTGCTGTGCCGATTGAGGATGAACGGCTGAACGTCACCTCGGGGGCTGCGATCTCAAAGGCGATCGAGCCGAACGCTAGTCCCGCACCCCGCGCGGCCCATGACTCCGAGGAGCCGGACTCTTCTCCGAATTCCGATCCTCCCGCGCCCCTACCAATCGAATCCGATTGGGCGCCTGTAATGGAGTTCACCGCCGCGGATATCTTTCAGCACTCACCTTTTGGTGATATCCTGAACTCTCTCAAGACTCTCTCTTTGTCAAGAGAGCCCAGGCCGGACTACGGTCTGCGAGGATGGGATACGGACGATGAAGAAATTCAAAGCCCTCCCACCACCCACTTAATAGCCACTGTCGACGATTTAACTGACATGCTAGACTTCGGCTCCGAAGATTTCGACGGCATGGACGACGAAGGAGGAGACGAATAGGAACCAGCACCTGTAGGGCGCTGGATCGCCACCTCGTCATATGACATATACATGGTGGACACTCCAAAGGATGGAGATGGCGATGGAACGGCAGGGGATGACCCCTCCAAAAAACAGCCAAAGCTCCGGCGTCAGCGGCGCCGCTCTAAATCCCGCCAAAGCAAAAACGGTGATTCCGGCACGGGAGATAATACTACCCCGGATTCGGCGCAGGAAGATGGAGAAGCCAGCCCTCATGAGAAAGAGGTCGAACGGGAGGTCGAGGACGATAACTATATGCCTCCCCCCGAAGACGAGGCAAGCCTCGACGACGACGAGTTCGTCGTGCCATCAGACCCTGCCGAACAAGAGCGCTTTAAGCGCAGGCTTTTAGCCACGGCGAACAGCCTAAAGAAAAAGCAGCAACAGCTTTGAGCTGATCAAGATTTGCTAGCCGACAGATGGACTGAAGTCCTTGCGGCCGAAGAGTACGAACTCGAGCGCCCCTCCAAGAATTATCCTAAGCGCAGGCCGCTACCCCAATCAGAAGAGGAAGCACCTCCATCACCAGCGCACGACATGGCAGACCGGCCACCTCGTGGCCGCGACAGAGAGGCTTGTCGAAACTACAACCAAGCAGTACCCCGGCGCCGCTCAACTAAGGCACGGGAGAATGCGCCAGACCTGTGAGATGTACTGGAGGATAAAGCAAGAAAACAAGATCGATCTATGGATCGCGCAGGCGCCCGATGACACGTGATGATGATCGTCACTCCGGACATAATAAATCCAGCCGGGCCGAACACAACAGACATGGCTCTTCCGAGCTACGTCGCGACATAGCCCAGTACAGGGGCGCCGCACACCCGCTATGCTTCATAGACGAAGTAATGGAATATACAATCCCAGAGGGCTTCAAGCCCGTAAATATCGAATCGTACGATAGTACGACAGATCCGGCGGTATGGATCGAGGATTATCTCCTTCACATCCACATGGCACGCGGCGATGACTTACACGCCATCAAGTACCTCCCCCTCAAGCTCAAAGGACCAGCCCGGCACTGGCTTAACAGCCTGCCAGCGGACTCAGTCGGTTCTTGGGAGGACCTGGAAGCGGCATTCCTCGACAACTTCCAGGGCACTTATGTGCGGCCACCGGATGCCGACGACCTAAGCCACATAATTCAGCAGCCAGAGGAATCGGCCAGGCAATTCTTGACACGGTTCCTAACAAAGTAAAACCAGATAGTCGATTGTCCGGATGCAGAGGCCCTAGCAGCCTTCAAACATAACATCCGTGACGAGTGGCTTGCCCGGCACCTGGGACAGGAAAAGCCGAAATCTATGGCAGCCCTAACGACACTAATGACCCGCTTCTGCACGGGCGAAGATAGCTGGCTAGCTCGCAGCAACAACTTGTCAAAGAACCCTAGTAATTTGGATACCAAGGACAAAAGTGGCAGGACACGTCGAAACAAGCAGAAGCGCCGCGTTAATAGCGACAGCAACAAAGATACGGCAGTAAATGCCGGATTCAGAGGCTATAAATCCGGTCAGCGGAAAAAACCATTTAAAAAGAATACTCAGGGCCCGTCCAGTTTGGACCGAATACTCGACCGCTCGTGCCAGATCCATGGCACCCCCGAAAGGCCAGCCAATCACACCAACAGGGATTGTTGGGTGTTCAAGCAGGCAGGCAAGTTAAGAGCCGAAAACAAAGACAAGGGGCTGCATAGCGACGAGGAGGAGGAGCCCAGGCCGCCGAACAACAATGGACAGAAGGGATTTCCCCCACAAGTGCGGACGGTGAACATGATATACGCAACCCACATTCCCAAAAGGGAGCGGAAGCGTGCGCTACGGGACGTATACGCGATGGAGCCAGTCACCCCAAAGTTCAACCCATGGTCCTCTTGCCCGATCACTTTCGATCGAAGGGACCACCCCACTAGCATCCATCATGGCGGCTTTGCCGCATTGGTTCTTGACCCAATCATCGACGGATTTCATCTAACAAGAGTCCTTATGGACGGCGACAGTAGCCTGAACCTGCTTTATCAGGATACAGTGCGGAAAATGGGCATAGATCCATCAAGGATTAAGCCCACAAGGACGACCTTTAAAGGCGTCATACCAGGTGTAGAGGCCAATTGCACAGGCTCCATAACACTTGATGTGGTCTTCGGATCTCCGGATAACTTCCGAAGCGAAGAGTTAATCTTCGACATAGTCTCGTTCCGTAGCGGATATCATGCCCTGCTTGGACGAACCGCATTCGCCAAATTCAATGCGGTGCCGCACTACGCATACCTCAAGCTCAAGATGCCAGGCCCTCGAGGAGTCATCACGGTCAACGGAAACACCGAACGCTCCCTCCGTACGGAGGAGCACACGGCGGCTCTCGCAGCAGAAGTACAAAGTAGCCTCTCAAGGCAACTATCCAGTCCGGCCGCTAAAAAGCCGGACAATGCTAAGCGCGCCCGAAGTAACCTACAACAAGACCGTTTGGCATGATCCGAGCAAGCATAGCAATACGGCCGCAACCCCAGCCAGCGCAATATAGCAGAGCTAGTACCTCGCGTACATAACTACGCCCTTGAAATTCCATGGGCACCGGGGGAGGGGCACAGTAACGACATGCTCACAATACGGCTTAAAACGTACTAGGGGCTGCCGGATTCTTTTTATCACTTTCAGGACTCCACATTCCGGACGACCTGTTCGGCTATTCGGCTACCGCACAGACGATGCAAGACCCAGGGAAGCAGACAAAGCTACGCCGCATAATGGAACTCTCAGGCGGTCTCTGTTCCGAGCAGTATACCTGTTTCAAACACAATTCCGGGGCTTGCCCCTGGTCAGGACATGTTAAATAGTCTAAATTCTTTTTGCTTATCGCACTACTTGTATCCTCTCAGCTTCGATAAATAGCCTCTTTATAAACAATGCATAGATCTTTATCTACTGTTTGCATTATTCTTTCTTAATATATATGTTTCTTAAATAACATGATCGCACCCGTACACCATGGTACGGCAAACATGCCAGGGGCTTCATTACCCTTTTATCTGGCATGAGAAGTTCGTACACTTTCACAGGTGCGGCACCCCGAACTTATAGCACTATATGCATCGGCTCCGAATCATGATTTTGGTCACATGTTGGGTTTGCCCGGCTCCTATGTTTTGGTGCCTTATGTTCCGCTATATCGGCTAAGGTAGAACTAGGAGAACCACTGCGATTGTGCCCCAGTTGAGCTGGGTTAAGCACCTCAGTGGAGAAAGGTAAAACAGACTGTCATGATAAGGCGAGAGACCGGTCGATGTTCGAGATGTTTTTCGAGTCCCTAACGGCTCATGCCGCTTCGAGCGAGGAGCTGGCTATGTCCGGCCAAAGGCATGGATAGCGCCCCGAATTCGGCCTTCCGAACTAGGGGCTTTGCCGAAATTTAAAATTATAAAGTTATATGGCTAAGTGAGAGTGTTCAAGCATTATAGTCCGATTGTCTGGTTCGTTGTGCTGAGCGCCTCCCTCGAAGGACCCAACTATGGGAACAAGAGCGCTCAGGTTTATCCCGAACACCCCAGCACTAGCGGCACGGGGGCAGAAGCCGACGACTAGCCATCTCTCAATTTTTGATAAACGGCCGCACAGAAAATAATATTTTAAATTACATAAGCATTGCTTAAAGCGCATGTGAACAAGTTTTCAGCGCACAGGACACAAACGAGCGAGTTCATTCAAAAACTATATCTCTAGTACATTCATCCGCAATACGGCGGGCACTAGGAAGAAGTTCCTTGTAGTAGTTCTCGGGCTTGCGATGCTCCTTCCCCGGCGGCGGCCCGTCCTTGACCAGCTTTTCTCCGTCCAGCTTACCCCAATGCACCCTTACACGGGCAAGGGCCCTCCAGGCACCTTCAATGCAGGCGGAGCGCTTGACGACCTCAAGCCAGGGAAAGGCCTCCACCAGCCGCCGCACCAACCCGAAGTCTCTCCCAGGCAGGGCCTCCCCAGGCCACAGCCGAACTAGCAAGCCCTTCATGGCTTGTTCGACGCCTTGTGGAGCTCGACCAGCTGTTTCAGCTGGTCGCTCAAGGGCACAGGGTGTCCGGCCTCAGAATACTAAGACCAGAACACACTCTCCGTCGAGCTGCCTTCTTCAGCTCGATAGAATGCGGCAGCGTCGGATATGCTGCGGGGAAGATCTGCGAACGCCCCTGGAGAACTCCGGATTCGGGTAAGTGACAAGTAATTTACTTTTATATTTCTACTTTGCATTAAGAATGCCTTACCCGCTGCTATCTTTTTTACCTCCTCCAACTCTTGGAGGTCCTTTTGGGCTTCGGCCTTGGCGCTCTTGGCGGTCTCAAGGGCCGACGCGAGCTCGGATGCTTGCGTTTTCGACTCAAGCTCCAAACCCTCATGTTTTTTCATGAGAGTTTGCAGCTCTTGCTGCAACTCGCCGACCTGAGCCCCAAGCTTTTCTCGCTCGGAGCGCTCCTCGGCCATCTTCTTTTCGGCCTCGGACAGCGCCTGCTTGAGGGTCGCCACCTCAGTTGTGGCCCCTACAACAAGTAGCACAATCCTGTTATTTTTTTGCAATCAAGCCTTTCCATAGGCAACCTTTCATTTTCCTTTTCGTAGGGTATTCCTTACCTTCTTTATCCTCAAGCCGCCGTTTGGCAAGGCCGAGCTCTTGCTAGGTCCCCCCGAGGTCCTTTTTAAGGACATCCACCTGTGCAGTCAGTGCGGTGGTGGACAGCAGCGAAGCCTACATACGCATATTTGACTCTTTGTTGTTAGACTCCTGCGAGAAATTATTAGATCCTCTATTCGGCTTTCTTTCCGAACACCAAACAGAGCATCAGGGGCTACTGTCTATGCGGTAATATTTGGACATATTATTTTTACTTACCTCGAAGCCTGTTAGAAGGCTAGCGCAAGCTTCAGTCAGTCCGCTTTTGGCGGACTGAACCCTTTGGATCACCGTACTCATAATAGTACGGTGTTCCTCATCGATGGAGGCGCCTTCAAGCACCTCCAGCAGATTGTCCGGCGCCTCCGGATGGACGGAGGTCACCGGCTCAGAAGGCTTACTCCTCTTGGGAGGAGTTCGCCGACCACGGACCGGGACTGTTGACGAGTCCGGCGCGGCGTCCGGCTCAAGGCCGGACTTGGAGCCCTGGGGGGTCTTGTCCCCTTCACTCCTGGGGTCCGGAGGGTTGCCTTGTGGCTCCTCCAGGACCACATCCTCCTGCCCTGGAGCCTGTTGCGGCGCTACTTCGGCGTCGTCTGCCCTGCATGGGGAAACAGCGGGCGGAACTGAGTTCACGTCCGATGAATCCAGGGAGCCGCTCGACGAGTCGTCGAGGTCGGCCCGGGGCGGGCTGCATAATTGCATTCGACATTAGGGAAAGCAGCGCAGTAAAGGGACGTCATGAGTTACTCTGATATTCGAACTTATGATGTCGCCGGACGCTTGGCTCTGTCCGGCCACTCCCCTTCGCCCTCGTCGGCGTCGTGGGAGTAGTCCGGCGGAGGGGTCTTCCTTTTCCTCGACCCCTCGGCCTCCCCCGTTGGGGCGGCCTTCTTCTTCTTTTCTCCCCCCACTGGGGAGGGGAGAGCTTGCTTGTTCCTCCTCCTCGTTTTCACGAGAGGAGGGCGTCGCGGACTCGTCAGATGACGAGTCCGACACCACCATATTACGGGAGCTCTTTCGAGTCCCGGTGGTCTTCTTCTTCTTGGCCTTCTTCTCCGGCACCACGTAAGGTGCCGGAGCCAGCAGCTTCACTAGAAGAGCTGGGGCTGGGTCTTCAGGCAGGGGAGTCGGACAGTTAATTGGTCCGGATAGCTTCCGCCAAGCCTGTCAAAGGTGGAGGGAGTTTAGATCCCGCATGGAGTTAATCTATGAAAACGAGCTTAACAAACCTATCAAAGGTATAGATAGCTTACCTCGTTGGCACGACGCTGCGAGCTGTATCCGCGGTCCTCGGAAGCGGATGTGGGGCACTCGGCGCCTTTTGTCAGCACCTTCCAGACGTCTTCATACGTCGTGTCGAAGAGCCTATTGAGGGTTTGGTGCTGCGCCGAGTCGATCTCCCACAAAGTGAAATCCCGTTGTTGGCACGGGAGGATCCGACGGACGAGCATGACCTGGATCACGTTGACCAGCCGGATTGGCTTGTCCACCAGGGACTTGATGCATGTTTGCAATCCGGTCACCTCTCCCTCGTTTCCCCACGATAGGCCCGTCTCTTTCCAGGACATGAGCCGCGTGGGGGGCCGGATCTGAATTCAGGGGCCGCGACCCATTCTGGATCGCGTGGCTCGGTGATGTAAAACCACCCGGCTTGCCACCCCTTTAGGGACTCCACAAAGGAGCCCTCGAACCAGAGGACGTTGGCCATCTTACCGGCCATAGCGCCTCCGCACTCCGCCTGGCTGCCAGACACCACCTTGGGCTTGACATTGAATGTCTTGAGCCAAAGGCTGAAGTGGGGGCGGACGCGGAGAAAGGCCTCGCACGCGACGATAAACGCCGAGATGTTGAGGATGAAGTTCGGGGCCAGATCGTGGAAATCCAGCCCGTAATAGAACATGAGACCCCGGACGAATGGGTGAAATGGAAAACCCAGTCCGCGGAGAAAGTGGGGAAGAAAAACTAACCTCTCATGGGGCTCTGGGGTGGGAAGAAGCTGCCCTTCCTCAGGAAGCCGGTGCGGGATGTCCTTGGACAGGTATCCGGCCTTCCTTAGCTTTTTCACTTGGGCCTCCATAACGGAGGAGGCCATCCATTTGCCTCCCGCTCCAGACATTGTTGGAGAATGTTGAGGTGGGAAGAGCGGACTTGGGCGCTGGAGCTTGAGTGCGCAAGAAATGGGTTGGCAAAGGAGGAAGAAGGCATAGGTAAAAAGGTGGATCCTTATCCCCTTATATGGGAGGATGCGGTTGACCGTCCCCATCTACCTAATAAAACTCGCTTGCCTCCCAAGCGCCGTGGTAAATGGCGCGGTTGGGTTACCCACGTCCGTATTGATGAGAATCCCGTTAAAAGGGGGCACACGATCTCTGCTTTGACAAGACATGCCAAGGAAACCGCCTCGCTAAACACGCTGAGGTGGAACGGAAAACAATTCATATAAAGAGCTTGGCCGCAGTATTATGACGCACTGCGGAATACGTCAGCAGATTTGATTTGTGTTAATATTATTCTCTCTATGGCAATATGTGGAAACTTGTTTTGCAGAGCCGGACACTATTCTTGGTGTTTATCATCTTCTATGAAGAACTTGGTGGAGGAACCCGCCTTGCAATGACGAAGACAATCTGCGCGCCGGACTCGTCGTCATTGAAGCCTGGTTCAGGGGCTACTGGGGGAGTCCTGGATTAGGGGGTGTTCGGATAGCCGGACTATACCTTCGCCGGACTCCAGGACCATGAAGATACAAGATTGAAGACTTCGTCCCGTGTCTGGAAGGATCTTTCCTTGGCGTGGAAGGCAAGCTAGGTGTGCGGATATTCAAAGATTTCCTACCATTGTAACCGACTCTGTGTAACCCTAACCCTATCCGGTGTCTATATAAACCAGAGGGTCCTAGTTCGTAGGACAACCATCATCATACACAATCAAATCATAGGCTAGCTTCTAGGGTTTAGCCTCCTTGATCTCGTGGTAGATCTACTCTTGTACTACCCATATCATCAATATTAATGTAGAAGGAGTAGGGTTTTACCTTCATCGAGAGGGCCCGAACCTAGGTAAAATAAAGTGTCCCTTGTCTCCTATTACCATCCGACCATGACGCACAGTTCGGGACCCCCTACCCGAGATCCTCCGGTTTTGACACTGACAACTACGTTCCCAACATAAGCCCCTATCTTTCTCTGTGTCCGATTAAAACTCCATACCCATAAGTATTGCATGAGTGTTAGCAATTGTGAAAGACTAAATGATAGTTGAGTATGCGGACTTGCTGAAAAGCTCTTATATTGACTCTTTCCTATGCTATGATAAATTGCAGTTGCTTCAATGACTGAGATTATAGTTTGTTAGTTTTCAATGAAGTTTATGATTCATACTTCAATTTTTGATTGAATTGTTACTTTAGCATAAGAGATCATATGACAATATATATATGTGTGTGTTGTTCTAAGAATGATGATGATGCCCTCATGTCCGTATTTTATTTTTACCGACACCTCTATCTCTAAACATGTGGACATATTTTTCGATTTCGGCTTTCGCTTGAGGACAAGCGAGGTCTAAGCTTGGGGGAGTTGATACGTACATTTTGCATCATGCTTTTATATTGATATTTATTGCATTATGGGCTGTTATTACACATTATGTCACAATACTTATGCCTATTCTCTCTTATTTTACAAGGTTTACATGAAGAGGGGGAATGCCGGCAGCTGGAATTCTGGGCTGAAAAAGGAGCAAATATTAGAGACCTATTCTGCACATCTCCAAAAGTCCTGAAACTCCACGGGAGCACTTTTCAGAATATATAAAAAATATTGGGCGCAAGAAGTACCAGAGGGGGGCCACCCACCAGCCATGAGGGTGGGGGCGCGCCCTACTCCCTGGGCGGGCCCCCCTGCCTCATGGGCCCCCTGGTGGCCCTCCGATGCCCATCTTTGGCTATATGGAGTCTTTAGTCCGAGGAAAACTCATAGGCGAGCTCACGGGACGAAACTCCGCCGCCATGAGGCGGAACCTTGGCGGAACCAATCTAGGGCTCCGGCGGAGCTGTTCTGCCGGGGAAACTTCCCTCCGAGAGGGGGAAATCATCACCATCGTCATCACCAACGATCCTTTTATCGGGAGGGAGTCAGTCTCCATCAACATCTTCACCAGCACCATCTCCTCTCAAACCCTAGTTCATCTCTTATATCCAATCTTTGTCCCAAAGCCTCAGATTGGTACCTGTGGGTTGCTAGTTGTGTTGATTACTCCTTGTAGTTGATGCTAGTTGGTTTACTTGGTCGAAGATCATATGTTCAGATCCATTATGCATATTAATATCCCTCTGATTATGAACATGAATATGTTTTGTGAGTAGTTATGTTTGTTCCTGAGGACATGGGAAAAGTCTTGCTATAAGTAGTCATGTGAATTTGGTATTCGTTCGATATTTTGATGAGATGTATGTTGCCTTTCCTCTAGTGGTGTCATGTGAACGTCGACTACATGACACTTCACCATTGTTTGGGCCTAGAGGAAGGCATTGGGAAGTAATAAGTAGATGATGGGTTGCTAGAGTGACAGAAGCTTAAACCCTAGTTTATGCATTGCTTCGTAAGGGGCTGATTTGGATCCATATGTTTCATGCTATGGTTAGGTTTACCTTAATACTTTTGTTGTAGTTGCAGATGCTTGCAATAGGGGTTAATAACAAGTGGGATGCTTGTCCAAGTAAGGACAGTACCCAAGCACCGGTTCACCCACATATCAAATTATCAAACTACCAAACGTGAATCATATGATTGTGATGAAAACTAGCTTGACGATAATTCCCATGTGTCCTCGGGAGCACTTTCCTTCATATAAGAGTTTGTCCAGGCTTGTCCTTTGCTACAAAAAGGATGGGGACATCTTGTTGTACCTTATTTACTTTTATTACTTGCTATTCGTTACAAATTATCTTATCACAAAACTATCTGTTACTGATAGTTTCAGTGCTTGCAGAGAATACCTAGCTGGAAATCGCTTATCATTTCCTTCTGCTCCTCGTTGGGTTCGAGACTCTTAATTATCGAAAGGACTACGATAGATCCCCTATACTTGTGGGTCATCAGGCCTGCCCCCCTTTCCTTCCTTCTTCCTCCTCCTTCCTTCTCTCCTAAAACCAAACAAGGGAAGGGGGGATCCTACTCCCGGTGGGAGTAGGACTCCCTCGGGCGCGCCTAGAGAGGCCGGGCCCCTCCCCCTCCTCCACTCCTTTATATACGGGGGAAGGGGGCACCCCATGGACACACAAGTTTATCATTGATCTTTAGCCGTGTGCGGTGCCCCCCTCCACCATAATCCACCTCGGTAATATCGTAGCGGTGCTTAGGCGAAGCCCTGTTCCAGTAGCAACATCATCACCGTCATCACGCCGTCGCGCCGATGAAGCTCTTCCTCGAAGCTCTACTGGATCGTGAGTTCGCAGGACGTCACCGAGCCGAACGTGTGCAGATCGCGGAGGTGTCGTATCTTCGGTACTAGATCGGTCGATCGTGAAGACGTACGAGTACATCAACCACATTGTCATAACGCTTCCGCTTATGGTCTACGAGGGTACGTAGACGATACTCTCCCCTCTCGTTGTTATGCATCACCATGAGCTTGCGTGTGCGTAGGAATTATTTTTGAAATTACTATGTTCCCCTACAGTCCGGACTGACCAGAAGTTTGGTTCATCGCCGGCGTTGAAAGTTATGGCTGTGTCGTTCCTGGGGTTTATAGTTGTGACTTGGCAGACTTCGGGGAGGTCGCGGAGTGCCCTCTTGCGCCCATTGTTTGAAGCGAAAGTATCGAAGACCGTCAATACTCTGAGGTCGTCATCCTCCGGGGGGTGTTGCTCTAAGGTGTTTTTGGTGAGGATATCCTCGCTGCTCTTGGCCACTTGCCGGAGTATCCAACATGCTCTAAGGCTGTGGGTTGGTACGGTATCCGGTGTCGTGTGTATTTTGCATGGCCTATCGAGCCATCCCTCAATAACAGTTCCGTGTCCCTCAAGGGTGCATCCATTTTGCTCGCCAGAGGGGTTGAGTGGAGACCGGTGGTTCCCAGCGAGCTGTCTGAGTTTTCCATGCGCTTTCCATTGCACAGTACTTCTGTACTATGGTTGCCAAGTCAGCGAAGTGTGATATGCGACGGCGGTTGATGGCATTGAGGATTCCTTCGTCCGTGCAATTATTGCAGAATACTGAAATCGCGTCTTCGTCACGGCAATCTTTAATCTTGTCTTTGACAAGGAGGAATCTGGCCCAAAAGTGATGGACTATTTCGTGAGACTGTTGTCGTACGTACATGAGGTCGCATATATCTGGTGGGCCGGATTTGCTTGGCGAATATTGCTTGTGGTGGGTGGCTGACTTTAAATCCAAACCCTGACCCAATTTGGTGTCTGGAGCTTCAAAAACTTCTGAGCTTATTAGTTCAGGCTCCGGGATGTCAAACGATTTTCTGGGCCCAACGCCCGATTCCAGGTTCGGAGGACTGGGTGTGTCGTTCCGCAAACGGGTATCCGGCTGTAGGATCTAGAAGTAGGTGTGTCTAGAGGGGTGGTAATTAGACACTTAGTGCTAAATTTGCAATTTTTTTAACCTTTTCGGTTTGAGTGGAGTTTTAGGCACAATTTCTACATACACAATACATATCAAGCAAGCATGCAAAGAGTATATGAGCAGCGGAATGTAAAGCATGCAACTTGCAAGAATGTAAAGGGAAGGGTTTGGAGAATTCAAATGCAATTGGATACACGGATGTTTTTCCCGTGGTTCGGATAGGTGGTGATATCCTACATCCACGTTGATGGAGACTTCAACCCACGAAGGGTAACGATTGCGCGAGTCCATGGAGGGCTCCACCCACGAAGGGTCCACGAAGAAGCAACCTTGTCTATCCCTCCATGGCCATCGACCACGAAGGACTTGCCTCACTAGCGGTAGATCTTCACGAAGTAGGCGATCTCCTTGCCATTACAAACTCCATGGTTCAACTCCACAATCTTGTCGGAGGCTCCCAAGTGACACCTAGCCAATCTAGGAGACACCACTCTCCAAGAAGTAACAAATGGTGTGTTGATGATGAACTCTTTGCTCTTGTGCTTCAAATGATAGTCTCCCCAACACTCAACTCTCTCTCACAGGATTTGGATTTGGTGGAAAGAAGATTTGAGTGGAAAGCAACTTGGGGAAGGCTAGAGATCAAGATTCATATGGTAGGAATGGAATATCTTGGCCTCAACACAAGGGTAGGTGGTTCTCTCTCAGAACATATGAGTTGGAAGTGTAGATGTGTTCTGATGGCTCTCTCCATGAATGAAGAGGAGGTGGAGGGGTATATATAGCCTCCACACAAAATCCAACCGTTACACACAATTTACCAATCTCGGTGGGACCGAATCAACAAACTCGTTCGGACCGAAATAGTAAACCTAGTGACCGTTAGAGATTTTCGGTGGGATTGACATGCAACTCGGTAGGACCGATATGGTTAGGGTTAGGGCATAACGTAATCTCGGTGAGACCGATTACACAAACTCGGTGAGACCGATTTGGTAATTAGCTAACCAGAGAGTTGGTCAGGCAAACTCGGTGGAACCGATTACTAAACTCGGTTGGGCCGATTTTGGTAATAAGTTAACCAGAGAGTTTGCATTGTAATCTTGGTAGTACCGATTGCCTAAACTCGGTGAGACCGATTTTGGTAATGGACATACACAGTGAGATTACAATCCCATCTCGGTGAGACCGAGATCCCTGTCGGTGAAACCGATTTGCTAGGGTTTGTGGCAGTGGCTATGACATGTGAAACTCGGTGGCGCCGGATAGAAAGAATCGGTAGGTCCGAGTTTGACTTTGTGTTTATGTCATATGTGGAAGTGGGAAAGTAGCTGAGGGTTTTGGAGCATAATATCAAGCACATGGAGCAAAAGGCTCATTAAGCAACACCTCATCCGTCCTTGATAGTATTGGCTTTTCCTATGGACTCAATGTGATCTTGGATCACTAAAAGTGTAAAATGAAGAGTCTTGAGCTTGAAGCTTTAGCCAATCCTTTGTCCTTAGCATCTTGAAGGAGTTCCCACAACCTTTAGTCCATGCCACTCCATTGTTGAACTTATCTGAAACATACTAGATAAAAGTGTTAGTCCAACAAGAGATATGTTGACATTAATTACCAAAACCACCTCGGGAGCACTTGTGCTTTCAATCTCCCCTTTTTTGGTAATTGATGGCAACATACATCAAAGCTTTAGATAAAGATACAAGGAATAGCAAGTAAAGCTTTGGAAGAACATGTAACAAACATAGGCTCCCCCTACGTGTATGCAATCATATGAATATGAAATATAGAAGCATGTGAGAGCATAATCATGACAGAGTAAGCAATGTGTTACATGTATCTTGGCCATATGCATCAGAGCAAAAGATTATTAATAGAAATACCTTCATGCTTATGAGTCCTTCTTGCAAAGAGTATGTACAAAAGCAAGAATTCCTCATACTCATGATTCTGATGCATATACTTACCTTGTAGTCTTGAGTTGGCTTAGGATGGAATGAACCTGCATAAACAAGGTTAGATAACACAGGTACATCCACTAGCCAAAGCAAACAAAAGAAACCACAAGAATACCAAGACTGGGATGACATGTAGAGAGTGAGTACAAGGTACCACATTAGATTAGACATGTCCCCAAGAGTAAAGATATGCAATGAATTTGAATGATTTCTTTCCCTTAGATGTCTTGCTCCCCCTGAATTTGACATGGGATATTGGGAGAAGATAGGGAACAGAAAATCAGAGCTGAAAGATATGAATAAATAGAACATAATGCAAATGAGCACATATGAGCATGTCTTTCCCCCAAAAAGACATGTGGCATCTCTCCTCTTGAACATCAAGCATCTGGGATCCTTGAGTGTTCTCTCCCCCTGGAGATCTCTTTCTCCCCCTTAATACTTTCTCTCTCTTTCTCCCTGGTGATAAGCTTTGATGTGATCTCTCTCTCCCCCTTTGACATCAATTTCCAAGAAGGTTTTTCTGGAATCCGTCGAATAGGTTTGGTCCTTGAGACTCAGCACAAAGCAGTGGATAAAACTGTGATGCTTGTAGAGGACAAGATTCATTGAGTGGAGCTGGATCAGAAGAAATATAGAATATGTGGCAAACTGTTTTTCTTGTTGCAAAATCGGTGACACCGAGTGGCATGTTTCGGTGGTACCGAAGGAATTCGGTTGGACCGAAAATTACAAATCGGTGAAACCGAGTTCATCACAGAGAAAACACTTGTCACCTTAGCTCACTAGTAAAATAAGATCTCACAAATATTTGCAATGAATTAACTAAAGAATTTGCAAGGAATTTGATGCAGAAATATGCAGAACAAGAATCAAAGAAAATGGAAGTTCTAGATGAAGTTTTTTTTTGTTGAAAAGAGGGAAACAAATATGCAAGGGACAAATGCAATAACAAAAGAACACGAGAGAACTTCATCTAGAATTGGGCGGTGACATAGTCACCTATGTTAGAGTATATTGACTTAGAAGTCAAGTGAGAACACTTGATCATGGGTCATACTCATCGTTTAAGCTCAAAATGGGGTTACCATTTTTCGTTTAAGCATTTTGATGTATTCTCATCTTGTTGAGTTGCTTTGACTCATGACTTGGAGTAAAGCTTCTCTAAGATAGAATATCATACCTTGGGTGGTGGTGTGGGTCTTGCTCATGTAGTTGAACTTGTGTGGGTGCTCGAAGTTGATGTAGCTCATCATGAGTTGGGAGCACCCCTTGGAATTTGAGTTCATCTACCTACATGGGTTAGTTCTTGCAAGGAGAAGCACTTGTATATCCAAAGATGACAATCACGAAGCTGAAGATAGAATTTGTCAAAGGATCTATTCGAATGGTTTTGTGCTTGCTTGTCGTCAACCACCATTGTGTAGAGACTTGGTGATGTAGAGATTGCTCAAGACGTGAGTGAGTTGCAATCTCATAGAATTAGATTCAACCAAGTACCTACATGAGTTAGATAACATGCAAGGTACAAATGTATCCAAGACATAAGATAGTCATCATAAGAGATATATCATGGATTAGCCATAAGCTCATGTCTTGCATGTATCCAATGGAGTTTCTACTCCAAGTTCGAAGCATCAATGATATTCAATTCTCCTCTCAACCTGCAAAACACTTTCTCATCAAGTGGTTTAGTGAATATATCCGCTAATTGTTTATCGGTGCGAACATGCTTAAGATCAATGTCACCCTTAGCAACGTGATCTCGAATGAAATGATGATGAACTTCAATGTTCTTAGTTCGAGAATGTTGTACAGGATTATGACAAATTTTGATAGCACTTTCATTGTCACAAAGTAATGGAACATGTTTCACATAGACCCCATAATCTTTAAGAGTTTGGGTCATCCAAAGTAACTGAGAACAACATGAACCAACGGCAATGTATTCCGCTTCGGCGGTGGATAAGGATACCGAGTTTTGTTTCTTGGAAGACCAAGACACAAGAGATCTACCAAGAAATTGACAAGTACCCGAAGTGGACTTTCTATCAACCTTGTCTCCGGCATAATCCGAGTCGGAGTAGCCAACAGGATCAAAAGAGGACCTCTTAGGATACCAAATGCCAAAATTTGGTGTATGGATTAAGTATCTCACTATCCTTTTCACGGCCTTAAGATGGCATTCTTTAGGAGCAGCTTGATATCGTGCACACATGCACACACTTAGCATAATATCGGGACGTGAGGCACATAGGTATAACAATGAACCAATCATAGAGAGATAAACCTTTTGATCAACCGGTTCACCATCTTTGGTCAAATCATTATGTCCACTAGTAGGCATGGGTGTAGGCATACCTTTACATTCTTGCATATTGAACTTCTTGAATAAGTCTTTGGTGTACTTCGTTTGAGAGATAAATGTACCTTCCTTAGTTTGCTTGATTTGCAAACCGAGAAAGAATTTGAGTTCACTCATCATAGACATCTCATACTTTTTTGACATTAGCTTTCCAAACTTTTCACTAAAAAGAGGGTTAGTTGAACCAAATATGATATCATCAACATAAATTTGGCATACAAATAGTTCTCCATTAACACTTTTAGTAAAAAGTGTGGAATCAGTCTTTCCAATTTCAAAACCACTTGCAATAAGGAACTTGGTCAAGCATTTATACCATGTTCTAGGAGATTGTTTAAGACCATAAAGGGCTTTGTGAAGTTTGTAAACATGATTAGGTTTCTTAGGATTGACAAAGCCGGGAGGTTGTTTGACATAAACTTCCGCCTCTATTTGACCATTTAGAAAAGCACTTTTAATGTCCATTTGGTAGAAGGTGATATTATGGTGATTAGCATAGGCAAGTAAGATGCGAATGGACTCAAGTCTAGCAACGGGAGCATATGTCTCACCATAGTCCATACCTTCGACTTGTGTGTACCCTTGGGCGACGAGACGTGCTTTGTTGCGAACCACTTGTCCATCTTCATCTTGCTTGTTGCGAAACACCCATTTGGTACCAATGATGTTGTGGTTGTTGTCGGGCTTCTCAACCAATGTCCAAACTTGGTTTCTCTCAAAGTTGTGTAGCTCTTCATGCATTGCGTTTATCCAATCTGGATCTTCCAATGCTTCTTCAACCTTCATAGGTTCAATGCTAGAGATGAATGAATAGTTTTCACAAAAGTTAGCTAAACGAGTTTTTGAGTGAGTAATTCTCCCGGTTTGGATATCATTGTAGATTTGCTCGACGGGATGATCTTTGGCAATTCTTGCTCGAACTCGTGAAAGCTTTTGCTTGGGTCTTCGTTGAACATCTTCTTCATCTTGTTCTTCTTGGTTTTCTTCATTGTTGGCGTTGTTGTTCTGTTGTCGTGGTGGAGAAGGAGGTTGTTGATGTTCGTCTTGACACATTTCCTCGTTTCCTTCATCTTGGTGTGTCCCACTTGTGGATGCTTCCGGGTCAATTCTTGGTTCACCTTGTCGTGAAGTAGAAGCTTCCACTTGGACGGACGAGGTACTCTCCTTCATCTCCGTTGGACGAATTTTGCCAATAGACAAGTCTTGGATTGCTTCTGAAGGGTCTTTGTCTCCTACATCAATTGGCAATTGCTCTACTTGCGAGCCATTTGATTCATCAAACTTCACATCTACCGTTTCTTCAACCTTTCGGGTGAAATTGTTGTAGACACAGTAAGCGTGAGAGTTTGAGCCATAACCAAGTAGGAAACCTTCATGAGATTTAGGAGCAAACTTTGAACGACGATGCTTATCAAGAATGTAGCACTTTGAGCCGAATACTCGAAAGTATCCAACTTGGGGTTTGTTACCGGTGAGGAGCTCGTATGCCGTCTTGCGGAGTAGCTTGTGAAGATACAAGTGATTTGTTGCATGACAAGCCGTCTCAACCGCTTCTGCCCAAAAGTGCTTTGGCGTCTTGTACTCATCAAGCATCGTTCTCTCCATTTCAATGAGCGTCCGGTTCTTCCTCTCAACAACTCCATTTTGTTGAGGTGTGTACGTAGCCGAGAACTCGTGTGAAATCGCTTCTTCGTCAAGAAAGGTGTCCACATTCGTGTTCTTGAACTCCGTTCCGTTGTCACTCCGAACCTTCTTGATCTTCACGTCAAACTGATTTTGGGCCTTCCTAGCAAAGTTTTTGAAGATCTTTTGGACCTGCGATTTATCATCAAGAAAGAACACCCACGTAAATCTTGAAAAATCATCAACTATAACCAGACCAAAAGAATTTCCACCGAGACTCTTGTAGGCATTGGGACCAAAAAGATCCATATGAAGTAGCTCGATTGGCCTGCTCGTGGTCATGATGTTCTTCACGGGATGCCTTCCTCCAACCTGTTTACCTGCTTGACACGCACTGCAAAGTCTATCCTTATCAAATATGACATCGTTAACTCCAAGGATATGATTTCCTTTAATAAGCTTGTCAAGGTTTCTCATGCCAACGTGACCTAGTCGTCTATGCCACAACCAACCTTTTGAGGATTTAGCAATAAAGCAAGTTTTAGGTTGTGCCTTTTTAGAGAAATCGACAATGTAAAGGTCACCTCTACGTATACCGGTAAAAACCATTTTATGATTGTGTCGACGAAACACTTGGCAATCTACCTCAGTAAATAGGACATTCAAACCGAAATCAGCAAGTCTAGATACTGAAAGTAAGTTGTAGCCAAGAGATTCAACGAGCATGACATTTTGAATGGAGCTATCGTGTGAGATGGCCACCTTACCAAGGCCAACCACCTTACCCTTTGAATTATCACCAAAGGTGACATACTTTCGAGGGCCGTCATTTTCAGCAAGCTCACGGAACATCTCTTCGTCTCCGGTCATATGATCAGTACATCCACTGTCGAGAACCCATTCCTTTCCTCCTGACACATATCCCCGAAGATTTGCCATAAGACCAAAGTGTCTCATTGCATCATCAAGATCGAAGTCACTATCATCATTCTCATCGTAGTATCCATGTTCAACATGATCTTGTGATTCATCATTTCCTAGAGAGAGAGAGAGTGATTCATTAGATAAATGATCATCAAAGTTGTCACTTTTATGAATTCTTATAGCTTCGGATATAATATCACTAATGATTCCAACATTTCCTTTAGCATGCATGAGATTAGTAAGCTTAAATAGACAATCACCAAAACTAGGATCACTAGAGTTCATTTTACTCAAGGCAATAGATTTATGGAGAATTTCATCCAAATTTTTCAAAGAATAATCAGGTAATCGTTCCTCAAGAAATTTCCATATAGTATAGGCACAGTTAAGAGTGGGTAAACCAGCAATCAAGTTTTTGGGCAGTCCTCTAATGATGAGCTCAACGGTTCTAAGATTGCGAATCATGTCAATATCTTCATCTAGGGTGGGATGCATAGAATCAACATGAGGTGCACAAGGATTAGCAATATACTTGTTCAAATGATATTGATTGAAAATCACAAGCATCTCATTTTTCCACTCATGAAAATACTCTCCATCAAGAATAGGCACTCTATGTCTAAGACTCCCTAAAGTAGACACATCCATCTTCCTCCAATGGTGATTAAACCAAGGCAATGGAGACCAAAGCTCTGATACCACTTGTAGGATCTAGAAGTAGGTGTGTCTAGAGGGGTGGTAATTAGACACTTAGTGCTAAAGTTGCAATTTTTTTAAGCTTTTCGGTTTGAGTGGAGTTTTAGGCACAATTTCAACATACACAATACATATCAAGCAAGCATGCAAAGAGTATATGAGCAGCGGAATGTAAAGCATGCAACTTGCAAGAATGTAAAGGGAAGGGTTTGGAGAATTCAAACGCAATTGGATACACAGATGTTTTTCCCGTGGTTCGGATAGGTGGTGCTATCCTACATCCACGTTGATGGAGACTTCAACCCACGAAGGGTAACGGTTGCGCGAGTCCACGGAGGGCTCCACCCACGAAGGGTCCACGAAGAAGCAACCTTGTCTATCCCACCATGGCCATCGCCCACGAGGGACTTGCCTCACTAGCGGTAAATCTTCACGAAGTAGGCGATCTCCTTGCCCTTACAAACTCCATGGTTCAACTCCACAATCTTGTTGGAGGCTCCCAAGTGACACCTAGCCAATCTAGGAGACACCAATCTCCAAGAAGTAACAAATGGTGTGTTGATGATGAACTCCTTGCTCTTGTGCTTCAAATGATAGTCTCCCCAACACTCAACTCTCTCTCACAGGATTTGGATTTGGTGGAAAGAAGATTTGAGTGGAAAGCAACTTGGGGAAGGCTAGAGATCAAGATTCATATGGTAGGAATGGAATATCTTGGCCTCAACACAAGGATAGGTGGTTCTCTCTCAGAACATATGAGTTGGAAGTGTAGATCTGTTCTGATGGCTCTCTCCACGAATGAAGAGGAGGTGGAGGGGTATATATAGCCTCCACACAAAATCCAACCATTACAAACAATTTACCAATCTCGGTGGAACCAAATCAACAAACTCGGTCGGACCGAAATAGTAAACCTAGTGACCATTAGAGATTTTCGGTGGGACTGACATGCAACTCGGTAGGACCGACATGGTTAGGGTTAGGGCATAACGTAATCTCGGTGAGACCGATTACACAAAATCGGTGAGACCGATTTGGTAATTAGCTAACCAAAGATTTGGTCAGGCAAACTCGGTGGAACTGATTACTAAACTCGGTTGGGCTGATTTTGGTAATAAGTTAACCAGAGAGTTTGCATTGTAATCTCGGTAGTACCGATTGCCTAAACTCGGTGAGACCGATTTTGGTAATGGACATACACAGTGAGATTACAATCTCATCTCGGTGAGACCGAGATCCCTGTCGGTGAAACTGATTTGCTAGGGTTTGTGGCAGTGGCTATGACATGTGAAACTCGGTGGTGCCGGATAGAAAGAATCGGTAGGTCTGAGTTTGACTTTGGGTTTAGATCATATGTGGAAGTGGGAAAGTAGCTGAGGGTTTTGGAGCATATCATCAAGCACATGGAGCAAAAGGCTCATTAAGCAACACCTCATCCGTCCTTGATAGTATTGGCTTTTCCTATGGACTCAATGTGATCTTGGATCACTAAAAGTGTAAAATGAAGAGTCTTGAGCTTGAAGCTTTAGCCAATCCTTTGTCCTTAGCATCTTGAACGAGTTCCCACAACCTTTAGTCCATGCTACTCCATTGTTGAACTTATCTGAAACCTACTAGATAAAAGTGTTAGTCCAACAAGAGATATGTTGACATTAATTACCAAAACCACCTGGGGTGCACTTGTGCTTTCACTGGCTCTTCAGGCTCGGCAATCTGAACATAGTTCGTCTTCAACATAGGGGAAGAATTGTTGTTTTGCTCCTCTACGACCGCTATCTGATGGGTGATCAGTGGAGATTTGATTTCTCTCTGATCGGGTTTAAGCCCAATATGATCAGTCTATAGCGACCCCCATGGCAGTGATGCAATCCAGGAGTTCGTTTAAAGACGACCACTCCGCCGGATCCATCCGTCTGGAGTATTCGAAGTCAACACGGAGGTGATCCTCGATGACCTGGGAAGTCATCATTGGCTTAACGGCCGAACGGGCGGTCATGATAAAGCCGCCCAGCCGGAGGGTTTGGCCTGAGGCCAGGGCTCCTCCGGAGGTGATACTATCCTTGATAACAAGGCGAGCCATCAATCCTATCTTCGACGTCACAGCGGCACTGTCAATGAAAGCACCAATGTCGGTGCCAAAACCGGCGGATCTCGGGTAGGGGTTCCCGAACTGTGCGTCAAGGGTTGATGGTTACAGGAGATAGGGGACATGTTGTTTACCCAAGTTCGGGCCCTCTTGATGGAGGTAATACCCTACTTCCTGCTTGATTGATCTTGATGAATATGAGGATTACAAGAGTTGATCTACCATGAGATCGTAATGGCTAAACCCTAGATGTCTAGCCTGTATGATTGCCATTGCCTCTATGGACTAAACCGTCCAGTTTATATAAACACCGGAGGGTCCTAGGGTTGTACAAAGTCGGTTTACAAAGGAAGGAATCTTCATATCCGAATACCAAGCTTGCCTTCCACGGAAAGGAGAGTCCCATTCGGACATGGGAGGAAGTCTTCGGTCTTGTATCTTCACGGCCCATTAGTCCGGCCCACGTCACATAGGCCAGACGCCCGAGGACCCCTTAGTCCAAGACTCCCTCAATGAGCAACCAGCCGCGGTGCATGTGCCGGCGGGGGTGTGATGAGACCCACAGGTGATGGTACAAGTGGCGACTTGGTGCATATCTGGTTGTTGCCTGCTGTAGGTGGACGAGCAGCCAGCGGACATGGTTGTTGCGGCCAGAGCTTCTGATGCTAGGCAAAGTAAGTAGAGAAGAGGATAAGCGAACGTTGGATATGTCAGTTTCATTACTTGCAGAGTAGCATAGCACCATATATAGTCATAGTCTAGGTTTGGATTCGAACCAGCTACAGGAGCACGTCTCTCTTTTTCTAAAACTCAGCAACGTCTCTTTACTGGTACACTAGCTTGTTCTGTATGCCTTCTCAAGTCTTTGATTTTCTTTCTTTTTTTGCAAGGAAGGAAGGAGGACAAAACTAAGAGTTCCTGGGACTCGAACCCAAGGCCTCTCGGTTGAAAACCAAGGGTGCTAGTCACTTATGTGGAGAATGTTCCCTAGGAGGAGGACGACAGACGAACACATTTTCCTCGTAGTTTTAGTCGCGACGCAAGATCGAACGGTCGCAGTTTCAGGAATGTTACCACGCGAACGAGCCATGTGTCGGTGTCATAACCGACGGATCTCGGGTAGGGGGTCTCGCATTGTGCGTCTAAGGTCGATGGTAATAGGAGACAGGGGACACGATGTTTACCCAGGTGCGGGCCCTCTCTATGGAGGTAATACCCTACTTCCTGCTTGATTGATCTTGATGGATATGAGTATTACAAGAGTTGATCTACCACGAGATCGTAATGGATAAACCCTAGAAGTCTAGCCTGTATGACTATGGTAATGAGTATATCTCTTTCCGGACTAAGTCCTCCAGTTTATATAGACACCGGGAGGATCTAGGGTTACACAAGGTCGGTTAAAAAGAAAAGGAATCTACATATTCGGTCGCCAAGCTTGCCTTCCACGCCAAGGAGAATCCCATCCAGACACGGGTGCAGTCTTCGGTCTTCGTATCTTCACGGCCCATCAGTCCGGACCATGGCTAATCAAGCCGGACGCCAGAGGACCCCTTAGTCCAGGACTCCCTCGGTAGCCCCTGAACCTGGCTTCAATGACGAGGAGTCCGGCGTGCAGATTTGTCTTCGGCATTGCAAGGCGGCTCCCTTCCTTCGGATACTCCACAATGGTCTTCGGACGATCGAGTTCGGCGAGCAGCACATACTTCCACAGAGGGCATAATAATTTATGAATCCAATCCTCTGGCAACTTTTTGCAATACGACATTATGTCAGTCCGTTCATTATTTCGAAGCATTGTTTCGCCCGCGGCCCCACGTTCTGAAACGCGGTTGTCATTGACACGTCTCACCCCAGCAGAGATCGTGTCCCCTTATTAAGGGATTCTTTTATCGACACAGACATGGGTAACCCAACCGTCCTTAGGGTACAACTTCTTGGGAATAGGCAAAGTTTAAGGCCCGGGAGGAGGCGTCTGATATTCTCGGCCTTTATAAAGGAGCACAGACCCGCCTTTACTCCCCACGCTTGCTTCTTCCTCGACTCTTACTACCTCGAGTTCCAACACCCAGGTCTCACCCTCCGTAAGCCTAAGTCATGTTCGGATCCAGCTGCCAAGGCCGGTGGGTGGCTTCTTCTGTCATAGAGGAGGATGTCGCAAAGCTTCGGGCGGCCAGGTACCTGACCGCAGAAATCCTCCACCGGCTTCCCACGAAGGGGCAGGTTATCCCTACCCCCAGATCCGGCGAGAGGGTCGTGTTTGTTTACACTTCCTCCGAGGATTGGGGTTCGCCCTCAATCCCTTCGTCCGGGGCTCATGTTCTATTACGGGTTAGATTTTCACGATCTTGCCCCGAACTCCGTCCTTCTCATCTTGGCGTTTATCGCCACATGCGAAGCCTTCCTCCGATCTCCTCCACACTTCGGCTTATGCCTCAAGACCTTCAATGTGAAACCGCAAATGATAGAGGGGGAGCAGGCGGAGTGCGGTGGTGCCTCGGTGAGCAAGCTTACCAGCGCTATCTGACTAACAGGATCTTTCAAGGAATCTTTGGACTTATGGCACAGGAGTGGTTCTATATCACCGAGCCCCACGGTTCCAAGTGGGCAGCTGCGCCTGCGTTTCGATCCAGCCCCCCAATTCAGCTTGCATCATGGATTAATAAGGGGTTGGACTGGGGATCCGTTGACGAGGTGCGAACTCTGCGAAGTCGCATCCGAAGCCTCATTGATAAGGATATCAATATTGTGAACTTTATTCAGGTAATGCTAGTCCGTCGGACCCTGCCATGCCAACGACGGCCTCTCCGCCTGTGGGAGTTTAACCCAGAAGGGCCATGAACTCTTCAGCACTTCTTCGGCCCTGCACACGAAGGAATGTGGAAACTATTCTTCGGAAGACGAAAACAATGGCCGGACACGACGAAAGATACTGGCCTAGACTGTAACCATCCGGACACCCCGGTAAGTACTCGTCCGTCGAACACCTCATAATCAGATATCTAATGGTAACACACTGAGCAAACCATCCTTTTCCAGGGCTGGATAAAGAAAGAGGAACGGATTAGGTGTTCGGCCCCTCTTCCCGAAGACTCAGTAGACCCCATGTTAACAAGGATGCTGGCACTGGCACCGTACCAGGCGCCGGCAGGGGAGGGCAAGGTGGAGAGTGAGAAGACCCAGGATGACCTTTGTTCCGGAGGTAAGTTAGATACTGAGTCAGGAGAAATCAACATTTCCTTGCCTGCAGACAAAGGCGAAAGAGAAGCCAGTATCCCTTCTCCATCCAGGAGGAAAAGGGTCGCCTCCGAAGGTTGGGAGGGGCGGTCTCCTAAGAGGGGCAAGATGCCACCGTCAAGCAGCTCGGGTTTGGAAGGCAACGTCGTTGAACGGCTCCATCATGAGGACAAGCCCTCAAACAAACAGTAAGTGAATCCGGGGTGCTTTGATAGCGTCCCGCTCCTTTCCTGTTACCGAAGAGATACGTAACGTGCCTATGTATGTTTACAGTTCGGCACAGAGATTTTCCGGGCAATCTTCTTCTTCGGGAGATCTCCTCCCAGAGATGATGGAAAGTGAGACGCCTCCCCTGACCTCCTCGCCCAATAAGGCAGACAACTCCGAAGTGTCATCTCGGAGGGTTTTTCTTGATCAACAAGTTGTGCAGGGGATGAAAGAGGTAGTACCCGAAGGTGGACCTCCGATCGTCCGAGATTCGGGGGCCAATAACAAGGCCCCGGACTGTCCGGTTTGCAGCCAACGACGATTCTGGAGACGGGTGAATGGGTTCCTTCAAAGGATGGTCGTGCTCCTAGAGCGGCTTCCGGAGACCCAGCGGCGCCGGATATATTGCAGGATATGTTGTGAAAAGCATGTGTCTCAGGGGAACAGCGTACCTTGATGGGTACAGTGGTTGAGAAGATTCTATCCGTGAAGAGCGGATTGAATGAAGCCTTCATGATCCTGCTAAAAGGCTTCGAGGTTTGTGATGTAATATTTTCAACAATATTTTATTTGTAAAGATGCACATGTGTATAGGTAATAGCCCCTGATACTCGGGTTGGCTTCCCATGGGAGGCGAACTGAGGATCAAGAAGAAATATTCAAGGACTAATCTGAGTGACTTGAACGCAGGTTGCTTCTCCCTTGGCTACTTCCCAGACTACGGATATTGCCGAGTTGCAGTGGAAGCTTGATGTGGTAGGGGATGATATTGCATTAATCAATATGCGCCTTGACTAGTCGCAAGGTATGTATTCGGGGTAGTCCCTTCACATATATGTCTGTGACATAAGCATGATGCTGAAAGTTATATGTTGGAATATGCATGGCTGCAGATGGTGCTGCCGCTATTGAAATTCTTCGGGAGGAGCTGACCCGGGCCAAGGAGCAGGCCCGGTTGCTAGCAATGCGGCTGCCGAAAAGGCATTGACTGAGTTAAAAGCCGAACAAGTTGCTCGGTGCCAAGACGAGGAGAAGATATCCATGATGGCGCTCGAACTAAAAAATGCTGCTAGCCGCTGTGGTCTTCTTGAGAAGGAGAATGAAGCCAAAACGGCTGAACTTGACAAGGCCTTACGAGAGGCGAGAGAAGCACGGTCTGAATCCAGAGCAGCCCGTGAGGAGATCCGGCAAGCTGGGGAGATTGTGGCCGGTAGGCCCTTTTTGCTACATACTAAGTTCGGTGATCCGAACTATGCTCAGCTTAATCAAGTGTGGAGTTCTCCAGACGAGTTTTTAGACTTGCCGAAGAGTTCTTCCGATGCGGCGCAGTTTTACCAGGCGCGAGAGGGGTATGCAACGGAGAAGCTTTTCTGGTCACAATTTGGCGCGTCAAAGCGCCCTCTGTTGCTGAATGAACAGATGTCTCAATGAGCTAAGCTTCATAGGATATCCGGTCGTGGCCAACTGAGCCTGTTCTGAATAGCTACTTCGGCTTGGTGCAGCGGCTTGTTGATGCGATGCCACATATTGACGCTGTGAAGCGGTCGGTGTGCATTGAGGGTGCACGGATGGCCTTTGCCCGAGTCAAGACATTCTGGGGGAAGATGAAGGACATCGATGTTGCGGCGAAGAGTGCACCCAAGGGCAAGGACCGTTACGAACCGGAGCATTATTTTGAAGACGTCCTAGAGGCTGCCCGCTTGATAGAGGGTCAACGCTCGAAAGACATAGTGTTAGAGTGAGGTGTATGAGAATTGTAGAAGACAATGTTATAGTTAATCTATTTTTATGTTTTGCTCGAAAGCTCGTGTTACTCCTGTGCGGCCATTTTATTATAATCTAAAAAATTTCCAGTCGCCGGCTTCAACCCCCTCGTAGGAAGTACGGGGGTGTTCGGAAAAGCATTTAATCACTCTTGATCCAAAACCTTGGTCCATGAAGGAGGTGATAATGCAACGAACCAGGCAATCAGACTATATGGCGTTAACACTTTCACTTAGCCATAGGAGTTTTACGGGGGGCTACGATATAGCCCCTGGTATGTATACGGCTTATTCCAATATGGTGCGTTACATATATGACCTAAAAAAAGGTCCTTCGTGTGATACGGAGGGAATTGCGACAGATTCCGATAAGTCATCGAGTGGTTGACCAGCTCGCGCAGCATCATGACAGTCGGTTTTCGGCTTTCTCTACTGAGGTGCTTGACCAGATGAACTGGAAGCACAATCGCAGAAGTTCTCCCTTTACTACCCTAGCCGATAGAGTGGAACGTAGGGTAGCAAACACATGAGCCGGGAAACCCAACCATTGACCCAAGACATGATTCGGAGCTGATGCATATAAGGCCAAACTCACGATGCCGAAGTATGCTGTAAAAGCTGTTCGGACTTTGTTGGCAACTCATTTGTTCCCGTATCGAGCCCCTGGCAGTTTAAGCCGGGGTATATCAGTGAAACAACCATATGAGGCGTACTCATTTGCGGAAAGATGCGGATGATTAATTCGGATAATGTTTACTAGGACCTGAGCGATATGCCAATGATTAGTTGATATATATAAAGTCCACAACCCCGGCTATTTGATATGCTCGGGGTCGAAGGCGGAGGAAAAAGGCATGTTACAGGCTTGAAAAAGAGTGCGGTATACAAAAAGTTATTTTGGACCTCTTGTCGCACGTCTGCGCCGCCTGTCCTCGGCGAGCGGAGTCCTTGACGGAAGTAGCCCCGTAGGAGAGTGTACGGATCCGAACTCCGATGGAGTCGGTTTTAGATGTTTGTCCTTTGCGCCACCTGTTTTCAAGAGATAATGAAGAAAGAAAAAAGGAAAGTAGATAAAAATGTTACGGGAGTGCTTGCAGGCTTGTCCATTTTGTGCTTCTGCCCATGCCCATGGTATCTTAAGTGTGTAGTGATGTATGCGCGGTACAAATTTGGCGGGTATATGAGGTGGGCAGCGGAAGCCGAACTGCTATTTATGCTCCGGGATTGATCGATCCTCGGGGGGAAATTGCTTCTGCCCCCGGTATTTGGCTGGTGAACCACTCCGTCGCCCCTATTGCCTGGCGGCCCCCTTCCCTTGTGTTCGGCATTGAGCTTGCCGGCCTGCTTGAAGACCCAACAGCTTCTGTTGGTATGATTAGCTGGTTTATCGGGGAGGCCGTGAATCTGGCAGGGTCGGTCCAGTATCCTGACTAGGTTGGATGGTCCGTCTCTGTTCACCTTGAATGGCTTTTTCCGTTGACCGGGCTTGGGATTGCTGAATCCTGCATTAACCGATGTGTCACGTGATCTTTCATTATCATTGCGAATGTTGTGTTTGCTTCGTCGTGGCTTGCCATTGCCATCTCGTATTTCGGAAGTGCCCGAGTTGCTGGCGTTGTTGCTTCTATGAGCGAGCCAATTGACTTCTGCCATGCAAAAGCGGGTCATTAGAGCGGTAAGGGCTGTCATGGATCTAGGTCCTTCTTGACCGAGGTGGCGTGCAAGCCATTCAACCCGGACGCTGTGTTTGAAGGCCGCAAGGGCTTCTGCGTCCAGGCAGTCGGCGATTTGGTTCTTTTTAACTAAGAACTTGGTCCAGAGTTTCCTGGCTGACTCTCTGGGCTATTGGACAATGTGACTTAAGTCATCGGTATCCGGTGGCCGGACATATGTTCCTTGGAAGTTGTCATGAAAGGCGTCTTCCAACTCTTCCCACCTGCGTATAGAATTTTTCGGCAGACTGTTTAACCAGTACCGAGCTAGTCCTTTGAGCTTTAGTGGAAGGTATTTGATGGCATGAAGGTCATCTCCGCGGGCCATGTGGATATGGAGGAGGAAGTCCTCGATCCATACCACGGGATCCGTTGTTCCGTCGTATGATTCGATATTCATGGGTTTGAACCCGTCTGGGAATTCATGCTCCATTACTTCGTTTGTGAAACAAAGAGGGTGTGTGGCGCCTCTATGTTGGGCCACACTGCGACGTACCTCTGATGGAGTCCATTTGCGGTTTTCGGCCCGGGCGTGGCTAGGATTGTCACGTCCGAATAGGTAGCCATCGTCTCGTTTCGAGGCATGTCCTCGTGATCCGTTGATCGATCTTGCGTGTCTTTCTCTACTATCCAGGTCCTGTTGGAGGTCGTATGTGCAACCCCGAGCTGTTTTATTCTTGCCTTTACGGCGAGGTGGACGGTCTGGTGTTCGGCTTGAGTTGCCGCTTTATCCGGACCGAGTCGTGGTCGACCTGCCGCATTGTGCGATGATGGTACGGGCTCCAGCGCCTTCTCATCGCACTGAGGTAGCAATCTATGCTTCAGGTAGCTTTTGGCTGGGCCACTAAGTCCGTATTCTTCGGCGGCCAGGACTCCGGTCCATCTATCATTGAGCAGATCTTGGTCCGCTTGAAGCTGCAGCTGCTTCTTTCTCACGCTCCTTGCGGTGGCTAATAACCGGCGTTTGAAGCGCTCCTGCTCAAGAGGTTCCTCAGGCATGATGAAATCCTCGTCGCCGAGGCTCTCCTCTTCCTTGGAGAGCGGGAGATAATTACTGTCCTCCGAGTCTCCGTGTATGGCCTGTTCATCAGGGTTAACTTGCCCATTATCCTGTTCCCCCTGTTCGGAGGTTACCTTGACGGGGTCTTCATTATTTTAGGTGTGTCTACCATCGAGTATTTTTTTCCGGTGCCCGTATTGCCGTCTTTGAAATGTTGTGACTTAGAGCAGCGTCGAGGAAGCTGGCGCTCGGGCTATCTCTCAGGAGGTTTATCCTCAACTCGTTCGTCTTTGTCATCATTGTTACTTTTTTTAGGTGTGTCTACCATGTATACAACATAGGAAGAAGTGGCCGTCCGTCGTCCCGTGAATGGCGGGCTTTGGCCTTGCTCTGTGTCGGCATCGTCGTCCATACTAGCGATGTCTTCGGAGCCGTAGTCAAGCATGTCGGTTAAATCCTTTACAGTGGCTATGAAGTGGGTGGTGGGTGGGAAGCTAAATTCCCCGTCATCAGCTTCTAGTTTGAACCGTACATAGTTCGGCTGTGAGTCCCCCACCAAGGACAAGCTCTTTAATGAGTTCAGCACATCGCCCAATGGCGAGTGCTGGAAGATGTCTGCGGTGTTGAACTCGAAGATTGATAAACGGTCAAGTTCGGTATCCGCGGACTTGCACGGTTCGGAACTTATACCCAGAGAAGAGTTTGGAGTTCTGGTGACACGAGTATTGCGTGAGATTAAGTCCATGTGCGGCTCCAACCACTACAAAAAAATACACTTCCGTGATGATACGTGTTTGTCACAGTAGGTCGCGTTTTCTATCATGCATGAACATCCATGATGATTTTATGACAGAATCAAGATAGTCATGCATGTGCTGTCGTAGAAGTGTTCCATGACATTACCAAAATTATCATCACAGAAGTGTCCACTTCCATGACGATAAATCGCGTGTCATAGAAGTGCTTTCGTCAAGGGTGACCGACACGTGGCATCCACCGTAATGGAACGCCGTTAAGATGTCGGGTCGGGTTTTGGATCTGATAACCCGTTAACAGCCCCGACCAATGGGGATTTTCCACATGTAAAATCATCATTGGCTGGAGGAAACATGTGTCGGCTCATCGCTGGGACAGATGCCATCCACTCATTGGACAGAAGGCACCTATGATACGTCGACACGTGGCACGACCCAACAGAGGCCCATTCCTGTGAAAAGGCCGGCCCCTTTGACTTGGTCAAAAGGTGGCGGGCCGGCCCATGGAAAGCCTGTTAACGGCCTATTTGCATATAGCCCATTTATAGCCCGCTAACCCAAGGCCCATTACGCCCTATTCGAATTAGGCCTAGTAGCGTCATCTGGTCCATCCAATATGATTCCAGCCCGTTTTCACTTCTGGCCCATGTATGGCCCATGTATGGCCCATGACGTCTTTCGGCCCATATGAGGCCCTATGTAATTCTTGGCCTATTAACGGCCCGTGGTGAAACTGGCCTGTAATGAACAGTGTATCACTTTACACCCATTAACGGCCCGTAGTGAAACTGGCCCATAAAGAACAGTGTATCACTTTATACCCATTAACGGCCCGTTATTCCATTGGACCGTTTCCAGCCCGTGTTATCTTTGGGCCTTCTCAGAGCCCATTTAGTCTTGGGCTATTTTCCAGCATTCGTTTACTTACGGCCCGTTACTATCATTTTCTGCTTGTGGGCCAAATTCAGCCCGTGGTTACAATCGGCCCGTTTGTGGCCCGTTAATACGTTGGGCCGTCTTCATAGCGTCATCAAATACGGCCTATTAACGATGGCCTGTTATGGTCGGCCCATGAACGGACGATTCCAACTCTAGCCCGTTTACGGCCAGAATGCGGTCTGCATGGCCCATGTTTGGCCAATCGATCATACAGCCCGTATAAGGCCCATTGATGATACGGCCCGTATAAGGCCCATTGTTTCTATGGCCCGTAGAAGGCCCATTGTTTCTACGGCCCGTAGAAGGCCCACTGTTTCTACGGCCCGTAGAAGGCCCACTGTTTATACTGCCCGTAGAAGGCCCACTATTTCTACGGCCCGTAGGAGGCCCAGTGTCACTACAGTAAATATTAGCCCATTGTTATTGTGGCCTAGTTTTAAAAAATAGGTTATTGCAGCCACTAGCAAACCGCAGAAAAAGAACTGCACTGACTACAAGCAAACAAATAAACAAGACAACAAGGAAATAAATAAGCAAGCAACTTACACTAGGCTATCACGGCTATTACACATATTACATCCACTAGGCATCAAAGTTCGCCACCGGTGCAAATATAGGGAACACAACAGCATATAAACGCCACAGCAAAACAAGTCCAGAACTGAAACCACTTCAGAAGAGCTCAAGAAACAATATCCTGGGTACCCATAATGCTTGCAAGATGCTTAGCAAGCTTATTAACTTTCTCTTGTTTGGTGCAGTCCTCCAGCGCTTGTTGTTGCACAAGAAAGTATGCATCTGAATTCTGCAGGGACTTCCTCAGTCCTTCGGCTTCCTATCGCATAACATCTGATCGATGTCTTTCAACTTGAAGTTGGGACTCAAGAAGTCGAACTGATTCAGGCAATGTGTTCGAAGAACTGGTGCTAGTAGTGGTAGCCAGTAACTCGAACACTACATCAAGACAGGACTTTGGGGTTGTCTTAGTGTCTTCAATATAGTTTTTATCATCTTTCTTGGAGACCAATAGGGATGTCTCACTATCTTGAACCTTATCTGCATTACTTCCTTTACCATTGCATAACAGGGTACTCCTCTCCAATATTTTATCCGCGTTCTAAAAGAGAAATAAATAAACACATCTCGAGTTTACAATGTAGTATATGAAACTCATTTTGGTAAACCAGTTCAGTAGTAATGTGGACAGGATAACAGCATGAAACAAACATATATCTATGTAGTATGGTCACTGTATGGTCTATATAATTCTAGTTTATGTTGCCAAATCAAGATAGATACAGTTCGAATCATATCTATTTAAGACAAAGTAGCATAGACAGAATATAAGTGTGGGAAACTACACAACAATAACAACACTTGTAATGAAATCAACATAGAGCAAGTTACAACAGCAAACAGCCAAACACGTTGAAGAAACAGGTTTAAAACATACCTGTTGCGCCATTGGAGTTTCAATTGCATCCTTCAAATTTGAAATTAGTTGGTATCAGTAAATACAGTGATGCAAGAGCAAAGTAGTATGAACCATAGCTACGGAACCTGCCCTGAGAACAATTCTTCTTCTGCTTTAAGCGTTGACTTCGGGTTCGGAATGGTGATCCTCGTGATTTGGGCACTGCAGTTGCCTTACTAACTGCTCGTGTTTGGGTGCTCTGTGGTGGAGACGGTGTTGTGTCAACGGGAACTGGGTGTCTATCTGCTGGGGTTGGGGTTAGAAGGGGTGTAGCTGGTTCTCTGTCCAACTGGGTAGGGGTACAATCTGCATGAGTGTGGTTTATGTGTGGTGGGGCTGGTTCTTGGGCAAGTACAACTGTGGTTCTATCTGCATCGACAGGTAGCACGATCTTTTCTGAAGACCGTGTTTTTACTCCCACAGATACTGCCATCACTCCCTCCAATTGAAATGGCTGATAAACAAGAAAAGTAACTGAATGTACCGACATTGTAAGATAGACAGGTGCAATGGATAGTAGGGAAGAAAACAGGGCATGAAATAATTCACATTTATGTTGTCTAAGCAAACAGAATAGCAGGACATAATTTCACATATATGATGGCTAATTAAACAGGATAGCATGACACAATTTCACATGTATGATGGCTTACTAAACAGGATAGAATGACATACTTCAAAATATGATGACTATTATGGCATGACATAATTCAAATATGTGTTGTCTATGTAAACATCATGGCATGACATAATTCAAATATATGATTTATATACTAAGGAAGTGAGCAGAGGGCAATCGCATATATGATGTTTCAACTAAGGAGACGGCATTCAATATTGTGTATATGATGTAAAAACTAAGCATTTCAATACAACATATCTATTATATGAGTAATATAACCCTGCCAAGTTTGAGCATACACCTCAGGGGGATAATAGAACTGGTCATCTGCCTCTGAATCCTCCTCTGAAGAGCTATCTGTAACCAGCAAGATATATGCTTCATCAGGTAGCATTGTCTGCTCTGAAGACCATGTTGTCACTCTAGATTTCTCCATCACCAATTCAAATGGCTGATGCATAGGAAGAGCAGTTGAATATACAAACATTGTCGACAAAAGCAATGAGAAATACAAAAAAAGGACGGCATGATATAATTCACATATATGACGCTTGCCTAAACAGCATGTCATTGCATAATTCACATACATAATGCCTTGCAACAAGATAACATTGCATAATTCACATATATAATGTCTTGCAACAAGATGGCATTGCATAATTCACATATATGGTAATTAGACACTAAACAGGTGGCATTCACACAAAGCATGTCTAAACTAAGCAAATGACATAGCAATGCAAGATACCATACGCACGATATGAGCAACATAACCCTGCCAAGTTAGGGAATGCACCTCGGGGGGGGGGGGAATATGACTGGTCATCTGTCTCTGAATCCTCCTCTGAGGAGCTATCGGTAACCAGCAAGGCATGCGCTTCGTTAGAAAGCATTGTTTGCTCTGAAGACCTTGTTTCCACTCCAGATTTTTCCATGACCATGCCGAATGGCTGATGCATAGGAAGAGTAATTGAATGTACTAAAATTGTTGACAAATTTAACACGTAATAAAAAATGATGGCATGATATAATTCACATATAAGATGACTGGCTAACCAGGGTGGCATTGCAAAATTCACATATATGATGCCTGGCTAGACAAGATGGCATTGCATGATTCACATATACGATAAAGAAACTAAACAGATGGCATTGACATAAAGCATGTCTAAACTAAGAAGATGACATCTTTAATGTATACAGTAAGCAATGCAAGGCAGCATATGCATGATATTACCAACATCAGCATGCCAAGTTAGAGGGAAGACCTCATGGGGTGAATAGGAGTGGTCTTATCCTGCTGAATCCCCCTCAGAACAGTTATCTTCCTCTTGATTACGATCCGAAATGGGTGGAGGGGGGCTGCCTTTGCGCCCACCATGGAACGACGTCTGCATGAAATTTTATTACCACGCAAAGCTCGTCTCTTTTGCTCTACATGATCAGTTCCATTGGGTACAATAACTGGCATGCATAGGAATAAAACATAGTGAGATTATGTAAGGAGTGCATGCACAAATCCAGAGTGATGGTAGCAAACTGTGGATACACCCAAAACCAATGATAGCAGGCAGATAATAGCTTTAGTTAAAAAATACAGATAATGGCTCCTTTAATGTTTGTTTGCACCCGACATGAAACTCATAGTAGACACCGGAGATTAACCAGATAGTAGACAGATAGTACTGATTGCTGCCACAACCATTTAAAAACTCAAGTTTCAGCATTAGTTTGGACCTGACTCGGAGTCTAATAGGTGAACACGATGATAATGTAGCATGTCATCATATTAAGCGACGCATAACGTAAGCAGACACGGAAGAGTGCGACCTCTCTTGCGGACCCGTGTAGTCCTCAAGGTCATCTGCTCAGTTGATGATGGTAATGCAGTTGCCATGGCTACCGACGGCGGGGAAGAAGATCTGAGGCGGCGAAAGACAGTCTGGAGAGTAGATCCCTGCTGTGGTGAACCCTTCTGTCATTGGAGCAGCTGAGCTGGGGTGGAACACAACGCCCCAGGAGCAGGACAAACCACACAAGGTTTTCTTTGACACATATCTGTAACAGAAGTAATTGAGTAAGGGCTTGTTTGAATTTGAGGATTCTAACAATGCAGGGATAGGAAATAGAGAGGAATAGGATAGGAATGCACGTGCAAAACAGAGAATTTAAAAACACAGGATTTCTGCCAATCTGGGTGTTTGATTCACAACAATTGGAAGATCACAGGATGCAAAAAAGCATGGTGAGATTAAGTCAAACCACAAGAAAATGTACGGTTATAATGCTATTATGCTACTATCTCTTAGTCTTGTGCTTGATGAATAGGAATATGAAAAGGAGGAGAAGTGGAAATTAGAATTCCTACGGTTTTTCTTTCAAGGAGACACTAAAGGAACAAATCCTACAGTTTTCCTTTGCTCCATTCCTTTGCACCAAATTCATAAAAAGTAGTACCATAGGAAACTTTCCAATTCCGATGTTTTTCGTTCACTTTTCCTTTCAAGCACTGGCGATTTTAGTAGGAAGGCTTGAGCAAGGAAAATCCTACACTAAAAAAATGTTTTTGTGCTACTTCTATTACTTTGGACCCAGGCCACTACCATACTAGCTCAACTCCCAGGCCCATCGACAAATGCACAGCTCAAACGCGCAGAGATAAATAATGATGGCGTTCAAGAGAGTCCATCACAGATAGCTAAGTTGCCTGGTACCTCACTGCTTGTCATATAGTAGGATAAAATAATCGTATTTCCCGTTACAACGAGTGCTCAGTGGACAATATATATAACATGTAGAGTAAAAAAGAGATGCAACAAGTGTACAACCTCTTTGGCAAAGTCATGTCGATCTCAGCGTGATTGGGTTGGCCAGTGAGGATGCTCCGGCTGACTTTGCTGTCGGAGGAGGGGAACATGCTTAACGTGTACCCAAAAAAAGACAATTTGCACCTCAACACGCACAACACACACACAAACACCATTTAGACTAGAGTAAGGTACACGTGCATTGCACGCATGACATTTGGCAACCAAATTATGAATAAATACCACATTATAGCATGCAAGCTTTGAGTCATATATGCATGATGTAGATGTTCATTTAATTCTCATAGTTCATTTCATTCAAAATCATCTAGTTTTTATAAGAAAGCTAATCTATTTTAAGATTCATGGAATTGTGCGTCATAAGACATAAAGTAAAAACAAATAATGGCAAATCATGTAGAAAAACATTTGGGCAATACTGATACGGAAGATTCTAGAACAAATAAGAAGTGCTTGTGTTTTGATGTTTGTGCATTATGCTGAAGTTCAACCATGGAGTCTTCTAGATTGTACATGTGGCGAAATCTGGTGGAATCTAGATGATATCCAACGGCCAGTAGTGCTCAAATTTGCCATCTTTGGACCATCGGATTCGCCTCATCCAACGACCATCTTTCAAAGTTAAAGTTACCCGCACACAATATAAAAAATATAAAATATAATATATATATAGGGGTATAGATATAGATATGTGATGCGAAAGCTGCCCATCATCTCCAATTAGAATAGTGTGTCCATGCACAGATGCGACGTGGCCAAATCATGTCTGCCATCGGTATCTCAAATTCAAATCAGTCTGACCATGTTCAATGTGTATACATTACAACATGCTCGTTTCCAAACCACACCGCGCAGATCTCCGTTATATTCATGCATGCATGGGATTCAAACATCAGGATCTCTTATTCAAATATTTGAATTCAACTTTACATTGATTATGACCTCACCTATTCTTTTACACCCACACAGTAGTCTTCTCTTTATAATTGTACCACTAACTTTCTCTCGTGCATGCATGCACACACACTACTAGTCGTCATTATCCATCGCACGCATCCAATCTTTTTCTTCAGGTCGGTCTCCCATGAAGGCACACACCCACACACATCCCCCTCTCCATCATATCGGGCATTCTTTATCTCTCATGCGTGCATGCGCAACGATCGATGTTCCTCTATGTATGTGTGTATATAGCTAGGTCTTTCATAGTTTTCCACACAAACCGATCAATCGACATATCCAGTGAGGTCTCACCCTCTTTCCCACGTCCACATCGATCAATCTATACCTCTATATATAGGATTAACATATATAGCTAATACACCCACATTAATTATATATCCAACGTCCCCCTCTCATCATCCATGCCTTAAGCTTCATCTCTCAGACGCGTGCACAATGGCGAAAACAGGGGCAGTAAGGGCCCTGCCCCCCTCCCCCTAACATCACTATATATTGAGGCTAATATGAATGTGATCATTAGACAATTGCTGCTAAAAATGGTTTAAGTTCATGATCTGACCCTCCTAGTAAAGGATTAGCAATGCTTGGCCCCCTAGCTCATTTATTTTTCATGGCTCCGCCACTGTGCGCAACAGCGCACATGTTCGACCCCTCTATCTAAATATCGATCTCGCACTTGTGCATTCTGTCGGGGAAGCTCGCTCCACGAACACCTATGGGACCGGAGTCCCTTTCGGTTCGGCGGGGGGCGGAGGTCGCACAAAGAGCAGATCGAGGCAACACACACGAGCGATTTTACCCAGCTTCGGGCCGCACGGATGCGTAAAACCCTACTGCTGCTTGTGATTGTATTGGTTTCTAGCTCGGGAGCTATGGGAGCTGCCGAACCGAGCGTGAGAGCTTTGGAGTGTCTAGCCTCCGAATGTCCAACCTTCCAACCCCTTCTACGTTGCGCATGGGCCTCCTTTTATAGGATAAAGGGGTCACAGACAGGTGGCAACGTAGGCAAGGGCAAAAGTGTAAAAGCAATGTAGTTGGTACAGCTGTTTGCACAGTGTATCATACCTAACCCTGGCAGCAGGGGACAAGGGCATTAAATGCCCGTCGACGTCGCCCAAACAGTGTAGAGAGGGACCGTCAGGGGCGCCACCGCTCGCCACGAGGGCGGCCTTGTTATCACCGTTGGCCACCACGTACCCCTGGCTGCACAGCCGCTTGCCACGTGCGCTCGGGAAGAGCCTCCGGGCGACACGTGGGTGGATGAGCTGGAGCGCGGGTGCGGAGTGGCTGCCTGCCGCGGCAAGCGCCTTGCCGCGGTCTCTGTCTTGTCATGCCCGGCAAGCGCCTCTTGCCGGGGCCTGGGCTGTTCTTCCCGGCAAGCTCCTCTTGCCGGGGCCTTGGTAGTTCTTCCCGGCAAGCTCCTCTTGCCGGGGCCTTGGTTCCTTGTCTTGAATACTTTGTTCTTGAATGGCTTCAAAGGAAGAACGGAGGATCTTGGCGGTTGCTCGGCAAGCCTTGCCGCGGGGCGCTGTGACTGTCCGTGCACAAGTTCGGGATACTAAGGTACCCCTACTTTAGTACACCGACAGGAGCCCCCGGGCCTGGGCCACACACGGTGCCGAGCGTTGTTGGGCCAGGCCCAAAATAGTGTACGGGCACGCGCGGCCCAGGCGACGCCGTATCTTAACTCCGTACCCACTATGCCCACTCCGCACGCCATGCGCCAAGTGCGGCATCGTGGGGGAGATCGTGGGCGGTTTGCGCCTTCCCCATAAACGGAGGGAGGCGTGGAGGCGTGGTTTATTTACTGGATGGGGCCGAGGCGCGGTTTTCGAGGCATCCACTCCCCACGATCACGGGGTGGGGAGAGGTTCGCCTCATTCGTTGCCTTAGTTCTGCACGCCCACCATGCGGCTCCCATGCACTTGGGGTGGCGATAGTGGAGGTAGGAATCCGGGTCGTCGCGGTTCGAGGCAGCGGGTCGGTCCCGATTCCCTGCTCCTCCTACGTCTTGATTGGTCGAGCGGGGTGGCCGAGTCCCCACCCCGCTCCTTTATAAAGAGCGGGAGTGGGATTTCGGAAGCCCACATCTCCTCCTTCCTTCTGCTTTTGTTCCCCTTTCTCCCATTCGCCATGGAGAAAGGGAATCCTGGCCCTTCATCGGTGGCAGCGAGGGTCACCGCTAGGCAACGCGCCCCTCCTCCTCCCGTGGCGGCGGAGCCAGCCACAAGGGGAAGAGGAAGGGGGCGAAGCCATGGGCGAGGTCGGGGACGAGGCCGAGGCGCTCGGGGAAGAGGCGGTCAGGGCGGCGCGCCGGCTTCGACTCCGCCGGCGGCTCCTCTTCCCACGGCGGTCCACATCGAAGACGACCCTTGCGAGTTCTTCGTCAGGCTGCGTCGGCCGCCTCGTCGTCGTCTCCGACTTCCGACTCCTTTTGCAAGTGAGATGGAGTTGGATCCGCCCGAATCTCTGAGGTTGCACATGAGGGGCTGTGGGATCTGCGGCACGCGAGTCCGTGTTGATTTCCCAGCCCCTAATGTGATGTATCTTGGTCGAGGGTGGAAGATGTTTGCCCGCATCCACAGTTTGACGGAGGGACTCATCCTCCACTTCAAGTTGATGTAGGGCGGTCTCCTCTCCGTCAAGGTCTTCGGGTGCTTCGGTACTCGCGCAAGGTGCTGCGTCGAGAGCTCCTCTGATAGCGAAGGCTCCTCCTCGAGCGAGAGCGACGAGGAGGGCAGCAGCAACCGGCGGCAGGATGACGGGTCCGACTAGGCGTCGGGCGCCGCTCCGAGTGGCACCGGCGACCCCATCATCCGCGTCGCCATCTCCTTGAGCTCCTCGGGGTCCTCTCCTTGGGCGGCTGGCGTAGGGAGGCTGCGGAAGAGGAAGAGGGCAGGCGGCAAGGCCGTCAAGTCGGAGTACGAGGGCGTGACGCCCTCGACAGCGTGCTGACGTCCTGCCGCCTCGTCTTCGAGCTCCACCTCCGGCGTTGCCACCGCCACCTGCCCCGGGACGTTCTCTTGGTGTCTTCTGCCACCCGTAGCTCGCCTAGGCGCCCCTTTTGCCCTTTTCGCCTCCTTGTCCTACCTCCTGAAGAGAGGGACAGGAAAAGGATTACGGACATCTTATCTTTTTTCAACTTGTAAGCCCTCGGGCATTAGCTGCATTTAAAGCTTGTAATCCCATCTTTCATGTTTTTCATTCTCCCTGAACTGTACCTGAGTGGAATGTTTTTTAAGAAAAGGGAATGCTTGCCGGGTCATTTGTCTTGTGGGTAGAACCCGCGTCAAGGAGCGAATCCTATTTATCTTAAGATAGACATTCTTTGCCCGGCAGCAGGCCCTGCCGTCTTCCCACATCACTCGACCTTTCTCACGCTCTTGGCGGAGGCAGGGAGGAGGCGGGTTCGGGCTCCTCGTTTCATCCTTTTGCTACCGCGGCTTCGACCAAACCTGGCCCTAGGAACGCGCTCTAGGGCCTGGTACTTAAGGGAGCACGGTAGCTTTTTGGGAAGAAAAGAGGTTTCGCATTCCTCAGTTCGTAAGAGAATGCATGATAAGGGATGAAAAACTTATCTGAGATTGCAGCCCCCGGCAACTCTGGCTTGTCGGGACCTGAATTCTTGTGCTTGCAGCCCCCGGCAACACTGGCTTGCCGGGGTCCGGATGCTGGTCCGCCCTTCTCCTCTTTTTTTTGCCCTCAGGTGTTCTGGCCAGGATATGTGAAACCTGCAAACCAAGGGAAACAAAAGAATGGCAAAAGGACGCACACTCGACCTCTAGCTAGGGGTTAGCCGCTGTTAGGCACTATCAACCCTAACCAAGGACGAGACTCAAACTAGCATGCATGCTATAGCTTAGGGCGCCAGCGCTTCACATATGCTCGGGATCTGCGCCCGGCTTTGTACAAAGGATTACATGCAACAGCGGCAAGACTTGTACAAAGAGGTGGTTGCCGGAGCAGGGCCCGACAACCGCGCCTTACGGGTAAAACTTGCCAAGATGCTCAATATTCCAGGAGTTGCTCACTAGAGTGCCATCTTCGGTCTCAAGGCGGACAGCGCCAGGCCTAGTGACTCGTTCCACCCGGTAAGGGCCTTCCCACTTCGGCGTCAACTTGTTGGAATTCTTGGCGGACTGAGTGCGCCGAAGAACAAGGTCGCCTTCCTCGAGACTTCTGGCTTTAACTTTGCGGCTATGGTAGCGGCGCAAAGCTTGCTAGTATCGAGCAGCTCGTACAGCAGCCTAAAGACGATCCTCCTCGAGGAGCAGCGCGTCATCTTCACGCAGCTGCTCTTTCTCAAGCTCATCATAAGCGAGCACTCGAGGTGACCCGTATACGAGTTCCGTGGGGGTAACTGCCTCCGCTCCATAGACTAGAGCGAAGGGTGTCTGTCCAGTAGCTCGATTTGGCGTCGTCCTGATCGACCAAAGAACCACCGAAAGCTCCTCGATCCAGTTTCTTCCGCACTTGTGCAGCCTGTCGAAAGTCCTGGTCTTGAGTCCACGCAGCACTTCAGCGTTTGCCCTTTCTGCTTGACCATTGCTTCTCGGGTGAGCAACAGAAGCGAAGCAGACCTTGGCGCCAAGGTCTTGGACGTACTGCATGAAGGTGCGGCTCGTAAATTGAGTGCCGTTGTCGGTGATGACCCTGTTAGGGATTCCGAAGCGGCAAACAATTGACCTGAAGAACTTGACTGCTGACTATGCTGTCACCTTCCTCACTGGTTCCACTTCCGGCCACTTTGTGAACTTGTCGATCGCGACGTACAAGTACTCAAAGCCCCCGACGGATCGGGGAAAGGGGCCGAGGATGTCGAGCCCCCAGACCGAAAATGGCCAGGATAAAGGGATCGTCTGGAGAGCTTGAGCTGGCTGGTGTATCTGTTTGGAATGGAACTGGCACGCTTCACACTTGGTTACTTGTGCAGTTGCATCCTGGAGGGCTGTCGGCCAGAAGAAGCCTTGCCGGAACGCCTTGCCGACAAGTGCTCTCACGCCAATGTGGTGACCACATATGCCTCCATGTATCTCTGCCAACAGCTTCTGTCCGTCCTCCCGGGGAATACACTTCAATTTCACACCGTTGAGTCTTCTTCTGTACAGCTCGTTGTCGACGAACTGGTACATACTTGACTGTCGGGCTACTCTTTCAGCTTCTTCTGACTCTTCGGGAAGATCTCCTGTCTGAAGGAAACAGACGATCTGTTGTGCCCATGTTGGAGCTTGCGGCTCGACAACAAGGACTAAAGGCTCATCTGCTGCTGCGGGAACATCCGCTTCTACGGCAAGAACGTGTGGCTCCGCCGGAGCTTGATGTTCCCCGGCAAGCTTGCCGGAGCAAAACTTGTCGGGAGCGTTTGCTTCGACGGAACAGACCCTTGGGTCTGCCGGAGCAGACTGCTCCTCAGCACTCTTGGTGTTGATCTTGGGGACTTTCTTGGCGGCGGCTTCGGGGAGCTCTGCCGGAAAGTAGTCACCTGAAATCAACTTCCTCTTCTTGCTCTGTCCAGTTGATGGTGCCACGGATGGTTGAGTCAACTTGAGTACAAAGATCCCTGGTTCCACAGGCAGCTTTAGTGCGGCGCATCTTGACAGGCCCTCTGTAATGTCGTTCCCAGATCTCGGAACATGCTCCATTTGTAGGTCGTCAAAGCGCTCTTCTAGCTTACTCACTTCATCAACGTATGCCTCCATCAACAGACTCTAGTAATTCTTGTTCACTTGGCGGACGACAAGTTGCGAGTCACCCCTGACAATGAGCTTCTTGATCCCAAGGTCTGCTGCGATCCTGAGACCGGCAAGCAATCCTTCATACTCTGCAGTATTATTCGTTGCTTGCTCCCTGGGAAAGTGCATCTGGACCACGTACTTGAGGTGCTCCCCGGTGGGTGCGACAAGCAGCACGCCCGCACCGGCGCCTTACAGCGAGAAGGAGCCATCAAAGTACATTAGCCACTCTTTGCTTGCTTCCTTGACGGGGATGCTCATCTCTGGAATCTCTTCGTCTGGTGTTGCCGTCCACTCTGCTATAAACTCTGCCAATGCTCTGCTCTGGATAGTTGAAGTGCTCTCAAACTTGAGGCCAAAGCTTGACAGTTCCAGTGCCCACTCGACAATCCTGCCTATTGCTTCTGGATTCTGCAGTATCCTCTTCAGCGGAAAGCGAGTGACAACTGGGATCTCATGTGCCTGGAAGTAATGGCGCAGCTTTCTCGAGGCCATGAGAAGGCCGAAAAGCAATTTCTGCACACCAGAGTACCTTGACCTAGCCCCCTGTAAAAGGGAACTGACAAAGTAAACTGGGCACTGCACCATTTTCTTTTGCACCTCCTCCTGTGCAGATCCATCCTTGTCGGGACCAAAGCTTACCGGCGAAGCCCCCTGCTTGTCGCTGGACGCGCTTGCCGCGGTGGCTGGCTCATCATCTGCCTCCCTCTCCGTTACTAACGCAGCACTAACCACTTGATTGGTCGCCGCTAGATACAGCAACAACTTCTCTTGTGGCTTAGGTGCGACAAGTATTGGGGCGGAGGCAGGTATCTCTTCAGGTCCTGCAGCGCAACCTCCGCTTCCGGAGTCCATTGCATCGGACCTGCCTTTTTCAAAATTTTGAAAAATGGCAGGGCGCGCTCAACAGACCTAGAAATGAACCTGCTGAGAGCAGCCATGCAATCGGCAAGTTTCCTTACATCCTTGACGCGCTTTGGTGCTTCAATCTGCTCGATGGCCTTGATCTTGTCCGGGTTGGCTTCAATTCCCCACTGAGACACAAAGAACCCGAGAAGCTTGCCGGAAGGGACTTCGAACACACACTTCTCGGGGTTGAGCTTGAGGTTGATCTTGCGCAGTTTTGCAAAAGTCTCGTCTAAGTCTTGAACCAGGGTAGCCCTATCCTTGCTCTTGACTACTATGTCATCCATGTAGGCTTCCACATTTCTGTGTATCTGTGGCTCAAAAGCAGTGTGGACTACCCTTGCAAACGTTGAACCAGCGTTCTTCAAACCGAAAGGCATCCGTACGAAACAGTACGTGCCACACGGAGTGATAAACGCGGTCTTCTCCTCATCTTCTTCCGCCATGAAAATCTGATGGTATCCTGAGTATGCGTCAAGAAAAGAAAGCAAGTCACATCCAGCTGTGGAGTCGACAATCTGGTCAATGCGCGGCAAGGGGAATGGATCTTTGGGACAAGCTTTATTGACGTCAGTGAAGTCAATGCAAAGCCTCCATTTCCCGTTGGCCTTGGGCACGACAACAGGATTGGCCAGCCACGTAGGATGGAGCACTCCTCTGACGAGGCCTGCTGCTTCCAACTTCTTGATCTCTTCTGCTATAAACTCTTGACGCTCCACTGCTTGTTTCCTGACTCTTTGCTTGAAGGGCCGCGCGTGAGGACAAACGGCAAGGTGGTTCTCAATTACTTCCCTGGGAACATCGGGGATGTCAGAAGGTTGTCATGCAAACACGTCGACATTCGCC